>JAUPFP010000066.1:0-600000 GCA_036925085.1 Brachycybe producta
TGTGTGTGTGTGTGTGTGTGTGTGTGTGTGTGTGTGTGTGTGTGTGTGTGTGTGTGTGTGTGTGTGTGTGTGTGTGTGTGTGTGTGTGTGTGTGTGTGTGTGTGTGTGTGTGTGTGTGTGTGTGTGTGTGTGTGTGTGTGTGTGTGTGTGTGTGTGTGTGTGTGTGTGTGTGTGTGTGTGTGTGTGTGTGTGTGTGTGTGTGTGTGTGTGTGTGTGTGTGTGTGTGTGTGTGTGTGTGTGTGTGTGTGTGTGTGTGTGTGTGTGTGTGTGTGGTGTGTGTGTGTGTGTGTGTGTGTGTGTGTGTGTGTGTGTGTGTGTGTGTGTGTGTGTGTGTGTGTGTGTGTGTGTGTGTGTGTGTGTGTGTGTGTGTGTGTGTGTGTGTGTGTGTGTGTGTGTGTGTGTGTGTGTGTGTGTGTGTGTGTGTGTGTGTGTGTGTGTGTGTGTGTGTGTGTGTGTGTGTGTGTGTGTGTGTGTGTGTGTGTGTGTGTGTGTGTGTGTGTGTGTGTGTGTGTGTGTGTGTGTGTGTGTGTGTGTGTGTGTGTGTGTGTGTGTGTGTGTGTGTGTGTGTGTGTGTGTGTGTGTGTGTGTGTGTGTGTGTGTGTGTGTGTGTGTGTGTGTGTGTGTGTGTGTGTGTGTGTGTGTGTGTGTGTGTGTGTGTGTGTGTGTGTGTGTGTGTGTGTGTGTGTGTGTGTGTGTGTGTGTGTGTGTGTGTGTGTGTGTGTGTGTGTGTGTGTGTGTGTGTGTGTGTGTGTGTGTGTGTGTGTGTGTGTGTGTGTGTGTGTGTGTGTGTGTGTGTGTGTGTGTGTGTGTGTGTGTGTGTGTGTGTGTGTGTGTGTGTGTGTGTGTGTGTGTGTGTGTGTGTGTGTGTGTGTGTGTGTGTGTGTGTGTGTGTGTGTGTGTGTGTGTGTGTGTGTGTGTGTGTGTGTGTGTGTGTGTGTGTGTGTGTGTGTGTGTGTGTGTGTGTGTGTGTGTGTGTGTGTGTGTGTGTGTGTGTGTGTGTGTGTGTGTGTGTGTGTGTGTGTGTGTGTGTGTGTGTGTGTGTGTGTGTGTGTGTGTGTGTGTGTGTGTGTGTGTGTGTGTGTGTGTGTGTGTGTGTGTGTGTGTGTGTGTGTGTGTGTGTGTGTGTGTGTGTGTGTGTGTGTGTGTGTGTGTGTGTGTGTGTGTGTGTGTGTGTGTGTGTGTGTGTGTGTGTGTGTGTGTGTGTGTGTGTGTGTGTGTGTGTGTGTGTGTGTGTGTGTGTGTGTGTGTGTGTGTGTGTGTGTGTGTGTGTGTGTGTGTGTGTGTGTGTGTGTGTGTGTGTGTGTGTGTGTGTGTGTGTGTGTGTGTGTGTGTGTGTGTGTGTGTGTGTGTGTGTGTGTGTGTGTGTGTGTGTGTGTGTGTGTGTGTGTGTGTGTGTGTGTGTGTGTGTGTGTGTGTGTGTGTGTGTGTGTGTGTGTGTGTGTGTGTGTGTGTGTGTGTGTGTGTGTGTGTGTGTGTGTGTGTGTGTGTGTGTGTGTGTGTGTGTGTGTGTGTGTGTGTGTGTGTGTGTGTGTGTGTGTGTGTGTGTGTGTGTGTGTGTGTGTGTGTGTGTGTGTGTGTGTGTGTGTGTGTGTGTGTGTGTGTGTGTGTGTGTGTGTGTGTGTGTGTGTGTGTGTGTGTGTGTGTGTGTGTGTGTGTGTGTGTGTGTGTGTGTGTGTGTGTGTGTGTGTGTGTGTGTGTGTGTGTGTGTGTGTGTGTGTGTGTGTGTGTGTGTGTGTGTGTGTGTGTGTGTGTGTGTGTGTGTGTGTGTGTGTGTGTGTGTGTGTGTGTGTGTGTGTGTGTGTGTGTGTGTGTGTGTGTGTGTGTGTGTGTGTGTGTGTGTGTGTGTGTGTGTGTGTGTGTGTGTGTGTGTGTGTGTGTGTGTGTGTGTGTGTGTGTGTGTGTGTGTGTGTGTGTGTGTGTGTGTGTGTGTGTGTGTGTGTGTGTGTGTGTGTGTGTGTGTGTGTGTGTGTGTGTGTGTGTGTGTGTGTGTGTGTGTGTGTGTGTGTGTGTGTGTGTGTGTGTGTGTGTGTGTGTGTGTGTGTGTGTGTGTGTGTGTGTGTGTGTGTGTGTGTGTGTGTGTGTGTGTGTGTGTGTGTGTGTGTGTGTGTGTGTGTGTGTGTGTGTGTGTGTGTGTGTGTGTGTGTGTGTGTGTGTGTGTG
Source organism: Brachycybe producta (assembly GCA_036925085.1). Lineage (NCBI taxonomy): Eukaryota > Metazoa > Arthropoda > Diplopoda > Playtdesmida > Andrognathidae > Brachycybe > Brachycybe producta. Next base: position 2,160 of record JAUPFP010000066.1, read on the forward strand.
TGTGTGTGTGTGTGTGTGTGTGTGTGTGTGTGTGTGTGTGTGTGTGTGTGTGTGTGTGTGTGTGTGTGTGTGTGTGTGTGTGTGTGTGTGTGTGTGTGTGTGTGTGTGTGTGTGTGTGTGTGTGTGTGTGTGTGTGTGTGTGTGTGTGTGTGTGTGTGTGTGTGTGTGTGTGTGTGTGTGTGTGTGTGTGGTGTGTGTGTGTGTGTGTGTGTGTGTGTGTGTGTGTGTGTGTGTGTGTGTGTGTGTGTGTGTGTGTGTGTGTGTGTGTGTGTGTGTGTGTGTGTGTGTGTGTGTGTGTGTGTGTGTGTGTGTGTGTGTGTGTGTGTGTGTGTGTGTGTGTGTGTGTGTGTGTGTGTGTGTGTGTGTGTGTGTGTGTGTGTGTGTGTGTGTGTGTGTGTGTGTGTGTGTGTGTGTGTGTGTGTGTGTGTGTGTGTGTGTGTGTGTGTGTGTGTGTGTGTGTGTGTGTGTGTGTGTGTGTGTGTGTGTGTGTGTGTGTGTGTGTGTGTGTGTGTGTGTGTGTGTGTGTGTGTGTGTGTGTGTGTGTGTGTGTGTGTGTGTGTGTGTGTGTGTGTGTGTGTGTGTGTGTGTGTGTGTGTGTGTGTGTGTGTGTGTGTGTGTGTGTGTGTGTGTGTGTGTGTGTGTGTGTGTGTGTGTGTGTGTGTGTGTGTGTGTGTGTGTGTGTGTGTGTGTGTGTGTGTGTGTGTGTGTGTGTGTGTGTGTGTGTGTGTGGTGTGTGTGTGTGTGTGTGTGTGTGTGTGTGTGTGTGTGTGTGTGTGTGTGTGTGTGAGTGTGTGTGTGTGTGTGTGTGTGTGTGTGTGTGTGTGTGTGTGTGTGTGTGTGTGTGTGTGTGTGTGTGTGTGTGTGTGTGTGTGTGTGTGTGTGTGTGTGTGTGTGTGTGTGTGTGTGTGTGTGTGTGTGTGTGTGTGTGTGTGTGTGTGTGTGTGTGTGTGTGTGTGTGTGTGTGTGTGTGTGTGTGTGTGTGTGTGTGTGTGTGTGTGTGTGTGTGTGTGTGTGTGTGTGTGTGTGTGTGTGTGTGTGTGTGTGTGTGTGTGTGTGTGTGTGTGTGTGTGTGTGTGTGTGTGTGTGTGTGTGTGTGTGTGTGTGTGTGTGTGTGTGTGTGTGTGTGTGTGTGTGTGTGTGTGTGTGTGTGTGTGTGTGTGTGTGTGTGTGTGTGTGTGTGTGTGTGTGTGTGTGTGTGTGTGTGTGTGTGTGTGTGTGTGTGTGTGTGTGTGTGTGTGTGTGTGTGTGTGTGTGTGTGTGTGTGTGTGTGTGTGTGTGTGTGTGTGTGTGTGTGTGTGTGTGTGTGTGTGTGTGTGTGTGTGTGTGTGTGTGTGTGTGTGTGTGTGTGTGTGTGTGTGTGTGTGTGTGTGTGTGTGTGTGTGTGTGTGTGTGTGTGTGTGTGTGTGTGTGTGTGTGTGTGTGTGTGTGTGTGTGTGTGTGTGTGTGTGTGTGTGTGTGTGTGTGTGTGTGTGTGTGTGTGTGTGTGTGTGTGTGTGTGTGTGTGTGTGTGTGTGTGTGTGTGTGTGTGTGTGTGTGTGTGTGTGTGTGTGTGTGTGTGTGTGTGTGTGTGTGTGTGTGTGTGTGTGTGTGTGTGTGTGTGTGTGTGTGTGTGTGTGTGTGTGTGTGTGTGTGTGTGTGTGTGTGTGTGTGTGTGTGTGTGTGTGTGTGTGTGTGTGTGTGTGTGTGTGTGTGTGTGTGTGTGTGTGTGTGTGTGTGTGTGTGTGTGTGTGTGTGTGTGTGTGTGTGTGTGTGTGTGTGTGTGTGTGTGTGTGTGTGTGTGTGTGTGTGTGTGTGTGTGTGTGTGTGTGTGTGTGTGTGTGTGTGTGTGTGTGTGTGTGTGTGTGTGTGTGTGTGTGTGTGTGTGTGTGTGTGTGTGTGTGTGTGTGTGTGTGTGTGTGTGTGTGTGTGTGTGTGTGTGTGTGTGTGTGTGTGTGTGTGTGTGTGTGTGTGTGTGTGTGTGTGTGTGTGTGTGTGTGTGTGTGTGTGTGTGTGTGTGTGTGTGTGTGTGTGTGTGTGTGTGTGTGTGTGTGTGTGTGTGTGTGTGTGTGTGTGTGTGTGTGTGTGTGTGTGTGTGTGTGTGTGTGTGTGTGTGTGTGTGTGTGTGTGTGTGTGTGTGTGTGTGTGTGTGTGTGTGTGTGTGTGTGTGTGTGTGTGTGTGTGTGTGTGTGTGTGTGTGTGTGTGTGTGTGTGTGTGTGTGTGTGTGTGTGTGTGTGTGTGTGTGTGTGTGTGTGTGTGTGTGTGTGTGTGTGTGTGTGTGTGTGTGTGTGTGTGTGTGTGTGTGTGTGTGTGTGTGTGTGTGTGTGTGTGTGTGTGTGTGTGTGTGTGTGTGTGTGTGTGTGCTGTGTGTGTGTGTGTGTGTGTGTGTGTGTGTGTGTGTGTGTGTGTGTGTGTGTGTGTGTGTGTGTGTGTGTGTGTGTGTGTGTGTGTGTGTGTGTGTGTGTGTGTGTGTGTGTGTGTGTGTGTGTGTGGTGTGTGTGTGTGTGTGTGTGTGTGTGTGTGTGTGTGTGTGTGTGTGTGTGTTGTGTGTGTGTGTGTGTGTGTGTGTGTGTGTGTGTGTGTGTGTGTGTGTGTGTGTGTGTGTGTGTGTGTGTGTGTGTGTGTGTGTGTGTGTGTGTGTGTGTGTGTGTGTGTGTGTGTGTGTGTGTGTGTGTGTGTGTGTGTGTGTGTGTGTGTGTGTGTGTGTGTGTGTGTGTGTGTGTGTGTGTGTGTGTGTGTGTGTGTGTGTGTGTGTGTGTGTGTGTGTGTGTGTGTGTGTGTGTGTGTGTGTGTGTGTGTGTGTGTGTGTGTGTGTGTGTGTGTGTGTGTGTGTGTGTGTGTGTGTGTGTGTGTGTGTGTGTGTGTGTGTGTGTGTGTGTGTGTGTGTGTGTGTGTGTGTGTGTGTGTGTGTGTGTGTGTGTGTGTGTGTGTGTGTGTGTGTGTGTGTGTGTGTGTGTGTGTGTGTGTGTGTGTGTGTGTGTGTGTGTGTGTGTGTGTGTGTGTGTGTGTGTGTGGTGTGTGTGTGTGTGTGTGTGTGTGTGTGTGTGTGTGTGTGTGTGTGTGTGTGTGTGTGTGTGTGTGTGTGTGTGTGTGTGTGTGTGTGTGTGTGTGTGTGTGTGTGTGTGTGTGTGTGTGTGTGTGTGTGTGTGTGTGTGTGTGTGTGTGTGTGTGTGTGTGTGTGTGTGTGTGTGTGTGTGTGTGTGTGTGTGTGTGTGTGTGTGTGTGTGTGTGTGTGTGTGTGTGTGTGTGTGTGTGTGTGTGTGTGTGTGTGTGTGTGTGTGTGTGTGTGTGTGTGTGTGTGTGTGTGTGTGTGTGTGTGTGTGTGTGTGTGTGTGTGTGTGTGTGTGTGTGTGTGTGTGTGTGTGTGTGTGTGTGTGTGTGTGTGTGTGTGTGTGTGTGTGTGTGTGTGTGTGTGTGTGTGTGTGTGTGTGTGTGTGTGTGTGTGTGTGTGTGTGTGTGTGTGTGTGTGTGTGTGTGTGTGTGTGTGTGTGTGTGTGTGTGTGTGTGTGTGTGTGTGTGTGTGTGTGTGTGTGTGTGTGTGTGTGTGTGTGTGTGTGTGTGTGTGTGTGTGTGTGTGTGTGTGTGTGTGTGTGTGTGTGTGTGTGTGTGTGTGTGTGTGTGTGTGTGTGTGTGTGTGTGTGTGTGTGTGTGTGTGTGTGTGTGTGTGTGTGTGTGTGTGTGTGTGTGTGTGTGTGTGTGTGTGTGTGTGTGTGTGTGTGTGTGTGTGTGTGTGTGTGTGTGTGTGTGTGTGTGTGTGTGTGTGTGTGTGTGTGTGTGTGTGTGTGTGTGTGTGTGTGTGTGTGTGTGTGTGTGTGTGTGTGTGTGTGTGTGTGTGTGTGTGTGTGTGTGTGTGTGTGTGTGTGTGTGTGTGTGTGTGTGTGTGTGTGTGTGTGTGTGTGTGTGTGTGTGTGTGTGTGTGTGTGTGTGTGTGTGTGTGTGTGTGTGTGTGTGTGTGTGTGTGTGTGTGTGTGTGTGTGTGTGTGTGTGTGTGTGTGTGTGTGTGTGTGTGTGTGTGTGTGTGTGTGTGTGTGTGTGTGTGTGTGTGTGTGTGTGTGTGTGTGTGTGTGTGTGTGTGTGTGTGTGTGTGTGTGTGTGTGTGTGTGTGTGTGTGTGTGTGTGTGTGTGTGTGTGTGTGTGTGTGTGTGTGTGTGTGTGTGTGTGTGTGTGTGTGTGTGTGTGTGTGTGTGTGTGTGTGTGTGTGTGTGTGTGTGTGTGTGTGTGTGTGTGTGTGTGTGTGTGTGTGTGTGTGTGTGTGTGTGTGTGTGTGTGTGTGTGTGTGTGTGTGTGTGTGTGTGTGTGTGTGTGTGTGTGTGTGTGTGTGTGTGTGTGTGTGTGTGTGTGTGTGTGTGTGTGTGTGTGTGTGTGTGTGTGTGTGTGTGTGTGTGTGTGTGTGTGTGTGTGTGTGTGTGTGTGTGTGTGTGTGTGTGTGTGTGTGTGTGTGTGTGTGTGTGTGTGTGTGTGTGTGTGTGTGTGTGTGTGTGTGTGTGTGTGTGTGTGTGTGTGTGTGTGTGTGTGTGTGTGTGTGTGTGTGTGTGTGTGTGTGTGTGTGTGTGTGTGTGTGTGTGTGTGTGTGTGTGTGTGTGTGTGTGTGTGTGTGTGTGTGTGTGTGTGTGTGTGTGTGTGTGTGTGTGTGTGTGTGTGTGTGTGTGTGTGTGTGTGTGTGTGTGTGTGTGTGTGTGTGTGTGTGTGTGTGTGTGTGTGTGTGTGTGTGTGTGTGTGTGTGTGTGTGTGTGTGTGTGTGTGTGTGTGTGTGTGTGTGTGTGTGTGTGTGTGTGTGTGTGTGTGTGTGTGTGTGTGTGTGTGTGTGTGTGTGTGTGTGTGTGTGTGTGTGTGTGTGTGTGTGTGTGTGTGTGTGTGTGTGTGTGTGTGTGTGTGTGTGTGTGTGTGTGTGTGTGTGTGTGTGTGTGTGTGTGTGTGTGTGTGTGTGTGTGTGTGTGTGTGTGTGTGTGGCATTAACTTTTTTTATTTTTCGGTTCAGTGGTTACTGTGAAGACATTTTGGGGGTCGGAACTTAAAATTGGTTCTTATGTTTGTTGCGGCTTCAATGAAGATGAAAGCAGCAAACTTGGCTCAGATTTCTTTGCTTTTGCTGTAAAAATGATGTTTTAAGTGCGTTTTTTACTTTGGCTCATTATGTTTAAACATCAATATTTTGAAAGTTTTCTTTTAATATACCCTTTTTTTTTAGCTAACTTTGCCAAGTTAAATATTTTGGTAGAAAGCTCAACATGACAATTCACTTAAGAGTTTAATCTCGATTATCCGTTTTGCGGATTATTACTGCCAGCTTAAGGTTGGCTGAATAGATATTTATTTTGTTTTTTGTATCTACCCGGATGGCGCCACTGAAGTGACACTACATACATAAATACGTAAGGCTTGTGCCAAAAAAACATAACAGAAAATGAAAAATACAAATACAAATCAGAAAAAGTTCTTCTTTCTTTTTCTACTTTTCTTCGTGTTCAAGAGTTCTCGCAGAATTTCACACATTACAATAAAATACTTTAAGGATATTTCTAGTTTCTAGAAGAGATGAGAAACAATAGCAGTAAAGAATGATGTATATGATGACTGATAAATTGTAATGGCACGTGGCAGAATAGAAAAAAAAATTGGAAACAATTCAGTTTTTTTCTTCTGCCAAATAAATAGAATTATTTAAATTAGGCAGATTTTATTTTCAATGTTTCATTTATTTTTCTGAAAGTGAGACATTGCCCTTATACACAATAAGGCTTGATGAGTTATTTAATGGGATATAGAAGTTTGCCCTAAAGCCACATTCCCTAAAGCCATTTGCCCTAATGCTAAATCCTTTTGCCCTAAAAGGACATTTGCCCTAAAACCATTTGCCCTAAACCATTTGCCCTAATGAAAATTGTCCTAAATCGATTATTGAGCTAAATCCTTTTCCCCTAAAGGGATGATTGAGCTAAATCCTTTTGCCCTAAAAGGAAATTTGCCCTAAAACATTTGCCTTAAAAAAATTTGCCCTAAAGCGACATTTACCCTAAAGCCACTTTCCCTAAAGGGACATTTGCCCTAAAACAACTTGCCCTAAAAAACATTTGCCTAAAACTATTTGCCCTAACGAGACATTTGCCCTGAAATAATTTGCCATATAAGTTACAGTGGTTAGGGCAGGTGGTTTAGGGCAAATGTCATTTTAGGGCCAGTGTCTTTAGGGCAAATGTCACACATGCTTGTTTAATAAATGCCATGGCTTTTTTTTTTCGGAATAAAACATGTCGTACATATTATAACAATGTGCTAATGTTTCTGGCACACTGTTTATTTATGGATTCATGTTTTATTTTTCCGATTTGAATTAAAGCTCATTGAAGTGGTTTTCTCCATTTGCCACCTTTCATTTCTATTTATATTTACACTTATTGATTTGTTTTGTGCGCGCACACACACACACGAATTCATCCACGCACACACGAACATCCTTGTATAGATCTATATACATGTACACATTGACACTTGTGTAAATAAGCAAGCACCTTTTTTTCTAATACACTTGAATGAACACTTGAATGTGCCTGAGAGGCAACTGACCACCAAAGTATGACAATGGACACACCACACACACATATTCACACATTTGGTGACCTCTTCATCTCTGGAGAATTATTCGACTCTATTGTTTGTCAACTATTGGTCGAATTCACATGTCAGTTTTGTGTTTCATTACTAAGTTTTTTTTTTGGGGGGGGGAGGGGAAGAGAGAGGAGAGGGTGGGGTTGAATCTGGTAGCCGAGCTCCTTTTGTAATGATGAGTTCCAACAGTGGCCACATGGGAATGTTAACATTACAGAATGGGTTTCTCTGTTGTGTTGACATGTTATTTATATTAACACGGGGTTGTGATTTATACATGTAGAAATTAATCATAGGTCTTGTTACGAAAATGATGACATTCTTCTTTAAATGAAAAAATAAAAAAGATGCTTTCGAATTTCGGTCTTAACTGTGTGATAAAAGCAGAAAATATAAATAAAATAAAAAAATAACAGTTTCCTGTCCGTTGCTGCTTTCCTTCGCGTCAAAGGTGTTCGCACGTTGTAATAGAAAATACTTAAAAGATTGTGGAGTTTATAGAAAACAGAAAAAAAAGAATGATGTCACAGAACAGGGGTGCCCACAGGGGGGTAGTCTGGTGAGCAACTCGCCATTTGCCTTTTTTTTTGGTGGGGGGGGGGGATTGAAATTTTGTATTAAAATACTTTTATAATAATCAGAATGGGCGAAAATCCAAATTTATTATTTAATTTATATTTTAAAAGAAAGTTGTGTGTTTCAGCCACTGTTATATGTCATAGTATAAGTGCTGTTTTTTTACGGCTTGCTACGCTCGCCGGAATTGATAGCAAGAGTATACTATAAAATAATTGCTCGCTCACTACGTTCGCAAAATAGGGAGAATGTTTGTATATTCCAAAGTTTGCAGACTTTGTTTCAAACACATCTTATGACCAATTGAAACTCATTCACAACACGATTATGCAAACAATGTAAAATTCGATGATTATAAAACTGATAAAAATTATATTTGAAAAGTTGTAAAAAAAAAACGCTTTCAGCATTTGGTCCCAAGGGGAGGGTGAATTTTCTACTGGCTTTGGGGGGGGGGGGGGGGGGGGGGGGGGTTGGGCAACCCTTGCACAGAAAGACGATCCTTTCTATTGGCTGACAAAATGTAACTTTGCCTGGCAGAATAGAATAAGTTGAAACAAATTCTGCTTTCTCCCATGCCGCCTATTTTCAGGCAATTAAACAGAATAAAATTGTTTAAATTAGATAAATTTTATATTTAATTACATTTTCAGTTGTGGCCTGGATCACAGGTGTGTAAAAGTAAACAAAAAGTAGAAATAGAATAAGAAAGCAGAACTAAGTTTCTGCTATATTTCTTTGTTTCTATTAGACGTGGGACGAATCCTAAATTTTTCTCGAATCCAAATCCGAATCCTAAGAGGTTCTCGTATTTCACGAATCTCTTCGAATCCGTCATGTAAGAATCCTTTGTTATTCATTAAGAAGATACAAATAAATGAAATAATATTAAATATTAAATTATTAATAATGAAAAAACAGTGCGGCACTCAGGGGTGGCACTCATAAGGTGATATTGGTGATCCGGATAACCACCGAAATTGCAATAATCGCCGGTTTTTCGTGTTAATGAACGCTTCTATTGAATGTCAATGGAGTTAAAATTAATTTTACTAAAGGGTTTTAACAATTTTTTTAGGTTAGGATTCAAAAGATTCTAAAGACGAAAAAAGCGCGAAGATTGGAGTTTTCGAATCTCGAATATTTTTCAAGATTCGCGGGATTCTTATGTCCCCATCCCTATTTTCTATACATTCAAGGGTTCTTTTTTGCACATTATAATAACTGAAAAGGAGGAGCCACTGTGAATGAGGCATTTTAAGGACAATTTCCTACTGCCTGATCACATGTAAATTCCGTGTGACAAGAAGGAACAATTTTAGTGTTTTTATTATGCCTATACGCCTTTTTTATGACGAACGCAACTTCTAATTGGTTTGTTGTGTGGTTCGACGTTGAAAAGGGCGGAGCATGTGACGTCAGACTACATAACCAAAGGGCGGAGCCAGCTTCTGTTCATCCTGTTTTCTGTGCATTTGCCACTTTTGCCTGAGAGGCTCAAGATACATGTAGCACTGGAACTCATTATTATTCTTCTTGTCTAGAAACTAGAAGAGTAATTTAATTAAATGTTTGCATTTTCATACCATGTGGTGTTTCTTTTAAAATAAAACTTTTAATAATTTAGTTTTTAATTTAGTTTTTATTTGAAGTTAATCGCTTAAAGTAAGAGTAATTTTCATAAAGATATTCTAACTGCTAAGTAAAATCTAGCTTTTGTTTGTTGTGTGTAAGAAGAAGAAGAATGGTTTCATGTTTTGTTTTAATTTTTTTTGTTTTGTTTTGTAAAAGACAATATAATTGCTTGTAATACAATATAATTGAGTCTAGAAGTTGTTTTCTTTGAAGAGAGCAAATTAGCATCACTTGAAAGTGGTTTAATCCTTTTATGGATTGTGTAAAGGAGGATAGATGGATGGAGGGACGTGCATACAAGTGTTTTTTTTTTCTTCTTCTTCTAATTTATGTTTGCTCATTATGCATTTTGGCCTCATTAGTGCGAGTGCATATGTCTTATGTTGATTTCTCAACATTTGATGCTAGAGATATGCGTTTTTTTATTGTGCAGATGATAAGTACAAAGGGGGGATGACACAAGCTTTAACAGCAGATTTAATAATCAATTAATGCACTTCTGCTGATATTTGCAGCTTTTTTCATACTTGTGGCTAAAGCAGCTCAATATCAGGCTTGACAGCATTGCAGCTAGCTCATTATTCGTATTTAGTGGCAACACATGTGTTACCACTAAATACGAATAGTTAGCTAGCTGCAGTGCTGTCAGCTTTGTAGAGAGCAATTATTGCTGACAAATTGGCAATACTTGCCTTAATTTTTGCAAGCAATTGCTGCTTAGTTTTTTTTTTGTGTTGCAAATTGTTGCTGTCAATGTTTTCTATGATTGCTTGTAATGCTGCTGGTTTTTAATTTTTGGTGGAAATAAAACTTTTTGTTGGTTATACAGCCTCAATCTTGATAACTATGCTGTTTATTTTTTTTACAGCAATTCTGCTTTATTGCTGTCAATGCAGCGCATTCTTAATTTTTTTCCTGGGAACGCACAGCGCATTGTTGCTGTCAATGCAGGTCATTCTTAATTTTTTTCCTGGGAACGCACAGCACATTATTGCTGTCATCCATTGTTGGTGGCAATACACAAGCTCAGTTTTGCTCACAATTATTTATTCCTGGAAATATAGCACATTCTTAAATTTTTGTGATAATACACAATTGATTAATCTTGATTGCAGTGTTGCTGCTTTTTAATGCACAAAATCAGTTGATTCTTAAATTTTTTGGGGAAATCATCATTGCTGTCAGTAAGCCTGAAGCTTGCCAGCAATACTGCCCTTCCTTGCTATTAATGCCATTCATTTTTGTTAGCAATACAATAGATTTTTGACATGCTATTGTATTTACTGGCAGATAATGGCGAAAAATAACGATGGTTACACATTTAATGCATCCTTCATTTCGTTGCTGAATAGTTGAATTGCTCTTCCAACCCATAATTCTCCAAAAATTTAGGATTTAATGAAAAACATTACGAAAACATATTAAAAGTATTTTAGAAACTAGAATAGTTGGTGATAATGGTAACAATTTTTTTTAAGATAATATCTTACAAGATTAACTTTTTATGACAGTTTGAAAAAATAGCAAAAATATTTTTGTAAAAGTTAAACAATTTGAATTTTATCATTATGTCGTCGTTTAAGAAGTGATACCACGTAACTAACAAAATATAAATTTTACAAGAGGAACAAAAAAAAACGTCATAATACAAATTTAAGGCTTTGTTACATAATTTTTTGCTCATAAAATTATTCGAACGTTTTTTTCCAGCTATAATTAATATAATCATTTTACAAACATGACATCACAAACAATTTTTTTTTTCTCTAAATGTTCGCAAAATCACATTAAATTGATTTGAACACCCTCTACCAGATGTCTCTACCAGTCAATATCTTTTAAAATAAATTTGTGTTTATTTTTTTAGAACTTTTTTTTCTGATTTTTTTATGCCAAAACATCAAAAAACACCAAAAATGTTAGTTACATGGTATCACTTCTTAAACGACAATGTTGTTTCTGAAAATCCAAAACAACTTTTCAGCCTAGTTAAGTTTACAATAGAGGGCGCCAAGTATCTAAGGTTTAAAAAATCTTTGCTTAACTGCTACTTCTTGAGTCCCACTAAAATATAAATTGACGCTGAAGACTATTCATGTTGAAGCAGATGAATCAATTGAAGAGGTGGATTAAGATTATCTATCTACTTGTCTAGACTTAAAATCTAATCTTTGTTGGACATTTTTAAGTGAAGAAGAGTTTGGGGAGGGGGAGGATAGGGGGAGGTTGGAGAGAGAGAGAGAGAGAGAGAGAGAGAGAGAGAGAGAGAGAGAGAGAGAGAGAGAGAGAGAGAGAGAGGCGCGGGCACTCAACCCATTCAGAGCTCATATTGAGGGAACAAATTTGTTTTTACTATTTCCTACAGAAATAGGAATAGTTTTAAAAAAAGTTTGAAGTGCTTCTTAAAATCTCTCTTGTTCTGGGGTTCTTAGGTCTTCTCTATATAAGGCTAACATGGTTTCATTTTTATAATCTTGAGTTTGCCCATCAAAAGGATGTTTTGATGACATAAAATATATTTGTATGACAGCTGAAGGGAGAGAAGATGGGTTGGGCCTTGAGAGCTCTAGCTCTAGACTCTTTAACTCCAACCAATACCACAGACAGAAGAGGACCCCACCTCCCCCCCCCAAAAAAAAAATCTTTACTCCTATTTTTTTTTTCTTCTTCTAAACTCTCCAGGACTTAATTTTAGTGTGCATTTGGACACAGATTGTGCACCAAGTGTTCACTGTGTAATTCTTAATTAGATATTTTTTTTGACTCATTTTGAAAGGTTTCTAGTAGAATGATGATTGAAAATATTTTACCATACAATGTTGAAACAAGAAAAAAAAATATTATTTTTTAGGAAAGAAGGCCCAACAGCCATATCTAGGTAGTTACACTTTAGACTATTGCCTTCCTCGACTGGAAACTTCCTATTTTCTCCATTTTTAAGGTGTTGCATGACTGCTCTAAGGTGGAAGTGCTGACAGAAGCGAGGCCAGCTCCATCTGTTGGTTATTATCTGTATGCAATATCTTAGCAAAAGTCTCGTTTTGTTTTCTCTTAGACTATTTACCATCCGGTAGGTAAACAGTCTTAAGATGTAACTATACACCCTATATAGCTACTAAATGAACTCGTCCTAAACGTGACATCAGTTCGAAATTTAATTTATCATATTCCCGCTAGAGGTGTGCTGTTTCGAAAACGACTGTTGAAGTTGTTGAACACAAAATTTTGGGAGTTTGCCAGTCCAGGAAGGTAATAGTCTAAGGTTATATACGCAGTCATGAGGGTAATCGATAAAATTGAATCCATAAATCTGGATAAAATATAAGATTAACAAGGGTATGAAATTATACAAATTGATAATAAACACCAAAAAGTAAAGGAATATTGTGATTTGGGGATACAAGGCAAAAAAAAAACATAAAAATATAACATTACCATGATTAACATGAATAGTAATGTTTGATTTTAAGTGAATCACATCCAGTTAGTTGGTTCTTTCTGTACGTGGAACCTTGGCTTTTCATCTATTTTGTTTTTTTTTCTTCAAAGTTTTGGAGGTTTTTTTTCCCCTCTGTATTTCCTTAAAATTTCTTGTTATTATTTTTCATCTTCAAGCAGCTTTTTGTGTCTATTATTATTTTGTGCTGTCTGTCCTGTCTTATGAGATAACAAGATCTTTTTCTTAATAAGAATTCAAAGACGACTTGTCTTTTTGAGAAATGAGTGATCACTCAATATGAACAAATCGTTTATCCACTTGTGGTATTTTGGATGGAGGGGAGGGGGAGGGGTTAGGTGGGTTATTTTTTTGAAAGACATCACAAGTAGTGGTAGTACTAGTAAGAATGGTGGTGAAAGAAATGTTTTTGGAAGGAAGTGGGCTCTATAGTAAAGTATAGAGGGACTTTTTTTTTCTCTCCTTATTCCTCTTTTTTTTCCTGGGCAATGCCACTTCACTAATAGGACCCTATATGTCCGCTTCCCCTATTGCTCGCTTCTTTTCAAATATCAAGTTTCTCTTTACACAAAAAACATTGATTTTAATCTATAACGAGATGTCTTAACTGAATAACCGATGTCTTATTGATAGGTTGACAACTAGTTTATTACAAAGTTCTCGTAACTAGTTTCGAATCTACACAATCTTTCAAATGGGAAGACTTTTTATATTCATTTGTGTGTGTCTGTGATTTAAACTGGGGCCACACTACGCAACAAACTATTGTAGAATCTTTACATGTTGCACATCTTGTGGTGTGTACTGCCTGAAAATCTACACACTATGTACAACCTTAAGGCGCATTTACGAGTGAGCTAAAGATGCAATTCTCATATTGAAGCGATAGCTGAAAATGAACACGTGTTTCAGCTATTTACGTGTGTTTAGCCATCTTCATGCTGCAACAAAACAGCTCAACTTTTCAGTTCACATAAAATTAGTTCCAAACACCTTAATGTTACATGGGCCTTGATAAGATAATCATTATCATTTGCATATAATACCATTTTTTAAATTCCTATTGGTTTGATGGGTATCATGTGATGATGAGATGAATAGCTGACCAGCTAGAAATGAGCTGAAATATCTAACTACATTAGAGATATAAGATGAAATGCATTTTAAGTTCCAATTTGCTGTTTCAGCTGAAATCATTCATCTTCAACTTATATGTAAATGTCAGAGCTGATTAAGAGAAGCCATAAGATGGTACAACATTTCTGTTTCAGCTCATACAATTCTCCTCTTCAGCTGACTATTGTAATTCGCCTTTAGACTATTACCTTCCGGGACTGGCAACTCTCGGAATTTTGTGTTCAACAGATCTGCGGTGTCGTTTTCATAACAGCGTTTCTCATATTCTGATTTGATGGCTCACTGTCACACTTTTTCCACCATTGAACATTTTGAGCATACACAATGGGCAGAACACTTCGAGGAGCAGAAGCGTGCTAGGAAACTAATTTGGCCCTGGCATTTTATACTAGATTGGCAACATTTTTTTGAAAAAAAGAACAACCGGCCCAATTGAATACCATTTGCCCAAGCTGCTCTTTTGCCAGCCCACCACGGTGACACCACAGTGGAGAAGCACACAGAGGAACTACTGACATAGAACCTTCCTAGTGATTTTTTGGCTAGTTCTTTGTTCTTATTTCTGGTTCTTTTTTTGCATGTTGCAATTGGACTCTTGTTCCTCTGACACAGGTTATCTTAGCTGATTTGTACAGTAATTTTTCAAATTCAAATTATCATGGTTCCTCTTGTGTGTTGGTTGGCACCTTGGTTTTGGTGCCCCATTTTTTTATGTTGTTTGGCACTGCTTTTGCCTCTTGTGTTTCTTATTAACGGTGTGTTCCTGGAAACTTTGTAATTCAATCCGTGTTTTCCCATTTCTTAGGTTTTATGTTGCTGAATTCCCATTATTTGTTTGCTAAATGAGTATTAAACAAGAGAGAAAGAGAGACACACTGTGAGCAGGTCATCCATCGTTTATTGACTGTTATAATTATCGCCATATGTGGTCATTTGTGAGTTAACTATGTGGCCAAAATGACTCTTGAGGATCATCTATAGCTTGGTAAGTTGTATCAATACAATTGTTATAGTTTTTGTAGCATTTTTTTCTTCTTCTTCTTGGTTTTCTTCAAGTAGAAAAGAATTCGGTTGTCAGGGTCAGTTCACATAGCTGTCAAGCTACAAAAGGAGTAGAAGAAGAAGGGGCTTTGGAATTTCTTGTGCTTAGTTTGTCACTAAGATTCTATTTAGCTTGTTTGTCTGTGAGTGATGGGCAAATGAGTTACACAAAAGGCTAAAAAAAAGGGGAAGGAAAAGACTTGAGGAAATGTGGCAAGCATTTTCAAGTCTTTTTTTCTTTAAAAAAAAATGTTAAGAAAACCAATTTAAAGAAGCATTTTGGGCTTTGAGTCTTGTTTTTTTTTTCTTCTCTACTTTTGTACATTAACTTTTACTGGAAAGTGGCCAACAAGACTGATTGACCATCATCATCACTGATTCACTGTCCTAAGTTATGAAAGAAATATACTCCATAAATAACTTTTTCATGTTCATTAAATTGTCATTTTGTGGAAAGAGTTGGGCAGTTTTTTTTTTGGCTTGTGTTCAGATTGGAATTTTTTTAAAGAGAATTTTGACCCGGTTCTATAATTCATTAAAACAGTTTATTTTTGTTATTTAATTAATTTAGCTCTAATGAAGTTTAAATCTTGTTTAGTTCTGTACTTGAACGTTAGATGTGGGGTGTCCATTTTAGTTGTTGAACAATTGATTTTTGATTATTTTAACTATTTGAGCAGGTTTAGTCCCGTTCAGTTTTGATGTCCCTCCTTCTTCAGTTTATCTCTAAGCCAGTTTAGATTTTTTGTCCAGTTTAGCTCTTTGGCCAGTTTAGATTTTTGTCTAGTTTAGCTCGTTGGCCAGTTTGGCTCCTCTTTGGCCAGTTTGGCTCTTCTGTGGCCAGTTTGGCTCTTCTGTGGCCAGTTTGGCTCTTCTGTGGCCAGTTTGGCTCTTCTGTGGCCAGTTTGGCTCTTCTGTGGCCAGTTTGGCTCTTCTGTGGCCAGTTTGGCGCTTCTGTGGCCAGTTTGGCTCCTCTTTGGCCAGTTTGGCTCTTCTGTGGCCAGTTTGGCTCTTCTGTGGCCAGTTTGGCTCTTCTGTGGCCAGTTTGGCTCTTCTGTGGCCAGTTTGGCGCTTCTGTGGCCAGTTTGGCGCTTCTGTGGCCAGTTTGGCGTTTCTGTGGCCAGTTTGGCGTTTCTGTGGCCAGTTTGGCGTTTCTGTGGCCAGTTTGGCGCTTCTTTGGCCAGTTTGGCGCTTCTTTGGCCAGTTTGGCGCTTCTTTGGCCAGTTTGGCCAGTTTGGCGCTTCTTTGGCCAGTTTGGCTCTTCTGTGGCCAGTTTGGCTCTTCTTTGGCCAGTTTGGCTCTTCTTTGACCAGTTTGGCTCTTCTTTGGCCAGTTTAGCCCTTTGGATAGTTTAGCTCTTTGGCCAGTTTGGCTCCAGTCTCGCTATTGTCTTTTATAAAAAAATAGAAACTTCATGAGTGTCTTGGATGACGTTAGGGTTTACAGCTTAAAATGCGTTTGTGTCATATATTTTGTGCATGTGTTGTGGGTTTTCTGCCTTTCTGTGTGTATGTAGATATGTATGTGCATGTGTTGGTTAAGTTTCACGTGTATTTTTTTTTTATTTCGATGTTGCACTGAAAACATGCCATATCTTAGTGAAAAAAGGGAAGAAAAAAAGTCATATTTTAGGATTTCGACTTTTATTGTTCAGTAAAACTGATTTGGAGTTTTTGATGTTTTTTTCTGTACAAAAAAAGAAGATGGACTAAGGGTTGAAAGCTAAAAAAAAAATAGTTGACAACATTTTGTGTCTGTTAACTTCCTTGGTGACTTGTTGTAAGCTAACGTTGCAGTCACACAATTCTTAGCAGAGAAACAGAAGAAAATATCTTTAAATAAATTAGATTCTCTTTTTTCTTCCTCTTGTGTCGTTTTTTTTTTTTGGAAAGGGCTTAGAGAGAGCTTTGGGATTTGTTAGATTTTCGGATTTTGTTGCATTGTTTGTTAGCTTTATACAATTCTCTCTTGTCTGTAAAATGCTTAAAAGTTCAAGCAAAAAAAAATATCATGACAAAGAAACGGGGTCTGTTTTTGCTAGTTAAAGATAAATCACCGCCATCTAGTGGACGCAGAATTGCCACTGAGTAATGGTGGTGGTGTGGTCGTCATTATTTTTGGAGGAGAAAATCTTCTTAAGATATAGGATCATGTTGCCCAGTATTTTATAGTTGTTTCCAATTGGCCACTCTTGTGTCACCATTTGAGTGGCGGTCACTGGTGTCTATGCTTAACAGATCAGTGGTTAGCGCTGTTTCACACGTGTCTTTTTGTAACTTGTTTGATTTTCAATTGAATTTGAATAATTACTTTGCAAGCAGCGTGGAGGGCCTGTGGCAGAGGTACCATTTAGTCCAAAAAGCAGCATTGTGGAAATAAACATTTGTTCGCTATTTAATTGCAGCATCATTTACATTATATGCTTTGTTTCATAATAGCCCATAAGAGTTGCCCAAATCATAACATTCTCCATGCACAGCATTCTCGGGAAGCAAATTCCATCAATTGTCAAATGACCCTAGGATACAAATGACCAGAAATACGTGTCTGATTTTTATGCTGATTTTAGGTGTACTGAGTTGTATTGAATTGCAAAAAAAAAAAGCAAACCAAAACAGGCAATTTTCTAAACTTTGTAAAAATTGCCTGCATTTCAAAGTAGAACTGGAGTGACTTAATAATCATAAAAAATGAACACTAAAGTCTAAAATGACATTATAATAATAATAATATAGGAAAATTTTTGATTGACAGTTCTGTTTTGCTTGTAATCTTCACCTGGATATTTTGTACACACACACACACAAGACACTGTAAAAAAAATTGTCCTAAGGGAACAAATTTTGATATGGGAGAGTGGTAGCTAGTAGACAGAATGAGCACGGGAGGTCATCCCTATCTGGTGTGTTTATCATTTTAAGTCCCTTATGTCACACATACACGTACACAGTCTTGAAATCTTTGATTACCAGACAGAGATAATGAGGGGAACATAAACAGCAAGTGTCCAAAGATGACTTCATATGGTTTTCATTCATGGATGGGTTTGGTGTGTTTGTGTGTGGACAGAAAGAGAGAGAGAGAAAGAGAGAGAGAGAAAGAGAGAGAGAAAGAGAGAGAGAGAGAGAGAGAGAGAGAGAGAGAGAGAGAGAGAGAGAGAGAGAGAGAGGGAGAAGGGAAACATATGAGACATTTGGGTCAGATTAGGAAGTTTGATTATGTTTATCAAATAGAAGAAAACTACCTAATCATATTTTATAATTAGCGATTGGAAGATAATTAGGATAGATAAAATTACTGCATTTTTTTTTAAAAAAAATAAGTGTATACCACTTATTTTATAAGGAAAATCAGATTTACTTTTTTTAATTCGGTTTTCATTTATTTTTATTAATGTTTTTTTTATTAAAATTAAAATAAATGTTTCACTTTCTGTGTTGATAATCTATGTTTAATATGTCATTTTTAATAATCAACACAAAAAGTGAAACATGTTTATGTATGATTCACTATGAGCTTATATGGTGCATGATACAACTGAATATCACAATTTAGTAATATTTAATATAAATATCATATGATAGTGATTGCTCCGCCTACTAGACATTTCATCTTAAGTGGCTGAATAGATGTTTATTTTGTTTTGGGGCTCCTTGGATGGCGCCACTGCAGTGGTTATTATGTCCTATAGTAGGTCTTTCCCCCCTCCCCCCTTAACCTGGCGGTTTTGAGAAAATTTATATTTATCAAGTGAACGTTTTTCATCGGTAACCTATTACGAAAAAAATTCGAAGTGTTTTTAGTAACTAGAATAGTTGGCGATAATGTTAAAAGTTTTTTTTTTCATGATATGATATATCTTTAAAAATAAACTTTTTATGACAGTTTGAAAAAAGCGAAAATAAAAAATCATGAAATGTTAATGAAAAAAAAAAAACAACAACTTCAAAATGGATTATTTTCAAACTGCCGTAAAGTTTTTGTTTTTAAAAATAGTTTTGAAAACAATTTGAATTTTCTCGGTAATGTTTCTAAAAAAAATTCACTTGACGTTTTTTGCGTTCAAATTTCACAAAAAAACGTCTATGGAGCTTAACCTCGTACACACATGAATTAAATGAATTCAAATTAAATGTGTTTAGGTCAATTATACGGAATCCAGTTAAAGACATAAACCAAATAAAAATTGACTTTAATTATTAATATTTTAAATTGAAATACTAAATAAGTATTAACTGAATATTTTCAGGTTATTAACTGAATAAATTGAATTCGATATATTGTTTGTTTGCCCTTCGCAGGGCTCTGTAGAACACGTTTATTATTTAAATGCATTTAAATTATCAGGTGTGTATTAGGTATTAGCAATAGCCACTGTAGTGGCGCTATTCTGAAGGGGTGGGTAGAGGAAGTAAACAAAATAAAGATCTAGGTCTTAAACATAATAGTTTTACCTTTAGTTTTCGGATACAGCCACTGTCTTTACTTAGAGGCTCTTATACCCTTTGGGGTGGGCGGGGCGTAGTATTATTCCTGTCTTTACTTAGACGGCCCTTATACCCTCTGGGTGGGTGGGGTGAAGACCAATCTCTGTCTTTACTTAGATATGGTCCTTATACCCTTTGGGCGGGCGGGACGTAGAAAATTTCTGTCTTTAATTTAAAGATTAGTGAAATCACTGAAAAGAAGTTTTTTTTAAATTATGATTAAGAAAAGAATATTTTTTACAGCAAAACTTAATTTTGCATTTATTCTTTTCTTAATTATATTTTAAAAAAATGTATAACAGTATACAGTATATATTATTTGGAAGGTGGTGTTGCTGTTATTTTAACATATAAAAGCAAGTACACCTTAAAAGTGTTCTTTCTCTCCATCTATTTTCTTTTCTAAATTGAAGCCTAAAAGCTCTCTCTGTAACAGCTCAATAACCAACTCATTTCTAAGCAAAGCACATGGGAAATACCAGCTGTTGCCATCTACTTGAAGCTGCAATCCATTTGAAAATCACAAGCATCATAAATGCTGGGCAATTAGATGCAAAGTATTACATTGGGGCACAAGTGTGGTTAACATATAACATAGAGAAAGAATGAGGGGCTTTAATTAAACTGGGAAGTAAAGAACGAAAGAGAGAGAGAGAGATGAAATGCAAAATAGGTGTTGGGACAATTGCATTTCATAGAAAAGGGATGGTGTTTGGCTTTATATAGAGGTCTCTTTATATGCTTTGCCTACACATGGGAACACAATGCAATTGGTGCAAAAGGGGACCTGGTTCAAAATTCAAATTGAGACAAAAGGGGTTTATATACAGTATACATGTACTGGTAGATATGGGTTTACGAATCCCTACATAAAAAATATTGAATTTTTTCTTTCTCGTTATATAGAGAGAAAGGTGAAAAAATAAGACCGAAAAATGGCGTAATAGCGAACGAAAAAAAAATTGTCATTTTGTCTAGCAGTAATGTTCTTATAAGAATACTATATACTTTGTACGCCTATCTCTAATGTTACGGAAATACTTCTTGTGTGGTATTTTTTATATACATATTTAACGTTATTGTTTTAAACAGATGATTGTCATACGAGCGTACGCGTACAAAATATTGCTATCAATTGATTGTAAAGAAACAAATTTTGAAAGTTATTAGTTAGAAATTAATTAATAAAAGTTAGAAATTAATAAAAGTTAAAAATTATTTAATAAAGTTAAAAAAATATTTAATAAAAGTTAAAAGTTAATAAAAAAAAATAATTTAATAAAAGTTAAAAGTTAATAAAAAAAATAATTTAATAAAAGTTAAAAGTTAATAAAAAAAAATAATTTAATAAAAGTTAAAAGTTAATAAAAAAAATAATTTAATAAAAGTTAAAAGTTAATAAAAAAAAATAATTTAATAAAAGTTAAAAAAAATAATAAAAAATTAATTTAATAAAAGTTAAAAAATAATAAAAAAATTAATTTAATAAAAGTTAAAAATTATTTAATAAAAGTTAATAATTATTGAGTAACAGTTAATTATTAACAAAATTAATTAATCAATAAAAGTTAAAAAATATTTATTTTATCTTTTTTGCTTTATTTTAATATATAATTAAGAGTGAATAATTGCGAATTAAAAATTGCGGTAAATTGCGGTTTAAAAAATTGCATTTTCATTACATTTTTTTTTAAATTAAAAGTGTGATTTGCAATTTGGCAGTAATTAAAATCTCTGTCATAGGCCTATTTGGCTGCTAGCAGAGTACTTTTTGTAATTGTAATTGTAATCATTAGGGATATTTAACAATTAAGTTTAAAAACCAGGGTGTGCTATTATAGAAATATAATAAAGACTGCCATATGACAGTAAATTGTCATATCTAGCTGATCTAGCTACCTTAAATCATTCACAGTAGCGAATTACAATAACCTATTATATTATTACAAATATCGTCATATGACTGCTTTGGTCTTGTATAGATCTATACAACATAATATGATTGTCAGAAAATAATGCCGCACAAACAAAACGACATCATCAGGTGTGAATGTCACAATTTTATGATTATTTTTTGTGTGTAACAGCATAAATATTATCCATATAGCGATACATTGTTATATGAAATCTTCCCTTAAGAAATCAATACGACCAGAAATCTATTAAGATCCTTCGAAAAAAAAAGAACATTGAAATGAAGAAATTTATTGCTTTTGGGGTGATTGGTGGTGGTTAGGTGGTGGGGTGGTAGGAGGAGTCATTGAAGGTTTGTAAAAAAAAAAAAAAAAAAAGGGGTGGGGGTTGGTGGCAGGGGTTAATATATGTACTCATCATAATTGAGAATAGTTGTACTATTATGCAAATGAGATGATCAATGTTTTTTTAAGGGAAGGTTGCAGTAGTGCTAAGCTATATAATAATGCTGTGGTTTGATTGTAAATTTGCATAAATTACAATGTTGCAAGTTATGATTATTATTGTTCTTTGTACCTCCTGGGAGGTAAGTTATACATGTATATAAGGAGGTTGGTAGAGGGGGAGATTGAAGCTCTCTCTTTATGGTTAGCTGCTGTGACAAAACTAAACTTAACATAACGTTGTATTTTCCTTCTGTTGCAAGCAGAAATATTTTTGAATATTAAAATGAAGCCTCTTGTGCTTCAAAAATAAAAATTAAGAAAAAAAAAAGTATTTTCATGTTTTGCATTTTTTTTAATGCTTTAATTGTTTTTTATTGGATAAATTGATAACTAAATTCATGGTGACATTTTAAGTTTCATTTTAACAAGCAAATTTGTTTCCTTGACATGAAAAGGGTGGGGATGGGAGGGGGTGGCTTTATTGTTTAGTGACATCTACGTATTAACCCTTTCCATTTTCATTATATTCAGTTGGTGGGTTTTATGTAGTCTCTCTCTCTTTTCTCTTAATATTATTTTCTCAGCTTTATTTGACCCCCTCTCTCTCCTATATGTTTGATCTTTTCCAATTTTCGTTTATAAGAGTTGACGATTTTGGAAAGTTCTTTCGCTCTCTCGCTCTTTCTCTTTTTTTCTTCTTCTGAGGTTTCTTCGCTCTGTCAACCACAATTCTTTATTCATAGCCTTCAATTTATGGATGCTGCTGTTGTAGCATGCTGAGTAAATTTGTCTCTGGGCCACATAGTGTAGCATAAATTGTAGAAAGCTAGGAAAACCTTAGTGTATTTATTACACAGTGATGCGACTGTAGTCCTAGACAGGCAGGTGTGCCCAGCACCAACTTTTCATTTGCCCTGCCCTTTTATGAGCGTCAGACCAATTAGAAATTGAAAAGGGCAGGGCATATGTGACAATCAGACCAAGTAACTAACCAATTAGAAATGAATGATGCTCATAAAGGGCGGGGCAAACAAAAAGTTAGTGCTGGACAGAACTGCCTGTTAGCCAGAGCGTGTTCAGAGGTGACGACGGGTACTCGGTTCGGAACCGGTTTAGTCGGTTCGCGGTTTGTGATTTTTCGGAAACCATTTCTAATCAGTTCGTTGGTCTTGATGAACCAGTTCCTAATATGCATTAGCAGCTAAAGGTGGCAAAGGGTAGAACCGAACCGAATCTACTCGATTCGGAACGATGAACGTACTGGCCCCGGTGGCAAGGCTGCAAATGCCACCTGTGCCTGTCCTTTCAGGCGCCTGTGCGTCAAACATTTACTTTTATACATTGTCGAGTGGTGCATGCAATATGTGTTTAGATACGTTTTTTAAAAACTTTAATTGTTAACAGCACATTAAAATATACAATCCTAACTATACTGAAGGTCTATATTACTTGAAATTTTAAAAAGTTGTAGGCTAAACAACCCAACAGGAGCCTAACAAAATTGTTAAGGCGTTGGGATGTTCTTGAAACTGCAAGGCATCCAAGAACCTCTCAAAACTGGGAGACCATTGGGAGCCTCTCAAAGCTAAGACGCTCGTTAAGCATATAGAAATCGCGAAAGCCCTCTGGAACTTCTCAAAATTGACTTGACCTCGAGTCTCTTTCGTAACTGTGAAATGGAAATTTACGTTTACCACAACTTAAAAACTACTTCGATTTAATACGTGTGTACATGTATGGCGCTGTATTGAAAAAAATGTTGATAGTTATTTTGGCTCGCTTCGCTCGCCATTAAAATAAATATATATTGGAGGGTGGGGGTGAAGTGCTGATGCGAGGTATTGCTGACCTAGAATTTTGTAGCCAGTACGTGCTTGTTCGGAGCTGGTTCAGAACCAGTTTTTATCACTTCGCCCTATACTGACAAACCGGTTCTCTTTCTATTTATAGGAAGATCCACCACAATGTGTTTTTTTAAATAATTGCAGTTACTATGATTTGCCAATGTGATAAACACTCTTGCAAGACTTTAAAGTGGTTTCTTGCACAGTGTGTAACAGAAAACGCTTATCTTCGATTTCTTGCAAGAAAATGTGCAAATGTCACAACAATATTTGACTTATTTCTTGTACGAAAAATCTTGCGAGAAAAATAGCCAGTGTGATTGCGGCTTTAAATTTTCATTGTGCTGCAAAGAATTACTGTAACATATGAGCCGAAAAAAGGTTTCGAAACCCACTCTGATGTACATGAATGTCAAAACAGTCTATAGTTTTACATAAAGTGTATCTAGTTTGCACCATTGCATTGGTAATTCTGTGATACGGGAGTTGTCAAAAATGGTATATGAAGCGTGTTTCAAACGAAGCCTTTTGATAGCACTTATTTTCATATGCAAATATAAGCTACATTCAAAATTGCATTTAGAATGTTAGTTCCCATTAGTGATTTTTTATTTTTATTTCATATTGACAGTTTTCTCTTGACTTCACGTCATGACAATTGCATTTGTTCAAACCCAAAAAAAAAGGGGAGAGAAAAAGGCTTCTTAAGGAATTGCTTTTCTTATATGGTTGAATCGTAAAGAAGGCCAAAGTATTTGCTTTCGTTGCTTTAGAATCTGCATACAGATGTTGTATTTAGATGACAATTCGAAAGTTTTTATTTCTCATGGCAAATGATGAAAGACAATAATGTAACACTCCCTCATTCGCACGGCCCTCTGAAAGACTTCCAGTTGCCATTTGAACATGTCTTAGTAGTGTTGATACCCGAGTCTTTCGCTCTTTTGGCAGCTGTGTTGCTACTCAAGTACCAGAAACACTAGGGTTGGTACCTCAGGAGTCCAGAGGTAGAAAATGAAGCTTGTGAACAAACTTAAAGTCCCATGTTCCAAAAATAAACAAGAGTCCACACATGGATTTTACATATAATATAACTTGATTTATTGCGACAATAACCACAGTGACTCGCTGGATTTAGAATGGTCAGAATCCACTGTCTTAATCCGCGATTGCACCAGTATTTATACCAAAATATACAATAGATCATATGTTTAACTATACAAAGGCTCCAGGTGTGTCCAAAATTCTTGGACACACTAGGATCTGCATAACAATACGCAACATCGAACAATAAACTCTATTAAAGAACTTTAAATAACTGAACATACATTTGTTCTGCTGCACTCTCTTAGTCAAGAGTTCTGCAGCACCGATTCATCCAGGATATGTCCTGTTTGAATCGGCAATACAGGCCTCTTGACCATCCTCTTATTCTTGTGGGCAGGGAGGTGTCGTCTTGATGACCTCCCGGCCACCCTCAAGCATAAGGAGAGACACCTGTCTATTAATCTCATTATTCATACAAGGTGGGAATAGACGCAATTACCGTAATTTATTACAATAAGTAAATTATTTAAGGTACCCCTTCCTCCTGTAACGGCGGATCTCTGGACAGGTCATTCGAGGATCCATCAAACTTTTATAAGATTAACAGGTCGCCGGTAGATTCGGTTCTGTTCTACCCTTTGCCACCGCTAACTAATGTGCTGTACAAATCTGCTAATGCATATTGGGAACATGTCCGTCTGGGCTAAGTCGACAACTGGGCTAAGTCGCCAACTGGGCTAAGTCGACAACTGGGCTAAGTCGACAACTGGGCTAAGTCGACAACTGGGCTAAGTCGACAACTGGGCTAAGTCGACCCCTGGGCTAAGTCGACAACTGGGCTAAGTCGACCCCTGGGCTAAGTCGACCCCTGGGCTAAGTCGACAACTGGGCTAAGTCGACAACTGGGCTAAGTCGACAACTGGGCTAAGTCGACCCCTGGGCTAAGTCGACCCCTGGGCTAATAGTCGACCCCTGAGCTAAGTCGATCCCATATTCCAGCATGCAAAATGCATTGTCGAAACCATTATCATAGTGCATTGTATATTTTGTATCATAAAAATGCAAACATTCTACGTGTTTTTTTGTTGTGCGTATATCTGTTGCTGTTCTATACTACATTTAGTATTGAACCCCACATTGAATATTGCAACGCTGAAAACACGCGATCAATACCAATACAGCTTTGTGTTGGATAGATCACCGATTCACCATGAATGTAGCATAAACTATTTTTTGTTCATGAGCTACATAATGTATTATGTTACATCTTGCTCCTTAAGACATGCATATTTCTAGGTAGAGATAAGGAGTACAGGTTGTCTTTAATCCTTGGTGCTCTTAGCTCTGTTGCACTCTGTGATTTTCGATTTTTACAACCAAATTGCCCTCTGTGGATCCATCATCCATGGATGTGTCTATATATGCATCTGAATAATTTTAGATAAGTCTTGTTGTTGTTGCTTATATTATAATGTGGAAGAGAATCTAGCTCTTCAGGATTATGTGCGATTTAGCTTACTGCTAGTCTCTGCACGCAATGCATTCTGTCTTAAGCTATAAGCGTCCACTAGTTCAGTGACATGGCGCGGTGCAAAGAAAACGGCTCCCAAACAAAGTGCATGTAAATGAATGGAGCTCCGTCCATTAGGGCGGAAGCGCAGAGAAGTGCGGCTCGACACTTCTCTGGAAAGCTGATAGCCCACTAGGGTGGTGCCACTGTGTGGCACAGAGAAAAACGGCCCCCAAACAAAATGCATGTAAATCAATGGAGCCGCGTCCATTAGGGCGGAAGCGTGGAGAAGCGCAGTGTGGCACCACTCTGGAAAAAAAGTCTGGAACTTCTCGACGTCTGAGTTTTGCCATGCTTTTCCTCGCTTCTCCGTGCTTCCGCTCTAATGGACGGTATAGCCGAGCGGAGTTCATCCATGTTCCTTCATTGCATGGGCTTCCCTGCGGAACACCTCCTGTTTGCTACAGGGGCAGATTGAAGGAGACAAAGCTGATTTTTGCCACACCCGCATACATATAGTGGACCCGGACCTCTGCTTGAAAACTACATGCTGCATCCCCGATTTAGTGGGTGCTTAGCTTTGTGTGCCTTTTGCGAGGAGCGTGCTGATGTGTGAAAGACATACATTAAGGCGGAATGTCTGTGCATGGAGGCTAGCAGTATGTCAAATAGCTGATTTCTCTTGATAGCTGCGTTATCTTCGATGTATATTTAAGAGTCTACTTGTTTATATATATATTTTTCCATTAACTTTTTTGTACTTGATGCAAGATACTTTATTCTTCTGTACTTGATTCTTTCATTATAATGTCTCAACAATATTGATGTTCACTTTTTTTTGCGTGTTTGTTCGTGCCTTCGAGCAAAATTAATAAAATAGAAAGCTGGTAAAACTTTTAATCATGTGCATGTTGTTTTTGTGTTTTTGTGTGAGAGATAATATTGTTAATTGCAAGATCGTGTTTTTTGAATTTTGAATGTAGAAAAAAAAAATGTCGTTTTCTATTAGTTGAGATATTTGTCTTTCTTTATGCATTTACTTTGCTTTTAGGTGACTATTGTTCTAAAGGAGGTTTTGAAAAAAATGTATATTTTTGAAGCGAACTTTTTTTTTTTCAGGAGATACATTACGAACAAATTCAAAGTGTTTTTGAAACTAGAATAGTTGGTGATAATGCTAAGTTTTTCTTCTTCTTCATGATAAACTATATATGGTATCTTTAAAAGTAAACTTTTTCAAGTTTTTATGACAGTTTGTACAACGCGAAAATATTTTTTTTATAAAATGTCAATGCAAAAAACCGGGACAGATTAATCGTAGGTCACTATGTGACCTACACTTTCAGATAGCTATTTTAGAGAAGAACTGTGGATCACTCGGTGACCTACACTTTTTTTATATTCTTGGAGGCGCAGCACCCCACCAGACTCACTATAACAAACTTAATTTAACGTAACCGCACCTAATCACTGATATAAAAATGTTCTAAAGTGTAGGTCACTGAATGACCTACAGTTCTGATGTGTAGGTCACCTAGTGACCTACAATTAGTCTGTCTCAGAAAAACCAAAAACTTTTCATTTTCTATCTGCTATAAAATGTTTGCATATGCCCATATGCCCCGCTTGCCCCATCTCCTCCCCCTCTCTTCGCCATCCTCCTCCCCCTCTCTTCGCCATCCTCCTCCTCCTCGATCAGTATAGTCGCAGTCGCACTGTAGAGTCGCTGGTCGTGCACTCTGGTCGCTACGTGTTTGCATCAAAGGAACTGCTCAGATATAGAACTACCGGTATTGAAACACGTCCGGTCGCTAGGTCGCAGTCACTGTTCGCGGTCGCTCCTAGGGAATTCCACCTTAAAGAAAAGTTGAAATTGTTCAACTTTTCTTTAAGGTGGAATTCCCTAGGAGCGACCGCGAACAGTGACTGCCACCTATGTCTCTATGGTAAGCTGTATTTGTCAACTGTTGAAATTTTCATAGTGCAATTTTTTCCCCCAGTGGAAACAATGCCTAAGGCCAGGCATAAATTAGGCAACAATACAAGCTTGCCACCTGCAACACTCTACTCTCCAGCAACTGTTGCTGGTGATACTATACTAGTGCCACCACTGCATTTGTAGGCACCAAATTGGTAGTTGGTCAGGGAGTCATTGAAAGCTGTTATCATGGCAAATAATCCTCTCTCCACCCCATCATTTACAAAAGAAAATGTAGTAAAAAGGAATTAACAAAGGAGTAGGTGGACAAATGTACACATTAGCAAAAAAGGGCCAGATTTCCGTGACCTAGTCTAATGTAAATGTTTGATAATCTTGAGCAACCTCTACATATTATAATTCCTACCAAAAATTCCACACAGAAAGTTTTTAGACCAAAAGGAACTAAATTAACAACATTCATTTAATAAAAAAATATTTTTACATGGAGAAATGAACCATCCTATAATGTTGCCTCTGCTCAGTATGGCGAGCAGAGGAAACAAGCAACCGCTGTGTGCCAGCAACCGCTTTCTTGTCACTTGATTATGATTTGGTTGCTAGTCACTCGCTTATTTGGTTCCCTAATTTGCGCCCGGCCTAAAGGTGGTTGTTTCTGTTACCGTAATACATTATTATTATGCTGAAACCGTACATTTTTTCAGCATGTGCTAGTAGTTGTCACATGTAACTCACATATTCATGACCTTTGTGTAAAGAGAGGGTTTTTGAAGATGCTTGTGGGGCACACAGGCCTAACACAATCTGTGTGATTCTTCCCTTAGTTTTTTTTTTAATTCATGTGATTAACATAGTGATTTTAGATGTTGTATTTGCGTCATTTTGTGCCGTATTATTAGGTTTGTGTGCCATCATATCATGTGATTGTTTATTTATTTAGCAATACTGAGAAAATCGCCATCGTAATTATAACTGTTTTGAATAACAATGAAATATACAGTAATTATGATGATTGATGTTATAACCTATGTGACGTTATGTGCTCTATACTGAATGGCTCAGAGTAAACGAGACCTTACAGAACTTTTGCGACATTTTTTGTTCTCGGTTTGTCGTTGCAAAATTGTCAAATTTGATTGAACTTTCATAACTGAAAATTATTTTTTTTTTAATTAAGAATGTTTCTAATATGATCTTAAATTCAGAAAAAAAAATTTGTTTTCAAGTTTTTAATTTTTTTTTTCTAAAGTTAAGAGATGGGGCCCTTTGAAACTGAGAGAGCTCTTGGCTACAGCCCTTCTGGCCCATGTAGAAAGTGGATAGAAAAAAAAAGTTGTAACTGTTATAGCTTTTTTTATTCTGCCTTTTGGCGTGCAACAGTCTTAACTAGGAGGATGTTTACTAGGCGAGTAAACTAGGGCCTAGTGGTCCCTACCCCTCCCAGATGCCACATAAACAAATTATGCCTAGGTTAGCAGCTAGGATTTATGCACTAAGATGAGATTAACAGGTCGGTGTTAGATGAGTTGGTCAACACTGACAGGTGTGAGAGGCTGATGGAGTGGACACTAGTATCTCACTGGGAGTCGGCACTGTCATTGGCAGAGCTGCTGCCGGGGGTGGCATTGTCATGAGACTCAGGGTATCGGAAGACTGCATTGTTTGAAAATTCACGCATTGCTTTCACGTGTTCAGCTTGAAAAAGCACAGCTGGGTGGATTGGCCAACCAAGACCCACACTAGTGGACCACGAGATGAGTCTGTTATGTGCTGCAGTGCGAGCGGGGGAAGCATACAACGGAAGAGAATGTGCTGTAGAGTGTCCTCCTCACCAAGTTTGCATGGACAGCAGCCATCTGTTGTGGAGAGCCGAAAATGTGTGAAAGCCATATGAACGCCAAGGAAAGCAGAAATATAGAAGAAATGTTTTCCTATGTTTTTTTCTCTCTATTTTCTGCTTTTTTTCACATGCGCTTTTTGTACTTTTGAGTTTGATTCACCCTGCACTTACCACTTAGAGCATAAAATTAAATATTAAACGATGGCTATAATTAATACAGTCAATCTAAACAATTTATATGATTGGCTTCTTAAGCAAACAGATTTATTATTATATAAAGGGAAGGAAAATAAGTTTCTGAATAACTTTTATTTATACCTCTGCTAAACTGATTAGATCTTCAACATTTTCATTTTTGCATTTCTTTTGCCAATTGTCAGGTAATTTTTGACACAGTTTCTACTTGGTACAAGATGAAAATTCTAATTTTATCTTTTTTGTTGTTTTGAAAAGTATTAGAATGAAATCTTTGAACGTGATCTTGTTTTGTATTTCTTTTTTGTATATTATCGACAATGTGTTTAGTAAGTATGAAGTTTTATTAATAGTTACATTGTAAAAACCCATACTGAGCCCAATGGGCATGTTTTACATTCTACGCAAAATATTAAAATTAGACAAAAAATTAAGTGCGTAGGCAAGTGGTTTTCAGACTTTTTTGTGGCTCGGGGCACTGTATTTTGTTCCTAAATAAATTGTGGCACACCTGGCAAAACTCTATGGGCACACTAGCCACTAGTGTACCGCAGTACACTAGCCACTAGTGTACCGCAGTACACCAGCCTCTAGTGTTCCGCAGTACACTAGCCTCTAGTGTGTCGCAGTACACCAGCCTCTAGTGTGCCGTACTATAGAGTCCTATTGAAAGGTGTTTTTATTTTATGCAATTTTGTATTATGCTAATTTGCTATAAACCAAAATTAAAGTCAATTTGCAATGTATGAGGCGCCATTCATGTCGAAATTTTATGAAACGCAATCTTGAAGAAAAAAAATTATAGATTTAAAATAATTGACTGACTTAGCGTGATTGGTACCTCATACATTGCAAATTACTATAGTAAGTGGACACACGTATTCAGACAGATTGAAGTGAAACGTCAGCGTTCCAGATAAACACATGAACATTAGCCATTTTGTTTTTCAAATAATCATTCATTTACATTTTTGTATTGATAAAAATAAAATACAGAATTAGAGAAAGCAGTGATAATATTGGTTAACTATCTGTTTTTTTTTGCTTGTATATTGATATTTTGCTTCAGGTGGTGTTGATCCTGGATCGGATATAGTTTGTCAAGGTCTTTGCTACTTTTCTAGTTCCTACGATTATGTTATTGTTTTTTTACTTAGTGATATTTTATTGCAGGTACAGATTCACTAAGTCCTGTTGTTCAAGCTTCGGTATCCATTCCGGACTAAATTTTTTCAGTCGCCAAGCCTCAGGGATTGGATTGGAGGTTAACAGTGACGTCAATAAAAAGTAATAGGGAGCTCCTCACCGCTCCCTATTACTTTTTATTGACGTCACTGTTAGCCTCCAATCCAATCCCTGAGGCTTGGCGACCGAAAACATTTAGACTGAAAGGGAACACACCGTTCAATCACTATAATCGTTGTCTCCAAGATTGTAATTTTCAACAATAGAACTGACATATCGCACCTCGGCACGACGAGTGGCTCAACTAAAAAAACGCTTTTTTGGGGAAAATGAGTTTAAAGTTGCATTTTTTCTGTCTCAATCTATTGTAGGGGGAGCCAAATCAAATCAAGCGATATTGTGAATAGTTAAAACGGTTTTTTCTGTACTTGAAAAGCTCAGCAAAGTAAGCCATAGCTCTTCTCTTAAAATTAAACTCATCCCCCCCCCCCTCCCAAAAAAAAAGTGGTTTTTCGAATTGTGCCACACTAACCGCCGATGGTGCGATATGTTCTCTGATATGTGTTTTCTTTTATGTGAACGATATAGATCCTGATCCCAGCAACTAATTGAAGAGCGTTAAACAGAAATTAAATTGTTCTTTAAAATAGTGCATACGTTTTTTTTTTTCTTCTTCTTATTTTGAAATAATGTTT
Source organism: Brachycybe producta (assembly GCA_036925085.1). Taxonomy (NCBI): domain Eukaryota; kingdom Metazoa; phylum Arthropoda; class Diplopoda; order Playtdesmida; family Andrognathidae; genus Brachycybe; species Brachycybe producta. The sequence goes on from JAUPFP010000066.1 coordinate 33,691, forward strand.
TGTTTACGTTAATTTAAAAAAAAAATCTGCGACTACATGCAGAAAATAAAAGTAGAGATCAAGAGAATTGATTTAAATCAATTGATTTCATTAGTTTTTATTAGTTAAACAAACAATGTTTAGATGCAACTTCAAACTAGAATACTAAAATATATTATGGTGAAAGTACTTTTCTGTATCTTTGAAAATAAACTTCTTATTGTAGTTTGAATATGTTGTTCGTTATTGTTTTACTATTTCAAAATGGTATTTTTCTTCTTAATTTTTTTTAAGTTTTAAATTACAGATGGGCCTTTCGAATCTTCGAATTCTCGAATCCCGCGAATCTTGACAAATATTCGAGATTCAAAAACTCGAATCTTCGCGCTTTTTTCGTCTTTCGAATCCTTCGAATCCTAACCTAAAAAAACTGTTAAAGACTTTGGTAAAATTAGTTTTCAATTCAATTCAATTCAATTAAATACACCTGCAATCAACTCGAAAGCCATGTGGCAGGGAGGGATTGCTCCCAATCACGACTGATTGTCATTATTTAAAAATAAGACATCATCATGAAATTGAAATCGTCCTAACAAAGAACTATTCACAGGAAGAGAATTCCATAGTCTAATAACATTAAGAAGAAAAGACCAAAAATATGCATCAGTCCTAGCCATTAATTCTTTGAAAGTTTTTGAATGCCCAAATCTACCTTTACAAGGATTTCTAGTTAGTAAACCATTAAGCAGGGTAATGTTATCACAAGACAGCAAACGTCCCAGAAGAGCGAGGCTTTGCTCATTTCTTCGGCCTGCTAATGATTCCCATTCTAGCTCTTGGAGCATAGACGATACACTGTCAGTATACGCATACCGTCCCTTTACAAATCTTGCAGCCCTACGCTGCACCATTTCTATTTCTTGTTTTAGATTATTTCTAAATGGGTTCCAAATTGGGGAACAATATTCTAAGATAGGTCTAACTAGGGTAAAGTAACAGACCTTTCATTTTCTTTACAATGTTTAAGGGTGCGTTGGACAAACCACAGCCTTTGATTAGCTTTGGCAACTGCTTTGGTTATATGATCTTTCCAAAGCATGTCCTTGGATAAGGTTAAGCCAAGATATTTGATGGTATCAACATGGGTTAGCTGAACATCTCCCATTGTGTAATCTGCCATGAACGATTCTCGCTTTCGGGAAACTCGCATAACATTGCATTTACTCCTATTCAGTTGTAAATGCCACTCAGAGCACCACTCTTCAACACTGTCTAGATCTCTTTGGCGGACTTCACTATCCTCATTATCCCTAATCCTCCTGTAAACAACAGCATCATCTGCAAACAAACGCATCGTACTGTTCCAAGAATGCTACCCTGAGGTACACCAGATGTTACTGTAGCCCAGTCTGACACAGCACCATCAATTTGGACTCGCTGTTGTCTATTTGATAAGAATGATGATGTCCACGAAATTACTTGTTTATTTAAGTTAAAAGTCATCATTCTTTTAATTAGTAGTGAATGCTTCACTGTATCAAATGCTTTTGCAAAATCTAAAAATACCAAGTCAAATTCACCCTTACTATCCAAGCCAGATTGTATGTCTTGGATGAATAGTGCTAGCTGGGTATCACATGATCTGCCTTTTCGAAAACCATGCTGGTTTTCATGAATTAATTTATGGTTTTTTAAATGCTTGATTGTATTAGAATAAATTATATGCTCGAGAGTTTTACAAACAATGGAGGTCAGAGAAATGGGTCTATAGTTCTTTGGACAATTTTTATCTCCTGTTTTAAGAATTGGGCAGATATTTGCTTGCCTCCATGCCTTAGGCAGCTCCATTGACTCCATTGACGTCCAATAGAAGCGTTCACTAAAAAAAACCGGCGATTGTTGCAATTTCGGTGGTACCCGGGGATCCCCAATATCACCTTGTGGCGAGTCTTGAGTGCCACACTTGTTTTTATTATTAATAATTTAATATTTAATATTATTTCATTTATTTGTATTTTCTTAATAAGTAATAGAAGATACTTATATGAAGGATTCGAAAGATTCGAGATTCGAGTTTAGGATTCGGATTCGGATTTGAGAAAATTTAGGATTCGTCCCACTAGAGACCTACATAAATTTAGCCCATGGGCCGGTGGGCTTTGTGGGCCTGGTGGGCTTTGTGGACTTCGTGGGCTGGGCCTGGTATAAAGTCTCATGGGCTGGGCTTGGCTTCAATTTTTTACACAATGTTGGTCTCTATGTCCCACCTCTATTTTAAATTAATTGTGGTGTTGAATTATAGCGACTTTCAGTTGTTTGACGATAAATTGTTTATAGGAAATTGAATATGATAAAGTTGGTGGCGTCCAAAGGCTGCACCTACTGAATTTTTTTAATGTAGTTGGCTGTTTTTGGCGAAATAAATCAATATTTAGCGATCCACTTTTGTTTGTCTATGGATTTTTGTAAAAAAAAAAAGGATTCCTAAATAGATTATGTAAATATATCAGTGGAGGGACAATATTTGAATTTTTGAATTTGAACTTGAAAAATAACTCTGCAAGCAGCCAAGATGGGCATGTGGCAGAGGTACACAAATCCAATTGCGGCATGTGAAATGCATTGTCGAAACCTCAAAGATTGCAACGTTTTGTGGTGCAGCTGAAATAATGAATTGGCTGAAAATCCTTTTGCAAAAGAGTTCTTTCTATTGTCTTTACCACCACCTTAGGAAAAAATGACCAGTCATATGAATCGGTCCGTCCGAAAATCTCTCTAATTTTGCTAGATTGGTGGTCGCACCTACCCAAGTATAATGCCCTACACAGTTTACTAAGATGGTGTAGTGTTTGTTGCAATTTCAATTACGTTTCTAATATAAAACTGTGCACGAAACCAATCAACGTAAGCAAAAACCGTTAATGAACAAACCATTTAAAATGGCTATACCAGATATTGCATCATTACTCTACCTAATCACTGTCGTGTAGAGTGTCGCTTAAGAGGCTATATTGCGAAATTACTTTGGAAAATTCTCACAAAGAGCGATAGCATCGTTTTTCTTTTAGGCCCATAGACCCGATTTTAAAGAAGAAACGTTAATTTTTAAAATACACTGTCGCGGCAATACGTTTATTTTTCATATTTAAAATTGTCCAATTTTGTTGGTTAAAAATGCAATGTGCACCTTAAATTTATGCTAATGTAGTGATAGAATGACAAAAAATTGGTAAGTGTTTTTCTATTTTTAAAAAGTATTTCAAAATCGCGAATTTCTAATTCTTATGTTACACTCCATTGAACCATCAAAATGGGACAACTTTAAATATGAAAAATAAACATATTGCCGTGATTGTGTATTTTAAAATTTAACGATTTTTTTTTAACATAGGGTCTATGGGCTCAATATAAGCACGATGCTATCGCTCTTTGTGGAGATTTTTCGAAGTAATTTTGAGATGTGTAACCTCTTAAGAAACAAACTTTTAATTTGATCTTAAAGTTGCTTTCAAAACTTTGTATGAATGTATCTGCTAATGACTCTAATGAGCTATTGTAGCATGTATGAAAATTACTTGTAAGGGAAGAATCACACATGCTGAAAAAAAATTCCACTAAATTTCACTTTGTAAAACATTTACCAGAAGCGTCCTTATATCTTTGAATGCAAAGAAACACAATTTTTTTCAAGTGTTTTTTCAGCAGACTTTGTTAATTCTTCTCGTAATGATTACCTTACTATTTATTATATATACCCGGAAATAAATAATAATTATTTTTTATATATTGCAATAGTAATAAAATGGCAGATTGTGTATGTTTTATTGCCAGCTGTAATTTATAGTTTATGTTGTCTGTATTTATTTTGGTTTCATTACAATTGATGTGTACATACTGTAAACAATTTTTGACCTATTGTCATTTTAATGTTTATTTCCTGTTGAATGAGAATGAATTAGAACCTGTTGAATAAAGTATAGCATTATTAGTGCTACTTAGGAAACTTAGACACACATTCAAGAATGAAACATATCACTTCAACTTCACCTTGACCTTTTCAATGTGGCTGAATACATATTTATTTTGTCTTCCCGGAAGGCGTCACTGCAGTGCCTAATGCTATGCTCCATAGTCATTTGGCGGTTCTATTTTTAAAAATTATTTCAAAATCGCGAATTTATAACTCTTATGTTAAACTCTATTGAGTAGGGCCTGCGTGCTCATAAGCAAAAAAAAACATCCATTAAAACGTTCCTAAAAATAATTTTAAAAAACCAGAAAAAAATCAGCACGTGCGCCAATGTGTTGGCTTCACTGTGGTTTGTTTTTTTTTTAAATTATTTTTAGGTATTGTTACGTGCTTTATGTTTTTTTGCTTAACATACGAGTTAGAAATTCGCGATTTTGAAATAGTTTTTAAAAATATAACCTCACTTACCAATTTTGTGTCATTCTATCACTCTATCAGCATATATTTAAGGTGCACATTTCACTTTGAAAACTTAATATTGGACAACTTTAAATATGAAAAATAAACATTACCGCGACTGTGTATTTTGAAAATTAACGTTTTTTCTTAAATAGCGAGTCTATGTGTTCAATAGAAAAACGATGCTAGCGCTCTTTGTGGAGATTTTTCAAAGTAATTTTACGATGATAGCCTCTTAAAGAGCATTTGTTTCAACAACAAATTTTGCTTATTTTTATTCCTCTTTGCCTCTTTTTTTTATTTATTTTACAAGCTTAGATTAAGAACAGTCAGCTCAGAATTGTCAGCGAACTGCGATTTACGTAGTTCGCTGAAAATTCTGTGCTGACTGTTCTTAATCTAAACTTGCCGTGCAAGCGAAGCGAGATTGACACACATGAAAGTCAAGACTAAGTTAGGAGATTTTCATATCCAACGGCGGCAGAATGGGACTAATGAATTTTAATTTTCTGTCGAATTGGCATCTTGGTTTATCACCTTGAAATGTTCTGCTTGTATTTATCATTGTTTTTAGTATACCATGTGGGCTTGTGTGGGCCATGTGATTATTTATTTAATGATAGTAAGAAAAAGTACCCTTATAATTATGACTATTTTCCATAATCAATTATATAATCATAAATCCACTAGGATCATTTAACATATCAAATAGAAATATTCTATTGATGACGTAGATTAAATGATCTAAAATTGCAGCCACAGCATTTTGTTTTTTATTGAACAATTGTTGGCTATCTGTCTAGACAATTTTGATGAATTACATCTTGTGTAAACAGATTTACCGAATATATAAAAGTGAGAGAAACTTAAAAGTTTCTTGCATTTAACATCAACCGTTGTGTGGATTTGTTTTACCAATTAACCAGGTAATTCTTGATCCATTAATTTTATGCAAAAACACATTTTCTTTAAATATTGTTTTTTTTTTTTTTTTCTTCTCAGAAAACAAAAAAAGTATTACAATGAAAACTTTGAGCATTGTCTTTATTTCTGTTGCACTGTTGTGCATGATCGATGTTATGTTTTGTAAGTCAACATGATGTACAAGATGTATTTATTAATCAATTAATTATTTAAAATTTATTATATTTAATTTAATAATTTATTTATTTTCAAATTCTTGCAATTCATGTTTTTAAATATTTGTATATGTTTTTAAATCTTAAGATGGTTTTAAAGTGTAAACACCACGCGAACTCTTGATTATTTGTTTCTTTAGGTAGAAAAGGAATGGCAACTTGAACCTGTTTTAGAAACTAGAAGAATATCGCATATTTTCCTGTTGTTATTATTTCAAAATGACCTAACTGTAAGCAGACAATATTATATACTTTAAATTTTGTCTTTAAGTTTATTTTGAAAAATACAACATGAAAATATCTTTAAGTAGTCTAGCTATCTTTCTTGTTTCTAAAACACTTTCTAGTTTGTTTTTTAAATAATTTTGCTCCTGAATAACTGAATAATCAGCTGTTTATAAACCATCTTAATTTCAAATGATACTAACTGTTAAAATGTTTGAAAATTGTAAAAACTAAAAAAAAAATCTCATAAATGAGTTAGTTATTCTGAATAATTACTAAACGCAGGCATAGATCTAATTCACACCATTAAGTAATACAGATTCAATGCACAGTTGCTCTCTACAGCACATGTGCACAAAGACGTCTTAAAAAAGTATTGGTCTACTTTGGTTGGTGCATTTGTACCATGCATATGCACAGTAGAAAGCAACCTTGCATAGTTTTTGCATTACTTTATGGTGTGACCTTTACTTTAATCAGTAGGGCTTTGAATTTTCATGCAATATCAAGCAAATGTTTCTCAATTTGTGGCCCGAAGTGCCAATTTTTAAACAATCATCATCATCATCATCATTATATAGCAACTGCAATTATGCTTTTTCTAATAAAAGAAAGGCTAGTTAGAGACTACTTGTCTAGTTACTATCAGTAATCAACTAAAGTTCTAGCCTCTAACCAGGTGTTTTGATTCAAAAAATCATAATCGTTGGTTGATCTAAATGGGATTGTTAGGCCTAGATCTATTTCATAATTGGCTTTTGAGAAACAGATTGAGAGACATTTGCGTGATATTGCATAAAAATCCAAGCCCTATTAATCAGTAATAGATCTAAATGTGCATTTTAGTCAGCGGTAGTGGGGAAAGTCGAAAAAACGTGGAACGCGAGATCGGGATTTCCTACCCAGACCGACACGGGATCGCACAGAAGAGTCCTGCCAAAAGTGGTATACACATAGTGAGGTCTCACTCTTATGATGAACAGACGCAAGAATAGGCTCCATGAGTCCATGTCACCGAGGGACGGCGGGGTTTCCCATCTGGGCGGGAAGCCGTTCGGGTTCCCATCAGTCCCGCGTCCTTCCGACGGTGGGGCAGTGTTATGTATGTGCGGCCCTATTTCCCGCCATATGTCGGATGTCCCACGACTTTCCCAATACCGCTCCCGTTCCCGTGTCCCGCGTTGGTCTGGGAGATCCCTTAAGAGGTTACATCGCAAAATAACTTTGAAAAGTCTCCACAAAGAGCGCTAGCATCGTTTTTCTACTGAGCCCATAAACCTGATGCTAAAGAAGAAACGTTAGTTTTTAAAATACACCGTCATGGCAGCAATATGTTTATTTTTCATATTTAAAGTTGTCCAATTTTGATGGTTCAAAGTGCAATGTGCACCGTAAATATATGCTGATCTAGTGATAGAATGACAAAAAATTGGCATTGTGGTTCTATTTTTAAAAACTATTTAAAAATCACGAATTTCTAACTCCATTGAGTAAAAAAACATCCATTAAAATGTAGATAAAAAAACACCTAAAAATAATTTTAAAAAACCACAAGTAAACCACAGTGAAGCCAACACACGTGCTGATTTTTTTCTGGTTTTTTTAAAATTATTTTTACGTATGCTAGTGCTCTTTGTGGAGATTTTTCGAAGTAATTTTGCGATGTGTAGCCTCTTAAAAAGGAAAAAAAAGGCGACAATTTGTGTTATTTTTTCGCACAAAAAGTCACAAAGCATCTAATACACGTGCGTTACTTTGTGTTCAGTTTCAGGTGTGGGAGATTTTTTTTGTAAAGGTATTTGCGGCACTGTTTCTCTTTTCAACCAAAGCTTTTACGATAATTGTTTCAATAACTGTAAATATATGAAAGCTTTATTTTGATATTTCAGTGTTTTCCTTTCCTGCTCATATATTTCTGGGAATGTTTTGTTGCAGGCACTAACAGAAGTATAATTTGTGATACGCTTTGTACTGCAATACAAATACAGTTACGTTCTGATGTACTTTACGATCTGAATCGTGCAGTAGTGCACCATTTTGATTATCCATATTGTGTATCACATTGTAATTATAAAATTTTCATTGATTATACAATTTGTATTGCAATGCATATATTTTAAAATATGGTTTTATTTTTAGGTGAAGAATCCAGAAATAAAACATGAATACCTACGGTCACCTGCTAAATAAAAAACACAACAAAGACTTTTGATTGTTTTGAAATTTATTTTTTGATTACGTTTTAAAATGGAAATCGCTTCTAAAAAAGTTGCAAAAAAAAAAGCTTTTAAAAAGTTACAGAAAAGGTGATAAAATTTAAATTTTTTCAAATGTTCATAAAAGTTTTAAAAAGTTAAGTTTTATTTATCATTAAAAACTATTGTATCATTTTGAAGGAAAAAAAATTACAAATTTTTTAAACAATTCTTTATTTTTAAAAATAATTGTAATTTTGAAAGAAAAAAATTGTAGTTTTGAAAAAACAACCATAGTTGAAGAAGAAAAACACGCTTGTAAATTTATGAAAAATTCTAATGGTTTGAAAACAACTTTAAGGATTGTTAAAAAAATAAATATTTGTAATCTTTAAAAAAAAATTGTAAATTTTTGAAGGAAAAAAAGCAACCTGTAAATTTTTGAAAACTATTGTATAAACTTTTGGTGGGGAAAAAAAAAGAGACATCCACGTCTGCTTTTTTGCACTTTAAATCAATTGTATTTTTATAATTATACTTTCTACAGATAGTGACCACTTTGAACATAAGTATACTTTTGTTGTAGTATATCATTTTACCCAACCTACTTTCCCCTTTTCTTTTAAAATTGCCATACTTGTAGCCATTATCACCACAATGATGTCACGCAATATTCCATGGACACGTTCAATTTCGAAAGACTGTTTGGTAATTAACAAAGAGGGGAGAAAGAAAAAAACCTCCGATGGTCCCCATTCTTTTATACTCTCACCACTTCTCCAGGGCACTTCTCTCTTTTTTTCTTCTTCTTCTTCTAGAAATACTACTTTCATTCAGTGAATTTCTCAATTTCAGCCGTCTTCATCCATTAGAGCTGGTGACTTTTTTTTGGGTGGGGGGAAGATTCATTTGGGTGTCTTAGCATCTTATAATACCTTTTCTTTAAGGAGGTGTCAAAAGGTCTATTTGGTGTTCCAATTTGATCCCATTCTCGTGCACATTGTCATGCCTCTATAATCCTTAAAAAGCTAGGTTAATAAAACCATTTGTTATTGGAGTTTATACTCAAGCTCAATGTCTCAATGAAAGTGTCTTTTTTTTCTTCTCATTTTCAAAAACATTACTAACTGTTGCTCTGGTCATAATCTATGGCTACCATATGTGTTTTTTTTGTCTAAAGCAAAAAAAAATATGTTCTGCTACAATTAATGGCTATTACAATGATGATTGTTGTAAAGATGATGATGGTGCAACATAATGTACATTAGTTTTTGATGATGATGATGATGATGATGATGATGATGATGGCGATGATTAACTTGCTGTAATGATGCTATCTATTATATAGTGTAGGCCTATAGGCTAACTTTGTAAATGTTTTTGCTGTTTGTTACAAATAAAATTGGGCAAATTTTTATGGTGTGGTAAATTCAAAGATATTTAGGTAGTGAAGTAAGCAGCTAGATTTATTTTTAGATTTATAAATGGTGTTGATATTTAGTGCAATATGAATTGCAGCTTTCATAAGGTGACTCGAAAGTTGAATTCTCCATTGTGGTTCTTTGAAAATGTAGTGCACGGGACATCAGTGCCGGATTTCCAAATAGGCAGAGTAGGCACCGGCCTATTGGCCCAACGCCTTTTAAGAGCCCCGTGACAATGAATCGAAATAATATTGGTTTGATATTGAAAGAAAATTACAGTCAAGCTTTCTTAAATTGTTTCCAGAAGATAGAAAAAAAATGAATCAACTCAAAGAAATGAAGTTAATGGTTAAAGTTCTGTTGGCGGGCCCCGAGATTTCGACTGCCTAGGGGTCTCAGACTCTCCACAAGGTTTGATCTAGCACTGGCACGTGTGGGCAACCTAATCGCCACACGTGACAATGTTGTTGAAGTTTTTTTTTTCGTGAAGAAGGAGGAGGCAAGAGTTGACATTAAATTGCAATTAAGTTGAGACATTCCACCAACATTTTTTCTTTTGAACAAATTACTTTAATAATTAGTTACAAATCAATCAATCATCTTGAAAAAAAAGTGTGTTCCATCGAAAATATACAATAGATAGGGTTTTCAACTTTTCACGCAATCTTTTTTTCAGAAGTAACATTATGGAAACAAATTCCAAGTACTTTAGAAACTAGAATAGTTTGGTTAGTAAGGTTACTTTGCTAAAAAGTTTTTTTTTGATAACATTTTAAAATGAAGTTTTTATGAAAGTGTGAAAAAGGCAAATATAATTTTCTTGAGATTAATGGTGAGAAAAAAAAACCCCTCGAAAATGGTTCATTTTAAGACAAGTTGGCCTACTATAAAATTTTATTTTTTAAGATATCGCCATGGAAAAAAGAAAAACTTCCAGCATAATTTTCTACTATTCTAGTTTTTAAAATAATTTGAATTTTATCCTTATGTCGTTTCTGAAAAGAAAAAAAAGTTGGCATGACGTTTATGCGTTTCAAGACAATTCTTCAGCCGTCAGTCCTTGTTTTTACTAATACTTCACACCAGTGTTCCACAGAACCCTGGGGTTCCACAAAACGAAAGTGAAACTTCCACCAGAAAATTAAAAAAAATGAATAAATTTCAGGATGTAATTATAATAGTTTCATAAACGAATTTTTGTAATATTAATTTTAATTTTCGCCAAGAAAAGAGGCAGGAGGAATAGACTGCAGGTGGCTGAAATGCAAATGCTAAGGTTTATGTGTGGAGTAGGGGTATTAAGGATAGTATAAAAGATTCAGGAAAATAGCCTGAGGTGGTTTGGATCTGTAATTAGCAGTGGGGAGGATGAGATCCTTAAACAGGTGATAAGTTTTGACCTGGTGGTTATAACTTATAAGGGGTAGAGAAAGGCCCAAACAAGCCTGGAAGTTGGAACGTGGTGGTAAAACTGTATATGGTGGGCATGTGGAATTTCTGTGAGTTTGGCACATAATCCGAAGGAGTAGAGAGCTATAGAACCTTTGGTCTAGTTTCACACGACATTACGTGTATCGCGATACGTGTATGACATGATATATAATGGAAGCATTTATGTATTACTGTATGAACGCTTCTATTTGTGTACATGTACTGTAAATGCAGTATCTATCAAACACATATCGCAATACCTGTATCGTCGGTTGAAACGAGGCTTAAGGCCGATCCTTGCATATTGCGTTGAAAAAAATGCAGGAACTGATGATGATGATAATAATTTTAATTTTTGTAAATCACAACATGTTCATTTCCAGACATGCGATTACAAATTGTCATCAATTAAACTTGACATAATTTAATTTGTTAAAAAAATTTAACACTCTTATTAAAATGTGATGTCATTTTTATGTGATTTTTAGTAATTAGACAAATAGTAAAATTATTGACCAAAGTTATATATATAATTAATTAATCTTAAAATGAAGGTCAAAGTTGTATATTGTGAGAAAAAGATAAATATTATAACTACTAGTGGGGTAACCCGTCATAAATGACGGGAGCAAAATTAACAGGCAATTGTGCGCATGCGCGTTTCGTTTTTTTCCTTTTTTTACTCCTTTCATTTCAATTTTCGTCACCCCCTCCCACTTTTCTCCCTCCACCTCCCACTTTTCTCTCCCCCCCCCCCTTCCCTCTACACTTTTCAACCTTTTCTCTTCTCCAGTTTAATATCATGGGGTTCTTGGATGGGGAGGGTGTAACATATAGTTGACCTTGAGAAAAAAAAAACAGTTCATTTATTCAAATATATATAAATTCCGATGTGCTTCAATGGTTGTACAGCGTTATTCCAGAAAGAAAGAAAGATATATACATGTAGAAAGACACACGGAGACACAGACCTGGCAAAATATATATATAATGTTTCGATGCATTAAAATAATAATGTAGTAGATGAATGGATCCTATGTAAATCATTGCAACTTTTCTTCTTTATCATTTTGACAATGTAGTCTTAAATTGACTTACTGGTTGTTTTTAATCAGATTTGTATATTTTTTTAAAACTTCATGCTGTTTTTGAATGTTTCCTGGTGAGTTTGGCTGTATGTCTATTTTTTTGTACATTTTTTATTCCATTGGAAAAATTATTTTTGTTAATTTGAATTGTAATTTTTATTATCAGTTGCCCTGATGATAACTCAAAATTGAGTCGAAATGTTGGCTTCATCTACTGTTAATAAATTATTTTAATACATTGAAGCATAGTTAGGTTATATATCGTTTGTCTTTTTCTACAATACAGATATACTGTATATACAGTTTTGAACTTTATTTCAAGGTTAATTAATTATAATTAATAAACAGTGAATCTGATAAACTAATTACTATTTTATTAAGAGTGCATACATTGCATGTTTAATTTTTATCCTAATCTACTTTTTCTTGTATTTTCGTAACTCCGTGTATACGCGGTATTAACAAGGTTTTACGTAAAAAAATGACTACTGTATTAGGGTTCCGTAATGTTTTAAAGATTTATAATAGAATTTTGTGACCAGATTAAATTCGGAAGCTGTGCTTCACACAATACAAAATTCATGCAAAAGTTCTTCGAATTATGCGCTGTTGAGAATTAGTTGAAAAGTAAAATGACATGTTATAAAAGGACCCTTACAATCTTGTATTTTTTTTAAAGAAAAGATGTTAATTAATTCATCAATAAACTTCTCATTCATAATTGATGAAAACTTCTTTGAATAACAATAATTACTGAATATAAACCTAAGATGTATGTCATTGAGGGTTTGAAAAAAACAGATGGTTAACTATTTGGGCACAATACATGAAATGGGTATAGTTTATTTATTATTCAGTTGTTATGTTAGCAATTAATAGCTTGTTCATGTGATAATGATGGTGATAATGATGATCAGGATGGCTAATGGGGGGAAATTGTTACCCATGTCCCTGGTTGCATGAGAACTCTTCCAGAAGTTTTATGTTTGATGGTTTTCAAAGTAGTTATTGCAAGTAACAACATCATCATCATTCATTCAAATAGAACTGGACAACATTTTTTTTTCTTCTTACAAAGAATATGTCTTAAGAGTTGAATGGTTTTTCTTTTAGCATTGAAAATGAATTTGATTCATGGTAATGTTTTGTGTGTGTGTGTGTGCTAATTTCTGATATTGTGCTTGAGAAACATTTTCAGATGTTGGTATCAAAACATACTGGTGTGGGAGACCACCTTTGTTAATATATATTTACTAGTACCATTAATGGGCTCGTCATAATAGGGTCTTTGATGATGATGATGGAGAGAGCGAGAGAATATAGTGTGGTCTATTGTTAGTCTTCTACTTAGTTGTTTTGTATGCCTGTCTATATAGCCTATGTGTGTGTGTGTTTTTTTCTACTAGCAGTTGGCCATTTTCCCACCTCAAAGTTTTGAATAAGATTTTTTTTTTCTTCTTCTTTCTAGTTATTTTGTTAAAGAAAGAAAAATAGGCTGTCACGACAAAATTAATCTGTTGCAATAACTAAAAAAAATGGTCCAGAAGTAGATTTTGTACGAGTTTTAAACAAATATTTACATAACTTAATTTAAACAAACTTATTAAGAAGAAGTAATTTAAGATAAAATTCGAAATTAGCTACAGACTGGAAATAGTTTATGAGTAAACAAACAAAAAACTTATTTTAATGATATTATTTTTAAAAATAAACTTAAATATGACAGTTTATTTAGAAAGATTTCTAGAAACTAAAAGAGTTAAACTGCGATCAAACTGGCTATTTTTCACTCAAGATTCCGGTGCAAGAAATAAGACAAATATTGCTGTGAAACTTCCACAGGTTCTTACAACAACAACAACAACAACAACAACAACAAAACGTATAGATCTAGCAGCGTTTTTGGAAGACGTTGTGTGCAAGAAACCACTTTTAAGCGGGGGGGGGGGGGGTCACATTGACAATATTTAAATCAAAAAGTCACTGCATTGTTTTCTTAAATTAATTGCAATTGCGAATGTAATAATGCTCTTGCAAGACTTTGGAAGTGGTTTCTTGCAAAACATCTTACAGAAAATGTAGATCTTCGTTTTTTTGTTGTTGCAAGAAACCAGAGGCGGGTTGGCGAAATGGACAGCTCGGTCAAATGGCAGAAGGGCTGGTATTCAATTATACTGGTTGTTCTTTTTTTTTCAAAAAAAATATTGCCAATCCAGTATAAAATGCCAGGGCCAAATTATTTTGCCAGCACGTCTCTGCAAGAAACTGTGCATCTTGAGAGAAAAATAGCCAGTATTAACGCTGCTTTAGTCTTGCAAGAATATTATAACATTAGCAATTGCAATTAATTTAAGAACACAATGCAGTGAATCTTGCTTTTAAATAATGTCAATGTGGATCACGCTTTAACGAAGTTACTTTTTACTAAAAATCGATGCAAAAAAATTGGAAAATAATTGAGATGGTTTTAGAAATAGCTGATTTTCGAACTCTTAACTTTCGCAGCATTATGTGTAAGAAATAAGTCAAATATTACTGTGAATCTTGCACAGTTTGTTGCAAAAAACAAACAAAGATCAACGTTTTATTTCAAGGATACATTGCGGTGAATCTTGCTTTAAATATTGCCAATATGGTCGCCGCTTTAAGAAAACAATTCTACAAACTGCTTCTTAAACCAAATTCATTTCATTTTGCATTTTCTTTTATTGCTGCTGATTGTTGCAATTACAGTAGAGTCTCGATTATCCGAGCTAATGTGAACCAAGACCATCTCGGATACGGTCAAACTCGGTTAACATGGAAAAGTAACCTATTACTGCAGGTCTATCCCTCCCTTTTTTTTCTTTGCGCTCATATAAGCAACTGTTTATACCATAACATAGCCTTTATGCACTATGCCTTATGCCATTAGCCTTTATGTAAAAATACAATTTTGTGCAAGCAACCATAACTCGAGCGGTTGAATTGACACATACAAAAAAAAAGCGAAGAATACTAGCGCGGATAACACGGGTACCTCGGATATTCGAGAGACTATTGTAATTGCTTCAGACATTTAATTCATTAATCATTATGCTTTTATTATATAGCTAGCCTATAAATTTTTATATGCATAAAATGAACAATTTTTCTTGCGTGTAAAACACGTAAAAAAAGCAATTTGCTTTTAAATTTTTAATTGCATTAAAGTTGTGGCCTTAATAATTATTATTATTATAACTATTTACATTTTAACATTGTTATGAAATACTTTTTTAGCTTATATATCGTCGTTTAAGAAGTGATACCACGTAACTTAACAAAATATAAATTTTACAAGAGGAACAAAAAAATTTTTAATGCAAATTTAAGGTTATACAATTTTTTTTGCTAATAAAATTATTTGGACGTTTTTTTTAGCCATAATTAATATACGACTTACACCACAAACAATTTTCTTTTCTAAATATTCGCAAAATAACATTAAATGGATTTGAACACCCTCTACCAGATGTCTCTACCAGTCAATATCTATTAAAATCATTTTTTTTTGTTTATTTCGCAACATTTTCTGATTTTTTTTTTTTGATTTTTGTTTTATGCCAAATTCTCAAAAATATCAAAAATGTCAAGTTACATGGTATCACTTCTTAAACGACGATATGTCGAATCCAGTTAGTGTAATAATTGTAGGCCTGCATTACACGAAATGTATGTCCATTTCGCGAATTGAATCAATTTGCTGTAATAAAATTTCGCGAAATGGACATATATTTTCGTGTAATGTACAATTACGCAAATGGAGATACCACGTGTATAAATTTACTATTTGAAGAAGAAAAAAATCAAATGAATGTCAATTCTAAATTTCTCAATTTATAATAATAATTGATAGGCCTACTAATTCTGAAGAAAGAACAAAAAAAAACTTTTGTCTAAAAGCAATCTTTTTGTTGTTTTATTTTACAGTTTGTTTCCTAAATTATGCGTTGGATCAATCTTCTTATCTAAAGAAAATTTTGACATGAAAAAAAGCCTTTTAAAAGTAATTTTTTTTTTTAAAGTTTTCCATTTTTTATGGTAAAAACTGAAGAAAAAAAATTTAATGGGAGTAATGTGTCGAAAGAAGCAAGAGCAGGTAATGGATTTTGTGCCTCATAAATTTGAAATTGATGTGTGGGTCCTTACTTAATCTTGTCTGTTTTTATTGTACTAGGGTCAGTTAGAAAGTTTTGCCCTACTTTTTATTTATCTTATTGTTAGCACTATTAAAAATAAAGAAGTCTTTGGAAATAAAAAAATTGTCCTAATAATCAAATTTTTGGAAAGTATTTTTCAAAACTGTCATAACCAAAAAAATTTTTTACAGCCATTGACAATGGTGACTTTCCTGCCTGTTCCACATGATGTTAAGGTTTTAAGATAGAAAAATATTTTCAAAGAGTACTCATTGCCTCGAGGTGTAGGCCAGGGATTCTAAGTCCAATGGTGAAAATACTGTATGTGTTAACTGCAGCCATTGTTTGCGGTAACACAGCAAAAAGCAAATGCTTGCAGCACACAGCTCATGGGGGGGGGGGGTGAACACAGCACACATGAAAATCCACCTTTATAAATTTATTAAAGACATAATAACTAGGGGTCGGATCTTTGTGCAATATCATATTGAGACGTTTGGGCCCGCCGCTTATTTCCGCTCTTTAGCGTTTGCGTTTTTTTTGGGTTTAACGTCACCCTGTACTTTATTTAACTTCTGGGCCACTCGGTACTTTTGGTACCAAGTGACCCAGATATCATATGTTCAGAGATTACCATCTGACCTTTTCGTTCCCCCTCATTTTTACTTCCACATGAGTGGAGTTATTCGTTTTTAATTCGATTTTGTTTTGATTTCTTCTGTTGTCACCTATGTGTGACAACAGGAGATGAATCATGGTTTTGGACAAGTGGATCAATCTTTTGATTGGTCCATTTGGTCCAAAATATTGTTTTAACCAATTGTCAAATTGTGCCCTGAGAATCCGACTTGTGGATTCTCAGGGTATATAAAGAGTTACATTTTTAATGTTAAAAAAACGCTTTTTAAACTTCTGATTTATATACCGAACCTATGGCCGATTTTGGCCCGGTTCTTTTCTTTTTAATATTTTTCTAAGTGATATTTTTATGTGTGTGCAAAACCAGTTCGCCAACTTTGTTTATCTGCGTAATAAACCGATCTTTATATTTAAACCAAGCCAGTGGTGTTTTTATTCATCGAAACTTAAATTCCGCGATTGGGAATTCATCATTTGCAGGTCTTCACCTATTTGGATACATCGAAAAGGTCCCAACAGGTGCAAACCTGCAACGCATAAGTGAGTATATTTTTACACGATTCTTAGGGTCCGAGAGATACAGAGATTAAAGATCCTCAAGACTGT
Source organism: Brachycybe producta (assembly GCA_036925085.1). Lineage (NCBI taxonomy): Eukaryota > Metazoa > Arthropoda > Diplopoda > Playtdesmida > Andrognathidae > Brachycybe > Brachycybe producta. Next base: position 51,006 of record JAUPFP010000066.1, read on the forward strand.
GAAGTCTTTTGCCAGAGACTAGTGAGGACATAAAATAGACGTTATATTGGTCTAGTCCTCCCGGGCCAGTAGAATTAGTGGCCTAGCCAACCACTATCAATACGAGTGTAAACTCGCTCGTATTAACCAAAAAGAGCAGATTCTACTAGCGGAAAAAGGTCCGTCACAATATATGGTGGAGGTGCGGGGTAGTTTATAAAACTTGCTACCTCGTTTTGCCCTAAGAAACGTGTTGAAAAACACGAGAACTATCGTAATTCAATTGTGCAAACAATTTTGAAACCAAACAAAATTTGTCGAAACATTTTTACGTTTTTATTGACACAAATTACGATACATAATGATGAATACCAACGGAATAACCGCAAGGTTCTCCCAGCAACTCCAATACAGACGCCGACGTGAACAGCTCGTAAAGGAACGAGCGAAAGCTCGGGAAACACGCCGTGTTGCCCGCGAAACACGGAAGCAGGAGAAGGAGGACAAGCTGAGGGCCCTTGCGTCAGAGAAGCGACTCCAGGAGGAAGAACAGCGTGCTGAGGACGAAGAACGACAAGCCGACACCCGACTCAAGACTGAAGCATCTTCTGAGGCCTCTCGACGAAGCAACGAACAGAAGATGGTCGACCGGTTTGCCGAACTAATGAAAGACGCTACTCCTGAAAGTCGAGAAGAATTGGTAAGACGGTTATGTGGAGAATCGACTCCACGCCGCTTTGAACACACACATGAGAGAAATCTCAGAAATAGAAGCAAATCACCGACAGAATCCGGGCGAAAGCTCAGGCCTGAAGCTCCTGAATGGACTCCAAACCTGGGACCTACGCCGTATTCTGAAAAGAATTCGCTACATCCACTCCAGGGTTTTCCGAAGTATACTGGATCTGAAAACATCCTTCTATATATCGAAGAGTTCGAAGATATTGCGATTGCGCACCAGTGGAACTCCCTGCAGCGATGCAGCCACTTTACTGGTCTCCTTCGAAAACGAGCAATCAAATGGCTTGCTCGTTTCCGCTTGGAATATGGCGAGATCAATTGGATCATGATGAGAAATGGAATAATTAATGAATTCCTATTGCCAGACCAGAAAGTAAGGATGAAGAACGAGCTGTCCGCAAGGACTCAGAAGGACAACGAAACCTTCAAAGTCTATGCGGAAGAGTATGCAGAGATGTATCGAAGGATACATCCCAATGATGACGACTCTTTGTTGATCTCAAGCCTGAGGAAGAGCCTGCTACCATCTCTCAAACAGTATCTATTTGGGGCACCTAAAGACAATTTATATGACTTTGTTAAATTTGCAGCCCAAACAGAAGGAGAACTAATAGAGGAGAAGATGCTAGTATACAGGACGTCTACTGGTAACCAACCGGCCCAGCAGCAGAAGCCTCAGCAGCAGAAGCAACAACAGCAGCAACAACAAAGGAAGCAGACGTGGACTCCTAAGAATCCGGCCACGTCTGAAAAGACGCAGGATTCACAACCCAATCGAGATGGTGGATCGAGACCCCAGCAGAGAAGGAAGTCTACTGGGCCACTCATCTGTTATCAATGTCAGGAGCCTGGACATCGAGCGTTCCAGTGCCCCAACGAACCGAAACCGAAGAAGGAGGAGAACAAGACGACCCCACCAACTCCAGTTAGTAGAGTTGATGAACCGTCGGAAACGACGGCGCCGAAAGTTATCCGCGCCGACGAAATCCATGTTCTACCCAATGGAATGAAGATGGTGCCTGTCCTAATAAATAATCGAACGCATTATTTCCATTTTGACAACCATCTGACAACTTTAAACTACTAAGGGCGCCACTCGCACCCAAAGTAGTGACGCCCGAAAAAGAAGATGTCAACGAGAGCCCGAAAGAAGAGGAGTCAACGAAACCTGCAAAGGTTGACGTCACGGTCCGACAGGACCAGATAACGAGAGGATCTATTGGTTTGGCTGCGGTCAACCATGCTGGGATGCCTCCAGGTCTGGGTAGCCTGTGCCAAAACGACAACAGAGAAGAGGAATCAACGACTCCTAAGCAGAGCTGTGCTGCGGTGCAGCTAGAGGACTCTCCACGACATAAAGCAGACTTTGGAGATGGGATCCACATCCGTACCATTCACGAAAATGGGAGCCGGCGGAACCCACTGCAAAGTGGGGCCTCTACGTCGTTTGTAAAGACGAACGACGCTAAGATGTCCAATCGAGCAGAACAGATAGTAGTCTCAAAAGGAGCTACTTCTGTTAACAATCAAGCAGAACAGTGTGCGGCGAAAAAGAAAGTAACCACACCTGTTAAGACTAAAGAAGAGCAAGTAGTTGTCTCAAAAGGAGCTACTCTTGCTAAAAATCAAGCAGAACAGGTAGTAGTCTCAAAAGGAGCTACTCCTGTTAAAACCAAAGCAGAACATGGAGTGGCGAAAAAGAAAGTAGCCACACCTGTTAATTCAGCTGCAGAGTCTAGTCTTCTCTGTCGGTTGAAGAACCAGTGTTGTTCGAAGACAATACAAGATGTTTGGACCAAGTTGACTGAGACAGTCACGCCTCGTGAACTTCAAGTCCAACAACAAGATGAGCAGACGGCTCCCAAAGTTCGTGTGAACTTTGGAGGTCGTGAGTTAGTGATGACTACCGACAGTGGTGCCGAAGCTTCTGTCATAAGTGAGTCACTAGTCAGAGATGAAGTTGGTAATGGATCCGCTACCTTTTCCGCCGAATTTGACTGGCGCCGGAGGAAATCCATTAAACATCATGGGACAAGTCATCGTGCCGATTCGAGTCGCCGAAAAACTTGTCAGAGGAAAGCTGATTGTCATCAAAGGACGACGTGAGGCTTTGCTGGGAAACGATCTCGGTAAAGACCTCAACCTTTGCCTTGACATGAACAAAAAGAAAGTCTATTTTGGAGAGGAACTGTTGCCGGACACTCTCCAAAAGAACCAAAAAGCAGAAGATTTTATTGAAAATCTTAAGAATAAAGAAGAGGAAGATCTGCAAGAGAAACTCCTGAATAAGGGGCCAGCTAAGCTACGTCTGGTCCAGAATCTCGTGCTGGATCCGAAAAAAGTTGCAATCGTCGAGGTCAATGCTCCTGATGATCTACAAGAAGGTAGTCTTCAATTCATCGACTCGTGCGAAAGCACGTTCCAGCAGAGAGGAGTCAAAGTTTCTCCTGGGATCATTGAAGGAAGAGGAAAGTCTATCCTTCAAATTCAAATCTTCAATCCGTCTGGAGAGGTTATTCACCTCGGAGCCAGAGAAACGATCGCAGAGATCGAGGACGCCATTACAGCTCTTGATGTGCCTGTGGGCCCCTCGATTTATAAAATTGAAGCACAGAGTGACGAAGTGACAGTACAAGACTATGTCAAATTTCAAGACAGTCTGAATGTCAATCCAAATCGTTCGAGAGAAGAACAAATGGCGATTCGGAAACTTCTCGGAGAATTTAGAGACATCTTTGCCTTCAAGACCTCCGACTTGAAAAAGACAAATTTGGCAAAACACGTGATTGACACGGGTGAAAACCCGCCGGTTCGAGAACCGCTCCGGCGTACTTCACCTGCTCAAAGAGAGATCATCAAGTCGACACTACGTGATATGTTGGACGCCGGCATTGTAAGCCCATCCAAGAGTCCGTACGCAAGTCCGGTGGTGATTGTCAAGAAGAAGAATGGTCAGCATCGATTTTGCGTCGATTATCGCAAATTAAATGCTCAAACCAAATCTGACCAATATCCGTTACCACGGATAGATGACGCTTTCGACTCTCTGTCTGGAGCCACGACCTTTGCAACCTTGGATTTAATATCAGGTTATTGGCAATTTCCAGTGGAAGAAAGAGATCGAGAAAAAACGGCTTTCGTATGCACAAATGGCCTCTACGAATTTAACAGAATGCCGTTTCGTTTGATGAACGCACCTGCAACGATGCAGCGTGCTTTGGATTTGTTACTAGCAGGCCACAAATGGGAGACCTGCCTGGTTTATTTAGATGACATTGTCATCTTTGCGAAGAACTTCGAAGAGTTCATGAAAAGATTGAGAGAGATCTTGGTGCTCATCCGGAACGCCAATTTAAGTCTTCAACCCAGCAAATGTTTCTTCGGAGAAGACGAGATCAACTACCTTGGACACAAGATTAGTGCTCTTGGTATTCGACCTGATGAAGAGAAAGTGCAGACGATTCAAGGATTTCCTGCACCGAAAAATGTGACTGACGTCAGAAGCTTCCTTGGAATGACCGGCTACTACAACCGTTTCATTGAAAATTACTCCAAGATCGCCAAACCAATGCAAGCCCTAGTCAAGAAGGACCTGGACTTCAAGTGGAATGACGACTGCGAGGTCGCTTTTGATGGTCTGAAGAAGGCTCTTTGCTCCGCTCCGATTCTAACTTTGTATGATCCGGAGGCAGAAATTGCCTTGCACACTGATGCTTGCGATTACCAGATTGGTGTCATAATTTATCAATATTCGAAAAACGAAAGGAAACCTGGAGTTCTAGGTTACTACAGCCGAAAACTCCAAGGAGCAGAACGAAACTACGGAACGACTGAAAAAGAATGTCTTGCAATCGTTTATGGCATAGAAAAAGCCAGACCGTATGTTTTCAACCGAAAATTCAAGATATTTACCGATCATAAGGCCCTGTGTTACTTGAAAACAGCACAGAATTTAGATGGCCGATTGGGTAAATGGCAGATGAAGCTACAGCCATATGACTATGAGGTAGTTTACAAGAAGGGTAAAACGCACGTGGACGCCGATTGTGTCTCACGTTACGAGAGCAACGTTCCTGCTAATTGGAAGCAGAAGAGTGGAGAGATGGAAGCTCTCGAAGACCTTCACATCTTTACTGTCTACAACGATTTCCAGTGGGAACGGGAGCAATCCCTTGATGAAGAACTTCTCCTCATCAAAGAATCACTCCAGCAAGATCGACTGCATCCCTATCACAAGAAGTTTGCGATAGTGGATGGCGTTTTATACCACATGAAGTATGAAGACACCGTGCCAGTACTGATGTGTACTGTGCCCCGACAATTGAGAATTGGGATTCTCGAGATGCTCCATGATGTGCCTGAGGCCGGACATTTCGGATTCACCAAAACGATGAAGAGAATCCAGAAGAGATTCTACTGGAAAACAATGAAAGCAGATGTCGCCGACTATGTCAGGTCGTGCCACATCTGTCAGAGAACCAAACTGTCGCACCAAAAAGTACCTGGATTGTTACAACCAATCATTGTGGGAAAGCCGACAGAGTGTTGGGGGATGGATTATGTTGGTCCTCTTCCGAAATCAACCGGAGGAGTTCAACATATTTTGATTGCCGTGGACTACGCGACGAAGTATTGCATCGCCAAAGCAGTGGCAAGAGCAACCGCTCAGGCAGCAATTGCCTTCGTCAAAGATAAAATTGTAAACGAATTTGGAGTCCCTCAGAAGATCATCACTGATCGAGGACCCCAATTTTTGAGTAATGAGACTCAAGCGTTTTTCAAGACCTACGCAATCCAGCATGCTGCCACGACCGCCTATCATCCACAAGCTGATGGGTTGGCAGAACGAACGAATCGTACAGTCATGGAAGTGGTGAAACGTCACTTGGATGTCCTTCAGCAACAGGCTGACTGGAGAAAGAAATTAGGTGACGCGGTTATGGCCTACAATCTGGTAGAACATAACTCAACGAAATTTTCGCCATATCGATTGATGTTCGGGCGCGAGCCCAGGACCACGTTGGACAACATGATGCCACGCGCTCCTATCGTGCCACCGCCCGTAACAGACGAAGCAGAGCAGTCCGATCCAGCTTTGGATGCTGCTAAAAAGAATATCGAAGCTGCCCAGGAGGTGCAGAAAAGAAATTACGACGAGAAGCATCGTACGATTCCGGACTATAAGCCGGGTCAGAAAGTGCTGATAAGAGATCGTGTGCCAAAGCCAGGAATGGCTCAGAAACTCATCTGGCCATACAAGGAACCCTGCCTTGTCACGAAAAAGATAACCGATCTGGTCTACGAGATCGAGTACGTCACTCGATCTGGTCTGACTATGAGAGACACCGTCAATGTTCAGCAAATGAGACCCTATTTCGAGGCCAATGACCTGAGGGCTCCTCCAACAAACTTACCTGATGACATTGAAGAGACTACCAGCGCCAAGGAAGAGTCCGACGCTGATGAAGAAATTATCAACGAAGCAGACGACAACTTACCTGTTGAGAATACTCCAGAAGTTCATCGTGAAGAAGAAGAAGAAGTTATCCCCGATGCCAGCCAAGAAACTCATCCGGAAACTTCTGAAAAAGAAGAAGAGGAAGTTCCAGAAAATTCCTCTGGAACCACCAAAAAGAAAACGCGGGAGACCAAAGAAAACTGCTCCAAAAGAACCAGTCCAATTGGATTCCCGTGTGCAAACACGTGGTGGAGAGAAGAAAAATTATGCAAAAGCTAATTTACCGCCAAGATGGGCGAAATTTGGCGTTAAAACGACCAAATTAGACCCAGAGAGTCAAGAAAGAATTTCAAATGATGCGGAAATTCGAATTTGCCGCCTTGCGCAGCGCCGCCTGGTGGGAAAAATCGAGAGAAGAGAAAAAGAAGAGAAACCGGAAGTAGCTAATAGCTCCGCCTCTTCTGACCCGGAAATTAGACTTGGCAACCCTGTAGAACCACGTGGGGACGCCGCCGCCATTTTGGACGCCACTTTTGAATTTGTTTCAACAGGAGACGGACGCAAAGCCAAAGTTTCGCGATTTTTTTCGGTGTCAAGTGCAAAAAAGTTTATTTTCAAGAAGAAGATGCCACGTTCTTTCGGAGGGAAATCATCTAGCAGCGAGGATTCCTTCAATTTCACCGCCTTATTTGGAAGTGATCATGACGACAACGTGATGGAAATCGAGGACGCCGCCCTAAAGACCGGAGCAGCCATCGCGGCTGAAAAGCCTTTAGGCAGCAATGCCTCGACTTCCAGCAAGGATAGGAATGATTCGGGCAACTCTGTCAAGAAGCGAAAGAGCCCCGAATCAGAAGATGACTTGGTAAATCGTTTCGTTCCTCTAATGAGATCTCCGCCTCCTCAGTTAGGTGATCCAGAACCGGACATCTACATGGGACCAGCCCGGGATCCGAGACAGCAGTTCCCGCGACCCCCAGAGGAAATGGACACGCCGCCCGGCAGTGATGCCGAAGGGGGAGTACCAGCCGAATTGTACTCCTCAAATCGCCGGGGCCGCACCCGAGGAGAGAGGAATGCCGATAAGCGAGCCATGAAGGAGTGGATCGCTAAGCAAAATGAAGAATGCGTCAAGAGGGGCCAAAAACCCATCGAAGTTCCGGAAGTCGGCACCGTGTTGCCGACCACCAGAAAACCAGTCCGTGATGCATCTCCTGCCAACAGTTGGGCCACAGTGGACGAGCCCACCGTGAGAGGATACCGGCCGGAGTTAACGAGGAAGTTGGTGCTACCAGGACCAATTTCGGTCCCAGCACCACCAAGAGAAGTATCGTCTACATCTCTACCGCCCATTGTCCCTTTCAGACCACAATCGACAGTGACTGTCGTCCGAGAAGGAAACAAGAGGAGGGAGGTTCACTTTGATCGTCAATCGCCGCCAAGGGAACGACGAGAGATGAGACGACCGAAAGGTCAGGGGTCCGCTGCCCGCCGAAAAGCTCGTCGGGATGCACAATTTCAAGGATGCCGAGGACACCCTGCCATTCCAGTAGGAGCGCCGTCTCAGGGAGCGATCCCTAAGCCAGCAGCAAAGCCTAAGTCGCCGTCGCCTTCCAAGACGACACCAGAAGAGGAGCAGGAACGACAATTGCGTCTCCTGAATAATGGTTTAGTTTCATTTTCTAGACGCGGAGGACGACACGCACTCCGATATTTGGGAGTGTTCAACAGTAGACGGGAGATTTCCAATGAACGACCACGACCCAGAAGAGATGTCCTCTGGACCGCCGTAGTTTTGGAGACGCCAGGATATCCCGCCGTCGTCGCACTTCATGCAAGCGACGAACCAAACATGATTCAGCTGATCCACCCTGGAACCCGGGAGCAATCCCGCACCAGGACCCTGGAGTTAATCGCCGAAACGATGTTGGCCACCCTGATTCCCGATCGGAACCAGGATCGACGATTCCGCCACCATTCGCCAAGGGCCATTGAGAGGGACTACTCCGCCACCAGGATGTTGGACTTCGTGGAGGCCACCGTACTAGCCACCTTGGAGCGGTCGACTGTCGTCCCGCTGGAGACGTTGGAGCGGCTCTACGAGACCACGACGGAAGGAGAGTTCGGAAGGAGGGATCGACGCGGCCACCTATCGCCGGAACCGTAAAGAAGGATGTCCACAAGGAACAGAGTCGTCGCCGGACCAGTAGGCGCGACGATTGAGTCTAATTTCTAGTCGAAATTAATTCCAGAAAATTTTGTATAATTTTTTATCCAAAAACCTGTAATCAAATTGTATATTGTTCGAAACGTTTGTTTTTTTTTACCTGTGATACCCCTGGGTCTTATCAATTTAGATCCAGTCGGGGGGGGAGGGGGATTTTTGGGAATTGTCTTGGAAAGTAGGGTACTTTCCGCTTAGTCGGGAGGAGTGAGACGTTTGGGCCCGCCGCTTATTTCCGCTCTTTAGCGTTTGCGTTTTTTTTGGGTTTAACGTCACCCTGTACTTTATTTAGCTTCTGGGCCACTCGGTACTTTTGGTACCAAGTGACCCAGATATCATATGTTCAGAGATTACCATCTGACCTTTTCGTTCCCCCTCATTTTTACTTCCACATGAGTGGAGTTATTCGTTTTTAATTCGATTTTGTTTTGATTTCTTCTGTTGTCACCTATGTGTGACAACAGGAGATGAATCATGGTTTTGGACAAGTGGATCAATCTTTTGATTGGTCCATTTGGTCCAAAATATTGTTTTAACCAATTGTCAAATTGTGCCCTGAGAATCCGACTTGTGGATTCTCAGGGTATATAAAGAGTTACATTTTTAATGTTAAAAAAACGCTTTTTAAACTTCTGATTTATATACCGAACCTATGGCCGATTTTGGCCCGGTTCTTTTCTTTTTAATATTTTTCTAAGTGATATTTTTATGTGTGTGCAAAACCAGTTCGCCAACTTTGTTTATCTGCGTAATAAACCGATCTTTATATTTAAACCAAGCCAGTGGTGTTTTTATTCATCGAAACTTAAATTCCGCGATTGGGAATTCATCATTTGCAGGTCTTCACCTATTTGGATACATCGAAAAGGTCCCAACAGGTGCAAACCTGCAACGCATAAGTGAGTATATTTTTACACGATTCTTAGGGCAGATTTACGGACGAAAGTCCGAGAGATACAGAGATTAAAGATCCTCAAGACTGTGAAGTCTTTTGCCAGAGACTAGTGAGGACATAAAATAGACGTTATATTGGTCTAGTCCTCCCGGGCCAGTAGAATTAGTGGCCTAGCCAACCACTATCAATACGAGTGTAAACTCGCTCGTATTAACCAAAAAGAGCAGATTCTACTAGCGGAAAAAGGTCCGTCACAATATGCATGTTTCTCAATCTGTGGCCAGAATGCCTCTTGTGAAGTAACAATCCTGTTAAGAGATCAACAAAACAATTATGACTTTTTTTAAAAATCAAAACACTGTTTAGAAGCTACATAACTGTAGTTACAACTGATAGTAAACCAGTCATTTAACCTCTTACCAGCTGTTTTGATTTGAAAAAAAGCATATCATTGCAGTTGCTCTAATGATGGAGATTATTATTTCACAACTAGCACGAAAGCCCGTCTTCGACGGGTGTGATAGTCTTACGTAATATCTCAGAATGAGAACATTTCGCAATATACATTTCAAGTAAATACTTTGCTTGATCCTGGTATACCTATGGGTTCCTGTTGAGGACATAAGATGTTTTTATCTCGTCCAGACGAGATACTAAGTCGTCTGGACGAGATAGTAAGTCTGGTCAGGATGAAGGGGATGAATATTGTGGGGTAACTCTAAAACCTGAAACAAAAATGCATATAAAATTAGCTGAACACTGTACTATACATGGGTGCGGAACAACATAAAGTTATTTTTTAAATTAAATCATGTGATTTTTTTTATGACTTAGTATCTCGTCCAGAAGAGATACTAAGTCGTCTGGACGAGATAAAAAAAATTATTCCATGTCCTCAACAGGGCTTGTATACCCATTGTGTACCTCTGCCTTGTGTTGAAAAAAATAATACACAAAAACTCCAGCCATGACTTGAACCACAAACCTCTCTCTCATTACTCTGCCAAAGACATAACCAATTTTGCTAAAAATGTAAATTGTGAGATCAAAGGTGAGCTTTATCATAACCCACGTAGGTTAATTAAATTTTTGAGAAAAAAAAGCATAATGCTGCAACAATGCAAGCTTTCTTGGCTGCCAACTTTGTATGTTCAGGTGTTCTGGTGAAATTTGATGATTTGTTTCACAAAAGAAATGACCAATGTATTTACTGACAGATGATAACATTGCTCTATTTAATGACTTATTAAATACTAGAACGGAAGCCCGTCTTCGATGGGTGTGTGACTGTGACAGTCTTACATAATATCTTAGATTGAGAACATTTTGCGGTATACAACATTTCGAGTAAATACTTTGCTTGATCCTGGTATAAGCCTGCAACCCAAGTGGGTTAACTTATTCTTTGAAAAAAAAACGCGATGCAATAAAGCAAGCTTTCCTGCTGCCATCTTTATATGTTCCGGGGCTCTGGTGAAATTTGATGATTTTTTCACAAAAATGAAGTTAAAAGAAAAAAATTGAAAATTCTAATGTAGTCTAACCAAGAAACCCCTCTAAAGATGTGTATACTGGTTGATTTTCAAGATTTTAGATTCTGAGAACATTTGTGCACAAAATGAGTGAGGGAGAGAGAAAGGGGGATAGATTCAACTCTTAGCAAATTAAGATATTAGAAGATAGATTGGCACTTGGGCCACAAATTGAGAAATAATTTCATAATATTGCATACAAATCCGAGAATTAATAATAACACAAGACAATATAACTTTTATGATGCATAAGTTGTGATACAATTTGTTGTACAAAATTTAGCTTTTTAGGTTAAACTTTTTGCAAACCACCTCAATGCCATGGTAAAGAGGTGGTTTTGGCATTGCGTTTAATTGTCACTAATGAATGAGACACTTTTAATAATAACAACTGTATTTTACAGCATGTACAATGTTTATGAAACGTGTGTTTTAATTTTAACAGGTCATGAGGTTTTAAGTACATTTACCATTTTTTTCTTTTTTTTTAATGCATTCATAGAATTAGATTATATACACTGCAAGACAATATTATTGTTGCTGATATGTTTATAAATTCCGAATTTCTGAACACGTTCAAAAATTCGGAATTTATAATATAACCATCAAGGGTGAGAAAATGTTGCAATAACATCATCACATTTTTAAAAAGATGAAATTGAATGTGTTTTAGAAACTAGAAGAGTAATAGATCTACCTATTGCACAAACCTGATAATTTAAATGCATTTAAATAATAAACGTGTTCTACAGAGCCCTGTGAAGGGCAAACAAACAATATATCGAATTCAATTTATTCAGTTAATAATCTGAAAATATTGAGTTAATACTTAAATATAATATAGAAATTATTGACAAAATATTGATTTAGTATTTCAATTTAAAATATTAATAAGAAAAGTCAATTTTTATTTGGTTTATGTCCTTAACTGGATTCTGTATAATTCACCTAAACATATTTAATTTGAATGTGTGTACAAGGTATTATAACCATAATATCTTTTAAGGTAAACGTATTTGCAATTTGGAAAGTGAAAAGGCAGAGAGCAGCTTTTTATAACCATAGCAGCTGCATATCACTTTATGCAAAATAGGCAGTAATGACTTCAATGCTTGAAAGCAAAATCAAGCAGCTTTTAAAGCCACAAAAAGTGAATATATACAGTTGTGAACCTTAATTATTTGGCTTCACTTAATCTATGAGTCTCAATGTCTCATTGGGTAAATTCAGCCATTATGACATGAATGTTTAAATACAATGTAACACCAGTGTATAATTGCAAGTTTGAGAGAAGAAAAGAAAAAATGTTTTAATCTTGGTCTAACATTCTTTTCTTGGTTTTTCGAGCATTACTGATGGAAATATTCTTCATGTTACAAAATGGTAACACATGAGAAGAAATAAAAGTTAAATGCGTTTACGCGCCATTTAACGTTATTTTTCGTTTTATAAAATGCAAAAGTAGACCACAATTTCAGAAAAAAGGTTTTTTTTTTCAATTTGTTTTAAATGATTAAAATACATATGTATAAAACACTTTCATGTGTTGAATATAAATGGCATACAATTGAGCGAAATGTATTGAGATATGTAGGCATATATTCTCAAGCAATTGCTGCATATCTTGCATGAAATCAGGGTGGCAGTGATTTAAATCACATTGATTTAAATCATGATTTTTAAATCAAATTATTTTTTTAAATAAATCAAATTATTTTTTTAAATAAATCAAATTATTTTTTTAAATAAATCAAATTATTTTTTTAAATAAATCAAATTTTTTTAAATAAATCAAATTATTTTTTTAAATAAATCAAATTATTTTTTTAAATAAATCAAATTATTTTTTTAAATAAATCAAATTATTTTTTTAAATAAATCAAATTATTTTTTTAAATAAATCAAATTATTTTTTTTAAATAAATCAAATTATTTTTTTTAAATAAATCAAATTATTTTTTTAAATAAATCAAATTATTTTTTTAAAACAGTTCTTGGCATTTTTCTCTATGTTTATAAAATAAAGTCCGGTTGTAGTCCTTTCATTATTGCATTTTTTTTTTTTGGAAGATATGCTTCAGGAAGTATTCCATAGTAATAATAATCTATTTAAGAGCCTCAGAGGTAAACTGTGTTAAGTCACCAAACGTAAATTTTACAGTGGAGTCGTTTGAAAGTTTTTCTCTTCATTAATGGAATAGGGCTTAACGGGCTAGCGGGCGATACGTAAAACCGTGGACTTAACGCTGTTTACTGTTGATAGAACTTGACAAGCTGTTTAAAAACATGAATTTTACATCTTATGAAGGTCTAAAAATCGTATTTTTTTTAAAAAAGTGACTTAGCCCAGTTTACCTCTTGAGGCACTGATTTGCTTTGGGAACTGAAAAGACTGCAAAGCTTGTGTTTATATGTTCAGAATGTTAAATGAATGTTAAATGTTTATTAACATTTTTTGAAAAAAAATCAAAAAAATCTGATTTTAATCAAATAAATCGATTTATTTGATTTTTTTTTAAAAAATCAAAAAATCAGCCACCCTGCATGAAATACATATATGTGTATCTCGTGCACGATATTGCAGGGTTGTGTGTTTTTATAAGCACTAAATGATCCACCAATTTATTTTTAATTTGATTTGATTGTTTTGATTTTATTCAAAATTTAACTAATTTAATGTGGTTTTAAGGTGTAAAAAACGGGACATAGACACTTGCCCTAAAACCATTTGCCTTAAAAAGACAAACGTTTGCCCTAAAACCATTTGCCTTAAAAAGACGTTTGCCCTAAAACCATTTGCCTTAAAAAGACGTTTGCTCTAAACCCATTTGCACTAAAGGATATTTGCCCTAAACCACGTTTTTGTTTTCTCTTTTCATAATGTCTTTTGGTGGAGTATGTTAAATAGGTTCTGCACGCCACAGGCGTTCTAAAAACGCCAAACGATGTAAATTTACACTACTGATTAGGGCAAATGTTTCTTTAGGGCAAGTGGTTTTAGGGCAAGTGGTTTTAGGGCAAGTGGTTTTAGGGCAAGTGGTTTTAGGGCAAATGGTTTTAGGGCAAGTGTCTAGGGAAAGTGTCTAGGGAAAATACCCCTTTAGGGCAATTGGCTTAAGGACAAGTGTCATTATTGCAAATGTCCCACACCCGTAAAAACGCCTCTCAAGAACTCTGATTATCCAGTTTTTGTTTACGAGTAAAAGGGGCATGTGACATCAGACTAAATAACAAGCCGGTTAGAAGTTGCCGGTCCTCATAAAAAGGGCGGGGCAAACGACTGTATTGTGCTGTGCACACTTTCCTGTTTTTTGGTTTTACCAGGTTGAAGACAGGCAGTTTTTCCCAGTACTAACTTTTCGTTTGCTCCGCAATTTTATGAGCGTCATCAATTTCTAATTGGTTAGTTACTTGGTCTGATGTCACATGCCCCGCTTTTTTCAATTTCTAATTTGTTGATATTTGGTCTGACACTCATAAAGTGTGGGCAGAGATATGCCTGTGGTTGAAGTGGTGTCGCTAGTGTAGTGTCGCCAGCAACAATCTCTGCAGACTTGGATCCCCTAATTTGCACCTTGCCTTAGATGATTTTTCAGTTTAAACGTTTTTGTTTCAGTAATAATTTGTGACAATAATATGATAAAATAACATAAACCCACCATTTTAATTCTTGTATGCAAAACGTACAACAGGCTTTTCAGAAAAAAATAAAAATAAATAAAACATTTATTCTGGAAACTGTTTAACACGAAATGGAAGAGAGACCAATACTATTTTTTCTTGCTAACCGATTTTTCGTGTTACCTATTTTCGTGTTAAACGGTAAATGAGGTAAATGAGTTGAAATTATCGATACAAGTCGTTCACCAAACGAGCGACCCTTAGTGGTAGACAGGGACTACAAAAAGTAGTCGGCGTTTGGCCGAAACCCGACCACTCTAGTCTATACTGCCTGCCAGTGGTTAGAAAATAGTTCTAGTGTAGTTGAGTGGAACTGCAAAAAAAAAGTGGTCGTAGTCGACCAGAAGAACGGCCTTAAAAGTGCCTTTTCACTTGAACCACTTTCTGTGGTTCAAGTGAAGTTCGACCTGCAAAATGTAGGCGACTTGTCACAAAAACCGACCCCTCGAGTTGACTTATTTCTTTTGCGATTCACTCAACAATGCTAGGACCACTTTCCAACTACCGTAGTCGAGTCGTCAGTTTTGACCACAAACTTCATGACTACCTTTTGCAGTAAAACGCGACCACACAAAAGCAGTTCATGTGAAAAGACTCGAAAGTCAAAATGAACTTTTGACAAGAAAAACATTTTGTTATTGTAACTTCGTAGTTAGAGACGCGACAGGTGGTTATCAAGTGGTCCGCCTGAAAACAAGAAAAGCTGTCGTCGGTGGGTAGTCGCAGGGAAATGATTCAAACGAAGCGAGGATGGTTATAGACAGTCAGACAAATGGATTTTAATTTTAAGGTATGAACCATGCAAACAAAATGAAACAAAGAATGTTTTTTTTTTGCAATTAATTGTCAGTCGTTTACAGAAGGGCAAAGTAAAGACAGGGAGATACAGTTGTTTGCCCCGCACCTTTTATGAGGACCGGCAACTTCTAATTGGTTTGCTATGTGGTCTGACTTCACATGCCCCGCCCTTTTCAAGTTCAAATCGGTTGATATTTGGTTTCACGCTCATAAAAGGGCGGGGCAAACAACTGTATTTTTCTGTCTTTACTTGCCTGTACCAAATCATGATACAGGCATTTAAGCACAGTAAAATACAGTGGTTTGCTCCGCCCATTTTATGAGCGTCAGACCAAATAACAAACCAATTAGAAATTGCAGTTCCTCATAAAAGGGGCGGAGCAAACGACTGTATTTTGCTGACATAAAAACTAATTACAAAACACGTACATTATTTAATGGGTGTATTTCAATTACAAATACTAAATACAAAAGAAGTACTTAAAATGTATTTTAAATACATGTATTTAAAATACTCCCCCAGCACTGCTGATTACTTTAATTTACATCAAGCACCCATAGCAATGTTGCTATATATGGCCCAACATGCGACACGACACCCCTATCGGAAATATTTGTCATTAACTTTATTTTTAACATTACAATATAGGAAAGAGCAGCAACGGTATCCTTTTACTAACCATGCCTTAAGCCTCGTTTTCACGGCGATAGTTCTATCGTGAGAGTAGCTGTCATGAAAGGTGTGATAGTTCACTCTCAGAGTCTCACGATAGCAACTGTCTACACGTCTTGAAGTAACGTGATAGTCTGTTTCATGTGACAGTGTGACGTCTACTTCATAGATATCATTGAGTCAACAACAGTGTTGTTGCCTCTCTCTCTCTCTCTCTCTCTCTCTCTCTCTCTCTCTCTCTCTCTCTCTCTCTCTCTCTCTCGAAGCCAAATTTCCCTACAAAGTAGTTATTTCCCTACAAGCGGTCACACAACAACGACTACTATCGCGACAGTACTATCTAGTCAAACGAGATAGTTGTGATAGTGCTATCGCGACAGTGCGATAGTGACTATCATGTGGTTTTCACGATGTAAATTCTCGCGATAGTTGCTCTCATGACAGCAACTATCGTGACAACTGAAATGAAAGGAGGAAAAAAAGGAAAAAACGACGTGCATGCGCACAACTGCCTGTGAATTTTTCTCCCGTCATTTATGACGGGTTACCCCACTAGTTAGTATATATTTTCATATGCTGTTCAGTGACGGGACATCACATATATTCCTGTCACGATAGGACTATCACACTATCTCCTTTGACTAGATAGTTGATAGTACTGTAGCAATAGTAACAGTTGTTGTGTGACCAGCACTTGTAGGGAAACATCCACTTTGTAGAGAAATTTGGCTTCTGGAGGGAGAAAGGCAACACTGTTGTTGACTCAATGATATCTGTGAAGTACTGTCATGACGTGTAGACAGTTGCTATCGTGAGAGTGAACTATCACAACTTTCATGACAGCTACTCTCGCGATAGAACTATCACCGTGAAAACGAGGCTTTAGTGCAGATGCTGGCGCCATCTGCTGATTATTTTCTTTAAAATGACCCATGTCGATATACATTTTGACTCTGATAGCCTCTTATATGGATTTATTTATTCTGATAGGGTGTGTGATTGTATAGATAGATAGATAGATGGGTGGATGGGGGTGTCTTCTTCACGCCTAAACTGAATTTACTAAACGAAAAGGTCAAACACAGATTGACCCCTCTGTTTAAGAAAAAATAAAAGAAGGAAAGAGAGAAAAAAACTGTATTTCAAAGTTCAAGTGTGTGTTTGTGTTTGAACTTTTGATTGGTTGCTGGTTAGCTCATTGAATAATTCAAAGTGTCTTGTCTAAAATTCAGAACAAATTCTTCTTTCTTTTTTTTCCATTTGATCATATTTATTATTTATCACAGTTATTTCTCTTTTTTTCTCTCTCGAAGAAAAAGTCTGTTGTTGAACTTTTATTTTTTTCCTCAGTCATTTCGTGGAAAGGAAAATGTCTTGCATTAAAAATTGATGAGGCTTTTTTTTGTTTTGTTTTTAATAAGACTTTTATGATTGACATTGATTACTGATTACGAAATATATGCTTCCTTGCTAACCAAAAATTACCGGGGAGAAACTACAAGACTTGAAAGAGGGGGGGGGGACACACTGGAAATGTAAGTTGTTAATTGGTTTGAATCGCAATTTTGTTTGTCTTGTTGAATGTGTTTTTATTATGTTTGTTAAAACTTTAAAAGGGTTTTCATTTTTTTTTTGTTGTAATTACGACTTGGATGTTTTTGCTTATTTCATTATAGTTATATTGATTTTCTTTGTATATTGTGAGAAATGTGAAAGTGGGAACTCTTCGGTTAGTTTGTGATAGTCAGCCAGGGCTCGGATTTGTATGCTATACATCAAGCAAATGTTTCTCATATTGTGGCCCAAGTTCCAATTATGAAGTAATCATTAGAGGTGTGCGTCGTAACATATGGATCGGTGGTGACTATCGGCATCTCAGAAAAAATCCACCGTCCATACTTATCAATGTTAGGCAGCGAGGTTACACATATCGATGAGATATATCGAATATAGTAAATATCGATATGAATCACAATTGATAATTATCGACTATATTATGATTATTATCGTTTCATTCGTAGGGTAGTTTTTGTAAGAAAAGCAACCAAAAAATGATTGAAGTCGGCGGCCGCCAGTCACAAAACGGCGGCGGTTTTTTTTAAAAGTGCCAGGCGGTGAGCGGCGGCGTTTTGAGCTTCAAAACCCCCGTTGGCTTTTTTTTTGCTTGGCAGCGCACAGCTCTAGTAATCATCGTCATCATCAACATAAGGGTGCGTCCAGACTCCAGACTACTGGTGCTCGTACTCGGTCGACAAGCACGAGTAATGAGGACGAGCTCGCGAGGAGCGATACAAGTAGCGCGAGTAACGCAAGCCCAGGGCTCGGTGTTGGGTACATCAAAGAGGTGTTCGCCAATACTTCTAAGTCATTGGACGGGGACACGAGCTCAGTTTAGTTGACTCGCTGTGCTCGTGGGTTCAAGATGGAGTGGACAAACGGTTTGAGTGCGTGACAATAAAACTTGCACTATTAATCAAAATTTCTTCGTCGTTCTTGGGATCCGCAAGAGTCAAAGCCTCTCGAGTAAGTGAGCTCACAGCATTCAGTTGACAGGAGCACGAGCTTGAGCATGATGGGCACATGCCCGAGTACGAATAGTCCGAACGCACCTTTAGAGCAACTGAATTTATGGTTTTTCTAATCAGAAGGATAGGTTAGAGGCTAGGTGTCTGGTTACTATCACTTGTCAACTAGATGACTCTAGCCTCTCACCAGCGTTTTTGATTGAAAAAAAAAGCCATAATTGTTGGTTGATCCTCAACTGGATTTTTACTTTACAATTGGCCTTTGGGCCAAAGATCGAGAAATATTTGCTTGATATTGCATAAAAATCCGAGCCCTGGTGATAGTTTACTATCCAATATATATGCTTGCCGCATTGTAAGAAGAAGCTTGTGACGTTAGAAGGGTTGATTGATGTAAAATTTAGGATTGTGTCATTTAGTCTGGCAGAAAGAAGATAATCAGATAAAATGACACAAGCCTCTTTGACGTCACCAGCTTCTTATGGTGAGGCAACTATAATACTTCCTTCCGTCTGTTGTAAATTGTGGCGGACAACCACAAACATACTAATATGGGACACACTGCCTAATGTACGATGCCAGTATTGATATTTACGCTCGTATATCTTTATTGTTTCGTTGTTTGATTTAAATTGATAGTTCTTTCACTCTTTATGTCTGTAATTTAAGACATTTTGAAATTT
The DNA here is from genome assembly GCA_036925085.1 of Brachycybe producta. Taxonomy (NCBI): domain Eukaryota; kingdom Metazoa; phylum Arthropoda; class Diplopoda; order Playtdesmida; family Andrognathidae; genus Brachycybe; species Brachycybe producta. The sequence goes on from JAUPFP010000066.1 coordinate 70,195, forward strand.
AGCCACTGTACACTTTGTTAGAAATCTGACCGTGCCATATGTTACATAGTAAGTAACGCAATATTTTGGCACTCTTTGATATCTCCATGGGACCTTTCACCCTTGTCTCTTGTCTCAAAATATCTTGATTATTTTTGGCATTTAAACCAAACAGTGTTTGAGAATGAACCTTCAAAGTAGGTTAGTTGTTCGCATTTTGCGTTCAAAGAAGGTACGGTATAACACTATACAGTATGTCTTAGAACTCCATATGTGTCATTGAAGTACAAAAAAAAGTTTAGTTCCTAAAATCGTTTAAAATTGATTATCTCAGAAATAATAGAAAGCTACACACTTAAACTATACCTTGTACACACATACACATTTAAATTTATAACAATTAAACATAATAACTTCCTATTAGGGATATGGGACATTCGAATCCCACGAATTGTTCAGAAGAAGAAGAAAATAACAACGGCTAACATAACCACATTTGTTACTGCTAGAAAAATTAACTGTGGTTAACTTTTTAACTTAGTGGCAGTTAATTCGTTCTGGAGGTTTTCCGTGCGAGTCAACAAAAAAAAACCGAATAAATTGAATTCTATTAAATAACATGCAATTTTTATTGCGTTTACAGAGCTAATTGATATGTCGCGTTGCTGTTGTAAGGAGGAAGTACCGCACCTGTGCTTAACTCGAATCCGTGAAAGTCGAGGAATTGCTTTGAGATAGATTTTTGGCGTTGGTTGGGATGCGCACACTGTATAACTTTGTATGTATAGTGGTCTTTAGGGGGAGATGGGGGAATAAGGGGAGAACCCGCTATATGGCACTAAATAAGGAAAGGGGGTGTCATGTAGCTATATCTTCCCCCCTCTTTACCTCCACACATATCAACCTGTGTGACACTTGGGGATTTCATATTTTAAAAGAGGGGGAAGGTCGGGGTGGGGGTGGGGGAAAGACCATCATGTAACAGTTTACGCGCGTCCAGGTCCATTTACTCAGAGTAATGACTTCCTTTTTTTTTACTGAAGTTTCTTTCCATTCAGAGAGAGAGAGAGAGAGAGAGAGAGAGAAAAAGAAGAAAGTTCCTTATGTTTCTTGTGGTGTGCTCAAGATTGGATATGGAATAAGGATTTGAGAGTTTCTTTTAAAATGTTAAAAGATATTTTCAGTTTAGTTTTGTAGGCGAGTGTCCCTCGTGGGTGTTTCTCCTGTGTGTATATCACCCCCTTGTGTGTGTACATTTGAAAATTCCTAAAATAGTGCGGGTAGCTTTAGGTTTATGACATTTTTCAGCATGCTTTTGGAAACTCCTGCAAATGTCTTCAAAAGACACTGCAGATGCATTGACAACCATCTGTAGACACAGGCAATTAGAAATCGGGACAAACAGAAGTTGGCTCCGCCCTTTTTATGACGACCGGCAACTTCTAATTGGTTGGTTATGTAGTCTGACGTCACATGCTCCGCCCTTCTCAACGTCGAACCACACAACAAACCAATTAGAAGTTGCCGGTCGTCATAAAAAAGGTGGAGCCAATTTCTGTTTGTCCCGATTTCTAATTGCCTGTTCTGTAGACAACTTCAGAATTTCTTTCGCTCCGCCATTTTATGAGCGTCAACAATTTCTAATTGGTTTGTTACTGAGTCTGATATCATCACATGCCCAGCCCTTTTTATTTCTAATGGGTCTGACGTTCATGAAAGGGCGGAGCCAAAGAAATTCTGAAGCTGTCTACAGATGCCTGTGATGTTTTGGCATTAAAATTACATAGTTGATGATGCACGTGGATTGTTAGGTATCTGGTAATTATTGCATTGGGATTGGCTATTAAGCCAATGTTGGAAGCAGTGCTGCGAGAAGCAGCATGTGAGTGTTGGGCGTCAGGAGTTCGTTCTGATTGGTTATTTAGGTTTGTTACGCGTTTGATTCTGTTTGTTATTTGTCTGATGCTCATAAAAGGGCGGGGCTAACGGAATTTTTGTGGCTGCGCCCAACTGCTTGTGTGCTGCGTTCTTTAACTGCTGCTTTTTAGGAGTCCACTCCCTGTTACACACTGGTTCTGATGGGAATTTTTGAATGTAGCCGGATGAAGTGTACTGTATTACTGTGTGTGTATATAGGTGCATTTGCAAACACATGTTTGTTATGCCGCAGTCACACTAGGCTGGTTTCCCAGCCGCTGGTTGCTGCTGGCTGGTTGTAGTGCTCTAGCAGCATAGTCTGAACTGCTACTAGCAGCTGCTTTCTTCATCGGGCTAGTGATTTTAACAGCGGCTGGTGAAGTTGGACATGTCCAACTTTAGCAGCTACCAGCTGGTCATGTGACGCCCTTCCTGCTGCTGCCATCTAGTGTGAACTTTTTGTTGCTAGTAGTGTCACTAGTGGTAGTTGAAACTCCACTGCTTGGGTTGGTTGTTGTTCGAGTTTGTCTTTTTGCAAAACAGTGATTGGATGACTTGCACTGCTAATACCAGCAGTGACTGGACAAGTGTGAACCCAAAGCAGTTGCTGCTTGCTGTTGCTGCTAATAGCCAGCAGCAAATAGCGGCTTGTAAACCAGCCTAGTGTGACTGCCGCTTTACTGTCAGCTTCGAACAGTAGCAGCACTTCCAGAATAGACGCAGGCATTTATATTACCCATGAAGCATCGTAATCAAGTGTTAAATTCTAGTTACTCTTAGTTGTTATTCTTTAACTTGTTTCACTCGTTTTACTAGTGACTTGGATTTATTCTTGCCACCCGTCCTCTTTTGTGGAGGGCAGTCCTCCATTTTTTTTTAACCAAAACAATTTGTTTTGGTTAAAATAAAATAAAACGTATTTAAGTTTTTATAAAATTTATTGTGTGGAGGACATTTTTTCCTTCGTGGTGGACGGAGGACATTTCTTCCGAATGGAGGACTGTCCTCCACAAAGGAGGACGGGTGTCAAGCCTACTTGGAAAGACAGGCAGTTAGAAAACGGGATGAACAGAAGTTGAATCCGCCCTTTTTATGACGAAAGGCAACTTCTAATTGGTTTGTTGTGTGGTTCGACGTTGAAAAAGGCGGAGCATGTGACGTCAGACTACATAACCAACCAATTAGAAGTTGCGTTCGTCATAAAAAGGGCGAAGCCAACTTCTGTTCGTCCCGATTTCTAATTACCTATTATTTGGAGTCGTTTGACGTTTTCAAACGCCACCTGGAAAAGTAAAATTAGATTTTTGGTCGTAAGTTGCGGTGCGTTCTCGAATGCAACCCATGTGTGTGCGTGAATGATATGCGAAAAGAAGGGTGAGTTACAGGACGCCAAGTTTTATGGGATTGATTTATGTACGTATGGAGGAGGATAAGAGGGACTGGAGGACACTGAGGGTGGATGGAAGACACCGAAAGGGTCACCGGGCACTACTTCATGTGTCTCTTGTGTATAATTTGTATGAAACTTTTTTTTTTTGAAAATTCAAGGGGAAATGACATGGGTAGGAAGTTTATTTTTTCTTTCTATATTGAGGAGGTGGAATACTGATTTAGACTCTAGATTGTTATTTATGAATGTGTTTTAGGTTCACCAGCGTGTGCTTGCGTGTGTTCTTCTAGCAAGTGAATTGGTTTTTTTTTCTTGTTTCACTTTGGTTATTCACTAATGCATGAAGGATGTGACGTCATTTTACTAATTTTTTTTTTAAATGGAGAATGGTAAAATTTGTGTTGTGACTCGGGTTGAGTCCGGTTTCACTAGATGGCTGTTTTTAAAATTAAGAGGGCGGCATTATTATTATATATATCTTAATCTTTGTCTGTCTGTGTATAACGCTGTACAAACAAGGAGTCAACAACAGTGTTGCCTCTCCCTGCAGTAGCCAAATTTCCTTACAAAGTGGATATTTTTCTCTACAATTGGTCACTCAACAACTATTACTATTGCGACAGTATTATCAACTATCTAGTCAAACGAGATAAGTGTGATAGTGCTATCGCAACAGTGTGATAGTGACTATCATGTGGTCTTCATGGTGATAGTTCTCACGATAGTTACTCTCATGACAGCAACTATCGTTAAAGCGAGCCTTAATAAGATTAACTATTTAATTCAGTTCTAATATCACTGAAGCACAACTTATTCTTTGTTTTTACTCGCTTTTATTTAACTTCATAATTTGTTTGTCCACCGCCACCTTCTGAAATATTTGAAAATAATCCACACTGCACCACAATCCACCCGATAACATTTTGTTTCACTTTTTATACCTTTTTTTTTTTCATAAAACATGTTTTTTGGTTAATTTTTTCTTGTTTAAAAAAAGTATTCTTATAAAAACAATTTTGATGGAGGTGGAAGGGGTGGGGTGGGGTGAGGAGAATTCTTGGTAAAAGTTTAAAATTATTTAAGTGAAATTATTCAGTGAATGTTGTTTTTATCCATTTTTATGGTTCTTATCGATTTTTTTTGGGCGATTATTGGCCAAAAAAAAAAAATAAGAGAAAGAAAAAAATGTGGTGGAATTAATGTTTTTGCACCAATTGAGGTGAAAAGTTAGCAGGAGAGAAAAATAGCGAAAATACTAGAAAAAAAAGTTACATAAATCATAGTATGGTAAGATGAAAAAACAAAAAAAAAATGGTAAAAATAAAACAGGCAATATATTTTTTAAAAAATCTGTTTTTTTTTTTGGGAAATTCAATTTCTGTCTTTCTCTTTTTGATGTTATTTATTGAAGTAACGCCCTCTGCACTGTAGGTTGCTACAGGTATTTTATTCTAGTAAATCACATTTGAGTGAAAAATGTCCATTTTAATGAAATAAAAAACACGCCTTTCCAGAGAATTCATTCATGTGTTTATGGTAGGATATGTGTAATGAAATATAGAAGTTTAAAAGGCTTTTTAAGGGAAAAATACTGTTGCTGTTTGGACGGTTTTTTTTCGAAGCGTTTTCAAGTGTTAAGCTGGAACTTCATACCTGCTACAGGGCCGTCATTTCAGTTTTTTCAGGGGGGGGGGCAAAACCCGACCGGCTTGCTAATTTTTGTATATACGCAGGCCAGTGCTGCAAGACGTGTGCATATTGCCACTTAATATAAATTAGGTTTTGATGTATTTATTTATATTTGCAAGAAATTTGAAAAAAATATGCACAAACTCTAGTTATAACATATGTATATACTGATTGTAATAACACAATTGTTTTTCGGGGGGAGGGGGCAAATGCCCCTCTTGCACCCCCAAATGACGTCCCTGACCTGCTACCTTGAGCGTAGCATCTGCAACTAGTGACTAGCATAGCTACTTGAAGTAGCAAGTCGCTAGTCGCTGGCACACACTACATATGTGCTGTACCTACAAACGTTTTGAGCGTGTCTTCATGGTGTGTGATGTCAAAAAATGACTTCGAAGACGCCATATGCAAAAAAATCTGGTCTCTTGATTGGTTGTTGGGTAGCTACTTGAAACGTTTGCGTTGGCGACTGAGTAGCAACTCGCAACGCTTTGACAAGTCGCTAATAGTTGCTTGTATATGGCATGAAGACGCGCATGTGCACTGACGCTTGCTCAAGGTATAGGTCGCTTGACGTCTTGTGAATGACGTTTAAGCTTTAGGATGACCACAGATGACAGTTTAGTAGGTGAGAATCAGGAACGTACTGGGTACAAATTCTTCGGTGGGTAAACTATGAGATGCGGTCAGCAGACATGGCCTCCCACAGATCAAATATGAAGTTTGTCTCATAGTGTATAAGGTCTGCAGACACCGGCAGTTCAGCCCGACAATAAAACTTCGTTTGCCGCCTTCTTTGAGCGCCATCAATTTCTAATTGGTTTGTTACTTGGTCTCAATGGTCTGATGTCATAAAAGAGCGGGGCAAACGAAATTTTAGTGCTGGGCAGAACTGCCTGTGTCTGCAGACAGGTTTATGAAGAAGCACAGTTTACTTTAATGGCAGACCTTGTCTGCAGACGATGTCTCATAGTGTATGGCTAACTTAAAAAAATTATAACTAAAGCCTCGTTTTCATGATGATAGGGATTGGAGGGAAAGAGGCAACACTGTTGTTGACTCAATGATATCTGTGAAGTAGACGTCACACTGTCATGTGACAGTACTATCACGTTACTTCAAGACATGTAGACAGTTGCTATCGTGAGAGTGAACTATCGCAACTTTCATGACAGCTACTCTCACGAAAGAACTATCGCCGTGAAAACGAGACTTAATTGAGAAAATAAAGAAGGCACTCACATTCATATTTTAAATACACCATTTATGGCGATTTCAAGTTATTAAATTTTACAGGCATCTGTAGACAGCTTCATAATTCCTTTGGCTCCGCCCTTTTATGAGCGTCAGACCAAATGTCAACCAATTAGAAATAAAAAGCGCGGGGCATGTGACATCAGACCTACGAACAAACCAATTAGAAATTGATGATCCTCATAAAAGGGCGGAGCGAAAGAAATTCTGAAGCTGTCTACAGATGCCTGTTTAAATTTTTTACTTCAAAAATGTCACACAAACATAATACATGACACCACAGTAGGCCTAGGTATTGATTTATGAGTTTAAAGGGTTATTTTGGTTCAAATCTGTGTATGAGTCATCCTCCACCAATGAATTTTTGGTGCATTCTTTTCAATTTTTACTGTTTTTGTTTCCTTTAAAAAAAGTAAAATTTATAACCGAATTAAAAGACAAATTGATACAAACACATGCCAATGACACTGACACATACAAAACACACAAGAGAGAAAGAAACATGTCAACCCCCATAGCTCTACATGTATGAGAGACATTTTTTGTAAATGATTTTTTGTTTCCTAAAATAAAAATGTCTTACTACATTAACCTATGAGATGACTGAAATCTTTAAAGATAGAACTTTAAATGTTAAAAATTCTTGAGATTTTTTTTTTCGTTGTTTTTGCGTTTTATTTCTAGAAAGTTGTGTTTCTTTTTAGCTTTTTTTTATATCTGTATTGAGTTTCTGTTAAAATTTTTAAAGCTAGAAATGCCACAATGAATTATTCTTTTGTTATTGTTGTTGTTGTTGTTTTTGACGCATGTTTGGCTTAGAGTCAATATTTTACTTTCACATCTTACAAATTGTTTGTAAATTTTTTCTTTCTTTCTATGTTGTTGTTGTTTTTATTATGAAAGAAAAAGGAAGAAAAAAATTGCTAAGAAAAAATACTTGGTTTTGAGATTGATTTTTTGTTGTTGGGAGATTTCAGCTTTTTCGAACAAAAATTGGAAAAAGTGTATATATACTAGTGGGCTAACCCGTCATAAATGACTGGGGCAACCCGTCATGACCCCCTGCAACAAGCTTGATTTAACGTAACACGACCTAATCACCGATATAAAAAAGTATATAGTGTTCCTCCAATTCTATATGCATTCTGTTTCGAGGTTTAGAGTTACCGTATACAATGGTCGTCCTTTTTCATCCAGTCCCGACTTAGTATTTCGTCTCTACGATTTAGTATCTCATCGGGACGAGATTGTAAGTCGTCCGGACAAGATAAAAAAAAATATTCCATGTCCTCAACAGGGCTCCGTACATTTGTGCTTCTAGATTCTAGAAGACTTTCTTGTAATGATGCTGTAAAATGCAAGCACAACAAGAATTCAATTTCATTGTTCTGTTTAATTTAGCTATTTTGCAATAGCGAATTATAAAAAAAAAATGTTATAAATTGAATTTTGTTCATAAACTTCCTTCCTTCCTTAATCAAATATCTATCATGTATTGAAGAAAGTTTTAAATTCCGTGTTATAATAAGACAATTGTTTAAATATAAAAGCATAAATTGGTAAAAATTTGAAGTTTTTCATTCTTATTTTTGTCAGAAGGTGGTATTCCTCCCCCGCCCCCCGCCCCCACCCCCTCGTTGTGTATTTACGAGTAACTACGTTTCGTGTGTTAAAAATTATTACTGAGGTGTAAATGATACTTGTATCCACAAATAATGGATATCTGTTATCACGGATCATGTTTCTTCCCTTTTTTTTTTGAAGGGATGGAGTAAAAATGCTGGGGAATAAAAAAAAAATCCCCGCGATTTTAAAATCGAAAATTTGTTTTTCATGCATAAAAAGTGTGAACAATAAATAAGGGGATTTCATTTTCAAATAATATAAAAAAAACTTGAACAAGTGTTCATGAATAGAAAGTTGAATTGTGAGACCTCTTGACACTTTTTTTTTTTGACAAAAGGTCCTTTCAGACAAAGTCAATTTTAAATGACCTCCATTTATAAAAGTTTTTTTTCTCCGCATTTTTGAATTTTTCATTGCTGCTTATGAAAAATTGCATAATGAAGTGGCCCATTGCAATGATTTTACGATATAAAACCTTGAGCTTTCACATAAATTTGAGCACGAACGCGAACGAGCAAGGGTGCATTAGGACACACGTATGCTTCATGCGTGAAAGAGGTTCATTCCGAAATGTTCAAAATAAACTAGGCAGCCTCAGGCGTCATTTAATCTGTTTAAGCTGCCTTAGTTACGCTGTAAACTTTGATCAAAATACGTCCATATTTCCAACAATTTTCCTGTATCAATGCTGATTTCACCTTTGAATTCTAGCCTCTAACCAGGTTCTGTAACTGAAAACTGCAATTTTTCGTTTACTTCTGAATTTCTATTTAAAAAAAAATTATGGGCGCACTGAAGATTTTTGCTGCCGGGCGCCAAAAAAAATCTTGCTACGCCAGTGCTCTATCATGTCTACAAAAGAATGTTTCCTTAAAGGGTAGTAGTATACACCAGGATGCTTTGTTGCGGGGCTGAATCGCGTTAGTTGCGATTCTGCTCCGCAACATTGTATCGGTGCAGCGCCACAACAACGTATCGGAACAAAGAATCCAGGTGTGTACTAGGCTTTAGGCCCAGTACACACCAGGATATTTTGTTGCGATACATTGTTGTGGGGCTGTGAATCACGTCAGTTGCGAACTTGCGATTCATACCAGCAACAGTGTCGAAATGTTTCGGAGCTGTGAATCGCGTCAGCTCAGATTCATGTTTCTTGATTCCCATCAAATTGGGAAACTTTGTTGCAGGTCTGAATCAGCATCAGTTGCGATTCTGCCCCGCAACATTGTATCGGAGCAGCCTCCCCCCTCCAAGAATGTATCGCAACAAAGAATTCTGGTGTGTACTTTCTTGAGGTGGAAGGTTGGTGGCCCTTGTGAGCAATTATTAGGGTCTTTCCAGGGACTCTAGTGGGCCTGGACGATGGCACATTCTGTTTGTATCACAAAGTGTGCCCTTTTTGAAGGGTTAAATTCTGACCCCCCCTTCCCCCCTTCAACCGAAAATATGATTTACTATTTTGCCTACATTGTTAGGCAACCAAGTGGGGTATCTCGGATGTGATTAACATGTTTGAAATGACCTCCCCCACTTTTTTTTTTTGAGATGTTAATTCTCCCTCCAATCTCTGGTAACTCCTCTTTACTCAATACCCCATTTTAATTTGTACTTTTGGGTCCATATCTAATATGCATAATGCCCTACATATGCATACAAAAAAATAGAAAGAAGGATTTTTTTTTTATGTTTGCATTTGAATTACAAATCAACCCATTCTGAGTTACATTTCCTATGACTGACTGCATCTATAGTTTTTTATATTTATATATATATATATATATATTTTTCAAAGACTTTTTGTTTGAATTTGTTGAATTGTGTCCAGCTGTTGTTGTATGTGAGGAGAAGGGGGGGGGGGGGGGGGGGGGTTCATCTTCTACATTCATTCATTTCGGCCAATACATTTTAAACAGATATAAAACCCCCCTTCTTTTATTTTTTGAGGGGGTTAAATGTATGCACAGAGAGAAAGGGGTGGTGATGGTTATAAAGTATAAAGAGCCAGTTATGAATTATAAGTAAAACTTTCTTCTTCTTCTTCCTTTAATATTGGTAACAGGTGCTAAAATGGCAATCAATAAAAGTGCATCTACAATGCATATTAATTATTATGGTTGAAGTTCTTCTGAATCTATTATTATCGGGTTGGGGGGGGGGGGGAGAGAGACTACAAAAAATATATTATGATGTAGAATAAATAAAGATTTTAGGTTATTATACCATATTTGGTTGGTATTGGTGGTGATGGTGCGGTCGTATAGAGGGGTGGGTGGGGGTTGTTTTGATAATAGTTTTGAATCTACGGTACGCCCAGCCCATCTCATCAATGAATTAGCATCTGTCATTGCAATTTGTTTGCGTTTTTTTTTAAGTCTCTGGAGAGAAAAAAAAAACAAAATCTATAGCAAGTATTGTATTCTATTCTGCCAAGCGGAATTTTATGGTTCTTCATTCTGCCTTATTCTTTCTTTCTTTCTTTCTTTAAACTTATAAATATTCTTGAAATGTTGTCGTATCGTATGGAGAATCCAGTTAAACGCGAAGGAAAGCAGAAACCTTTGATTTTTCTTCTGATTTTTCTTCAAACATTTTTTATGTGAGACCCTGGCCTTAATACCTAGCACACACCTGATAATTTAAATGCATTTAAATAATGTCTTCTACAGAGCCTCATGTGAAGGGCAAACAAACAATATATCGAATTCAATTTATTCAGTTAATAATCTGAAAATATTGAGTTAGTTTACTTAAATATAATATATAAACTATTGACATTAAAATAATGATTTAGTATTTCAATTTAAAGTATTAGTAATAAAGTCAATTTTTATTTGGTGTTCATGTCCTTAACTGGATTCCGTATAATTCACCTAAACACATTTAATTTGAATTCATTTAACTCATGTGTGTACAAGGTATTAGGTTCGTATTCTTAATAACATTTAAGTCAAAGAAAATGCTAAACTTACCACCAACTTTTGCATGGAAACTTCCTATAAAAAGTTCAAATAGTTTAGCACTAGCTTTGACTTAGCAATCATTAAGAATATGGCCCTAAATGCTATTATGCAAAACATCAAAATAAAAAAGTGTGGTAAAAACAAAACCTAGAGGACAGCTAAACTACACATCGGAAGCTAAGACAGCTGATAGCTAAACTGTAGAGTTTGCAGCTAACATCTGCCACAGAAACTAAAGTACAAACAGCCTGAAACACAACAGAACAAGAACTAAACTGAAAAATAGCGTTCAAATACAGTTTTAGCACTTATTCAGTTGGTAAAAGTTCTTTTTTGTCTGGAAAAGAATTTCCTTTGGAATTATGAGCTTAAGGAACTTGCGTGGTCATGCAGTGGTCACAGAGATCAGAGAAAAGAGGAAATTGCATTTTAGAAAGCGATTAGCATACATGTTTATGGAACATATACTGTAGGCCTACGTAATGCTTCTTGAATACACCTAAAGAAGGAAAGACCCTTTTGCCCCCAATTTGACTCAAAATATAAGCTTTTGAGATGGAGAACCCTGACTTTTCTCACTAGGTGTCCATTGGTGACGGTCCATTAGCAGTGGCGGGACTATGGTTCTTTATAATTATATGTTGTTAAGGTTACTTCTACTACACAGTATATACATTCCAGAAAGAAAAGTCTTAGGAGGAGGATATAATGACCGACGTCCTTTCTGACACTTCATGTGGTTCAGATTATGCTAATGATTATTTTTTTTTGGAGGAACATGCACCTTAAGTTTTTTTTCCCCCTTCTCAATGGGGCGTGACATTGTACCTTATGCACTAATGTTGCTTTTGTGTGAGTGTATTATGAGGAAGAGTGGGTGGAGTTGGCTAGGGTCATTTGGGTTAACATTATGGGAGCCCCATTTTTTTTTTCTTAAGATTTCGAAAACTTTACCGATGAGAGAAGGTGAAGAATATGGGAACGAGGGGTGAGAAAGGGTCACATTTCAAGAAGTTTACTTTTAAACACTTTTTTTTCGCTTTGAAATTCTTGTTACATCTTTAAAAAGTTAATACAAACTTCCTCTTTTTTGTTAAGATGCCCACAAACAATGAAACAATGATAATAAAAATATGACTGTGGAAAACAGCATTGCAAATTATGCTTCGATGCAGTGACACAAACACTCTTGAGACACAGGAACACCAATAAAGAATACCGAGACAAGCAGTAACGCAGAACAGAGTCTGTCACAAAACACATTTTTCACATAAAAAGCTCTTGAGGCACAGTGACGCACAACAAGATAAGACAAAATTTTGAGACAAAGCGATACAAAGCAAACTCTGAGATATAACGGCACAAAACACATTTAGACACATAGCAACACAAAACATCCTGAGGCACAGTGACACAGAATACATTTAGACACGTAGCAACACAAAACATCTTGATGCACAGTGACACAAAACATATTTGACACATAGCAACACAAAACACCCTTAGGCCTTAGGCACAGTGACACAAAACACATTTAGACACATACACTGTAGCAACAGAAAACACCCTGAGGCACAGTGACACAAAACATATTTACACACAGCAACACAAAACATTCTTAGGCCTTAGGCACAGTGACAGAAAACACATGTAAACACATAGCAACACAAAACACTCTTGGGCCTTGAGCACATTGACACAAAACACAGACACAAAGCTCAATAAAACACCCTGAAGCGCAATGACACAACATCACAAAACGCACAATGAAACACAAAAACTATTTGTACAAATAGAAACACAAAACGAACTGAGACACAACGATACAAAACACAAAGTTTCTGAGACAATTTTGTTGGCACACTGCAACAGTATACAAATGCACGTATGTACATTAAAAAATGGCAGATAAACACACGAGAATATATCCTTACTATTGAAATAGATTAGTCCCAAATTCATTAAAGCAATCTTCTGTGTTCTAATGTGGATGACAAAGAATATTTTAAGTCTTTTGACTTTATTCCACATGGAAACCACATGGGGGGGGGGAATATATGTTTTGTGAAAATGTGCAAATAAGGGTTTCTTTCTGTCCCTATGTTTGGCGAGCTTGTTTGCTTTTCAACATCTGTTCACTGTTCAGTGACCGGTTCCCCGTTATATTTTCTAAATCGTAGGAAAGCTGCATAAAACAGGGCTCTTCTTCTTCTTGATTGAAAATTCGTTTTAAACTCGAAAATTTCGATTATTGAGCACTGATCATGAAAAAGGACTTAAATAGCAAAATGAACTTGACAAAAGTTCATCTTTTAAAAAGATGTTTTAGTGCTGATTAAAGTTTAGTAAACTTAATACTAGAGGTGGGACGAATCCTAAATTTTCTCGAATCCGAATCATGAAAGATTCTCGAATCCGAATCATGAAAGATTCTCGAATCTCGAATATCTCATATAACGATCATATTTTATTCATTAAGAATATACAAATAAATGAAATAATATTTAATATTAAATTATTATTAATAATAAAAAACAAGTGTGATACTTAGGGTCGCCATAAGGTGATATTGGTGATCCGGGGTACCACCGAAATTGCCAACAATCGCCGGTTTTTGTTTGTTAGTGAGCGCTTCTATTGGACGTCAATGGAGTTAAAACTAATTTTACCAAAGTTTTTAACAGTTTTTTTAAGGTTAGGATTCGAAAGACGAAAAAAAGCGCGAAGATTCGAGTTTTCGAATCTCGAATATTTATCAAGATTCTAGGGATTCGAGGATTTGTATCTCCCGTCGCTATTTAATACCCAATCCACGCCTGTATACTTTAGGTCTACATTATCTACACTTGAGCTAAATGCATTGAAGTTAGATCTAAATGTGATTAGTTTAGTTATACGCGGAGTCCAGTTAAGGACACTTGAACAAGATAAAAGAAAATTGACGTTATTGTTTAATATCCGAACAAATTGAAATGCAAAATGCATTATTTTGTTGCACTAACCCCATCAGTGCCGCATTACCAAATACCTGCCTATGGCCCCACGCATTTTAGCGGCCCCACGACAATGGATCAAAATAATATTGATTTGTGATGTTAAAAGAAAATTACAATAAAAACTTTCTTAAATTGTTTCCAGAAGATAGAAAAAAAAAATGAATCAACTCAAAGAAACGACAAAAATTGAGGAAAGTGTGAATGTGTAAAGTTTTGTTGGGGGGGGGGGGCGAGATTTCGGCAGCCTAGGGGCCTGTACAGGGGTTTAATCTGGCACTGTAACCCATTATTTTGGAATACAAATTTAATATATTTAAACAAGAAAAGTAAACAAAAAACATGATTTTTTGTGATATTCGCTTTTATAAAAAAAAAGGTCTAAAAAGTAAAACAAGAACTAATTCCCGCTTCTTGGTGTAGTGGTTAGTGTCACAGTTCATGGTTATGTTGGTGGACTTGGTATTACTCATCCTTATACCTAGTACACACCTGATAATTTAAATGCATTTAAATAATAAACGTGTTTTACAGAGTTTTATGTCGTAGAATTCAATTTATTCAGTTAATAATCTGAAAATATTGAGTTAATACTTAAATATAATAAATGAACTATTGACAACATATTGATTTAGTATTTCAATTTAAAATATTAATAATGATCTCAATTTTTATTTGGTTCATGTCCTTAACTGGATTCCGTATAATTCACCTAAACACATTTAATTTGAATTCATTTAACTCATGAGTGTACAAGGTATCATAGTCCACTGAAATCTATTAAGATCCATAATTTTTACCCTATAATGACATAATAAGAAATAACCGGTTAATAACCAATTAACCGGTCAATTGTGACATTTTTCACCAATAACTGGTTATTGAGATTACTGTCTGGTTTTCCTATGGTTTATAAGAAATTTTGAATTTACTTAGGTAATTACTTGTTTTCTGAAAAGTTAGCTATAGTTACTACCAAAGTAACAGTGGAATCCATTACCAGGTACCTAAAATATTGATCTTGTAAGTTGTTGTTTTACACAGCAAAAAAATGTGGTTACTGCAACAATATTGTTATCTTCTGACTTGATCATTTAAATATTTATTCGATAGAAATTTTTGTTTTGTTTTTGTTAAGAAAATAGAACCACAACACGGAAACAGTCTGCATAATGTGAAAATGTCAACTTCCAACTGGTTTAGGTGACCTGCTGGTCCTTTTAATACAATAGATCACTCATGGTTGGGAAGTTTACAGTATGTGTCAAAATTTTGTGACAGTGTTCATCCAGTTTTCACTAAAAATTTTCTGATAACTTTTTTTCTAAAACCAAACTTTGGTATGTTTTCGAATTGTCTTAAATGTTTTTTTTTTCGAGGCTATCAACACGAACATGTCCTTGAATCAGTGGTTCCTAAATGTTTATATTTTTCACGCAGCACTTTTATTCATTGACATGAGTGATTCTGGAACACTGAACTTAAACGTTCAATGTTCCAGAAACATAACCGCACCAGTGACCACAGAGCTAAAATGCAACTTTCAAATGGCATGACAAGTCTCCTAACGTTTTTAGGACAAGCGACCAACCAGAATGACGTGTAACACGTAACTTATGACGTATGATATACATTGTATATGGCAGTGAATCTGACTCAAGGCACCACCAAAGTGACAAACTTCTTCTTCCAGTCGCCGTGTCCGATTCGGATGTTGATGATTTTCTCATGGTGAAGCTCAAAGCAGCTAGAATTACGAGAAATGCTCTCGTTACGATCATGCAGCTAATGCATTGCATATTGCATAACAGACAAATGACGTCAAAATCACGTTTTCTACCACAATGCAATGTGGTACGTCATGGTAGTGTATTAACGGCACGATCGTAACGAGAGCATTATTCCAATATTTGCGATAGATTTGCAAGCTTTGAAGCCCCATTTGTGTACCCATTTCCTGATTGGTGCTTTTGAGTTGCTAAGCTTTTAGAAGTTGAACAATTTCAAAGCTATAGCTTCATGCTCTGGCTAAGACAAAAATCTGAAGCTCTGACGTCGTTTTTGAAGCTTCGCAGGCTGCTTCGCCGCTTAGCAAGGGAGTATAAACCAAAGAAAATTCCCTATGACTAGAGACTTTTGTGACAATTTGTACATTTCTTATGAATTTGTGACATTATATGTGAAATCCTAAATATATTCAGACAAATAATCTATAACCCATCTTATCTATTTTTTTAAGTTGTGTTTAGTGTTTATTTTTCTTAGAGATTGTTTGTTGGGTTGGGTATATTTATTCTTATTGTTTGTCTCTGTTTCTATTTGTTCTTTCTGTTTTGTATCAAATAGACAACAATAACAACCTGTTGATTGCATGTTGTGTTTATTATAAAGTTGTTTTCTCTTTGAAATGGTTGATGTTTAATGCAAAAAAAAAAGTATCTTTTTTATTTACTTTTCTGCATTTCATGGTATTCAAACTGTGGCTCGCGAGCTGTCTTTTGAGTTTCACGAAACTTGTAAACAAGTTTTGAAAACTTTTTTAGAAGTATTTAAGAGGCTAAATCGCAAAATTACTTTGAAAAATGTCTACAAGGAGCGCTAGCATCGTTTTGCTATTGAACCCATAGACCCGATGTTAAAGAAGAAATGTTAGTTTTTTAAAATACACAGTCACGGCAATATGTTTCTTTTTCATATTTAAAGTTGTCCAATATTAAGTTTTCAAAGTGCAATGTGCACCTTAAATATATGCTGATCGAGTGATAGAATGACAAAAAATTGGTAAGTGTTTTTCTGTTTTTAAAAATATTTAAAAATCGCGAATTTCTAACTTTTATGTTAAACAGCTTTAAAATGCTCGTAAAAATAAGCAAAAATAATTTTTAAAAAAACAGAAAAAAATCAGCATGTGCGCCCAATGTGTTGGCTTCACTGTGGTTCAATTGTGGTTCTTAAAAATTATTTTTAGGTATTTTTTTGAGCATTTATTTTAATGAATGTTTTTTTTTTGCTTACGAGCAGAGAGTTAGAAATTCGCGATTTTGAAATAGTTTTTAAAAATATAACCGTCATTCTATCACTCGGTCAGCATATATTTAAGGTGCGCATTGCACTTTGAAAACTTAATATTGGACAACTTTAAATACGAAAAATAAACATATTGCTGCGACAGTGTGTATTTTAAAAACTAACGTTTCTTCTTTAACATTGTCTCTATGTGCTTAATAGAAAAACGACGCTAGCGCTCTTTGTGGAGATTTTTCGAAGTAATTTTGGGATGTAGCCTTCTTGATGTAGATTTTGCTTCACTCACTTTTTAGTGACGACGTTTAGGTTGCTCATTTCATGAAAAGTTCGAGTATCCTTTGCTTTTATTTGATCTTGTAACCAAAAAAACAAGGCTATTGACCCTTCTTTCTGAATATATCTCTTTAGTTAAGATTGCAGATCACTTAAAATAAACCTTGTAAAAGATAATGTTGATAGAGCAATCATAAAAGATGACAAACCTGTCTCTTGAAATATCAGCAACTTATCTAATTCTCCTACACGGTTTTTAGTTGACAATTGTTTTTATTGCCAATAGAAAGAGAGGGGGGGGGGGGGGGTTTGCGGTTTTAACTTTTTTTTTGGAGTGTTCAAAACGTTTTAGCAAAACAAGAGATGATAATGATAACTTTTATGGATAACTTTTTTTATGGATAATGGATTTTGACAGAATTTGAGACACTCAAAAATATGACATGGTCTCACAATGTTTTAAGACCAAGCAAGGTCTTTCTTACATGGCAGACAAAAAAAACTGGCTAAAAAAATGCGACTGAAAAAAAAAAGAATTAATCTAATTTGAATGATTCCCATTCTATTTATTTAGCAGAAAGTAGGCAGAAAAATAAAGAAGCTGAAACTTGTTTCAAAAGTTAAAAATCGTGAAGGGTTTGAATGGCTTTGAACGGATTACTCGAAACAGGCAATTGTGCTCAACAGTAAACTTTTGTTGGCTCCGCCCTTTTGTGAGCGTCAGACCAAATATCAACGAATTAAAAATTGAAAAGGGCGGGGCATGTGACATCAGACCAAGTAACAAACCAATTATAAATTGATGACGCTCATACAAGGGCGGGGCAAACGACTGTATTGTGCTGAGCACACTTGTGTTTTGCCACTGGTCACTCATAATACAAATTTTAATGAGAATACTTGATGGCTGGCTAGTATAGTTGTGTGAATGTTTTAATTTGCACTAATCAGATTTTGATTTCCGGCCTTTCAAACCATGCAACACACTGTTTTGAGTAATTATGAACAGTCATT
Organism: Brachycybe producta; assembly: GCA_036925085.1. NCBI lineage: Eukaryota > Metazoa > Arthropoda > Diplopoda > Playtdesmida > Andrognathidae > Brachycybe > Brachycybe producta. The sequence goes on from JAUPFP010000066.1 coordinate 88,317, forward strand.
GACCCTAAAGATGTAATTTAATACATATCCTGATATTTAACACTTTTAAACTTTGATTCAAATTGAATAATATAATAATATTGTTTTGCCTACACATCGTGTACTGTTTATGTTAATTAGACCAAAACATGCATGAAATATTAATTAATTGGTATATTAAGGGAACTTATAATGTGAGAAGAGTATTATTATCAAGACAATTGCTTCCATAAAAATCAACGCTTCAAACCCCATTTTGTTAAGCGAGAGAGAACATTGAACGGGTAAAGATGGGTTTAAATTTAGCTAAGATATTAGTTGCAACTTGCACCACAGCTCAAAACAGACTGCCACGTTTTGTGGGTAAGTTTTCAGGAGCGTTTTGCTGCAACTTTGTCGCTACCTCGATAAGAAGCAGCCATCGTCACTGGTAGTTTATTCGAGATTCTGAAAAAGTCCTGCATAAAATTTAATGTCAAGTCTCCACATTTCTTTGTTCAGTGCTGTGGAGCCTGCAAAAGTTGTTGCACAACCAGGGCCGGGATAAAAACTAATATAGTTAGCGAGCCACTTTTCTGTTGTTGGACTATTATATTTTCTTTCTAACATATTGAGTTATAAATTTAGGCCCCTAAAATTGTGAGGCCCGGGGGGCAGCCGCCCCTCTTGCCCTTCTCTCTGATAGGCACTGTGCACAAGGGAATACAGATTATATTTCATTACATGTGTTGCAGGCATACTATAAACACATCTTTAGCGGAAAAGATGATTCACGTACTCCCCTTAATCAAATGCATGTATTCCCTATTCATATTCAACTCAATACAACCTTCCCATCAGCTCGAGAGCAACGTGGCAGGTGGGATAATTTATTCAAATATCAAAGCCATGTAGTACTTTGATATGAAATGGGAATACATGTATTTGAATAGGGAATTAAAAGTAATGTGAGGCGACAACATCAACATTTGAGTAGAGGAGTACAGTAGAGCTTTGATTATCGGAACGTCGGCTATCGGAACCATTTTTTTTTTTTACTTATTCTTATGGAAATAAAAAAAAATTCTTTGCAATTGGTCTTTTCCACAGTTTTTGCCACTTTTTTAATGGGAGTTCGATTATATGAACTTTTGATTATCAGAACTAGTCACGTCCGACATTAGCTCCGATAATCGACGTTTCTACTGTGTACTTTTAACTTTTTTTTATTGCCGATGTCTGTTGTTTGGTGGTGTGTGCTATCTGATAAAGTTCATTTAAATGAAGTCAGCTTATTTTTAACTTTTTAAATTATACTAAAAACTTATTTTTAATTTTTAAAAAATCGTTTTGGTAATTGTTGGGTCTAAGTCTTGACAATATTTTGACAAATTTCTCGAGGAATGATCTCTTTTTAAGGGTAATCAATTAGGAATAGGCCAATACCTGAATTCATGGGTGTGGGACATTTGCCCTATAGACACTTGCCCTAAAGGTAAATTGCCCTAAAGGGACATTTACCCTAAAACCCCTTGCCCTAAAAGGACAATTGCATTAATCAGTAGTGTAAATTTACATAATTTTTTCGTTTTTTGCGCACCTGTGGAATGCAAAACCTATTTAACATACTCCACCAAAAAACACTGAACCGTGTGAAAAGCGAGAACAAAAAAGTGGTTTTGTGGCAAATACCCTTTAGGGCAAATGGTTTTAGGGCAAACATCTTTTTAGGGAAAACATTCTTTTAGGGAAAACATCCTTTTAGGGCAAACATCCTTTTAGGGCAAACATTCTTTTAGGGCAAACATCCTTTTAGGGCAAACATTCTTTTAGGGCAAACATCATTTTAGGGCAAGTGTCTTTAGGGCAAGTGTCTTTAGGGCAAATGTCTATATCCCTGGATTCATCCCCTTAAATCAACGAATTTTCCCTAGCTTTAATGTACTGTATAGATCTCTATAAGATTATGCATTTCCTCAAGCCAATAGCACTTCACTTAAGATACACAACCTGACACTAATATATTTGCTTTAAGTGGCTCTGAGTCAATGGCAATGTTGTTGTTTATATTTGAAACCCATCAAAATTGATAATGATTCATTTGAGATTTCATTGCTTTTAACGTGGGTTTGCCATTTCCGAATGTTTTATTTAAACTCTGAGAACAACAGAAAAATACATCTGATGAATTAAGATAATGCACATCATGAGGATGAGCTTTGTGAAGAATGAGTGTGTGTATTAAAGTAAGATAACCGTACACACACACACACACACACACACACTAAGGTTTATGATGGAATCTTAAAAAGTTAGTACTTCAAGATGTTTATTATAGAAATATTTCATGATGCTGTTAATAAAATATAATGTTGCATTATTTTATAAGAACAAAAAGGTGTATGAAAAAGGATATTTTTTTATTTTCATAATAATAATAAGAAAAATGCATTGAGTTTTTTTTGTATATACATGTATATTATATATAAGAAGTCGTAAGCCCATTTTGTGGTTTAGTGTTAAATATTTAATGGCTTTACGAGGGAAGTGTTTTAGTATAGGGAATATTAGGGATTGATGTTTTTTTTCTTCTTGGCTTGAGGAGGAGAAGGAGGAAGAGCACTTAATGAGCTAGAAAATTCACCAAACATTATTCTAAATATAGAAAGAGAAGACGAAAGAAGGAAGGAGCCATATAGTATTTTGATGTTTCTTTTGCATGAAATGGATCTGTGCTTTTGGAATATCATCTTTGTGTTTTGTAGCTAAAAAGGAGCACAGAAGAATAAGACGAAATTCACTCAACCGTTTTGTCGTTTTCTCTAAAGCTTGGATAAAGACTTGTGCAGTTTTTACTCGTAATATAACCACGTCGCATAACGCAATCGCTTCATTGTGGAAGTGACTACATAATGGTGGCGTGCAACATAAACATGTAATTACAATTACAAAAAAATACTCTGCAAGCAGTCGGTTGGCCTATGTCAGAGGGATCTTAAGATCCAAGTGTTGCAAGATGCAGTGTCAAGCTCATTGTAATGCTCTGGTCATGTCTGTGTGGCTTACAGCTTCAGCTTGCTACCACTGATTAGTGATGTAGAATGACTTTGTAATTATATATGCAAATCAAATAAAATTCTGTGGTTTTGTACAGCAGACTTTGAAAAATTGTAAAGAAAATGTAAACGTGGTCTGTTATTTAACTCTTGTTAGACTTCAATTAGAATATTGCTCACCAATTTGGAAGCCTTATCGAGTTAACCCAACATATGAAATACAAAAAGGTACAGCATAGGGCTACAAGATTTTTTAAAGATAAATACATGTACTCTGACAATGTGACCCTCATGCTAGATGAACTTCAGTGGGAATCACTAACAAACCGTAGAGCTGAACATAGCCTTGCCCTTCTTGAATACCAGCTAGTTCCAGACAACAGATCATGTTCCTACTGGGTGGAAAACAACATGTTTCCTCTTGTTGCATGTTTTATGTTTATGGAAAGATTTGTTGACAAAAGTCAACATCAATGTTTCCACTTGTTACATCTGTGTGGACATAGCTCAAATTCTTAGTTGTAAAGTTGCTCTGAAGAAAGTTGCTTTTTTATATGAAGAGCCCACACGTCCTCCATCTTTTTGTTTTGAGCAGACGACATTGAGACAAATGAGTGTTACTATATGGTGTTAACTAAACTTGCTAGAAATAGTATCGCAATCGCTCAATTAAAATATAGTGAAGCGCAAAATACAGTAAAAAGTATTGTTCTTTAAGAACTCACTTTTTATAAATTTTGAAAAGGTCCTTCTATTTTTATACAATTTTCAAAATCGTTCGTTTTTTTTAACTTCATGTTAAGTCCCATAGGACCAAAAACCGGTCACCCAAACAATTGAAGAACTCCCATTAAAAACTACTCGGAACAATCACATAAAAATTAGCACGTGCATTAATCTATTGGGCTTCACGATGTTTCTTTTTTATAAGCTGAGCACGTGAAATTATTTTTTCTACATTTTTTCAACAATCGTTAAGACTGCCTGGGGGTTCTCTGATAGTTTTCGTGATAGGATTGGTGTGCACCAGGGCTCAGCACTTAGTTCATATTTATTCGTTTTGGTCCTGGATGAGTTACTGGCAGGGGTGAGGCAGGAGGTCCCCTGGTGTATGCTGTTTGCAGATGACATAGTCTTAGTTGGGGAATCCAAAATGGAACTCGAGATAAGGTTAGAGGAGACTAGGAATGCCTTCGAATGAAAGGGGTTGAAAATAAGTAGGGCAAAAACGGAGTACATAAAATTTCGGTGGGATGGGAAAGAACAGTTAAATGAGGGGATTAGACTTGGTGACAGTTTAATGCAGCAGGTGCATGACTTCAAATATTTAGGATCTGTGCTGCAAGATGATGGGAGCTTAGACTTAGACATCACAAACCGGATAAAAGCAGGTTGGCATAGGTGGAGGCAGGCTAGTGGGGTATTATGTGACAGGAAGTTACCTATAAAATTGAAGGGAAAGTTTTATAGGACAGTAGTCAGACCAGCTATGTTGTATGGGTCAGAATGTTGGGCAATCAAGAAGGTGCATGAGGATAGAATGCAGGTAGCTGAGATGAGAATGCTAAGGTTTATGAGTTGGGGTGACCAGAAGGGATAGGATCAGAAATGATTTTATTAGGGTTAGTGTAGGGGTAACAAATATAGTAGAAAAGATGCAGGAAAATAGCCTGCGGTGGTTTGGGCATGTCCTCAGGAGCGGGGAAGATGGGCTGCTGAGGCAAGCAATGAACTTAGACCTGGGAATAAAACGGGGTAGAGGAAGACCCAAGCAAACCTGGGACGTGGTAGTAATATGGTGGCATGTGGGGTCACTGGGGACTTGGTGCAAAATCGGAACGAGTGGAGAGTTAGAACCAGCAAGGCCGACCCTGGTGCTTGCGGGATAAGGTACAGGAAATGATGATGATGATGATTATGTTTAAAAATCGTTTTTAAATTAAAAACGATCGTAGCGCCTACATTCGGAGAAATTTTGAATTAAGTGCTGTATCTAGGCTCTTAAGCTTATTTGATGAAGCCTTTAATTCGTTTATGATAAAAAAACATATGTTATTTGCCTAGAATTTGAACATTACAGAGAATAACAATTTTTAGTTTTGTGCCCGTCATCAAAGATGCAAAGACTTCTTTTTTTCTAAGGCACAATATTTATGAAAATTAATTTCAAAGCCCCGGTTTTTTCTAAAACAAAAATGACAATAGTGAACAACTAAAATTTGTATTTCAAATAAGAAAAGAGGAAGAAGGAGAAAGATTCTCTCTTTCTCTGTGCATGTTTTGCATGTTTTGAAATTATTATGAAATTTTCTTTCTTTTTAGCTGTTTTATGAGTTACCTTTCTACCTTTTTGTGAGTCTCATTGTTCCATTTAGTAATTGGTTTCTCTTTTTTTTCTTCTTCTCTTCTCTTTTCTATAACAAACAAGAGCTTTATTGTGTTCTTGCTATGATGTTGATGGTCTTTAGAGACAAAACAGACTGAATGTGTACACATTAAGTGAAGAACAATGTGTTCTTGAATAATTAAAACACTAAGAAAAGCACACACACACGCATGCATACGTCAAACCACCCCCCCCCCCCATGTTGGAGCTGCACTTAAGTTTTGCTTGTAATAATAATAAATATACTCGTATTTCTCATGAAGTATGAAAAGAAAACACGAGTTGCCTCCGTCGTTTTTAATATTAATACTGTGTGTCTTATAAGTCTGTACTCATACATGCAGAGAGTAGAAGAGCACTAGCGTCGTTTTTCTATTGAGCCCATAGACCCAATGTTAAAGAAAAAAACGTTAATTTTTAAAACACACACAGTCGTGGCAATATGTTTATTTTTCATATTTAAAAATTGTCCAATATTAAGTTTTCAAAGTGCAATGTGCACCTTAAACAAATGCCGATCGAGTGGTATAATGACAAAAAATTGGTAAGTGCGGTTCTATTTTTGAAAACTATTTCAAAATCGCGAATTTCTAACTCTTATGTTAAACTTCATTGAGAACTCCAAATAAGAAAAAATAACATCCATTAAAATGCTCGTAAAAATACATAAAAAATTAAAAAAATCAGCACGTGCGCCAATGTGTTGGCTTCACTGTGGTTTAATTGTGGTTTTTAAAAATTATTTTAGGTATTTTATGAGCATTTTTAATGGATGTTTTCTGCTAACCAGTGTGTACACAATGGAGTTTAACGTAAGAGTAGAAATTCGCCATTTTTAAATATTTTTTTTAAATAGAAAAACACTAATTTTTTGTCATTCTATCACTCGATTAGCATATATTTAAGGTGCACATTGCACTTTGAACCATGAAAATTGGACAACTTTAAATATGAAAAATAAACATAATTGTCACCACTGTGTATTTTAAACAGTAATGTTTTTTCTTTAACATCGGGTCTATGGGCTCAATAGAAAAACGATGCTAGCACTCTTTGCGGTGATTTTTCGAAGTAATTTTGCTATGTAGCCTCTTAATGATTGCAAAGACAAAGCTAGTGCTAAGCAGGACCGTAGCTGGGGACCTGGAGCTCTCACGATTGTGGGAAGGGGCGCAGGAGGTTTGGAGGGGCGTATTTTGGGGGTGAAATGTTTTAAAAAGTAGGAGGCGGTGGAGGGCTGCAACCAAACCTAACTACGCCACTGGTGTTAAGCTCATCAACTTTTACATGAAACTTCCTATCACATATTAAAGAGTCTAGCACTACCTTTTCTCCTACCATTCTCAACTTTTTTCGAACTAATGACTAGAACTGATGCATATTTTTGGTCTTATTTCCCAAAATGTTATTAGACCATGGAATTAATTCTCTTCCAGTTGGTAGTTCTTTGTTGGAATGATTTCAATTTAACAATGATGTCATGTTTTACCTGAATGACAATCATTTGTGATCGGGAGCAATCCCCCGCCACGTGGCTTTTTAAGGTGATTGCAGGTGTATTGAATTGAATTGAATCATAAATCTGGTATTCATAAATACATTTTATGAATACCAGTTATTTTTAGAATTTGCCGATATGTTCTCAGAATAAAACATCACCCTGTATTATGAGGTTTTGCAAAAGAGAATTTTTGGGGTCATTTAGAAGAACAAACTTAACATTGATTCGATTTAAACAAGAGAACATTTTAAACCCTCTGGTAAAGTCTTTCTTTCTTTCTTTCTTGTTGTTGTTGTCATAAAAGAAGAGAGCTCATAATGAAGAAGATAATTTCTAATGGGCCAAATGGTTAATTTAGAATATGGTGAATTGATGCGAGAAATTTGTAAAAGACCTTGCTTGCAATCCACATTGGTGGCCTAACTAATCATTATTAGTATGTTATATTTAATAACGGGCATATCACATTTAGACTCCAATCAAAAGGGGGGAGTATACCAGAAATAAGACTAAAAAAATAATCAGGAAAAAAATTGTTTTAAAAACTAGAAGAATAAGGACATTTTTTTAAAAAAAAAAATAAGAATCATTTATGAATAAAAAAAATACAAATCGCCTGGTAATTGTGAAAAAATTAAAAATGTTGTTAAGACTTAATTTCAAACTGCATTTAAAAAGTTTGTTTTTTCTGAAACAGTATTTTTAAGGGGTTTGGTAGCAAAACGATTTAAAGTCCAGTCTGAATTAAATTAAGAAATAATGTTGAGATTCATTTAAAACTAGAAGAGTAAATGAACATAATCATTTTTCACAATATCTTTTGAAATAAATTTAATGACAAATCAAATATGTTAAAATTTTTAATTTTTTAAAGAGGTGAGACGAATCCTAAATTTTCTCGATTCTGAATCCTAAAAGGTTTTCGAATTCCTGGAATCCTTCATATAAGAATCCTATATTATTCATTAAGAAGATACAAATAAATGAAATAATATTAAATATTAAATTATAAATAATAAACAGTGTGACACTCATGGTTGCCGCAAGATGATGTTATTGGTGATCCGGATATCACCGAAATTGCAACAATCGCCATTATTTTACTGAACGCTTCTATTGGACGTCAATGGAATTAAAACTAATTTTACAAAAGTTTTTAACAGGTTTTTTTTTTTAAAGTTAGGATTCGAAAGACTCGAAAGACGAAAAAAAAAGCGCGAAGATTGGAGTTTTCGAATCTCGAATATTTTTTCAAGATTCGCGGGATTCGAATGTCCCATCCCTAATTTTAACCAACTTGATTTTTTTTTGTCTATGTGCTTTACCTATATAACTATAAACGTAAACTTAATTTGAACTTAATGGTATATCTAATAATATAGTATTGATTTTAGGTTTCTTTCTAAGTAATTACCACTTTTCTACCACCTGTTGGTTGCTTGGTTCAATTGTTAGATCTCTTTGAACAGTATAAAAGCCATAACCTCCATCATACCCTATTTGTAATGGTTTCTAATAAATATTATGATAATGGGTTGCCTGTTGTTTATGAAGAAAAAAAGCTTTTTAGTTTTTTAAAGCTTACATAAAAACATTTTTTTATTACCAACCTGAGTCATATTTTGACTGATTTGTGAAGGTTTGAGCATTGCGAGAGAAGTATGTGTTTTGTTATAGTATTTATTGCTTTCTATACTTTACTTTAGTAGGTTGTTTTTGGTATTGTTGTACCTTCAGAAATTTAATTACATGTGGAAGCAAATGTTATTCGTTAACTTTAGATCCTAAATTCCTAATGTTCTAAAAATGTAATCCAACAGTTGAGAAGGAACGCTGAGTGTTATTAACGTATTAAGCAAAGCCAATCAAAGACTGCGGTTTGTACAGCAAACTTTGAAATATTGTAAAAAAAAATGTAAAAGGGTAGATTTTTACTCCCAAACTTTGCTATGATTTGTAAGCTTTGAAGCTTGTAAAAATTAGCTCCCCAAAGCTTAATAGCTTGTTCATAGAAACATGTGGTCTTGTACACCCTTCTGGAAGAAAAAAAGGTGTGACTTGTTCACCCCATTTGTGTATCCGTTTCATGATTGGTGCTTTGAATTGCTAAGCTTTGAAAAGTTGAACAATTTCAAAGCTAGCTTCATGCTCTGGCGAAGGCACAAACCTGAAGCTCTGATGTAATTTTTGAAGCTTCACAGGCTGCTTTGCTGCGTAGCAAGAGAGTATAAACCAAGCCAAAGAGGTCTATTGTTTTGCTCTTGTCAGACCACTGTTAGAATGTTGTTGGCCAATTTGGAATCCTTTTCGAGTTAAACTAATACATGAAATAGAAAAGGGGTAGCATACTGTTGCAGGATTTGTTAAAGGTAACTAACTAACTGCATGCATTTTGACAGTGTAACCCTCATCCTAGATGAACTTCAGTGAGATTTACTAGCAAACTGAAGAGCTGAGCAAAGCATTGCCTTTCTTGAAAGCTTGCTAGCTCCGAAGAACAAAGCATTGTTAGATGGAATGCTTACTAGGGTCCCCAGTTTCAAGTCGACATGGCCATCCAAAGCTTACTAAAAAAATAAATGATAGAACTGGATGCATACTCGTGGTCTTTTTTTGTTTCCAAATGTATTTAGACTATGGAATTCCTTTCCAGCACATAGGTTGTAGTCCTGTAGTCTGCACGATGATATACTTCTTGCGATAGTTGCTGTCATGACAGTAACTATCGAGAAAACTAGAGGTGGGACGAGTCCTAAATGTTATGCGAATCCGAATCTTCTCCCTCGAATCTTCGGAATCTCGAATCTCTCATATAAGAATCCTATATTATTCATTAAGAAAAGATACAAAATAAATGAAATAATATTAAATATTAAATTGATAATAATAAAAAAGTTTGGCACTCAGGATCGCCCTAAGCTGATATTGGTGATCCGGGGTACCACCAAAATTGCAACAAAATCGCCGTTAGAAAAAACGGCGATTCTGAACGCTTCTATTGGACGTCAATGGAATTAAAACTAATTTTACCATATTTTTAACAGTTTTTTTAGGTTAAGATTCGAAAGTTTCGAAAGACAAAAAAAAAAAAAGCGCTAAGATTCGAGTTTTCGAATCTCGAATATTTTTCAAGATTCGCGAGATTCGAGAACTTGAATGGTTCCATCCCGAGTGAAAACTTATCATCGTGAAAACGAGGCTTTACAAGACCCATTTCTTGTTTTGCTTCATTTTTTCTTCTTCTAAACAAATTGTATTGGCATTTTTTTTCTTCTTCTTCTTCTTTTGATTTTCTTGTGGTTTATGTTCCGTTTTTCAACATTGCCATTAATATCCTGCTGGTTACAACAACAACAAAAAATGAAAAATATTTTTTGTAGGTGTGAAAAATGTATTTTTTAGGTTTTAAAGTTGACACTTCCAATTATTAAATTAATGGGGAAAAAATATTTTTTGTGGTCAAGAGGGTTTATTGATACCTGTTGGGTCAAAATCGAGTAAACCTTTTGATCTTTGTAAAATAAAAATCACTTTTATAAGTAAAAAGGGGGCCCCCTGGCCCCATAAATCTTAAGATACGTATTTTAGTCATCCTACTTGGATGTTTTTTTTTTCTGTTTGCAAAATATTAATTTATTTTGTTGTAGCCAGTAAATATTTTGTTATTTTTGTTGTTGCAGGTGTTCAGAAACTTTTTCAGGTAAAAAAATACCGTTAAATAGAAATTACGATCCTTAAACCTTTCTCTCTTGAAGAAGAAGAGAAAAAAATCAGTCTGTAAGTTTTTAGCTATAAATTGTTGGGAAAAGAACATTTTTTTCTCTCTCTGTTTTAGAAGTTAGGAATTTTTATATTTTTACTCAAGAAGGAGAATATGTATGGAGCCCTGTTGAGGACATGAATTTTTTTTTATCTCGTCCGGGCGACTTAAGTCGGGTTTACACGGAGTCTAGCAGGTAGGCTAGCAGTGGTAATCACTACCTCATGTGAAGTTGTGAACACAGGCAATTAGAAATCGGGACGAACAGAAGTTGGCTCCGCCCCGTTTTATGACGACCGGCAACTTCTAATTGGTTTGTTGTGTTGTTTGACGTTGAAAAGGGCGGAGCATGTGACGTCAGACTACATAACCAACCAATTAGAAGTTGCGTTTGTCATAAAAAAGGCGGAGCCAAATTATGTTCATCCCGATTTCTAATTGCCTGTCATGTGAACAAGTGGTCGTGGAAATGGGCGGTCATACACGACCTTGAAAAGTGTGGTCGTGCTCACTTCAACCTGCCAGAGTGACAACGACCGCTTCAGTCGTGAATTCGGCATAACTACTGTATACTCGCGAGAGAACGTTTGACGACGGCAATAGATGGTCGTTGGATATCTCTTGTGTGAACTGGAAATGGTCGTGAACTCCGGTGTTGAATGAGCAAGTAGTGTGACATGCGCATTACTGAGCTTGTTCTCGCCCAATTCACGACTCCATACGAACCCGCCTTTAGTATCTTGTCTGGACGCGAGATACTAAGTCGGGTCTGGATGAAAGGATAGACATTGTAGGGTAACTCTAAAACCCGATACAGAATGCATATAGAATTGTAGTTGAACACTATACTTTTTTATATGGGTGATTAGGTGGTGTTACGTTAAATTAAGCTTGTTGCGGGGGGTCTGGGGGGGGGGCTGAGCCCTCCATAATGTAAAAAAGCACTCGATTTGATTTAAAAAAAATGATTGTTGTTCCGCTGAACTACCGCACCCATGTTATTACAGTGTTCAACCAATTCGATTATGCATTCTGTTTCAGGCTTTAGAGTTAACCCAGAATATTCATCTGTTCATCCTTCCATCCTAACCCGACTTAGTATCTCGTCCTGATGAGATAAAAAAAATATTTTACGTCCTCATCAGGGCTCTGTAATAATGGGAGTCGTTATTTATTTTTAGTAAATTCGTTGCAAAATGGCTTTGGTGTTCTTGTGATTTATATTGTCGTTGTGTGTAGAAAAAAAAAATGTTCAGTTGTTCAAACGTAACCGTTGTTTATCAGCTGTAGTATAGGTCTATGTATTTTAGAGCGTAAATTTCTTCTCGAACGTTTTGCTAACTGCACAAAATATTGCATTGTTAGATTTTTGGCAGCCTTACTAGAAATCCCCGTGTAAAAAAAGCCATTTCTTTAGACTTCAAATGAAAAGAATTTTGGGAAAAAAATTCTTCCGAAAAAAAACATAAATTCCACAAAATGGATTTCAGTTAATAATGTTTTGCTGCAGCCTTATGAAAAACAGGGCTGTGGAGTTGTTCGACTCCGACTCCTGAAATTTGAAATTTGTAATTCGACTCCACTACGACTCGGACTGAGTCTGACAAACAAAATAAAAAAAAATTGAAACTAAATCAACTTAATTATGTATTTATTCAAAAATAATTTGTACATTGTAATCGAATTTAATTTAAATTGAATTGGTTCTTAAAAATAGCATGGCTTCAATTATGTCCGATTTCATCGATGCTCTCAAATCAGATGCTAGAATTCGGAGAGAGCAGAAAATAATCTTTCCACGCAAGATAGTGAGTCGGTGGTAAAGCCCTAGCGCGGTTAGAGCCTCATTTTGCGTATTCTCAGGGTACGTCGATATTGCATCTTTTAAGACTCAGTTTTGATGTTCGGTCAATCATTTTTCTTTTGGAGTCGTTTACTTTATACCGACTCCTACCAAAAATGAACGACTCCACAACCCTTATGAACAATAGGAACCAGGACATTCCTCCCCTCTTAAAGGCGAAGGAATAAACGCCAAATTGATCAATCACTAAACTGAATAAGTGCAAAATTTAACAAACACCAAACTGAAATTACCTCCAATTTTCGGCATTTTTTTTTTCAGTTTGACATTTGTTTTATTTGTTCATCTTTTCAAAATAGTGGGGGGAAGAGACACTGGTTGCAAAAGGTGGTGCTGAAGTCAAATGCAACAAACGAAATAAACGACAAAAGAGTTTGGCACCAGTGCTGTACTTTTAGCCTTCAGTCTCAGTTCAGTATCCGTACTGTGATTTTCTATAATTCTCTGCTAGTTTTATGGTTTCACAGACCATCGTGGACGCTGCTCTGTAGGGGGCGCCATGAAATTAAAAATTTGGTTATCAAAAAATGGCGGCTATTGATGAAGTTACCAGGCCTGTCATAATGTAGCACGCTACCACTAGATGACAGTAGGCGTGTATTTGTTGCATTATGCAAAATGCAACAAATACACGCCTACTACCATCTAGTGGTGACTTTGCATAGGGGCGCCAAGACCCCCTAGAGCCGGGGCTGCGCATCGTCAATCAAAACAATGGATGATGGAAGGAAATACTGTAAACTTTGCCATCTCGAAAGATGACTGACTCAAAACTTTACCAATATGACTGTGTAAATATAGGCGTCACTGATACATCACGGATGTCACTGATACTGAACTGTAACGGAACTGACACCGGCACTGTTATGTGTGACTAGACCCATAATGCTTATGATTGTAGTTTTTTTAAGCAATTTTCAGTGACGAATCATTGCAAATCAATTATGATCAACAACAGATACGAAATTAAACAAATAACAAAAAAATTCCAAATGTTTTTTTTTTTTTTCATTTCATATTTGGACAAGTGTCATTCACATAGGTCTGTTTTCTTTTAACTTTTCTTTTTGAAGTGTTATCTTAACACTTCGATTGGTGACTGATGGGAACAGGGACGCAGTTTGTTCTATCTTTCATCATGATCAGTCAAACTTGTTGTTAAACATTAAGACTTAATACAGAAACAAATTTTTTTTGTCTGCTTATTTGAGACAAAATTAGCCCCCAAAAAAAATTGTGTTTCTTGAAACTTGTCACTGTTTTCGCATCTTGTGAATGGAATGACTAATTAATCTTGACTGATGACTTTGTCAGTGACCCACGCACTTTTTTATGACAGTAAAGCAACTAGAAGAAGAAGAAAGAAGAAAAAAACGAAATAACATTTTTTACTATGGATAAGCAATTTGTTTTTCTTGTGATTTCAAATTAAATTAAAATAGAAACATTTTTGCTACTGTATAGTAAGTTAAGCCTAATAACATTGTTTTAGGTTATAAAAATACATTTTAAAGTGCAACTGTACCAGTTCAAAAAGAATTCTTACTCTTATGGGGGCGCCCACAGAATTTTTTTTTTTGCAATCTTGAGACAATGCAAAACACAATGGTCAAGATTAGTTTTTTTGCATGAGCTCGAAAAACGCAAAACAGGAAATTCATAACAAGGGTATTTTTGGGGCGACTGAATAAGCGCCAAATTGAACAAACGCCAAACTGAATAAGCGCCAAATTGAACAAACGCCAAATTTTTGACTTTTATTCAGTTTAACGTTTCTTCCATTTGGCGCTTATTCAGTTTGGCGTTTGTTCAATTTGGCGCTTATTCAGTTTGGTGTTTGTTCAATTTGGCGCTTATTCAGTTTGGCGTTTGTTCAATTTGGCGCTTATTCAGTTTGGCGTTTGTTCCATTTGGCGTTTATTCAGTTTGGCGGTTATTCAGTTTGGCGGTTATTCAGGTTTTTTGTAAATTGTGATGGTCCAAATATTGTGAACTTATATAGACGTCAGACTGTGCAGATTTACAGCTAACCTAATCTAACCTAACCTAACCTAACAATGTGTTTATCACATTTTGGCGGTTATTCAGTTTGGCGTTTGTTCCATTTGGCGCGTATTCAGTTTGGCGTTTGTTCCATTTGGCGCGTATTCAGTTTGGCGTTTGTTCCATTTGGCTTTTATTCAGTTTGGCGTTTGTTCCATTTGGCGTTTATTCAGTTTGGCGTTTGTTCAATTTGGCGCTTGTTCAATTTGGTGCTTATTCAATTTGGCGCTTGATCAGCGCCACTGTATTTTTAGAGGTGGGTCAAATCCTAAATTAGAGACCTACATTGAGTAAAAATTTGAAGCCTAGCCCAGCCCAGCCCATGAGACTTTATGCGAGGCCCAGCCCACCAGGCCCATGAAGCCCACCAGGCCCATAAGGCCCACCAGGGGTGAAATAGTATGTGGTTCAGTTCTATACATTTGTAAAGAACCACGTGAGAAAAATGAAACTCCTTTCAAACCCGTGATGCCCACAAAGGCCACCAAACCACGAGGCTCACCAGGCCCATGAAACGCACCAGGCTCATGAAGCCCACCAGGCCCACGAAGCCCACCAGGCCTATGGGTCTTTAATATAAAAATGCCGGCCCATGGGGTTTATGTAGGTCTCTATCCTAAATATTCTCGAATCCGAATCCTAAAAGGTTCTTGAATCCTTCATATAAGACTCCTATATTATTCATTAAGAAGATACAAATAAATGAAATAATATTAAATATTAAATTATTAATAATAAAAAAACAAGTGTGGCATTCAGGGTTGCCACAAGGTAGTGATCCGGGTACCACCGAAATTGCAACAATCGCGTTTTTTGTTAGTTTTTAACAGTTTTTTTAAGATTATGATTCGAAAGATTCGAAAAACGAAAAAAGCGCGAAGATTCGAGTTTTTGAATTTTTATATATTTTTCAAGATTCGAGGATTCGATTGTTCCATCCCTAGTATTTTTCATCCAGGTTTTTAAACAACGCGAGATTTGAAGATTTTCAAAAAAATGTCCCAGCCAAAGAATATCCATCATTCTTCTTAAAGTTAAAACTCTTGAGTTCCACTTTGTAGATCTTTAGATCACAAATGCAAAGAAATTGGTTAAAAACCAAAAAAAGCATGGGTAGTAGGTAAAAAAACATTAGATATCAATTTTCCAGGGGGGAGGGCGAGTGCCCGTTTTGCCTATGTGCATGCGTCCATGCTTATTCTTAAATGGAAATTCACACTGCTCAAGCCCAACATTATTGTTGTAAAGTGTAACTCTTGTGCCATGCCACACAACGCACTGTGCTGAGCAATGCCACACAACACACTGTGGCTGAGCAATGCCACACAATGCACTGCGGCTGAGCAATGCCACACACAACACACTGTTTTCTGTGTTTACTTACACTTTTAGTCAAATGAAAATACATATACAAAGGTAAATCAACTAAGAGCTCTTCCTATGGAACATTTTGTGCAAAAACTGACTGTGGCCAATAGATAGCATAGACTGCACTTAGTGGTTCAGTTACAGTAGGGTTCAATGGTTGCACAAAAAATGGATGACATTTTAAACAACATGTCTTCCTTCTAGCTTCAAAAAAGACAATTCTCTAAGATGGAGTTGCTTTACCTTTATAAATTTATTACAATCACAATTACAATTAGTACTCTGCTAGCAGCCAAATAGGCCTATGGCAGAGGGACATAAAAGTCCACATGCAACATTAAGCATTCTCAAGCACATATACATGCACATATATAAAAAACAAAATGAATATACAGATGTCAATCTCACAAAACAAAATTATCCCCATTGACCACTACCTCAGGAAGAGAGTTACATTGTCTTATAACTCTAGGAAAAAAAGACCAATAATATGAATCTGTCCTAGCAAAAATCTCCCTAATTTTCTTAGAGTGGTCAGCCCTGCCCATGTATAGTGCTTTATGAATATCACTGGACTGTGGTTTAGGACAATCACCACGTGTAATTTTCCCAAACAATTTCAAACTTAACTCAGCCCTGCGATGTGCCAAACTATGCCATTATAGCACTGACAGCATCTCAGTGACACTATCTGTAAATTTGTGCCTGCCGCAAACAAACCTAGCAGCCTTATGCTGAACCATTTCAACTGAGTGAGTGTGACAGAGTGAGGATTCCATACACTGCAGCAGTATTCAAGATGAGGCCGAACCAATGCTTGATAGGCAATAGTTTTAACTTGTGCTGGGCAGGTGCCCAATGTCCTTTGACTAAAACAAAGCATTTGTAGAGCTTTCCCAGTAAACACCATCAATGTGTTTTTTCCAAGAAAGGTCATCTGTCATTGTAACCCTCAAGTACTTACGTAATACAATTTCGATATTAATGCCACCACAAACACACTGTAGCAAGTTCTTCCTGATGCATCCACTTTTTTTTGTATTCTTGTGTCAATTTAGATTTTTATTGAAATATTTTTTTATGCTTTAAAATGTTATTTTTGAAGAAAAACAAACAAACAGGAAGTTCAAAATAAATGGTCGGCCGGTGTTTCTATTTATGCAAATATCAGTTTAAATTTCATTAAAATCAGAATGATAATTTCTTCGCTAAAGAATAAAAGCAAATACTCAAATGAAATAATTTTAAGTGCAGATCCAAAAATAAACAAAAACAAATCTTTGCCGAAAAAAAAAATAAGTTCAAAGTTTGTTTTTTTAAAAAAGTGTTTATGGGAAGAAGAAACCTTCGCCTGTTCAGAAAATGTCTTACATCAAAGTCGTGAAATTCACACATCATTTTCAAATTTTATTTTTTTGAAGCCGACTTTCACAGAGGGGAAAAAAAATATCTTTCGGCACATTTTCGACTTAAATTTACTCCAAAAAAAAGTTTACATTAAATTAGGAAGGTTTTAAGGTCCTAACAAAAATATCGCTAATGTGACATAGTAAACTTAAAAATACTTTTTCGTTGTAAACATCATTATTACCAGAATATTTAGTATTTTAAGCAGAAAATTGCATGCGTATGTAGACTGGTACATCTGTTTCTTGAAGTTTTTCTTCTCGTGATTATTTCTGTTGAGTTTTTAGTAGAGGTCTGACAAATCCTATATTTTCTCGAATCCGAATGTGAATCCTAAAAGATTCTCGAATCCCTGGAATCTCTCGAGTTCTTCATATAAGAATCCTATATTATTCTTTAAAAAGATACAGATGGGTGTGAGACATTTGCCCTAAAAGGACATTTTCCCTAAAACCATTTGCAATAAAGGTACATTTGCCCTAAAACCACTTGCCCTAAAATGATATTTGCCATAATCAGTAGTGTAAATTCACGTCATTTGGCGTTTATTGTACGCCGCAGGCGCACAAAAAGCTATTTATATTTAACGTACTTAACTGAAAGACACTAAACCGTGGCTAAGAAAGTGGTTCCTTTAGGGTAAATGGTTTTAGGGCAAATGTCCCTTTAGGGGAAATGGTTTTAGTGCAAGTGGATTTAGGGAAAATGTCCGTAGGGCAAGTGTCTACAGGTCAAATGTCAATATCCTGATACAAATAAATGAAATAATATTAAATATTAAATTAATATTTAATATTTGATATTTAATGGATAATGTTATTTAATAAATAATATTTAATAAATATTTATTTAATAAATAAATATTAAATTAATAGAAAAACGGTGTGGCACTCAGGGTCGCCATTGGTAATCCGGAATTGCAACCGAAATTGCAACAATCGCCGTTTTTTTTTTGTTTTGACCCATTTTTCTCGACTTTTTAAAAATTCTTGAATCCTTGTGCTTTTCCAAGCTTTTTTAGCTAGGGTGTATAAACCAAGCCTGACAGCCATTTTCAAATGCCTCTTTAACATTGTCCTGGAGCCATCATATACATAATTCATTACTATCGTAGTGCTACAAGTATTCATGTGGCTGCTATAGAAGAGTAGTCTTTCAAATTAAAATTAAAATCCACTTTGTTTTGTTCTCAAATGCACCCATAGCTTACTTGCAGCAGGCCTTTTTTGTGTCTGTTCTGTCAAGAAACGAGAGCGTGGGTGTTTGCCCGTTTTTTTTTGCTTTGCTCTAGTGGGCTGTCAGTGGATGCCACTTGGGTCACATCTCTGTCAGATCCTGACACTTGAATACTTTATAACAGAAAAAAAAATGACTAACACAAACATATTTCCATTAAATTTTTGTCACTCCACCAAAAACAAAACAAAACAAAAAAACACATTTGCAATGTAGTTTTCTTTTTATGAAAGAAAATGATTACTAGCCTCTGTAAATAAGCTGTAGATTTTCTACCTGATTACAAGTTTTGTTGAACCTTTTTAGGAAGTTTAGTAGAGTTTATTTGAACTTTTTTATTTTAATAAAATTTAAATGAGGAATAAATAAGAACTTTAGGGTATAATATTTAATTTATTATCAAGAGTAAAAATCTCTTTATGGTTTTTCATTTATGATCTTGACTTGAGTCATAAATCGTTGAGTGTGTAATTTGTCTTTGACGGACAGTACGCTTATGTATGTGTTGTATTTTTTTCGGTATTCTATGCAACACAAATGTGTGAGCAATGTGTTGGTTCTGCTACTATTGTGTTAGGAATTGGAAAGACTGCATGGTTTATTTTTTCATGTGTGTTTAGCCCCGAGAGCTACTATCGCGAGAACTATCATCGTGAAAACCACATGATAGTCACTGTCGCGATAGTCACTATTTCACTGTCGCGATAGTCATTATTTCACTGTTGCTATAGCACTATTACACTATTTCGTTTGACTAGATAGTTGAAAGTACTGTCGCGATAGTAATAGTTGTTGTGTGATATCCACTTTGTAGGAAAATTTGGCTTCTGGAGGGAGAATCAACACTGTTGTTGACTCAATGATATAATGTGAAGTAGACGTCACACTGTCATGTGACAGAACTATCACGTTACTTCAAGATGTGTAGACAGTTGCTATCGTGAGAGGGGACTATCGCCACTTTCATGACAGCTACTCTCATGAGTGAACTATCGCCGTGAAAACGAGGCTTTTCTGCAAGTGTATTAAGGAGTTTTTTTTTTGCAAGTTGGTGTGTTTCTCCAAGTGTGTTTTGAGTTTTTACTAGAGATATGGGACACATTCGAATCCTCGAATCCCGTGAATCTTGAAAAATATTCGAGATTCGAAAACTGGAATCGTCGCGCTTTTTTTTTGTCTTTCGAATCTTATCGAATCCTAACGTGAAACAAAAAATGTTAAAAACTTTGGCAAAATTAGTTTTTAAAAATTAGTTTTTAATTCCACTGACGTCCAATAGAAGCGTTCACTAACAAAAAAAACCCGGCGATTATTGCAATTTCGGTGGTACCCCAGATCACCAATATAATCACGTTGTGGCGACCCCGAGTGCCACGCTTGTTTTTTTTTTTTTAATTATTTAATACTTAATATTATTTCATTTATTTGGATCTTCTTAATGAATCATATAGGATTCTTATATTCGAGAGATTCGAGATTCGGAAGATTCGAGAACCTTTTAGGATTCGGATTCGAGAAAGTTTGGGATTTGTCCCACCTCTAGATGTATATTACTGTACTGTAAAGCTATGGAAAAATAGCAACCACGTTACCACATAGAATCTATTTTATCAAGTTCTGTCAATATTTCATTAAAATCTTTATTGAAATAAAGAAGTACATATATTTCAGGACATCATTTTAATTAATCGTACTAATAATAATCGTTAAAGTACCAGTGTACAGTATAGTCATTATCTGGGACAGTCGAATGGTTTTGAGTTGATGAAAAAAATTGTTACTATTGTTAAAATTGTTACAATTTTTTTTATCAACTCAAACACCATTCCATAAGTCCCTGAAAATGACTACTCTCGTACTTAGTTTGATTATTTTTACGGTCGAAAAAGCGTCGACCGTTCCCGGTCGGTTAGGACCCGGCAGAGTGGTTGGCAACCGCGGGCCCACTTCTGACCAGCCGTGGTCAAAGGTGACTACGGGAGCCATACGTTGAGAAACGGTAAAAAAAGTTACTCCCCTGGGGAGTAAACCCCTGACAAAATTATGACTTTTTTACGATTTTATTGTTATAATAAAAAAACAAATCGCAGCATTCATTACGAGTTGATAAAAATTATATTTTTACGAGGTAACTAATAATTTTAAAGAAAAAATAATTAAGACAAAATTGATCAATTTTTACTTAAATATGTTCTAAAATATACGTTTTTTTATTTCAAGAAAGATTTTCATGAAATATTAACGTAAATTGATAAAATATATCCGTAAAGTACAATAAAAGTCTATAATTACACTTTAGCTGCTATTTTTCCATCTCTTGTAACGAGCTCGAATATATTGTACGTGTTACTGTCAATCTGAGGAATCAGTCATTTTGCAGATTGCCTAGGCAATCTGCAAAACAACCACAACCTGCTAGGCAATCTGCAAAATAACAAACACCATGCTAGTGAATCTGCAAAATAACCACAACATGCTAGTGAATCTGCAAAATTCAATACCTAAAATGTATTGAATTTTGCAGATTCACTAGCAGGTTGGGTTTTTTTTTCAGATTGCCTAGATAATCTGCAAAACAACCACAACCTGCTAGTGAATATGCAAAATTCAATACCTAAAATGTATTGAATTTTGCAGATTCACTAGCAAATTGGTTGTTTTTCTCAGATTGCCTAGGCAATCTGCAGATTGACGGTAACCTATGCATGCATGCATGCATGTATGTATGTATGTATGCGTGTGTTTATTTGTGTATGTTTTTCTTCTTCTGCACTATTCATAACTTTTTTCTGTCAAGATAGATTTCATTTATTTAGGCATATAGAATTTCCAATTAGGTGGGCGAAAGTTTCTTAACTGAATTTGATGTTTTTTTATGGACACCCACTCAAAACACACTTCATATAAACAGACAACTTTTTGGACCAACCCTTTTTGTTGTTGTTGTTGTTGTTGTTGTTGATGTTTGATGTTTGGCTAAAAATTTGTGATGAAGAATTTTGATAAAGATCCATTCCATGTTGGTGGGCCATGGTTATTAAATATATGTAAAGGTCAGAAGCCTTATCTCCACCCAGTTGAGAATTGATCAACAATTTCTGCATGATTCTTTCTATTTTATATTTTTTTGGGGGAGAAAGGAATCTTTAAAAGAGTTCATAACCTCAGGTAAAATAAACGATAAATTATTTTAATAACCGTTAACAAAAAAAAAAGATTAAAAGAAAAGTGTGGTCCAAAGGTCGCCATTTTTAGTTAAATTTCGTTGACATTTATCCGGAGGTCAGTTGAGGTCAAGCAATGTTAACAACCGTTTATTTACAACTACATGTTGACATCATGGAGTCAATGGTTTCTTTTGAAATTGCTTTTAATGCCCAATTTCAACTTGAAAAAAATTAATACAAGTTTGAGCAACAACTTGAAACTTCAAAAAAAAAGGGGGGGAGGGGGTTTCAAGATAGAAATCCCCTTTTTTATTGAGTATAATTTTAAAAATGTCTTATGTTAGAACCTTGCTCTCTGAGGCTTCAAGTTGAAGTTCAATGTACCCAAGTTTTATTTCTTGAATTTGGATCTTACAGATGTGAATTTATAGATTTTTCATTTTTTTTTGTGTGTTTGAAATAAAACAAACACATTATATATTATTTTCTACAGAGTGTTTTTAAAATGTTAAAGAGACCCATTACCTCCAGAAATGTCTTGTCAAAATCTTGTCAAGAATTATTCAACGATTACCAAAACGATTTTTAAAATTTAAAATAAGTGATTAATATAATTTTAAAAAATTAAAAATCAGTTAACTTCATATAAATGGACTTTATCAGATAGATGCGCCACCAAACAACAGACATTGGCAACAAAACCCCTCCAAAGTCTACTCACATTACAAGTTTTATTTCAAATTACTATGGATTTAATATTTGAATTATTCCACATGGAACGTGGTTGTATTGCGTTGAATATGAATAGGGAATACCTGTGTTTCATTAAGGAATTCTGGAAATGTGAGGTCACAAAATATGCCACAGAAATGGGGGACTGGCGACTCAGGAAAATCACTTCATTTTCAAGTTTTTTTTTATGGTTTTAAAGGACCTTTTAAATGACTTATTTTAAGTTTTAAAAATCGTTTTGGAAATTTTTGGGTAAGCCTTGACAATATATTGAAAAGGCATTTCTGGAGGTAATATGGTCTCTCTGAGGCAGATCCATATCAAGCTGAGGAAACACAATCAAAACAGAAACTCAAGTGTTTCGAGACAAATTGGTGACAATTCTAAAATATTTCTGCGACTTTTGTGATTTGTTATTGTTTTGTCTGCAATCGGACAAAAACTGTTCTATGTCCCCGCCACAAGTCGGTAAACATCAAAAGGTTTGGGTTTTTTCTTAATACTATGCAACATTTTGCAACCAGTTTTGTGGACAAACAAAAGAACTGTTGCATAATTTATGTATGAGTCCTACGGTAGGACAGCTATAGAAACAAAAACAAAAAACAATTTGTTTGTGTTGTGTCACTAATTTGTTGTGGTTTTGTCTTGAGTACTTGCTGACAGTTGTTTCAGGTTTTTGTTTTGTTTTAAAAAAAATCTGCTTTTTCTGGGTTTTTTTGTTGTGATTTTTGGTTTCGAACTCATTTTGCACTTTTGTAAGCTTGATGTGGATCGAATATTACATAGGTCCCACATGCTGAAATTAGGCAAAAAAAAAACCGGGGAATTATATTTTGTTAGACAATAGGAAGGCATCTTTTGAGTTTCACCACTCTTTAATAACTCTCCTATTATTTATCACCTCTTCCATGAATTCAGAAATGCCCTTTGAAGAGTTTCTGTTGTAACGTATGAACGTTCACCCTTAGACGCGAAGAAAAGCAGAAATATCTCGAGGAGACGTTTTGTTTTCCCACCAAATTTTTTGTTTCTGTTTTCTGTCCATTTTTTTACACAAGTTGAACGCGAACCTAATTGCAATTTTTTTTTCTTATTTTTCTTGTTGCAGATAATTTTCCTTGCAAATCTATTTGACAACCCAGCAAATTGAAGGTGAGTACTTTACTTTAATAGTGTGTTTTTAACTCTTCAGGTAACCACTTTAACTACATAACCACATCTTCCTCAATACTTTGGAATTCATTGACCACCTGCAAGCAATGTACACACTAAGAAGCACATTTGAAAAACAACACATGAGACTGACTGACATTGATAGCAGAATATTGTAGTTACTGCCAGCTTCTAACACAGGCAGTTCTGCCCAGCACTAAGATTATGTTTGCCCCCCCCTCCCTTATGAGCGTCATCAATTTGTAATTGGTTTGTTACTTGCTCTGACGCTCATAAAAGGGCGGTGCAAACGAATTTCTTGTGCTGGCCAGATCTGCCTGTGCTTCTAACTTAGAAGCTGGGATCGAGAATGGGAAACAAGCTTGGAATGTGGTGCTAAAACGGGATATTTTTTTGGGGGGGCATGATGAGGGTTCAGTGAGTTTGGCACAAAATTGAAAAGGAGTGGTGAACTAGAACCCCTAAGGCCGACCCTGCATACTGCGGGAAAAGGAGCAGGAAATGATGATGACGACGATGATGATGACTGCCCGCTTCTAACTTAGAAATTGCAAAACGTCAATTAGCCAATCACGATACAATTTCCATAATGCAGTCAAAACTCCAGTATTCAAGCAATGGCTTGAAATTCTAAACATCTCTAATGGCTAAGGAATCGTTTAGATCCCCTTGTCTAGGTTTGCTTTTATGGACACGTTTTGTGTCGCGGCATTCAGTGCTGCCAATCGGCCACTGCCTTTTCACATTGCAGTCGAAGAGAGAATGTTTTCCCCTGTTTTCCCCCAAGGGGGTTGCAACTTGGCAGCACTGCAACGACAGACAACCGTCGCGTTTGCGTAAAAAAAGAACCCATAAGAAACCGTGTACTTAAAAAAAAAAAAAGTCGCGCGCTTTGTTCTGAGGTAGGGTGGGGGCAGCACCATGGTTCCTGCCTAGGGTCGACGAAAAAATGGTAAATCCGCCACTGCTTTGAACGCAAAGGAAAGCAGAAAAAATGGCATAAATTTTATTCCGATTTTTTGTATTTCTGCTGTTATTTTCTGCTTGGTTTTTTTTATTGTATGTGTGATCCAGCCCTTACAAAGTGTAACCATAAACGGAAAAGTAACTGTCGACTTTGACATATAGACACACAAAGAAAAATGCTAATTTGACACAAACACACAAATACTGTGATTAGAGAATTTTATTTTTCTACTAGTTTACAAAGTTTTTTGTGTGTATTAAGTCTATTGTTATGGCAGGTGTAAGAAATTAAATTCAACAAATCTTAACTATGGGGGGAGAAAAAAAAAAATCCCTATTTGTATACAGGTGTGATGTTTACAGTGATGCTATTTGTCTCGCCCATTTCTATGTTTTATCTGTAATCTTCATCATATTATATATAGTATATATATATATATATATATATATATATATATATATATATATATATATATATATATATATATATATATATATATATATATATATATACTAATCCAAGGTTCGACTACAGCATACTAATTAGGCTGAATGGGGAGAGGGGAGGAAGAGGGCGAATGATGAGAGAGGTGAGACTGGTAAGCAAGTAGGCAACCAAAAAAAGGTGCCAATGGCAAATTGGCTATAGATCTATATAAGCAATAAAGTTTAACAAAAATAAAAGTGAACATTTTAGATCTTTATCTTGTTACAAGCTGTGAAAAGAGCTTGAAAAAAGAGCTGAACGAATTAAATGCAAATCTTTCCTAGTATTTACTTGTAGCTTGTCAATATACTTAAGTATAATCTGATATATAGAGGGATATACAAGTTATATAGAATGTGTGACACATTGAGAATTAATTACTAATTCTACATTTGTTATACCCTGGTGTATTTGTTAAACATTTTTGAACACTTTATTTATTGTCTTATTAGATTTTTGTGAAATTGTGAACAGTTTTACTTAAACGTGGGGGGGGGGGAGGTGGCGGGTGGGTCATTTCACTCACGAAATTGTTGTGCAATGTTGCACAGCCTTTGGTGTGCACTGTGCACAAGAGACTGCAAATGGGCTATCCATTAAGAGCACAGGCATTTAGAAATCGGGAAGAACCTCCGTTGGCTCCGCCCTTTTTATGACGACCGGCAACTTCTAATTGGTTTGTTGTGTGGTTCGACGTTGAAAAGGGCGGAGCATGTGACGTCAGATTACATAAACCAACCAATTAGAAGTTGCGTTCGTCATAACAAGGGCGGAGCCAACTGAAGTTCTTAACGATTTCTAAATGCCTGTATTAAGAGCCTATATACACGTCCTCCAACTTGTTGTTTTGAGCAGACGACAAAGAGACAAATGAGTTGTTACTATATGGTGTTAATGAACTTGCAAGAAATATAGGCTCACAATCGCTCAATACAGTAAAGCGCAAAATGCAATAAAAAGTATTGTTCTTTAAGTGCTCGCTTTATATAAATTTTGAAAAGGTCCTTCTATTTTTAAACAACGTTCAAAATCGTTCGTTATTTTTTTAATCCCATGTTAAATCCCATTGGACCAAAAACCCTCCCACAAACATTTAAAAAACAATTGTTAAAAACGATTTAGTGCAATAACAAAAAGTTTAGCACGTGCTTTCATGAATTGGCTTCCCGATGTTACCTTTTTATAAATTTTGAAAAGGTCCTTCTATTTTTTAATAACATTTAAAATCTTACGTTTTTTTTCAACTCCATGTTAAATCTCATAGGACCAAAAAACTGTCCCACAAACATTTAAAGAACTCTCCTTAAAAACGACTTAAAACAATAACAAAAAAAGTAGCACGTGCATTAATCTATTGGCTTCACGATGTTTCCTTATTATAATCTTAGCACGTGAACTTATTTTTCTATTATGTTTTATGTGACTTCAAACCTGGAGAAAAAACGTTAAAAAATCTTTTTTAAATCAAAAACGATTGCACAAAAATTTTGAATTAAACGCTGTATCTAGGCTCTTAATCAACAAATCCTATCTCATGGAATGAAAGTCTGAACCCGAATTCATGGGACAAGTATGACGGATGGATGGGGTGGTGTCTGGATACATGGGACTGGTGTTACTGATGGGAACTGAACGTGAAACTACGCAGCTAGAAGTACTTCCCAACTAATGCAGTTTGGGTCGACATTCTTTGGTGAGACGGGCATCATTCGGTTTCGATTCGGCAAGCCGATCGGCCTGTCGGCAGTGCTTACTCATGTTGTCCTCCTCACCTATTCAACAATGCCGATTTAAAGTCAATCGGCATAGTGTGCATGTACCTTTAAATGTCAGGATGACCAGGGGTCAGTAAGTGACTTGTAGTGCCATTTAATGACAAGATTGACCTTAGGGCAAGGCGAGCGAAGCGACCGCCTTGAGCCCCGCGCTTTCAGGGACCCATTGCTGCTGACTAATCATTTTGTCCCGGCTCCCGCTCATCGCTTCCTGTCTCGGCCTCGCATACCCTAGGGCCGGCTCTGCCTACTGACTAACAACTATTGTGATTGTACAAATATACCATTTGGTATTTTTGTTGTTGTTTAGTTGTCAGTAAAGATCCAAACATTTCTTTTATTAGTTCTTCTATATGTATGTGTTTGTGGTATATAAAAAGCTACAAACAAAAATTCCCTCAAGATGTTCTTGTTAAACGATTTCTGTCTTGGAAGATGCGCTGTTTCTTACTATTATATGCCTTTTATTCCTTCCGGCATATATCGAAAAAAAAAAGCTATTTTCTTCTTCTTCCTATCCCGGTTTTTGCTTTGAACTTGACGTGGACACATAATTTTGAAGCAATATCTAGCCAATATGTCTTGACACTTATTTTTGGACAGCTTGTTGAAACAATCTTGTTTTCGCTACTGCAAACACGTCACCACCACCACCACCTCCAGCAAAAAAATAGTCTCTCTCTCTCTCTTTCTACTATTTTTTTTATCTGTTTCTCTACACTGCCCATCTTTTTCATTGATCTTTTTATGTTGTACCATTATTTTTTGTTGTTGTTGCTTCTATTCTAATATTTCTCTGCTGTTCAATAAACCATACTTTGATGATTCTCATTTCAAATCACGTTGAGAGAGAGAGAGGGGGAAAAAAAAAGAACCACTGTTGGCTGTGGTTCACAATCAAAATTCATGTGTTTCACCCATGAATGCATGCTGGCACGCACGCACGCACAAATAAACTACATACAAAGTTTAAAAATTAAGCTCTGACCAACTACAACCCTGCAAACGTTATGGAAAAAGTTACTGAAAAAAGAGTGACGTTATCAGGGTCGTAGCTTGGGGCCCCGCTGCCGCAGACTCCGCTGTTGCGGTGGTGGGGGCACAGGAGGTTTTGGGGCGCCATGTTGAGAGCGTTAATTAGTAAGGCAATCAGAAAAAGATGCACTTTTAGTAAAACAAAATAACTTTTCATTATTTTTATATAGCTATGCTAGATGCTTGTTTCACCTTTGAATTCTAGTCTCTAATTGGGTTCTGTACCTGAAATTCTGTAATTATGAATTTCTATTTAAAAAATGGGGGGGGGGACGCGCCCCATATTTTGATTTTTGTGCGCTTTCTAATGGGTGTCAGAAAGCCTATTGGTGGTTCGACCAACAGGCAAGTAAAGACATAAAACATACAGTCGTTTACCCCACCCTTTTATGAGCATCAGACCTGTTAGACAAAATGCGCCCAAATTAAGTTTCTCTTGACAGTGGTCACTCAAAGGTGACACCATTTCATCTATAAGACAATGGTCCTATTGTTTCAACTTTTTCTAGAAAGTGACCAGTGGCTTATGGTCACTGAACTTTCCAATTTAACCTGTTTTGGTGGTGGTATAAATATAGGTGTTTTACAGCAATCAATTCTCACTAAATTTATCTCTTCTTAACTCCATGTTATAATGTGCAAATGGTGGTGGGTGACATCTTTAAAATGTGAAATATATTTTGTAATCTGAGTCAAATCTAAAGTTGTAATAAACCATCTACAATTGAAACCTCTAACAAGACCAAATATCAACGAATTGGAAATTGAAAAGGGCGGGGCATGTGCCGTCAGACCACATAACAAACTACATAGAAGTTGACATTCCTCATAAAAGGGGCGGGGCAAATGACTGTATCTTACTGTATTTAGTTGCCTAACAACGAAGAGGGGAATTAGACAACGATAGTAGATTGAAGAAGTTGCCACAGGCTTTTCCCATCAACCAGGGTCTTCTTAAGGGCTCGCAACTGGGCAGATTAAGGCTGTTTCTCAACTGTTAAATTGGAGGATGTGTACCAAGTAGAGAAAGTTGTGAAAGTGGTCCTTATACCCTCTGGGTGGGTAGGGCGTAGTTTATTCCTGTCTTTACTTGCCTGTGTAGGACCATCATTACATTTGCAACATATAAGATAGAGAATGACGTACACGCATGTTGAAAAAAATAAGACAAAAGTCTCACCGAGAAGAATTGATGCCCTTTTTACCCCCTTTTACAAACATATTTGAAACGTGCTCAGGCATGTCAAAACATGCCCGAACACGTTGCTTGAAAGCTTATTTTTTGACAGGATTTTTATATGGTTTTTTGGTCACTCACGTTTTTCTATTTCCGTTTTTTTGCTTTTGAAGGAAGCGAGAAAAGAGAGAAGAAAAAAAGTGAAACCATTTTTATATCTGTTGCCAATATGTTGCATATAAATAAGTTCGTGCTATATGATGCAGAAACTAAATTTGTAGCTTAAATATATTTAGATGTATAGATAGTGAAATTATAGCCGACCTTCTTTTTTTATATCATCTGCAAACTCATTTATGAGAGGGATTCAATGAGATCTTATCAAATAATTTTACAAGATGAACTAGCAAAAAAAAAAACAGTTAATAAACGTTTTTAGTCCGTGATTGGAGTTATAATGACCTTTTTTTTGTATGGAACTCATTCAACAAACAGCAAATTAGAAATCGGGACATACAGAAGTTGGCTCCGCCCTTTTTATGACGACCGGTAACTTCTATTTGGTTTGTTGTGTGGTTCGACGTTGAAAAGGGCGGAGCATGTGACGTCAGATTACATAACCAACCAATTAGAAGTTGCCAGTCGTCATAAAAAGGGCGGAGCCAACTTATGTTTATCCCGTTTTCTAATTGCTAGTCTCCACCAATTGTTGTTTGCTTTCACAAAGTCTGATAACAGGCTCAGTTTAATTAGACATGCAATTAGAAATCGGGACAAACAGAAGAAGGCTCCGCCTTTTTTATGATGAATGCAACTTCTAATTGGTTGGTTATGTAGTCTGACGTCACATGCTCCGCCCTATTCAACGTCAACAAAAGAAATTTTAAAAAAATTTGATTGGAACTAGGTTGTAAAACTAGTTTCATGTGTGATACAGAAGTTTGTTACAAAGTTCTAGTTGCAAATATCATGACAAGTTGCATTGCAATTTGCATTGCATTAAAAGTTGCTAGTCTGATAGGGATTTAAGTCTCTTTTCCCACCCCGCCCCGCATTTTTGTGGCAAAGGTTGTCACCTCACATTTCCAAGAATTCCTTAATCAAATAGATGTATTCCCTATTCATATTCAACTTAATAAAAACTTCCATGTGGAATAATTTCAAATATTAAATCCATGGTACATTCAAATGAAAGTAATGTGAGCTGGTGCCAATTACACATCAGAATTCGAGTAGAGGAGTAGACTTTGGGTGGTCCATTTATATGAAATCAACTGATTTTTAATTTTTTAAATTATATTAATGACTTCTTTTAAATTTTAAAAATTGTTTTGGTAATCGTTGAATAATTCTGAAGGTAATGGGTCTTTTTTAAAGTTGACCGTGTGTACCAAGGCGCTAACAGATTTATCAACACATAACAAAAGAGTGGCCTGTGCGATTTTTTTAGCAGTTCTTTAAATTTTCTATAGTTCTGACCCACGTGGACTTTGAAACTTTGTGGCCCAGTTTAGAAAAGTTGAGGGACACCCTGTAAATGTTAATCTTCACCTGCCTATTATAATAAGCATGTGTTTTATCTATAGACTAAAAAAAAAAGGTTAAGGCCCTCTTTTTTTCTATTACAGTTTGAAAAAAAAGCTCTTAAAAGCCTTTTGTTTCTACTGACACCCAGTTTTTTTTATATAAATATGGTATATGGTATTATTGTAATTATCATTATTTGCATTTTTTTGAATGTTTACTTTTATTGAGTCATTTCTGAACTTATTTTGTGTCGGTTCGGTTTGCTTTTCTCTCCTTTTCCCCATTTTATTTTACAATACACAACTTCAATAAAGATTTAAGTTTATTTTCATTATTATTATTTTTTTGATGAATCTTTTCAGTGTTTTAATTTCATGTTAAGTACAGAGAGCTTATGATGTGCCGTTTGATGGCTTCTTCCTCTTTTCAAAGAGTTTTATTTTCATCTGTTTTGGTTGTCGAGACAAATCATTCATATTCCATAAAGCATTATTGCTTTATTTTAATGTATGTAAGTCTAGATGCCTTTAAGGTAAAAAAAAAAAGGTTTCATAAACACATTTTTCAATAAATACAAAATATGTTTGCCAGAAATACACAATCACACATTTATTACTTTTGAGAAACTTTCAGTGGTAGTTTATTGGATAGGTGCCACTGGCCACACACTGGCGCCAGGGGCGGATCTAGCTGTTTTTTAGGGGGGGGGGAGGTCCTGGGCTTGAGGTCTTTCTGAGGCAATTTTTTTAAAAAAATTAATGGCATGTATACATGCTGTTTATGGCATATAGTAAAAATATACAGTTTTAATTAGAGATGGGATGAATCCGAATCCGGATCCTAAAAGGTTCTCGAATCCCGCAAATCTCTCGAATCTTTCATATAAGAATCCTATATTATTCATTAAGAAGATAGAAATAAACAAAATAATATTTAATATTAAATTGTTAATAAAAAAAAACAAAACAAAGTGTGGCACTCAGGGTCGCCACAAGGTGATGATAATGGTTATCCGGATAACCACCGAAGTTGCAACAATCGCCAGTTGTTGTTTTTTTTTGTTAGTGAACGCTGCTTCTATTGGACGTCAATGGAGTTAAAACTAATTTTACCAAAGTTGTTAACAGTTTTTTAGGTTAGAATTCGAAAGATTCGAAAGACGAAAAAAGCGCAAAGATTCGAGTTTTCGAATCTCGAATATTTTTCAAGATTCTCGCGGTATTCGAGGATTCGAATGTACCATCCCTAATATAAACCCAATAACAATTACAATGTGTTCTGGTGCAGCTAAAATAATACATTGTCAGAACATTAAGAATCCCATAATACAAGTCTTATTTTCGCCAACCTAGGAACACAACCCTGTAATATGAATCTATCTGTGCAAAAAAAATCATCTAATTTTGGAGCTACCTTTCTAGTTTTTCTTAATTTTTCTCCTGAAAAGTAGAATAATTATTCTAAAATCATCTGTTCATGAACCATCTTAACTGGTTAGCACGACCACTGTGTCCTCCGACCAATGGTGATGGAGTGACGAACAGTGACGGCGGTTAAGTGAGAGGTTCCTCCTGAGTGTTTCAGTTTCCATCAAAAGAATATGTCCTACATGAACAGCACCTCAAAGAAGCTCTTGTGTACTTTGCAGCAGCGGAATTTTCGGAAGCAACCCATTTGGTGCTCGGACCTAAAAACAGTCGAAATCCTCACAGTATGCATGCAATGCCTGGTCGTCTATGGTGACCGAGTAGTTCAAAAGACTGATAAACTTTTGATGTGGATCCTATAAAGCCTATTGGCAGGTGGGCCAGAAATCTTTAACTAACTAGCTATGGCCACCACATTCTAGTTGGTGGTCAATTCGCACCTCAGCTGGAAGAGTGGCACAACGAAAAAAAACACACTTTTTTGGGGGGGGGGGGAGAGAATGAGATTTTAGTTTCATTTTTTCTGTCTCAATCTATTGTATGGGAGCCAAATAAACCGATATTGTAAATGCACTTTAGAAGCTCAGCAAAGTGAGCCATGAATCTTCTCTTTAAATTTAAACTCATTTTCTCCCAAAAAAGTTTGAATTGTGCCACTCTTCCAGCCGAGGAGCTATTTGTGGTCTTATCATCTTTATAAATGTGGACACACAAGGCACACACATTCAAGAGAAACTAACTATTTATGAACTTCGATGGTCATTTATATTGAGAAATCACAAGGAAGAAGAAGAAAAAATATATATATATATATATATATATATATATATATATATATATATATATATATATATATATATATATATATATATATATATATATATATATATATAATGTTCACATCTGTGTGCAGGGGAATGAATGAATGAATGAATAAAGGATTTCGAATTCGAGAAAGAAAGAAAAAAAGTGAATATTGTTCGACCCAGAAAAAAAGGGTATGAGATGAAGTTAAAGGGAAGGTTTGTGTCTAAATAATAAGAAGAAGAAGAAGAAGAAGAGGAGGAGGAGGACCTTTGAGGAGAGGATAACTCAGTTCTCAATAATGCACTGACATACATTTATTACTCGTTCATATCGCTTTGGGGAGAAGATTAAAGAGAGAAAGAATGAGAGAGAGAGAGAGAGAGATCCATAAGGAGGAGGCATTGCAGCTAGAGGCTGTGAGAGACACATATCCCTTATATCAACAGGCAAACTCAGGAAATGAGGTATTGATTTATTATATAGGAGAGAGAGAGAGAGAGAGAGAGAGAAAAAATGCTTGAAAGTCTTGCTCCTCCTGTAGTATATGAACTGATTGTGGCTAGAAAACTAGTTCTCCTTTCCTTTTTCCAAAATGTTAGAGGGGCTTTTATCTCTTTTCTATGTTTCATGGGTTACCGGAACTAGTGATGTCCTCTTTTCATTGAGAGAGAGGTGGTGGAGAGGGTTCATCACATTGGCATAAGTTGGATAACATAGTTGCCCTTCCTCCATTTTTTATTTCCTTCATTTTTTTTCCTCCATCCATTTTTGCACTTGTGTTTTGAAAAAAAAAATACCTTAATCATCATGTTCTTTCTTTTGCTTGAATTCTTAAAAAGGAGGGGGGGGGGGGGGGAAGAGAATGAATTTTGTTGAATAATCAGTATGAAAATGAGAGAATTATTTTTTTCTGAATAAAACTTCTTATCCTACCTTCAGAATGTTATTTTTCTAGGGTTTTTTGTATATATATATTATAATAATACATTTTGTTTGGTGTGGTAGTGATGGTGGGTGTGATGTGGTAGGCCTAATCATGAAGTTTGTAATTGAGGAGACCTTGTTAGTTTCTTTTTTTGAGGGAGTTACTATCATTAACTTGTCTTCAAGATAATGGAGGAGGTATTTTTCTTGAAAGAAAATGAAGAGAAAAGGAGGAGGTGGTGGAAGTGTGTGTCTTTTGTGTGTGTCATGGTCCTTTGGATTGGTGGAAGACAGTGAAAGTGATGGAGAGAAAGAAAGATGGCGAGAGAGGGAGAGAAAGAGAGATGGAGAGAGAGAGTGAACATTCTCAATTTTTGTTCCCTAGGTTGGCTCCATATAGTGACACTGCATGAACATAACAATGATAGTGATGACAACTTCTCTGGAAGATAGATAGATAGTTGTTTTTTTGTCATTGGTCTCTGGTATATATTGTTACTGTCAATTTGCGGAATCAGTCAATCTGCAGATTGCCTATACGAACAATCTGCAAACTGCAACCAACCTGCTAGTGGAATGTATGGAATTTTTGCAGATTCACTAGCAAAGGTTGGTTGTTTGGAAGATTGACTAGACAAAATGCAGATTGACTGATTCTGCAGATTGACAGTAACATATTTGGTGGGTTGTATGTATGTATGTATGTGTGTGTGTGTGTTTTCACATTCTTCGACAATAGGGTCTTCTAATGATCAGCACTTCCGTCAAGTTCTTGCAAGACATTTTTCTTAGTCTTCAGTTTAGCTTTTAATCTTTTAACTTTGTTTTTTTTTTCTTCTGAAGGGAATAAAAAAGGCGTATTTTTTTCGAGAGCTGCTTATGAAATTCGGAAACAATTTTATAGAGGCAATTTTTGTCCTTGTATTTAACTTGAAACAGTTGATTTGTATTATACTCTTATAAAGTTATGATTAGAAGGTTTTTTGTTATGGAGTGTCATCAAGAATATCTTAAGATTCTGACAGTGCAATTTTCTGTAGACACACACAGTGGTGTGTAGGTTTTTTTTCTGCACTCGAGAGAAGATTAATGGAACTTGCATGACGTAAAGTGTTCGACTTTCAACATTTTTTAACATTAATACAGTATAAAATTTATTTTTAAATTAGAGGGGATATGGGCCAATCGAAGCCTCGAATCCTGCTAATCTTGAAAAAAACATTCGAGATTCGAAAACTCGAATCCTTTCGTCTTTCGAATCCTAACCTAAAAAAACTGTTAAAAACTTTGGTGAAATTAGTTTTAACTCCATTGACTGACGTCCAATAGGAGCGTTCACTAACAAACAAAAAACGGGCGATTGTTGAAAATTCGGTGGTAACCGGATCACCAATATCATTACCTTGTGGCGACCCTTAGTGACACACTTTTTATTATTATTATTAGTAATTTAATAGTTAATATTATTTCATTTATTTTTATCTTCTTAATGAATAATATAGGATTCTTATTTGAAGGATTCGAGAACCTTTTAGGATTCGGAATCGGATTCGAGAAAATTTAGAATTCGCCCCACCTCTACTTTTTATCAATTAGTCCATTGTTCCGATTGTTACGTAATTTGATCAACGGTCGGAACAATGGACAAATTTGATGAAATATTTTTTTAGAAAAGATGGTGGCCTGCACCTCCCAGACTCCTTGCAACAAGCTTACTTTAACTAAACCTAACCTTGTTCCGGCTGTACCTACTGTCAGGGCTAGCTCAACACGGTAAGCAAACGATGCAAAGCATCGGCGTACTGCTCTTTAGGGGCGCCGTGATATTAAAAGTTTTGATATCAGAAAATGGCGGCTATTGATGAATTTACAATACCTGTCATAATGTGACACGTTGCCACTAGACGGCAGTAGGCGTGTATTTGTTGCATTTTGTATGCCATATCATGGCGTCACATTTGACTTTGCATATAGTGGCCAAGACCCCTGGAGCCAGGGCTGCCTATTGTTGTTCCGACTGTATCTACTATTGTTCCGACTGTTCCCACTGTTGTACCGATTGTTCCCACTCTTGTACCGACTGTTCCCACTGTTGTACCGACTGTCTCTACTGTTGTTCCCACTGTACCGACTGTTCCCACTGTTGTTCCCACTGTTCCACCCCCCCCCCCCCCGGGACTGTTCCCACTGTTCCCCCGACTGTTTCTACTGTTGTTCAGACTGTTCCTACCGTTGTACTGACTGTTCCTACCGTTGTACCGACTGTTCCTACCGTTGTACCGACTGTTCCTACCGTTGTACCGTCTGTTCCTACCGTTGTACCGACTGTTCCTACCGTTGTACCGTCTGTTCCTACCGTTGTACCGACTGTTCCTACCGTTGTACCGACTGTTCCTACCGTTGTACCGACCGTTCCTACCGTTGTACCGACCGTTCCTACCGTTGTACCGACCGTTCCTACCGTTGTACCGACCGTTCCTACCGTTGTACCGACCGTTCCCACTGTTCCAACTGTTCGTACTGTTGTTCCAACTGTTCCGACCCGTTCTGCCGTACATCAAAATAGCACCCCCAACCCAAATTAGCCTGAAAACTTGGAGAACTCAGGAAGAAAGGAGGGAATCCTGATTTAGTTAGCATGACGAATTTGCAACAAGCAAAAAAGCTTTTTAAGCATCATTTTTTTTTTACTAAGACAGGTATAAACTGTGTCAAATATTATTCACTGCAGTTATTGACACTAGGATTTTTTGGGAAGTTATTTTTAAGAGCAAAAAAAAAGCACATCCTTGGATTCTTTACCATTAATTCTCAAGTGTTTTGGAAATCTTGAGACTTACATATACGTTGTTGAAAGAGCAAGTGCACATAAAAAGAACCCACAGCAGGGGTCAATGTTGGCCACAGCAAGATACTAGACTCTATTACATTTTACATATTGTGTATTTCTTTTGATTGCAAGCAACTCCATTAGATTGCAGTGTATGGAAAGAAAATGAGACAAAAATCTCTTGAACCCATCTCAAGAAACAAAAACCATTGTTTTCTTTGAAGGGTTGGTTGGTTGTTTTTTTTTTACTTGGGGCCCCCTTCCCCCACTTGCTTAACACAGGTTTGTTGCGCCCTCACTCAAATATGGGCTACACAGCAGGTGGAACAAGAAAACTCACGAAAAAAAACCTCCAGGACAACAGCTAGTTATTCATTTCGTAAGCTCGTAAGATTATTGTAGGAAACCTATTGACGGGGGTTAGATTAAAACGGTGTCATTCATTCATTATGTCTAAAAAAAAAGTTCTGGAATCTGGAGACACACTTGGGTTATTATTGGAGGGAATGGGGGAAGGAGCAGAAGAAAAAAAAATACTGTTTTTCTTTTGTGTAGTGTGTGGAGTTAACAGTTTGTACTCTCGAGAGTTGGTGGTGGCCCCCTCCTGATATAATTCGTACTCTTTTGGCATTTTTGGTCCGCTCTCGAAAAAATACACTAAATTAATTTGATACTTAAAAGTTTAGATGAGATTTTTAGTACAACCTTTTTTTTGTGTGTGTTTCTACAAAGTTTTCAACTTTTTTTCGGGGGAGAAAGGGAGAGGGGTGGTTGAAATCTTGTTAAAAATGTACTCGAAGAAAGTAAGGAACCTATAGTTTGGTTTAAATTTACTGTGATTAGGGGTTGTCTTGTCTAGCTGTCACACGGTTAAAATGGCTGGCTCATGAAGGCTATTTTTTAAAGGTTTTAGTGACTTGAGTTTTTATTGCTTTCTGTAGTAAGCTGATATGGACCTGTTTTATTTGGGAGCCAACTCAGCCAATACAGCACTAATGATATTACCTATGTAATCATCTTTCATCCCAGTAAATCTACAACTTTTTATTATTATTACTCGCTTTTATTTAACTTCATAATTTGTTTGTTTGTCCACCGCCACCTTCTAAAATATTTGAAAATAATTCACACTACAAGGGAATTGAACCCATGACCAACATAACCATGAAATGCGACACTAACCACTACACCAACAAGACAAGTCCCGATTACATCTTGTTTTAAGCCCCTATTACACTAGCAACCTCCAATGCAATTCAACTTGCAATGCAACCTGTGATGTGACTTGCAACTAGAAATTTGTAATAATCTTCTATATCACACTATGTAACCTAGTTGCAATCAATTTTTTAGCCCCTAACAGGAAGTTCATAAACCGGAAGTCATGAAACCGGAAATTCATTCAAAGCTCTGGTGTAATTTCCGGCAAATAGCCTGATTGGTTCGTTGGTTGTCGGAAAGTTTACTTGTAAAGTCTCTCAAAGTTGAACATGTGCAACTCAATGAGACTGAGTTTGACACTAGTTAAAAGGAAAGTTTTATCAAGTTGCAAGTCATATCACACTATAAACAAGGAAGTTGCATGTCACATTGTACATTTTATTGCATTAAGAGTTGCTAGTGTAATAGCGGCTTTACTTTTTAGACCTTTGTTTTTTTACAAAAGCGAGTATCACAAAAAAAAACATGTTTTTCATTTAATTTTTTTGTTCCATCTTATTATCATTTCGTTTACTGATGTAAAAGCCCAGTATCCATTGCTTTAGTTAGTCATTTTCTGTTTTTGTGCAAATTGCATGACGGATTTACTCATACCAAATGATTCACAAATCATTTACAGAAGTCAGCATGATAACAAAAATCCAATAATATAAAATTCCCAATTCGATTTTATGCAAAATGTCTTTTATAAATGTGCATTATTTTACCCATGTGTAATCCACCCTCGTCCTTTGAAACTATATATTTTTTTTTAACTTATTTTTGACCCCTTGCATTTGTGCAAATGAATAATAAATGACCTTAGAGCATTAGTGACAAATATTAACCCTTTTAGTTTTCAGCAGGAGGTACCTGAGTATAATAAGGTCTTGGCATATATATATCTCTCTCTCTATCTATC
Organism: Brachycybe producta; assembly: GCA_036925085.1. NCBI lineage: Eukaryota > Metazoa > Arthropoda > Diplopoda > Playtdesmida > Andrognathidae > Brachycybe > Brachycybe producta. Next base: position 127,048 of record JAUPFP010000066.1, read on the forward strand.
TCTCTCTCATCCCCTTCCTTTTTGTTTAAAAAAATAAAAACCCTGCCCTCCCTATCTGAGGCTATCCTCCTGTTTTCTTTTGTGCCTCATTTCGTCAATTTTCATCTGGGAGACTTCAGACAACTCAAACTTATCCCTAAAAATCTTGAATCCAATGTATTTTGAACAGAACATTATCAAAAATTCTGAAGCTTTTTTTTAAAAAAAAAAGACTAGATGGATAATTTTAATGTTCTAAGGATTGAAAATTACGTTGATATTTTTTTAAAAATACAAAAACTTAAAAAATTGCTAAATTTGTATTTTTCAGATGATCTTGACTTGTATTTAGTATTTTCAAGTTGGACCTCAACTACAGTGTTGCCACCAACTTTCTAAGAAAAATCCTTGCAGCTCCACTAATTTTACCCTCCAATACCCTCCCATTGTTCACAATATGAGATTGAAGCCAATAGATGGCGCTATTTCTTTAACTCTCCAGTTAATCAATAGGCTCCATTGTTTATGACGTCACGTTTACATAAATTAATAGATTTAAAGCGATGGCCATTGCTTAACCGATGAGTTTAAAAATGTGGTTTAATGTTTTTCAACATAATTGAGTCATTTTGTGGAACCATTTTTAAACAGGTGCTTGATTTTTATCAAAATGGTTCATTTACGTGAATGGAAATGTTTAAAAATATACATATTGCTTAATGATATTTGTTTTTTTCTCAATTTACTCTCAGAATATCCTCTGCAGTTAAATACCCTCTTTGTACTCTCTCACCTTTTAAAATACCCTCTAAGAGGGTAAATTCCCTCCAAGTGCAACACTGCTCAACTAACTTGAAAGGAAAACTGAAAGAATAGAAAAATACAAACTGCTATTAAGTGTGGGGCCCCCCCCCCACTCTTAATAGCAGTTTGTAGAAGAAAAAGAATCAGGGTTTGTATTTGTAAAATATCAGAACAAAGAATTAGGAGTAAACCTCTTTGGAGTAAACAACTCCTCTGGTTTTCTAAATCTGCAGGTGATTTTACTCCTTAGTTAGCTTACTTAATTTCTTGAGGTTTTTTTTTTTTTTGAAATTTCTACCTGTTCAGATATGCTATTTTTATTACCTTTTAGGCGAACTTTAAACAGTGAGGTGTATTACCTGAACCTAGACAATTAGTCTATCTAAATTGTTACCCTAGGTTATACTTACACATTTGGTTATGGAATTTTTACCCAAGCCTTGGGGCCAATCGATTTTATCGATAACCAGTGATTGATATGGTTTATATAATTTTATATTAATTATGAAATTATTAAATAAACCCCCAGTACCCGCTAGGAATTATTTATCAAAGATCAATTATTATTTTTACTCAATTGTCTATGTTTTCCAGGCTTAAAAAATAATGCTGGATTGCAGAATAAATTCCACGAGCGCAGCGAGTAACAAAAATGTCATAATTTTATCCTTCTGCTGCTCTGCAGTTTCTGCGTTTTAGAGAGACCATTCCTGACAGGAAAAAAAGACTTTTTTTTTAGTTGGTCCGTCCCCCAAAAAGTGCCACCCTGGGCAGACCCAGCCTCCTTTGCTACGCTACTGATCCAATGAATGCAACATTTGCTGCCATGAAAGCGATTGCTTTCAACTGTTGTCTTATGTGTTGCAACAATAGTGAAGCTCACAATTCAGCCATAGAAGAAACTGCTGTCTCATTTGCTACCGGCCTAAGGATGGAGATGATATGAAATCCACCCTCGTATGTCAGTGTTGTCTGCATTACAAAAAAAAAAAGAGCTCATGGACAACGGGTTCAATGATGTGGAACATTTAAAGAGTTCCATGTATCTTCGAAACATATGCACATAATCAGCTTCATCATGTACCCATTTAGGTTCATATTGGATTCCATGAATTTCTCTATACTCTCTCTTTTTTTTTGCTTGCTTCTAATTAAAATTAACGCTCTTGTAAGCAATTGTGTTTCAGGCTGCTTCTATTCACAAATAAAAAAAAAGCTATTTTCTGACATCATCATCCCGTGTGGCATCAAGGAAGGAAGCAAAAAAAAAATGCTGCTGAACCTAGAAGAAAGGAAAAAGGGTTAATGTAGGGGGGATATCATGAATATAATCCTTTTGGTTTTTAAACAGTTTGTTGTATATTTTGGTCAAAAATATTGTCTCTCTGAGAAGCAAAGAAAAGATCCTTGTGCTTCTTTCAGAGATAGAGGTACTGCAATCGGATCCTAACTCAAAAGATAGTCTCTATTACCGTGTTCAAGACTGGCACTTAATATGGTACTGAATGAATACCCTACTCAATGTCAGCTGGTGTCTGAATGCACCAAAATCCAGTATTCAATCCTGGAATATCTAGTCACCACAGGCAAGTGAAGCCAGCACTAGCTTTTCGTTTGCTCCGCCCTTTTCTGAGCGTCAGACCAAGTATCAACCAATTAGAAATTGATAAGGGCGGGGCATGTGACATCAGACCAAGTAACAAACCAATTAGAAATTGATGACCCTCATAAAAGGGCGGAGGCAATAGCTTTGGTCAATTTGATTTTGGCCAGTATGAACGCAGTATTTTATTTTTGGAGCATATAAAACCCACTCTTTGAAATCAGTAGTATTCTAAACAGAATAATGAAGCTGCTTTTCGATTTTTGCAGTAAAAATCAAAAATTTATTCAATTCAATCAATTCAATTTTATGCATAGTAAGCTTTTTCTGTCTGTTACGTGTTAGTTACATGGTATCAATTCTTAAATGACGATATCTGGTTTATTTTCACCAATGTCGCTCAAACTATGCTGAAAAGCAAATGGAAAGTGCCTATCGTGACATTTTGGTGGCTTCAATGCTGCTTGAATGCTACAATTACTAATGTGGTATTCCATTCTGTTTTCAGTCTGAACACACTATAAATCTAAGTTGGAAGGAAGATTTGTGTGTATGATCCAAAAACAATGGGTGACCGACACCGAATACCATTTGACCTATAGAGAATTTAGTTGTCAGGTTCAAGTGGCTCATTTTATGAGATTAGTAAACTGTGTCCTATTGTTGTGCCGCTAGTTTTTTTTAGCCTTGAAAAAATATAAACAGTAACTTATAAATGCAATTTAGACGTGGGAGTAATTGTTCTTTTTCCAGCTTAAACCTCGCCGTCGGCCCATATGGATTTGGCGGAAATGGAACTCGCACCACCATGTAGTAATATAGTAGCTATATAAGGATGCTCTCTACTGCGTATGTGCATTGTTCGAATGCGCCATAGGTTGATGCATCCTACGTGGATGTTAAGGCGCGTTTAGATCAAAGCTCGTGAGCCGTTCTAGAACAGTTCGCGAGCAGAAACAGAACCCGGTTTAGACGGGAGCTCACGAACAGTTCTAGAGCTGTTCGCTAACCTGTATAAAGTGTGTGTGGGGGGGGGGGGTCAAATTGGCTTTTTTGGCGATTCTTCTTAACATGTGGTCTATGGGTCTCAGCTGTGAAACTTCACCCAGGGCCGTTTTTAGAGGTGTGCGAGGAGTAAAAAAATTTCGAAACTTTTTTTAAATTTTACAAATTCAATACCTGATGGGGGCCACAAAGCAAACAAAATTTTGATGTAAAATTTTTTAATCCTATTTTGTGGGGGGGGGGCGTGAAAATTATTAGTTGCCCCTCCATATAAAACATTCTTGCCCTGTGTGGTGTCATACACGTATATCCTCGTGTGAAAGCGGCCTAAGACTCTTAGTTTGATGTGACTTCATTGTGCACATGTGCAGCAGGGAGATTCTTGCATTGCTTCTGCAATAAGACCTCCTCGTGCAAAAAAAAGCGCCAACAGAAAAATATAATTTGCCTAATTTAAATAAATATATTCCATTTATTTGGCAAAATGCAGGCAAAAAAAAAAAGACTGAAATTGTCTTCTTGCCATGGGGAATTCAGTTCATTTATCAGTCAATAGGATATCGTCATTCAGATGAATCAGCCCCTTACTGCTCCTCCAATTATTATTTTTTAGAAACTCAAAAAAGCTCTTTGAAGTGTTTTCTATTATAATAACTAATAAGTTAGAATAAAGAAAAGCAAAAAAAATATGTAGAAGCATTTTTCGAGATTTTTCTATTTTAATTTTCTGTTTTTTAAAGCACGGGGTGGGGGGGGGGAGGTCCAGACTTTTCCTTCAGTGTTAACCATGCCGGTCTTAGTAAGGTTTAGAGGTGACAACGGGTAGAACCGAACCGTTTCCACTTGGTTCAGAATCGGTTCAATCGGTTCGCGGGTACGCAATTCTTTGGAACCCGGTTCTGATCAGTTTGTTGATCTTGACAAACCAGTTCAAACCGGTTCCAATATGCATTAGTATTTTTGCGCAGCTCATTAGTCTAATGTACTGCACAAATCTGCTAATGCATTTGAACCAGTTCGTCAAGATCGACGAAATGATCAGAACCGGTTCAAACTGGATTTCCAATATGCAGAAGCAGATTTGCGCAGCACATTAGTTAGAGGTGGCAAAGGGTAGAACCGATCCGAATCTACTCGGTTTGGAAATTGGAACGTGCTCTTATCAGTTCTATCTATACTAGCTAACCAGTTCTATCTGTTTCAGTAATCAGGCTCGGATTAACACTTTTGGGGCCCTATTCCAAGTAGACCTGGGGGCCCTTAGAAGTTAGTTTCCCACTGAATGATTATGAATTTTACATATACATCATACAGGAATAATTTTATTTAGAGTCAAACTTTTTTTGCAATTCTATAATAAACGTATAAGCACGCACGGACTTTCAGACTCCACGTAATACCAGGCTACTTGCGCCCCTAGCGGCGCATATTGGATACAATAAGTGAACAGAAAATGATTCGATTAGGGAATTTCTAGTTTAGTTTGAAATAAGTTTTACGAAAAACATAAAAGATGTTGAGATATTTTTTTTGTATATATATTAAGCTTTGTCTGTCTGTCTGTCTTTGTATAACACTGTACAAAGAAGGACAAAAACGTTTAAGCACGTCGGAATTTATTTAAATTTAAATGAACCGGTTTTTTTCTCATGGTCAACTTTATGTTGCACTCTCCAGATCCAAGAACCCAAATTAAACTTAGAATTTTGCTTCCGTCATTTATGATGGGTTACCCCACTAGTAATCTAATATTATCACAAAATAAATATGACAAGTCAAAGTGATTTGTTTGTGGAGGCAGGCAGGGCCCCTAAACCTCGGGGGGGGGGGGTGCCCTGTGCATGGCATAGTTGGCACATGCCTTAACACGGCTTTGCTGGCAGTAATTGGCGAACCGGGTTCAACCGGTTCCGAACTCTTGTCATCTCCAGTACGGTAGCAATCGAGCTAGAAATTTTGAATTGAAAGTTAGTTCGTTCAAGCTGGAGCTTTTTTTTTTCTATTAGTTTTTGTTTGTTTATTGAAGAAAATAATATTAGAAGCCAATATAATTTTTCTTTCTTTCTTTGGTAGATAAAAGAAAAGCTCAAAAAATGATTTATTACTAAATTACATGAAAAAGAATCTCGTTTGATGATATCAAATCTTTATTACCCATAATTGAGAATTATTTTTTGATAATGTAGAAGACAAAAAAGAAAGTTGAAAAAGATTGTTTGTATTTGGCACAAATGAACTTATAACGCTTTCAAACATTTCTTTGTTGTTCTATAGGAAATTAGATTTTCATGGTCTTATAGTTATTTTTTTCGCTTCTTTTTTAATCCTTCTTATCGACACCAATGTTTAAATTTAGTTTTTATGTGTATGTACTGTACATATACACACACACAATAGAAAGAAAGGTAAAAATTAATCTTGAAAACGAATTGAGAGGAAGGGGGGTGGAAATTGGAAAGGAAGGTATCAAGGATGGGAGGAGATTGGTGAAGAAGATACACTGAAGAGAGAGAGAGAGAGAGAGAGAGAGAGAGAGAGAGAGAGAGAGAGAGAGAGAGAGAGAATTACACTGTGGAGTGAAAGATTGGTACTGCCAGAACAGCAAAAATGGTCCTCTGGGAAACTATATGGACAAAATAAAAGTGTTTTCTCTCCCCTTCTATTTTTTTTAAAAAATGGGGCTTTTTTTACTTTATTGTTCACAGAATCACTTTTTTTTCGAATGAAGAGAATAAGAGAGAGGAAGAGGGGGTATTAAGAGTTCTGTGAAGCACTGCAAATATATATTATACCAATAAAATCCCTACTAACATTTTTGTGTTCATCTTCATTAATGAAAGCTCTCTTTTTATATCCAGAATTTGTGTTCAGTCAGTCACTCAGTCTTTGTAAACGTGTGTTTTAAATCGTAAATTAATAAATCACTTATAAGTCAACCCGTTGTGCATATATTGCACGAAACGAAACCGACGACAAGGTTTACTGGCATAGCGCCATCTACTCTAAAAGCTCTAAAAATGTCTCAGGAGCCCTTCACTGGCCCTAGAAGTCCCAAAAGTTTGGAAAAGCACAAGGATTTAAGAATTTTTAAAAAATTCTTTAATCCTGTGAAAAAATGGGTCAAAAACCAATTCTATAGCTTTTGGCTTTTTCCCAAAAATGGCCAAAGTCGAGCAAAAATGCTGCAAAAATGTCTCAGGAGTGCTCCACTGGCCCTAGAAGTCCCAAAAAGCTTGGAAAAGCACAAGAATTTTTAAAATTCGAAAAAATGGGTCAAAAACCAAGTTTATAGTCTAGGCTTTTTTTTTCTCTCCCAAAGTCTAAAATAATATATGCTCTAAAGCATATATCTGCAATGTACAACCCGCGGGCTGCATCCTGGCCAGTGAGGACTTTTCCAAATTTCACTGAATCTGGCCGGCCAGCATATTTCCATATTTCCAAGTCAAAGTCCGGACCTGGACACACATGAACAGTGACACGACAACATCTTCGTTGGACACAGCGACTTTTATCTGAATACATGTCGCCAGTGATGTTGCGCATACAAACTGAATTCAGCCCAAACCGATTTCATCTGTAAATAAACAATTAGATCTACTTATAGATGAAATAATAAAGCATGAAACCGACCGTCAGATCGTATGCCTATAGCTAACACTGTGATTGGCTACTGCGGGTATATGTCATGTGCAATAGCGAAATAAAATGCAAGATTTTAGACGTTATTATCAAGTAGGCCTACCGTTTACCGATTGGTTTATATATTGCTAGATTCCTCCAATTTCCCTGACATTATTCTAGTAAATTATAAATTTATTAACGCTGAAAGGTGCGTATATGTGTGTTAATGACTATACATTTGAAGATGCTTAGATATGTTGCAGTGGTAGAAGCGTTGTCAGAGAGTATTAACTTCGAATGTGAGCGTCAGCACTTAGAGAATGTCAGCTACGGCCCGGGTTTAGTCATTGAGACTCATTATGGTGCATCTTTAACTCACTCAGACAATTATAATCACTTGTACCATCTGTTATTGGGGGTGCTATTTTGATGTACGGTAGGAACAGTCGAAAAAAAATAGTAGGAATATTCAGAAGGTTAGGTTTAAATTCAGCTTGTTGCAGGGGGTCTCGGGGGGGGGGGGGGGGCACAGCCGTCCATTTTTTTAAAAGATTATTTCATCAAATTAGTCCATTGATGAACAGGAGGAATGGACAAATTTGATGGAAGAATTCTTTAAAAACTGGGGGGTGCGCCCCCATACCCCCTGCAACAAGGTTAATTTAACTAAAACCAAACCTTCCGACTTTTCCGACCCGTTACACCGTTCATCACAATCCCCCCCCCCCCCCCCCCTGTTGTTATCATTTTTTTTTTAGAAATCTTAAATTACATAAGAAACACATATATCACGTATATCACGAATAGGCTTGCCACCTGTGGAGGACAGTCCTCCATTCGGAAGAACTGTCCTCCGGCCAGGACCATCCTCCACGACCGTATTTAAAAGTTTTTATACAATTTATTGTGTGGAGGACATGTTTTGCCTTCGTAGAAGACCGTCCTGGTCGGAGGACATTTCCTCCGAATGGAGTACTGTCCTCTCTACAAAGGAGGAAAGGTGGCAAGCCTAATCACGAAGCAGTTGCAGGCCTATACTCCCGATAGGAGTTTTCAAATGTAACCAGTGTGTGTATGTGTCAGTTTATCAGTTAATCTTTTTTTGTTGTATTATTTAGTATGCATATTATTCATTTGATGTGTGTGTGTGTGTGTGTGTTTGTGAATCCCTAAGGAATATTCCTGAGAAATTGACAGGCAAACGTTTTGGATGTCAACGCAATTCACACGTACAAACACATTGTAGAAAATTCCCCCCTCACACAAAAAAAAAATCAATTTAAGAAACATATGGCACGCAAATATTTAATTTGAATTCGTTGCATATATAACACACAGGACAAATGTATTGCATTTATTACTGTAGGTGGCATGTTAGATTTGCATTCAATTTGTAATGTAACATGCGCAACTTTTATAGTTAAATTAGAAGCAATGCCCCGTCATAAGACGGGGATTTTGGAATAGGGGATGTTGCCCGTCCTAGGACGTTAAATAAATATATGTTTCTATATTATATAACAGATGTATATACCAGTATCTAGTGGTAAAAGGTTATAATAGTTACTTAACTAGGAGTTACCGCATGCTGCTCTCAAGAAAAAGGTGACACTTAAAAATTTCGAACACGAAAAATTGAGAGGAATGTGTCATTCAAGTTCTTCACTGAATTTACACACGTTTTGGTATATTTTAGTTATTGAAATAAAATTTAAGAAGAGTTAACTAATCAACAACTTAAGTTCAACAAAACACGTGCTCACCAATGTCTAATACCTAGTACATACCTGATGATTTAAATGCATTTAAATAATAAACGTGTTCTACAGAGCCCTGTGAAGGGCAAATAAACAATATGTCGAATTCAATTTATTCAGTTAATAATCTCAACATATTTAGTTAATACTTAAATATGAAATATATAAACTATTGACAAAATATTGATTTAGTATTTCATTTTAAAATATTAATAATAAAGTCAGTTTTTTTTTATTCATGTCTTTAACTGGATCCCATATAATTCACCTAAACACATTTAATTTGAATTCATTTAACTCATGTGTGTACAAGGTATTTATACTAAAACAATTACTCAGTCTCAGTAAATCAGAGAACCTAAAAGGGAGAGTGGCCAACTAGTAACTTGCAGCCATGTTTAATCCAAGATTGTATAATAAATTAATAATACAGTCTTGGATTAAACATGGTGGCAATTTGCTAGTTGCATATCACTCTTCCAGCCGAGGTGTGATATGTGTTGCTATCTTTTATCAATAACAGAAACTTATGATGTGTAACATTGTGTTATTTATGTAGTTTGTAAAAAAAGAAAGAAAAAGGCAAAAGCCCAGATATTTTCTCGTATTTAAAAAAAAATCTGATTGGACCAAAATTTAAGAGTAAAAAAGAGGACATGTCCGGAGAAAAATTATTGGCCTATTGCCATTGGTGCCATTGTTACTTAATACCATCTACACACATGCACAGTTAAATGCATTTAAATATTAAACACGTTCTACAGAGCCCTGCGAAGGGCAAACGGACATTATGTCGCATTCAATTTATTCAGTTAATAATCTGAAAATACTGAGTTAATACTTAAATATAATATACTAGTGGGTAACCCGTCATAAATGACGGGAGCAAAATTCACAGGCAATTGTGCGCATGCGCGTCGTTTGTTCCTTTCTTACTCCTTTCATTTCAATTTCAGTCACCCCCTCACACATTTTCCCCCCCTCTACGTTTCTCTCTCTCTCTCTCTCTCCCCCTCTTCTACACTTTCCAACCTTTTCCTCTCTCCAATTTAATATCATGGGGTTCTTGGATGGGGAGTGTGCAACATATAGTTGACCTTGAGAAAAAAAAAGCAGTTCATTTATTCAAATTTATATAAATTCAATGGTTGTACAGCATTACTTCAGGGACAGAGATATATATATATATATAGATAGATATACACACAGACCTGGGATATTATATATATAAAAAATATTGATTTAGTATTTTAATTTAAAATATTATTAATAAAGTCAATTTTTATTTGGGTTCATGTCCTTAACTGGATTCCGTATAATTCGCCTAATATGACTTCATTTAGCTCATGTGTGTACAAGGTATTAGGGTATCATTTATGAGTTGCCTTGAAAGAGTGGCACATAATTGTTCAAAATTAGTGACAAATTTCAATCTGAAGTTGTGTTTTTTCAAATTAACAGTATAGCATTTTTGAGTGTTTTATTTTTCTTGCAAAAATTTACCTTTTTTATTATTGAATGTTTAAGTACCAGTAATGTTTATTTTGTTTTAGTTGTTGGTTTTGTATCCAAACTATTGCAACTTCAGCATCTGCATGTTAAGTCTTATTAAATAGCACTCTTTTGGACTGACTCATCTACATTGTTGATAATACTGATGACGTCATTTGAGATTTGCCATTTTTAAAATCCTACCTTTTTTGTTGTTGTTGGAAGTAAAATAAAAGTTAACGTTTGCGGTTCTGCTTCGTAAAATTACAAAGCTTTGAAAGCGCAAGTGCACAGTGCACTCTCTCTTTTTTATGGCATGCTCAGCTATAGACAGCTACCAGCAAAACAGAATCATTTTTCTAATGCAGCCATTATTTTGAGGCGTTCGCGCGAAGCACTTCAATGGCGCTCCTGAGATTCAAAAATGAAAGATTATGGGAGACAGAAAGAGAGAGGGAGGGAGAGAGAGAGAGAGAACTTGAAAAGCTTTTTGAAGGATTAGTTTGACAATATTCACACTATGGATCTTTCTTTCATGATGATGGTGATGATGAATAATGCTTTTGAACATACATACCAATGTAATTTTTTTGTATCATCACTTACATGCACCTTTTATATTTGATGAGGCTAGTTTCTTTTGTGCCTCATGTAGTCTCCTATCCAGTGTTCTTTTTTTTTTAGAAAAAAAAACCTTACCTGTTCTTTGACAAAAATGCAAAACTGTCATTTATTATTTTCCTTTTTGTTTTCAATGTGTGGCGGTATTGTGCTTTCAGTCTGAAAGCAATCAATTTTTCTTAGCTCTTTATCTGGTACTTTTCCCCTCCCCCTTACCTTAGTCTAAAGGTATGGTTAAAGAGACCCATTACCTCCAGAAATATTTTTTTTTCAAAATGTTGTCAAGACTTACGCAAAGATTGCCAAAAACGATTTTTAAATTTTAAAATAAGTCATTAAAACCATAAAAAAAAATTTGAAAATGAAGTGACTTTTCCTGAGTCACCAAACGACGCCATTTTAAATTTCCAAAAAGGAAAGTCTCCCACCCCCATTTTTGTGGTAAAGGTTGTCACCTCACATTTCCAGAAATCCTTAATGAAATACATGTATTCTCTATTCGTATTCAACTCAATACAACCTTCGATGTAGAATAATTGAAATATTAAATCCATAGTACTTTGAAATGAATGTAATGTGAATTCGAGTAGAGGAGTAGACTTTGTAGGGTTGTGTTGTCAATGTTTGTTGTTTGGTGGCGCATCTATCTGATAAAGTTTATTTATATGAAGTCAACTGATTTTTTAATTTTTTAAATTATATTAATCACTTTTAAATTTTAAAAATCGTTGAATAATTCTTGACAATATTTTGACAAGAAATTTCTGGAGGTAATGAGAGGTCTCTTTAACTATAACCTGACACTCGTTTGCTTCTTAAGAATGCAAGTAGATCATTTGTTTCCTCTTCTAGTTTTTAAAACTATTTCGATTTCTTCTGAAAACATGATTTCGCGTTCAATTTGCATATTTGGCTACCGTATAAAACGTCTACCTTTGAAACAATGTAAACATTTCGCATGAATTGATACATAACTCACATATTATGGTGCGACGTTTTCCTCATTATTGGCGCCATTGGCGGCATTTTATTTACCATGAGGTGTTTATGGCTATTTAGAATTTACTTTATGTCAGCAATTAGCATTATGTGTTTTTTATCGTCTTATACTTTTTTCTATGTAAAATTTCAACTTTTAATAAAATTACATTGTTGTTTTTCTTGTTTCATTTCAGTTTGAATTATGCTAAAAAAATGTTAACAATTTAAACAAATTGAGAACTTCCAAAAGTTATCTTCCAAAGACTCAAAGGTAAACATTTAGTTGCTTTTCTATATATATTTTATCTAATTTACTTACAAATTCAAGTTTGTATAATGTATTCTCAAAAAATTGTGCCTGTAGCTATAAGAGCTAGTGCAGTGGCTTCCAAACTTTTTTTCGCTCATGGCACACTCAGTAGCATAGCTGTGACTTGGGTGCGACTCACTGCCACCCCTGCTGCATGAAACATTGTGCCCGCTTTGCATCCCCCAAATGCGCCCTCCACAGTAGCGAAGGATGCGGGTCCCCAACTACGCCCCTGGGCACAGTGTTTTTTGTCGCGTCACACCTACTAAAACTCAGTGCACACTAGTGTGATACAGCACATCCTTTAGAAACCATTCTAGTTTAGTGTATAAGTCTAATAAGGAAAGTTTAATAAAAGTGATATTCAGAAGAACCACAAAAAAAACTTAACAAAAAATTAGAATTTGCATCGAGACAAAATAGCGACAAAAAATCGCACCTATTTTATTTTATTTTATTTTATTATTAGTTATGAATTTATATTTATTAGTTATATATTTTTTTAACATGGAATTTTTTTTTTCAATTTTTGAGTTTTTATTTTTACAGTGCTTGTTAAATTTTTAGTTTTATTACCGAAATTTACCGGTATTACTAGTTTCGGTAACGCTGCATTACCGAAAAACCGGTAATGCTATAAGGTGGCCGGTAATGGAAACCCTAAAGCCCCGTTTTCAGGTTGATAGTTGTCACGATAGTTGCTGTCATGAGAGCAACTATCGCGAGAACTAATCATCGTGAAAACCAAATGATAGTCACTATCGCACTCGCGATAGCACTATCACAACTATCTCGTTTGACTAGATAGTTGATAGTAGTGTCGCGATAGTAATAGATGTTGTGTGACCGCTTGTAGGGAAATATCCACTTTGTATAGGGAAATATCCACTTTGTATAGGGAAATATCCACTTTGTAGAGGGAAATTATCCACTTTGTATAGGGAAATTTGGCTTCTGATGGAGGGAAAGAGGCAACACTGTTGTGGACTCAATGATATCTGTGAAGTAGACGTCACACTGTCATTACAGAACTATCACGTTACTTCAAGACGTGTATACAGTTGCTATCGTGAGAGTAAACTATCACAATTTTCATGACAGCTACTCTCACGATAGAATTATCGCTGTGAAAACGAGGCTTCAGTCAAACGTGATTGTGTGATAGTGCCATCACGAAAGTGCAATAGAAAGCTATCATCGTGAAAACTACTAGCCTTAAACAGTGTAACATGCAGGCGAGAGTGTAACATAGTTGTTAGACTTTTGCCTGCATGTTACACGATGTAACACGCAGGCAAAAGTTTAACAACTTAACCTGCTAATTTTCTTTCAAAAAAAAAAACTGCATGAATTTCTGCTGTTTTTTTTTAACAAATCAGAGTTAAAAATACAAGATAAATGTTCACATTCATAATTTGATAAACTTTTAACTAAATGTTAGAAGATTAACATGAATTTATATACATATTGTCTAGAAAGTCACGTGCAACAAATTGAAATGCTATTTGCGGCATTTATAGAAAGAAAGGGTTTTTGTTGTTGTTGCCCAAAGTGGGTTGGTGGAAACACTTTTGTTGACAGCATTTTTATTCTGATACATTATATAGTATTTAGTTTATACCGTATATACAATAATATAAGCTTCCCTCTCTCTCTCTGATAGAGATGTCAATTGAAGATGGTCACCCGCCTCCCGTTAGGTTTGGCTCCATCTTCGCTGTTTTGCTAAGCTTCTTATGTTTAAAAGGGATACTTGTATATAGATCTCTATGTATAGTGGTTTTTCCTGTTTTAATAATACTTTTTTTGATTTGAAAAGAGTGAAAAGGGGTTTTTAGTATCGAAAGGGGTTTAAAAGCTGTGATTGTTTGGTGTTATTTTGAAAGAATTTGTTTTTGAGCTTTGATGCGTGCTTGTATTTATTTTTTTTTTTGGTTGCATTTTTCCGAAGGCAGGCGGGCGGGCTGGCGGACAAAACACAAAAGTGATTTTTGATGCTTAATCTGCTTGCTATTCAGAGAACGTGTTTTTTTTTTCTCCAGCAAATTGCCATTCTAAAATATAAATTTCTAGATAAATTTGTTAAATGTATGTCTGTTTGTGCATACAGTATGTTTCAGAACCCATTCATTGCTGCCTATATTTTGTAATGTAACCAAAAGTATAGGAGTGTGGTGTAGCTAAATCGTTTAAAATGAAACTTCAAGGTGGGCTGTTTGTAAACGGTTTGAAAACTGTTTCCAAACTAAGTTTTGGTTCCACACTTAATTTTTTCTTCAGAATGTCCGTCAGTGAGGATAGTGCAGTAGCAGCCTGTGCAATCGTTATGGTAATGGCATCAGTAAGAAACAAGGAAGAATCACACAAGCGTAAAAAATTGGGTGTAAGACATTTGCCCTATGGACACTTGCCTTAAAGCCATTTGCCCTAAAGGGACATTTGCCCTAAAAGTATTTGCCCCAAAGAGACATTTGCCCTAAAAGTATTTGCCATAAAGGGACGTTTACCCTAATCAATAGTCTTAAATATCAGTATTTTGGCATTTTTTGCATGCCTACAGCGTGCGGAGCCTACAGACTATTTAACATACTCCACCGAAAGACACTAAACCATATGAAAAGAGAGAACAAAAAAGTGGTTTTAGGGCAAATGTCTTTTAGGGCATGTGGTTTTAGGGCAAATGTCCTTTAGGGCATATGGTTTTAAGGCAAATCTCCCTTTAAGGCAAATGGTTTTAGGGCAAATGGCTTTAGGGCAATTGTCCCTTTAGGGCAAATGGTTTTAGGGCAAGTGGATTTAGGGCAAATGACTATGACATGAGTCTGTAGGTCAAGTTTCTTTAGTTCAAATAATAATAATAATCAATATAAATAATAATAATAAAAATAATAATAATAAAAATAATAATAATAAAAATAATAATAATAAAAATAATAATAATAATAATAATAATAATAATAATAATAATAATATTAATAAAAATGTCTATATCCCAAAAAAATTCCAGAGAATTTCAGTTTGTAAATAGAATTAATTTACCGAAAAGCACTGTAGAGATATTCTGATTTTTTAAATTTCTAATTCTAATTTCTGTTGGTTTTTATTCGTTTGTGATTCTTTCCATAATCAAGTGACTTTTAGCAAACTGCAAAGTCTAAACGGAAACTACAGTGTACTTTATAACAAATACAAAAATAATCCAGTATTCCACAAGAAATAAATATGAAGCCAAAGCAGAAAACGCGCACATTATTTCTCTAATCTCTACTAATCAACCGCACACATTTACCAATTTATCAAACCAAGATGTATATACCACAATTATTTCAGCTATGACACTATAGCCTCCTACCTCTACTAATACTGAGACTCCACCGACTCCGACTCCACAGCGCTAGATAGTAACCCAGACATCTAGCCTCTAACTAGCCTTTTTTTTATTAAAAAAAGCGTAATTGCAGTTGCTCTGATGATGATGCTGATGACAATTGGTAATTGGGCCGCAAATTGAAAAACATTTGCTTGATATTGCATAAAAATCCGAGCCCTACTAATAATCTATAAGTTTGATGGTCAGACAAACAATCAAGAGTTTGGAATAGATGGGCATTTATCGCATGCAATGGATTGCTACCTGTTGGCACAGTTAAAACTTATCTCTCACTCTTTCCCTCTATCTTTCTCTCTATCTCTCTCCCTCTATCTCTCTCCCTCTATCTTTCTCTCTCTCTCTATCTCCCTCTCCCTCTATCTTTCTCTCTCTATCTCCCTCTCCCTTTCTATCTTCCTCTCCCTCCTCATCTCGCTCTCACTCTTTCATTGCTGCCCAACTTGCCCGAACTCTGATCACGGAGTTTCCGACCTTCTCCCTCCTCTTTTTTTATGAATTAAGATATGCTATGAGCATAAATCTAATTAAACCCTATTATTTGTAAACTTTCATATGTTCGTCGTAATGGGTAACCGGAGGCAGTTTTGTAGTTAGAGCTCATAATGCCTTATGGGATAGATAGATGCTTATGAGCTGTAATGTGCAATATATGTTATACGATGTAGAAGAGGAGAGAGAAAGAGAGAGAGAGTACAATAACATTTCTTGTAACTTGAAGAATTAATCAATATTGCATATACTAATTAATGCTGCAGCCCAACTTCCATTATGATCCTCTACCAAAAATGTTCTGTTGTTGACATTGAAAGTGTAGCTTCATATACTGTACATTCGCAGAAAGGGACATTGTGGAAATGGTCTTGCGTGTTGGTTCGTAATAAGGTTGGGAAAAAGCTGCTAGGGATGTGAATGGGGAACTACTACTCTAAACTCTTTTTAACACTCGAGAGACTAGTTTCCATCGAAATTGCATGTGTGCGTGCAATTTCTATCATCACCAAGACTTGAATTGCTTTTTTTTTTGTTTGTACTTTTGTAGTGGTCATCTTCATATGTAACTGCATTGCATTATATTGCATAAGGCACCACAATTCTGGTTTAGGGGCATGGACGCCTGCACATAGGGGCAAGAGGGAGCACTTGCCCCTCCCCTTCTGGAAAATTAATATCTAAGAGAGAGAGAGAGAGAGAGAGTGAGAGAGTAAGAGCGAGAGCTAAGAAAACTAAAGGCCACCACACATGTTCCAGTAAATCTGTCAGGTATAACTGTGCAGGTCGACTGGAGCATGTAGATGATAAAACTGCACTGTTATTTTGACCTGCACATACAATATTACAAAAAAGATGACGTTTAAATGGCGTCACAGCCTGCGCCTTGTGCCACAATGCAATGGGGTACTTCATGGTGGTGACTTCATTTTGACGTCATTTTTTCTGAAATGCTGTATATGTGGTGCATTAGCTGCACAAATGTAATGAGAGCATTATATAGGTGCGGTGCGCGCGTAACCAGCTTTATGGAAATCTGCGCCCCTTCCCAACCTATGAAAAAATCCTGGATTCACCCACTGATTTCTACTGATATTTGTTTTTGCTTTTTTCACGCTTGTGAGGACCAGGCTAAAATGCTTGCTGCATCTGTAGGAAGCAACCTACTTCAGAGTTTTCAAATGCATGTTTTGCCTGACAACATTTGGTAAACGGTGTACCATTGTTGAACATTCATGTCGACTTTAGTCACGCATAGAAGGGGTTCATTACATTGATGTTTTTCGAGTGGATCTGAAGTTATTTCAACTTTCGTTTGTTTGATGTAGATTTTTTCACGAAAAAAGCAATATTTTCACTTTTATGTGTTTATACTTCTGATTACTGATAGTAGTATTAGTATAGGCAGTAGTGGCATGTGCATTACATGTAATGAAAAAGGGGAAAAAGTGTGTCGCGATGGGATGGAAGGAAGGTTAATGATGGCACAGTGTAAATGTATTGTGGACTGTATGAAATTATATATATCAAATTTAGATTAACGTTTCTTGAAACGTCGAGAAAGGGGGGAGGTGTCACCATTGTTACAATGATGAGTTTTGGAAAAAGCGAGCGAGAGAGAGAGAGAGATATGGGAGACTAGTAGCTCGAAACGAATTATAACGGAAGTTGAAGAGAACTCTTGTCTCACTCTCTCTCTCTCTCTCTCTCTCTCTCTCAATGTTCGGGCTGAATGATCATTGATCATAGTTTCTGTCTGCAGTTTGTGTATGTGTGGCAGTCAGTGCGTGTGTGTGTATGTGACAACTTGCTGAGGTTTTTGTTGTTGTTGTTTTGTGTATTTGTATATTTGTGACTTGTGTTTGCTGTGACACTGGTAATTTTGTAATGTTTGTAAAGGTCCTGGTAAATATAATCAAATACAAAGTGATTAGAGAATGCAGGGCCAGGGGCGTGTTTACGAATAGGCAGACTAGGCAGTTGCCTAGGGTGGCAAATATTGTTTTGTAAATGTTTTTTGTTCAATTTTTTGGAATTTTTTTTTCTTGGAAGTTCGTTTTGGATACAATAAAAAATCCTAAAATAATAAACTGCTTATACTGTAACTTGGTACGCAACATAGGCATGGGCAGAAGTACAGATTAGGGGGCGATATAGATTGGGTGGCGAATAGTTGAAGGGGATCTTCTGGCAGTGGCGTAGCTAGAGTTTGTGCCACCTTGGGCAATCTTTGAGTTGGCGGCCTCTTCCTTCACGAAAAACACAACACGATACACATCAGTGGCACAACCAGGATTCTGGTCTGGGAGGAGCCAAACGATATTATCGATATCCAGTGATTGAAATGGTTTATATAATTTTATATTAATTATGAAATTATTAAATAAACCAGTACCCGGGCTTAAAAACGTAATGCTGGATTGCAGAATACATTCTGTGAGTGCAGCGAGCAACACAAATTTCATAATTTTTTTTTGGGCCATCTTAAAAGAGTTTTATAAAGCTCCTTCTACTATCCCGACAGGAAAAAACTTTTCTTTTCGTTGGTGCCGCCCCCAAAAAAGTGCTGCCCAGGGCGGGCCACTCCTTCCCCTAGCTACACTAGTGTCTGTTAGTATCTAATAGCGGTAGTCAGGAACCAGTACCCCCATGAGGGGACTCAGGTGGTTGCTGCCTAAGGGTGGCAAAATGGTAAATCCAGTGTGCAGGGCCATCGTTAAGACTTTTGTGGCCCCTTGCATTGTTCAAATTGGGGCCTCTGACCCCAACTTACATATAAATTTACACAACATATTTTACTGAGCTTTCACAGTAAATTTTTGAAATAAATCTCATATAAGTAAGACATTTATTTTTATGAATTTATATCCAATTTCATAATTTTTTTTACAGAATTTTGGCATTTATTATTTTAACAAAACTGTGAGAGGCCCCAGTTCAAATGGCGGCCCTTCAGGCCCTCCGGTTAAGTTGCCACTGCGAGAATGTTTTGGAAACGAATGGGATCTGTGGTAACTCTAAAATCTGAAACAAAATGCATATAGAATTGGCTAAACACTGTACTAACATAGGTGTTTATTAAATTAAATCACGTGATTTTTTTTTTTTTACATTCTGGGGGCTGCTTCCCACAGACCCCCTGCAACAAGCTTAAATTAACGTAACACTATCTCATCACCGATATAAAAAAGTATAGTGTTCCTCCAATTCTATATGCATTCTGTTTCGGAGTTTAGTTTCCCTAAAATGTTCATTCTTTCATCCATATTTCGTCCGGACGACTTAGTATCTCGTCCGAATGAGATAAAAAAAATATTTCATGGCCTCAACAAGGCTCCGTAATATGGTTATCTATTTCATTGTGTTAATTTGTGTTGTGTATAAGTTCATTATTATTTTTTTTTGCAGAATAAGGATTTAATTTGTTGGGCATGTTGTGATAAGAAGAGACAAGGGGACTGGGGGGGGGGGTGGAGTAAGCGGGTTGCCTAGTAGCAGTGGTTGGAGATGCTGAAGAAAAATGATGATGATGATGATGATGATGATGATGATGATGATGGTGGTGGTGGTGGTGGTGGTGGTGATGATGATGATGATGATGGGGGGTGGATGGAGAAGGTGGCTGTCTAAATTTCTACTTGTTCTCATTCATTTTCCAATGTCGAGAATAGGAAATGAAAGAGTGTACAAAGTAGCTTCTATGATTAACTATGTGTGTGTGTGGTGTAGTCTTCTAGAAATAGAACTTATCACATAGAAAAGATCATTCTAGTATATAGTTTTGATGTTTAAAGAGTTTGAGTTTAATCTTATTGTAACAATATCAAAACCTAATTAGGTGTTGTCTGTTTTTATTATTGATCAGTGAGAAGTGGGGGTGTGGAAAGGTGGGGGGGGGGTGTGATGAACGTGCACTAGGGTCTTTTATCGAGGATTTGTACACGGGTTTATTTGCTTATCATTAAAAATGTTTAATTTTTTTTTTTATCAAAACTTATAATTCTCGTGTATTTTTTGGAAGCAAATAATCTTGTATTGTTAGTTGGTTGCACATTTTTTGCAAAACAGGTGTAAATGTACTAACAATTATTCATAGCACAGTGAAACATAATTAAGCCTACACTTAGCACAGATTGTACTAATCTAGGGTGGTGTCAGAGGCTACAAATTTGCAAAATTACTTCGAAAAATCTCCACAAAGAGCGCTAGCATCGTTTTTCTATCGTGCCCTTTGACCCGATTTAAAGAAAAAAACGTTAATTTTTAAAATATACAGTCGCGGCGGCAATATGTTTATTTTTCATATTTAAAGTTGTCCAATTTTGATGGTTCAAAGTGCAAAGTGGAATGTGACAAAAAATTGGTAAGTGCGGTTCTATTTTTAAAACTATTTCAAAATCGCGAACTTCTAACTCTTATGTTAAACTCCATTGAGTACGTGCTCGTAAGCAAAAAGGATTAAAATGCTCGTAAAAATACCTAAACATATTTTTAATAAACGAGTGTGTCGACACGTTATTTTTTTACGTATTTTTACCAACATTTTAATGGATGGTTTTTGTTTAGGAGAATCGTACTCAATGGAGTTTAACATAAGAGTTAGAAATTCGCGATTTTGAAATATTTTTTAAAAATAGAACCACACTTACAATTTTTTGTTATTCTATCACTCGATCAGCATATATTTAAGGTGCACATTCCACTTTGAACCATCAAAATTGGACAACTTTAAATATGAAAAATGAACATATTGCCGCCGCGACTGTGCGTTTTAAAAATTAAACGTTTTTTCTTTAACATCGGGTCTATGGGCTTCATAGAAAAACCTGATGCTATAGCGCTCTTTGTGGAGATTTTTCGAAGTAATTTTGCGATGTAGCCTCTTCAACGAAAGTCACTCAGAAACAAACTGGAACAATCAACACAGTTTGTGATGGGGGGGGGGGGGGGGGGGGGAAGCGCCCTTTTTTTGTTTGTTTCTAAAACAAGAAAACTCTGGTGCGGTTTAAAAATGAAATTGTACTTGGACTACTTTTGCCACAAACTATTCAATCAAATGATGGCAAGAAAAAACGATCACTGTATAACACGTTTTTATAATGCTAATTGTAATTTCAATTATCATTAGTACAAAAATGATGATACAAACATTATGTTAAATTTAATTTGAAAAATGTCTAAAAAAAAAGGGTTTAAATCGCATGATAAAAATAGCCTAAAAGGTTGTTTCCACATATTTTTGGTACTTGAGGTTTCCTTATTAAAATTCAAAACTCCACTTAGATATTAATATTTAGACACAATCATTCGTAACAAATCTTCTTTATTTTCTAGTTGTTTTGGGGGGAGGGTTGTTTAGAAGAAAACAGCTGTGATTTCTATTGATGCAGCTAAAAATCTTGCTGTGGGTTTTCTTCTACTTTTTTTTTTCTTTCTTATTTTCTCATCTTCCCAGAGCCAAAAGCAATATTTGTTATTATAGTTTTATGAATTTTCTTCTTCTTCTTTCTGAGTCCATAAATAGGATTATCGAGACATGATAGATAATCTTGTAATTGCATCTTGTTTCTTTCTTTATTCTACTTGAAATATTTTCGGTTTTGATTCTCAGAATGTTTCCAATGTGCTGCTGCTGTTGCTGCTTACAATTTTCTGCACAGATTTATTTTTAGGGGGAGAGAAGAGAGGAGGTGTATAAGTTGGTTGGTTATTTTATTGCATAAGTCCCTACACTTCAACTACAGGCTCACCAAGGACCTGTTGGTGTGTTTATAGTTTAGTATTGGACATCATTGGAGTCTATATTTGCTTGAGTGGACATCGCGTAACGGCCTGTCTACAATTCTTGACCAAATCGTGCGTAATCGTCCTGTGTGTTCATCTAAAAGGGGTTGAGAGGAGAATAAGTGAGAGAAAGAGAGGCAAAAGAAGAATATCGGTGGCTGTTCGTGCGGACACACAGCCAAGAGTTTACAGAATGTGTTAGAATGTTTGGTGGTTTGCTGTAGAAAAAAAAGAGCCTCACTGAAACTGCTGAATAGAGATCGGGGGGGGGGGGGTAGAACCGAACCGTTTTTACTCGGTTCGGAACTGGTTTAATCGGTCCCCACTATGTCGTAGCAGATTTCCGCAGCAATCTATGTGCAGATGCGCAATATTGCGCAGATTTGCGCAGCATAGTAGTCTAATGTGCTGTGCAAATCTGCTAATGAGTTTGAACTGATCAGAACCGGTTCCCAATATGCATAATTAGCAGATTTGCGCAGCACATTAGTTAGAGGTAGCAAAGGATAGAACCGAACCGAATTTACTCGGTTTGGAACCAGTTTTTATGAGTTCAACCTATACTGGCGAACCGGTTTTATAAGTTCCAGTAATTGGTGAACCGGTTTTACCAGTTGCGAACTGTTGACATCTCTACCCGGGCTCAGGTTCCCCATCATAACACACTAATTTCATGACGTTTGTGTCAAGACACGCACTCTTGAAGTTGAGTCAACAATGGGCTAATTAATTGTCATGTTGTTTTGTAAAATCTATATTGTAGTATACAAATTGAGTGAACCTTTAGCGTGTCACACAGTCACTGGACACTTTATGACATTCTGAAACTCTACACCAGTATCTGTGAGGACACAATAGATCCCGGTAGGCATTATAATGTCCTCATGCGAACTGGATTGCCGGTGGACACTTAAGTGTCTTTTCTGGACAGATACTGGACACCATTGTGTTCTTCTGCAAACTGGACAATTGTTATACCTATTTACAGATCTAGAACCTCGTTACAGAAAGAAAATGAGTGCCACATGACAGTAAATTGTCATGTCTAGGTCATAATCTTGTAAGAAGTCACAAAAGCAAATGTATACTGTTACTTCGCAATTTGGCTCTTGGGCCACAAATCCGAGCAATAGTTAGAATTTTTGCAGTAACTGAGTAGCCACTTGACAGGCATGCGTGCGCAGCTTCAGACTTTCTTTGGCTCCACTCTTTTATGAGCGTCAGACCAAATATCAACCAATTAGATTTTGATGACGCTCATAATTAGGGCGGAGCCAAAGAAATTCTAAAGCAGTGCACAGATACCTGTGCCAATTGTACCTTTTGAAAGAAAAAAAAAAGGGCAACATCTGTTAACAATTTGAGCGTTTTCTAAATGTGTCCAATCACCTGCACTTTAGGCACACTTTGTATCACACATACTTGCCCATTTTTCTTTTTCATATAAAGAGAACTAATAATGAAAATGATGAGTATTGCCTTGTATTGCCTCTTTTGTTTGTTCTACATTACAAGATTGTTTTTTCAAGAGCTGTGGATGTGGTTGGTTGTTGAAGAAACTTTTGCCTCAGCCTCTTTCCATTATTTTTTTGTCTTCCTTTTTTTTCCCATATAAACTTGTATATAACTTTGTTATCGTTCAAAGTTTATTTGAACATAAAAAATATGTTTTCATTTTCAAGATATAGTAAGTACTTCAATGTTATTCTTAGTTAATAATGGAGACTTTGGAAGTGTGTTTTTGACAAGTGAAGTTCATTCATTGAAGGTTTTTTCTAAATACTTTTCTTTCTTCGTCTTACTCTTGAAGTTGTGACTTGAAGCAACTTACACTAAGTTATTACTGTTTGACCACTTAGAAAGCTGAATTTGGTGGGAAGTTTACTTGAAAAGGATGGCTGCTGTTATTTTTTCCGTTTAGTGGTGTTTGGTACCTTTAGTGGCAAAAACCTTTACTGGTACTAAATTTGAGCATGCGATCACCACACTGCAGGACATTCAAGCAATAAAGGGCTTTGGCATATGAACCGATTTTCAATAGTTCGAGTGCGACTGCAAAATGTAGTCAGGGATCCCCCCCAAAGCCAATGGAGAATTCCCTACCTCCCCCCCCCCCCCCCGGGACCTATTCAAAATTGGAAGAGTAGGCCAATATGAAATAGTCTTTAAATTTTGGAATAAATGAACATTCATTCTCTATTCTGCGAGCGTAGCGAGCAAACAATCATTTTATGGTTTCCTCTTGTCATCAATTTTGGCGAGCGTAGCGAGTCATAAAAATAATACTTATAATATGCCATATAAGATTGGCTTAATCACACTACTTTCTATTAGTGCCATGCTAATTATTATAAAAATAAAGTATTTGGATACAAAATCTCAATCAGCCCCCCCCCCCAAAAAAAGCAAATGAGTTGCTCACCAGACTACCCCCCCCCCCCCTATGGGCACCCCTGAATGTAGATATAAAACTTTAGAAATTCGCGATTTTGAAATTTTTTTTTAAAATAGAAATTGCACTTTGAACCATCGAAATTGGACAACTTTAAATATGAAAAATAAACATATTACTGCCGCGACTGTATATTTTAAAAATTAACGTTTTTTTCTTTAACATTGGGTCAATGGGCTAAATATAAACATGATGCTAGCGCTCTTTGTGGAGATTTTTCGAAGTAATTTTGCGATGTAGCCTCTTAATGGTAATAGTTTGATGATGGCACGAAGTTCTCATTTAAAAACAATGTTTGTATGAAAATGTTTTCATTTGCCAGGTTTGTGGTAACATTTACTCTTAACTGGTGACCATACTGTGCGGTAGGTATATATACTGTACACACAATCTAATAAAGAACATTGGTAAAAACCTCGTAACTGCATAAGAGTAAATTGCTACAATGTTGAGCTGAGTTGTAAGACTGAGGAGACTATGGTGTAATATGTGTGTCTGCAATGTTGAGTTTATGTGGTTTCAATGAGATTTGTTGTAATCAACAGATATGTAAGGATTGCCATGTTGGGGGGGGGGGGGGGTGGATTGGAGGAGTGAGAATCAAGGAAAGAAAGAGAAGAGAGAGTGAAAGGGAAAATAGAATCGATTTTTTCTACGTGGTTGCATGTTTAGGAGTTGCTTAAATTTTCCAATCATCACAATAGGCTTCATTGAGTTTTCGATGAGCCAAAGAGCTTGAGGGGTAGTTGAGAATTGAACCTTTAGTGCTATCTGCAGTAAACCATAAGACATTCGTGCTAATCACTGACTTGAGGGTGAAAGGGAGATCTAGATAGGGTAAAAAAAAAGAAAAGGATTTCGAGAGTTATTTTTTTGTGTGTCGAGTGTAGGATAGCATTTGGATGGGGTTAAGGGTGGTGTAGTGAGTGGTGGGTGCAGAAAAGAAAATTTATTTAACTGATGTGTGTGTGTGTGGACGCTTGGATAAATAATTCTAATGAAAAAAAAGTTTAGGGTTCAATCCTTTCATTTGTTGGGATTCTTCTTTTTTTTTTTTGGTTGTTGTTGCAGGGAGTCTGATGATGAGATCATATGATGGGCATACTTGATAATTAAAATGGGGTTTTAAAGCTTTGCCATTGCTTTATAAAAAAAAAATTAAACTAGTCTCAGTAGGGTTCTACTTTTAGAAAATGTTTGTCCATATTTTGGGGTTATTTTTTTCCCCCGGATCTTCCACTTGACCTCCATTTCAGATTCTAACAACATTGTTTGGACACCCATTGAGATCCACAATCTAACTTTTTCCTGGTTCCAGGGTTCATATGTAATAATTTAATAACATAATGAGGTATTGAGTGTTGCATCCGGAATTGAGGATGGGTAAGAAGACAGGGAAATCTTTAATCATTGTTCCAGATAGACCAGACTTGTTTGCAATCATTGGAACATTTTGAGTGTCTACTCTAGAATGGTATCAATGACCCTGACTATGTGGACAGTGTTCAAATGTTGTTGTGATCCTATGAACTTGGACTAGATTTACAAATAAGCAAAGGAGGCAATTTTAGAAGATGGCAATAATCATTTTTTGCAATGTAAATATGTGGCGTTATTTATGAAAATTCATCACATGTGTAACACCCGGTATATCATGATCACCCAGAAGGCTAGCCTGGGGGTGTCCGACTCCTCATTGTCCCGCTCTCGCTTAAGTACGAACCTGTTTGCAAGCTGAGGAATAGACCTTGGGACGCAGTCGCTTGGACCTGGTTGCACCTCGAAGGTGTACACAGGTCCAGGTTTATAAAAGCACTGCATTTTCCATTGTTTGGCATCCAATCTGTTTTTCAAATTAGTTCACGCTTTGTTATGTCAATTTTCATCTGTCAGAAACAATGGGCCCTTGGACACTTCACCTTTAATGAAACAATTCATCTTTGTGGTTCTTATGTCTTCTTCAATAGAGATGATATAAAGTGTTTGTAACAAGCTGCAGCATTGTTTTTTGTTCCTTAACTATTCTATTTGGAACAATTGGAGGCACCTTAAGACAAGGAGGTAAACGGACATCATAGGGAGAACAAAGACGAGACGATCCAGAAGCGGTGGTAACCACCTTTCTGAAGAATTTCATCCTATTCAGGAAGTTCTGAAGAATTTCATCCTATTCAGGAAGACATTGGTCATCCATCGCCTTCGGTCTACTTCTGACTCTCCACCCTTCCTCGCATGGTAGCCATACGATAGAGGAAGGCACTCGAGTCAAAGAATAGAGGAGACCACCTCGCATGTGAGGTGGATTCTCACACGTGATTCAATGTAATGAAGTTAAAACTTACCTAATTAAACCTAAAATCATTTGAAAATTTGTTAAATTAAACTGTTACAAAGCAGCCATTGTAAGTTATACAATATATTTTTTAGTTATATTTTAAGAGCCTAGATCCACGTCCATCTTGTTGTTTTGAGCAGACGATAACGAGACAAATGAGTGTTCTTATATAGTGTTACTAAAACTGAAAGAAATCGCCTCACAATCGCTCAATTCAAATACAGTAAAACGCAAAATGCAATAAAAGTATTGTTCTTCACGTGCTCGATTTAAATAACATTTAAAATCTTACGTTTTTTTTAACTCGATGTTAAGTCCCATAGGAGCAAAAAACCGTCACCCAAACATTTGAAGAACTCCCGTTAAAAACAACTCGGAACAATAACAAAATAATTATTACGTGCATTAATCTACTGGCTTCACAATGTTTTCTTTTTCGAAGGTTAGCACGCGAAATTATTTTTCTATTAATTATTATGTGACTTCGAACCCGGAGAAAAAACGTTAAAAAACCGTTTTTCAATCAACAACGATCGCAGCGCCTATATTCGGAGAAATTTTGAACTAAACGATGTATCTTGCCTCTTAAGAGATATTTTGGTATTTTACGTTTCGGAAGTATAAACTAGAAGAGTGAATGGATCGCTTAAGCGAGATACATAGAAAAATACTTGTGTAAATGCAAAGTAGATGGCGCCTGCAACATCCATAGGTGGCAAAGTACACCCCCAATTAGTTGAAATGGAAAGCCTTTTAGGTATAAAAGCGTCGAAAACAATCTATTATCAGTACGTGACAAACTTACCCAGAACATAATATATAAGTGAAGAGAGCACGTGTAGAAATAGCGACGACGAAATTAAAAGTTTGCATCCAGATTTGAAAAGTGTCAGTACATTTTTATGGGAGGGCTAGTGGCGCCATCTAATGCTATAGGGACAACATAAATTATCTATTTGCATTTTTAAGGAGATTTTGAAGAGGATTTTATGACCAAACAGTGAATATTATGAGGACAATCTTATTTACACCCTGAGCTTTTATTGAGGAACATTGAGTTTCTTGTCCATTGATGCTGAGCTTCAAACTCCGTTACTTTTGCGGACAACACGTGAAAAGTTTTTAAAACAATCGTTTTGAGACAATTGTTGCTTTTAAGAGCGGGGACATTTTATCTTGTCCGAATTTTTTCATTAAAAAGTTGATGGGTTTAGCATTAGTATTGTTTATTTCACAATTAGCAGTTATTGATAATGCAAATCATTACAGCTAAATTGTAAATTGGGCAAAAACTACTTTGACCACTGTTTTTATTACATTTCAATTTTGTGGTTGTTTAGTTATTAACAATATCAAATTAACTTAAATGCTTTTAAGATGTATTTACAAAGGGAGCTGCCGTTGTAAATACTTGCAAAGTAATTTAGCAATTAGTTTTATTACTGTCTATTTCAGATTAGTTGAAAATGTGCAATACCACCAATGGGGTTATAAGTGGCAAAAGTGTCTAAAACAGTATGGCTTGGGTCCCACATGCAAAAAAAAAAGCAGAACATATAGAAACTAGTGGGGTGACCCGTCATAAATGACGGGAGCAAAATTCTAGTTTAATTTTGCTACTAAAATTATTTAACTATTTTATTCAAATACTTCGTAAGCACCTTACTATTGTTTGGGGTTCTTGGATCTGGAGAGCGCAACATAAAAGTTCACCATGAGAAAAAAAGCGGTTCATTTAAATTTAATTAAATACCGATGTGCTCGGATGTGCTTAAACGTTTTTGTCCCTGTTTGTGCAGCGTTATACACAAACAGGCTCACAATGCTTAATATTATATAAAATACAAATTAAAAAAATTAAAAAACGACTTTCCTCTACATTTCTGTTTTCCATCGCGTTTATTTTTTTGAGTTTATAGAATCAAGGAGAATAATAGCCATTAAAAATGCTGTGGCTGATGGACGCATTCGTATTGGTTGATAGTATGTAATTCTGTGTGGCGGAATAGAAAGAAAAGTGGAGAAATATTTTTAAGTTTTTTTCTACCAATCTTCTGCTAAATAATTAAAAAAAAATGTTTTAAATTAAGCGAATTCAGAAATTCTATTTTCACTTATAATTTCCAGATGATTTTTTTCTACACGTGGAACCTCGTCCTAAATCTAGATAACGTCAACGAAAAAAGATCACGTCCACGAAAATCTATTAAGATTTTCTTATTGTTAGTCAGTCTGCACATTGCCTAAAACTATTAATTGCGTGGATTATATTGAATTAGTGAAATTGCACATTGACTAGTGAGTCTGCAGAATGACTGATTTTTCACTTTCTCTGTAACATATGCAATAAAATAATGTTGTGTGTGTTTTTCTCATGCCTTCCTCCTCTTGTCTCCATCTCTCCCTCTCTTTAATGTTTTTTTTTTGTCTCTTGACTAAAATTAGTCCCCAATTTGGCGACTGTTTGTAAATTTAAAAGTCAACAGGAAGAATCCAACCTTTTAACCTTGTTTGCATTTTATTTGTGTATACATCTCGGCATCTTTTTTTGAACATTGGTTGTTTTGGAGTTGTAACCTTTGAGTATGAAGTTTGTCTTTTTTTTTTGAGGGAGAGAAGGAGAGTATTTATTTATGATAAGTGTTGTTAGCTTTATCTTTAAGGTAGACAACAGTTGTGGGGGTGGAGAGAAAGACACTGGAGAATAAAGCCGAGGTCACACTACTCAACAAATTGATGCTGAACTTGTGTGCAACATATGAAAATGTAGCCTATACATTCATTTCTGATGAAACTCATTAGCAATTAGTCATTAGTACTAAGGTTAGTTTCACATGGTCCAGGTTATTGCCCGTCCGGGTGATTGCCCGTCCAGAAGATTGCCGGGACGGGCAGTGTCCGGATTCCGTCTTCTATGTATCCGAGGGTTTCCCGGGTCCAGAGGTTTTCTCGGTATTTGGAGCATGTTCAAACATGCAGAACAAACCTAGGCAAGCACACCAAGAGAGCACTCGGACGACGAAACATCCAGGTCACGTGTAGGCATGCATTGCACATTGTTGTCTACTAAGAGTGCTGGGTCTGGGCGAACGCCCATCCGAGAATCGGAAGGTTTGTTGCAGGGCGATCCGAGTGTTTTTTTTTTACGCCTGGACGAAGATTTGTCCGCGTCCAGATGGTGTGAAAAAGCCCATGCCTTCCCATAACTCTGACGGGCAAATACCCAGGTCGCGTGAAACTAGCCTAGTTTGATTTCTATTCACCGTGATCAGATAAATTTAATAGACGCAACTCAATTGCATCATTCTGGAGGTGGATTTAGGCCTACATAATACAATATTACATAATGTTCACGACTTACAACTATCAGGGCAGCCCCTGATTTTTCTTTGTGACAATTTTCTTACTGCTTGACATTACAAGGTTTCAAGATTAAGTTGCAACCCTGACTTTTCCCATTTATTTGTTTGTTTTCTATTTTTATGTTAAGCCAGTTGTTGCAAGTTCGATAATTAGACATCCTTCAAGGTTGGAGTTTTCCTAAGATGATATTATTATTACTTATAGAATGACACATAAAATTGTCAAGTACAATTTTAGTCAGTGTGAACTAGGCTTGCCACCTGTGGAGGACAGTCCTCCATGTGGAAGAAGTGTCCTCCGGAATCCACGAAGGCAAACATGTCCTCCACGAAGGCCACACGTCCTATTTTGTGGAGGACATTTTTGCCTTCGTGGAGGCCGGAGGACATTTCTTCCACATGGAGGACTGTCCTCCACAAAAGAGGAAAGGTGGCAAGCCTAGTGTGAACATACTGTATTTTAAGTTGCACAGCACTGCACAACAATTTAAAGAATAATATGAACCTAGCTCAACAAAATCTCACAGTCTTGAAAAGATGGTGTTTTCTATTGAAGAAGAAGGAGTGACACTCTTGTGTAATGTTGGAGACTCGAGTGTATTTGTGATAACAATTTTAGTGAGATATTTCAAAGCTATATGTCTTTCTATGGGGACAACATCTTCCTCCCACCACCTGACACACAACATTCCTCTTTATACTTTACTAATACCTGGTCAAATAAAACTAGTCCTTTTTTTCGTGAATCAACATTCAAAATGTTGCTTCTGTAAACTTGTACTTCAGTCTTATGTTTTTTTTTGTTCTTAAGAACAAATTTTCTTCGACCTTTTGTCTCTGTTGTTGTTTGTTTGTTTTTTATTTCTGCTGCTGTTTTCTGCTATAAAGTGTAATTTGTATCTTTGCACAAAATGTTGTTAAAAAAGAATGGGGCTTAATAACTAGCTGAGGGAAAAGGAAGGGGGCTTCTTTTTTTTATACAATCACAATAGGGATTTATGAACCAAGGGGGTTTTCAATTTTATGTCTCCTGTCAAGTTGATAGCACATCTGACCATTTCTTTTTTGACTTCATACTTTCAAACTAGAAGAAACTACTCTTGTTTTTATAGTTTATACATTATACAGTATATACAGGGTGATCCACACTGAACTTAATAGTTACTCAGTGTCATTTTTGAAATTGGAAGAGGGTCTTACTCTCGAATGGAAGTGTGTTGATTCCCAAATTTTGTGTCTTATTATTTTGGGTTCCTTTGGCACACATTTTCTTATAGTTACTCAGCTAATGACGAGTTATAAACGTGATACAGGTAATGAAGATTTGATCCAGATTTTAGGAGCCTTGAATCCAGATTTTCAGGAGAATTTGATCCGGACTTTTCGAAGACTTGGATATAATTTATTTAGGAACCTTTGATTAAGATTTTATCCAGACTTTTAGGAGTATTGAATCCTGATTTTTAGGAGCCTTGGGTTCAGATTTTTAGAAGCTTTGAATACAGATTTTAAGGAGCTTTGAGTCCATAGTTTCAGGAGCCTTTTATCCCGATTTTTAGGAGAAGAGCGTTCAGATTCGGTGTCTCACACACAGACTTAAGTCTTTTGCATTCAGATTCACCTATCGCAGATTCCAGATTTGGACTGCCGCATTGAAATTTATATTAGCCTGACATCAATATTTAGGAGCCTTAAATTCTGATGTAAGTGTTCAAAATCCAGAAATCCAGAAGGTAGTATAGATTCAGGTGTTACATCCAGACTTACGAGCTCCGAGCGCAGGTGTCCAGGAAACGTGGATGTCGCACAAAAAATTATGGGAACTGTGACGTCTCTTTTCAGTTGATAGCGTTTTAGTAACTTTTTTTCTTAGTCATCCTGTAGTTAAGAACTTGTGAGCCACCAAAAGTTTGCTGTTGAGGTGGCGGATGGGGAGGAAAGAAGAAGAAGAAGAAGGATGATGGTCTTAAAGCCATTTGATGAAAAATTTCAAAGCAGGTGGTTTGTTGTGTCCTTTAGATCCAACTTTAAATTGAAATTTGTAGTTTGAAAATAATTTAATAATGACCACTGTCCAACAATACCTGCTGTGACCATGTAATGTTATATTTCGCACAAGTTTCTTGTTTGTCTTGTGGCTTAGCTTTTATGTCTTATTGTGGCATTCTGACTGGCCGTTTACATGATAGTAAATCATGTGTGTCCTCTTAATGGTTTTGAAACTTGATAAAAAAAAAATTGCACTTTTAAACAAAATGGAGTCTGAATTTACAAGAAATTATATAAAATTTCAAATGTCCGTTTTTTTATTATCTCTTTGCTGGTTCAATTTCGGATCAGCAGTAGTAGTAGTAGTAATTCGATATTTTTAATTATACAATTTTGCACTTCAGTCTTCAATAGTAATGTCTAACTAGACTAAATATTGTGTGAAATGGGTCAATCAAGTTTCTCAATCTTAAATGAAAAGAAATCCAACTAATAATTAACTGCACCATGCTGTAAACGTGGCATTTCACACGTTGCTTTGTGATTTCTAAATTTTTCTGCATCAATTATTAAAGCCAAGGTTCCATATGCAGAAAATGCAAACTGAAAATGTGACTGAAAATAGAATTTCTCGTAATTAAATAATTCTATTAGAACTATTTATCTGGCAGACAGTAGACTGAGAAAAAAAAAAGCAAAATAAATAGAATGAAATTAATTTTTCGGCTTGTCGGTTATTGGTCGAAAACCTAGATCCCACATTTGTGAAAAAAAAAATGGCAGAACATAAAAATAAAAATCTGAAAAAATAGGTTTTTCCTATTATATATTTCTGCTTTCTTTTTGTGTTCAAGGATTCTCTCACATTAAAATAAAAGGTACTAAAGGACATTTTTGAGTTTAAAGGTAACTGGTAAAGAATAAGAGGAGTTAGAAGCCAATAAAAACGAGACATCTGAAGGACGCACCTTCCTTCCTCTTGGCTACCAAAATGTAATTCTGCATGGCAGAATAGAAAAAGTATGAACAATAAAAGAGGCTACATGGCAAAATTACTTTAAAAAATCTCCACAAAGAGCGCTAGCATCGTTTTTCTATTGAGCCCACAGACCCCGATGTTAAAGAAGAAACGTTAATTTTGAAATACACAGTGTCAGGGCAATTTGTTTATTTTTCAAATTTAAAGTTGGCCAATATTAAGTTTTCAAAATGCAATGTGCACCGAGTGCGCTGATCGAGTGGTAGAATGACAAAAAATTGCTAAGTGTTTTTCTATTTTTTAAAAATGTTATGTTAAACTAACTCCATTGAGTACGTGCTCGTAAGCAAAAAAAAAACATTCATTAATTTAATAATGCTCGTAAAAATACCTAAAAATAATTTTTAAAAACCACAATTAAACCACAGTGAAGCCAACACATTGGTGCACGTGCTGATTTTTCTTTAAAAAATTATTTTTACGTATTTTTACCAACATTTTAATGGATGTTTTTGCTTATGAGAGCGTACTCAATAGAGTTTAAAGTACGAGTTAGAAATTCGCGATTTTGAAATAGTTTTTTAAAATAGAACCGCACTTACCAATTGTTTGTCATTCTATCACTCGATCAGCATATATTTAAGGTGCACATTGCACTTTGAAAACTTAATATTGGACAACTTTAAATATGCAAAATAAACATATTGCCACCACTTTGTATTTTAAAAATTAACATTTGTTTCTCTAACATGTTGTCTATGAGCTAAACAGAATTTTTCAAAGTAATTTTGCGATTTAGTCTGTTAAGCTTTTTTTTCTGCCTATATACTTACTTCCAAAGTAAATAGAATCTAAATTGTTTAAATCATACCAAATTCTATTTTTAGTTAATTTAATTATTCTGATTTTTTATATGTAAGCGCGTTTCAAAATCCAAATTTCATTTAAATTGCAATTTTTTTTTTTTCTTAACAAATTTTGTTTTGCATATTTCAAATTTCAGAATCTCTTTTCAAATTTAGCCAATTATTCGTTCTCGAATTTCTGAACCCCATAGTGTTACATAATGACAATAGCAATCATAATTTATTGCAGGAAATATGATAGCTAGTGTGATAGATGTTTTAGGATTCCATGGCAATGAGCCCCATTTTTCTCAGAGCCTCCTGCTGATTTGCGACCATAATCTTGCCATTGAAATTTGCAAGAAATCCATTCTTTTGTTTTTGTTTGTTTTTTACATTACTTAAGACATACATAATAAAACACAAACTTGTACGAGTGATACATGTCTTCATAATAATAATCTTTGAAAAAGATAATAACTTTATTGATGCATATCATGAAAACGAAAACAAGACATTGGAATTTTCTTGAAGAAAAGAAAAGAAGTCTCTCTTTTTTTGTCTTCAACCCTATCATTTTCATCAAAACCAGTAAATTTTAACAGATTTAAAGTTCTTGTCACAATGAAGAAACGCGGTTTTGTTTTCCCTTGCAATGGCGTCATAACTATTGATGGCATTATGTGTGTGTGCACCTATACAAACAAGTAGGGAATATACAAACATACAAAAATACATTCAGACAAAACACAAGTAACAATTTATATATACATAAGCAATAAATAAACAGTACACATTTCATCTAGGTCTGAATTCAAGAAGAAAACTTGGAACTTGAACTACTTAAGTAGGGGTTTCAAGGGACGGATTAAAAGGATGAACATTTGGATTAACTCTAAAAAACCCGAAACTGAATGCTTATAGAATTGGATGAACACTACTATTCCTTTTTATACATCGGTTATTAGTTGGGGTTAAAAATTAATTTGATTTAAAAAAACATGTGATTTGTGTGTTCTGCACCCAAGTTAATGGTGTTCATTCCTTGGTTCATCCGAATATTTTTGTGTTCATCCATTTCTATATGCATTCTGTTTCAGGTTTTGAGGTTACCCGTGGTGTTCATCCCGTTCATCGGTACATTCTTTTATCCTGACCCGGGTTTCAAAATATGAAATAACCTTTTCAAAAAAATGTTATCTAAAAGCATTTTTTGTGTTTGTTGGAATTCTGCGCAGAGAGTTTAAGTTTGAAGTTTAAGCTTCAATTTGCCTTCCTGAATTAAGCCTCGTACAGTTGATATGCATACATATTGTACTTAAACTTATGTACATACAGACACAACACATGTTACAGTCAAAGTTGTTCTGTAAATTTACTAGTCAATTTGTAAAACCATTTATTTGTTTGAAACTCTGCAAAACTAGTTGATTGTTAGGCAATGTGAAAAAAATCTAAAACATCAAGCTAGTCTACATAGGCATTATCTAGATTGCTTTGTGCTAGGCATTCTGAAAATTGACTAAAGCAGATATATCCTGAGAAAAAGAAAAAGTTTCAATATTCTAAATCTTGTCTTTGGACTATATATGCTAGACACACAAATACATAGAAATTAACATTGGAAAAGGAGTGACACAGCTTGTTTTAAAAGGTGCTCATTCCTCCATATGGGATCTACAAGAAATTATCCCATTAATAGTCAGAATATTAACAAAAAAAAAATGTAATTTGAAAGTCTCTGTCTCTTTCTGGATATTCTGTCCACATTAAGAATCAAGGGAGTGTAAGCTTATAGTTACTAGAACCTTAAAAAAAAGTAGTCAATGTGCAACAAGGAACATCTCAGACACAAGTAGATTTAAACAGTGTAAATGGTAATCAGTCTAATGACTCTAATGTGATGTGATTGTGAAGGCTTTCACACTAACAATGGAATGAGTCTTTAACCCATTATGTGTCTGTTTTTGACCTGACCTCTCTTATGCCTGATTGGAACATACTGTATGTTGGATATAGAAGAAAATGTCAGTGTCGTGTCCATGGTTTGTAAATGTCGAGAGAGGTTATCTATAGAGAAGTACAGTAGTAGTAGTAGTAGCCTTTTAATGTCAACATTTAATTTAATCGTCTGTGGAACAAATAAATGAGTCCTGAATATATATGCCACAGCTCCTCAAAGGCAAAGCTTGACATTATACAAGTGTATTGGGCGGGGGGGGGGGGAGTATTGTGTCTTTTTATTGTAAAGTTTAGCTTTGCAACACATTAGCCTGCCATTTTCATTCATGTGATAAGTTGATGAAATTCAAGTTATAACCTCAAAACGATGCTGTTTTTTTTGTTCATTAAAATGACATAAAGAAGACGACGAAAAAAAAAAGAAGCAAAACTAACGTTTTATTAGTTGATAGTCTCTGAAAGGATTGAATTTATACAGGGTGAGCTAATAATTCGAAATTTGGGGTGCATTCGAAAACATGTTACTTGTGGACGTCTGCGTTAATTGTTTGTTGCATGAGGAGTTGCAAAAACGTCGGTCAGTTTACAATTGACTATGTAGTCAGTCCTGTAATAAGACAAATGAAAACAAGTAAAACGATTTTAAGGACCTTTCTGGGTTGGATTAAGAGGTGGTTTTGACAGTTTAAACGCTGCGCGAAGTCTTAATCACTGTCTTTCATGAGTGTACACTGATGAGAAACTAGAATATGTTCTAGAAATTAGACGAGTAGCCTAATCACTTAAGAGGCTACATCGCAAAATTACTTCGAAAAATCTCCGCAAATAGCGCTACCATCGTTTTTTCTATTGAGTCCACAAATCCGATGTTAAAGGAGAAACGTTAATTTTGAAAATACACAGTGTCACGGCAATTTGTTTATTTTTCATATTTAAAGTTGGCCAATATTAAGTTTTCAAAATGCAATGTGCACCTTAAATATAAGCCGATCGAGTGATAGAATGACAAAAAATTGGTAAGTGTCCTTCTATCTTTAAAACATATTTCAAAATCGCGAATTTTTTTAACTCTTATGTTAAACTCCATTGAGTACGCCCGCATAAAAAACATCTATTAAAACGTTGATAAAGAAATACCTGAAAATAATTTTAAAAAACCAGAAATCTTAGGAATTTTGTTGTCATTGTATACTTTCTCATTAAGTCACTAATCCATATTATGCCGTAAGCACTGAAGAGTTGTCTTCGTATACTTGACCAGAGCATTACAGAGCGCTTACATAAATTTGAAGGAGTCTCATCCTTCAAATTTATGTAAGCGCTTTGTAATGATCTGGTAAAGTATACGAAGACAGCTCTTCAATGTTTACTGCATAATATGGATTAGTGACAGTAAAGTCTCTTGTTTGTTGCCATCTTCTAATTTTGGCCATCAGAAAAAGTCACAATTCTGTTCATTTTTAACTTATCATGTCCAAAATCATGATGAAGTTTGATTTTGGTTTGTTGCCAACGTTTTTTGACATATTATTAATTGGTTTTTTTAAAGATAAGAAAAAGTCGGAAAATATGGGGATGTGACTAATATAGCAGTCGAGAAATAGAGAGAGAACATAAAAAAGTGTGCCATATGTTTTTTTTACAGAAAAAAAAAATTCATATCTCTAGAACATGAAATTTTTCAAGAAAGATAAAGGAAGGGAAAAAATGCTGCTCCCAACCCAACCCACGTGGTTAGTTGCCTGGAATGCTTCATTTAGTATGTTTTTTCTTCTTCATATTTTTTTATCAATGGATTTTCTTCAATATGGGTTACTTTAAGTGACCTGAAAACTGTAACGTTTGTTACACTGGTAGAAGGCCATCGAGAAGAAAGTCAGTATTAGCTTCGACTACAAGCTGTACTTACAGAATGCACCATCAATCAATGCTGGACGAATACTAGTTTGGTTATTTTGTATTTCAGATACAAAATGAAGAGAAACTTTGAATTTGTTTTAGAAACTAGAAAACTTCCTGAATCATTTTGATTTTTTTTTAAAATTTGAATTAATACTATGCAAGCAGATCAAATGGCCTATGGCAGAGGAACGTCCTACAAAGTCCAAAAGCAACATGTAAATTACTTTGTCATAATAACTAACAATATCTACATTGTTGGAAAGACTTCTTTATGAACTAACTCTCCCAAATGACAAGTTCTCTTATGCACAACGTCCTCTGGAAGCAAGTTCCATTGTCGAGTACCATTTCAGAATATCTTCATGTTGAATGGATATCTTTCAAAATAAATGCTTTTATTTGAATTTTAAATTTGAAAATAATACTTTGCAAAGCAGCCATGAAGGCCCAGTTGCAGACGGCCAAAAGTCCAATTGCAGCATGTGAATTGCATTGTCAAAACCCACAGATGCATAAAATCTTAGGTACAAATGACGAGTAATATGAATCGGTCCGTGGGAAAATCTCCAATTTTGTTAGAAAATTTTGTCATGAAAATGACTAACTAAACTTTAATCCGACAACGCTTATAAGACTTTGAAAGATATTAACATGGAGATACTCTTACGTGATCGAGCTACCCTTCTCGTTTCTAAAACCCTTTGAAGTTTCTCTTAATTTTGCTCTTCTGAAAGACATAATAACTAGAGTTTCGAAAAATCAGCTGTTCATAACCGATCAGAGGTTCAATACAATTTGGCAAGAGAGAGAGAGAGAGAGACTTGAAGTATTCAAACACATTTTCAGAAAAATGTCGGGACTATTAAAATGCTTTCTATATTATATGGTGCAGCTGTATTTAATACAAGATTATTTTTCCTCCAACTGTTGCTAGCAATTGCTTTGTTTGAAGTTGTCTGCAGTAGAACGACTTTTAACTGCTAAAATGATATGCTTTTTGGTCATGACAGGGTTGTATTCTGTCTAATCTACTCCTACTAAAGAACAACCAAACTCCCACCAAAAAGTTTAGTTTAGCTATTTGCGTTTAGATTACATATTTTGGCTTTTTCAAATGCAGCCCTTTTCTGAAGTGCGTGCGTTTTTGTTCTCGTTTTCTATCTTTTGAGTGGTAGGAAAATAGAAACAAAAAAAAACAAATAGCCTTTCTTTCTGTAAATCTAAAATGCATTCCGCTTTTCATATCTTATCTTTTTTTTTCTTCAAGTACATCCTGTGGACTTGCTTACATATACACTGATAATGAAATAACATCAAATTTTGTTTCTATAGCCCACTCACCCCACACTGGTGGCGGTGATGGTGGTGCTTCACTTTTGAGTCATATTATAAATATAAGTAGAACCCCATGTTTTAATGTAGTAGTTGCATTTACAAATTAGTTATAAATTATAGACGGAAAGCCATATCTGTTAGTAGAAAAGCTGCAAGCTACAGCATTCTGCTATTTAGACTATTGCTAGCCTCGTGTACAGTCTTTTTTTGCAATTTTGACCATCGAAACATGCCTGGCAACTGAAATTCTAAAGCTTGGATCCCACAGGCACAGAATAAGGAGAATACACAAAAAGGAAACAGGTGTCATTAACTTGTGACAATTTTTTTTTCTGCACATGTGCACAAGTTTCCATAGACGTTTATGGTAAAATTTTCTTTTCTAATCTTTTTCAAAATGGCGATCTGATTTTTTTCAAAATGGTGGCTCCATAAAAGTGCCTTGAGTAACCGATTCCAAGGTCATGGATTTTTGTCACAGCAACATCAAAGGTGTCGCACAAGGCTTGGTTTATACTCTCTTGCTAAGTGCTAAGTAGTAAAGCAGCCTGCAAAGCTTCAAAAATGACGTCAGAGCTTCAGGTTTTTGCCTTCGCCAGAACATGAAGCTAGCTTTGAAATTGTAAATATCTAAGTAAAAATTATATATATATAATATCCCAGATCTGCGTGTGTGTGTGTGTGTGTGTGTGTGTGTGTGTGTGTGGAGTAACAAAACCATTGAAGCACGTCGGAATTTATATAAATTTGAATAAATGAACCGTTTTTTTTTTTCTCAAGGGCAACTATATGTTGAACTCTTCCTTTGGAAAGTGTAGAAGGGAGGAGAGAGAGAGAGAGAGAGAAAAGTGGGAGGGGGTGAGGGGGAAAAGGTTGGAAAGTGTAGAAGGGGAGAGAGAGAGAGAGAGAAAGTGGGAGGGGGTGACTGAAATTGAAATGAAAGGAGTAAAAAAAGGAAAAAACGACGCGCATGCACACAATTGCCTGTGGATTTTGCTCCCGTCTTTTATGACGGGTTACCCCACTAGTGTTCAAATACTTTTACATGTGTATAACCACCCATTGATACTTTTAAAATTAATTTATACATTTTATTTACCAAATCATTGAAAAAAACTTTCATCATTTAATTCACACAAATATTTAAGACATAATTTATAATGTGTAACGGGCTTAAGGGACATACACTGTGAACGGGAAAAAAAAAAACGAACCGAGTTATAAATACTACAATAACATGTGAAGAGGTTCGTTTTTTTCCGTTCACAGTGTAGAATGTTATTTTGGTAGCTGTAATGAAGAAATGGTTGTAGCTCAAAACTCAGTAGATCAACACTGCTGCTTAAACCTTTAGAAATATGAGAGAATTTAGCTGTATTTTATAGAGCTAATTTTTTCTACTGTATAGTATTTAAAAATGGTATGAAATGAAGAAAAGGAAAAAAAAACTTTTGTGACAAGTTGTATCTGAAAACCACCGGCTTGCAATTTACGAGTCCCACCCCCCCCCCCCACACACACACACACATGGACATGGACACATACATATTTTGCTCATATTACATTAACAAAAAAAAAACTTCGAAACTTTTTTGATTCCACACATGATTGCTTCATTAGTAATATGGTTTGAAAGTCTCAATTCTACAACATCCCCCCCCCCCTCCTTCAAGAGTACCACCAAGTAAAGAAAGTGGGGAGAAAAAACGAAATTTCTTGTTACTTTTTAAAATATTTTATTCTAAAATGTTGACAGATGATGAACAAAATGTGGGGGGGGGGAGTTTTAGAAGAAGAAATTGCTCCAAGGGTTTGTTTGAGATGGTTAATTCCCGATGTGATGGATAGTGTTTTTTAGATAGTTGGATGATGATGATGAGGTGGACTCAGATGTTGACGTTTGGGTGGGATGCCGGGTTTGGGTTTGGGATAAGAGGGGAGGAGTGGAGATGGAGGGTGTCGAAGATGGTGTCTGCAAGAAAAGAAGGGTAATTGGGGCTAAAGCTATGGATGTCTAATTTTTTTTTGTAGCCTACTCTAGCTCTCTTTCTAAAGTTAATTAGTTCGGGGGTGATAGTGAGAGGGTATCTTTTTGGGTTATTTTTTCTTCTTTTGAAGGTTGGGTGGGTTTTAGAGAGGAAGGGTGGAGTGCTTTCAAATGTTGAGGTTTTTGCTAACGTTCGGAGCGAAAGAGTCTTCTTGAATTAGGAGCCCGAACTGCCCGCTGAAATATGGGGTCTAATTTGATGCCCCCCCCCCCACCCCAAAAAAAAAATAAGTTTGGCAGCAAGTTTCTAGTACTAGTTTTGGGCGTGAACAGCATTACAGCTCATTATTTTTTTTTTGCGCCATGAGAGTGAATTTCACTTTATTGTATTTTTTTACGGTTTTTTTTAAATGTAGCTTGTCCAGTGTAGCAATGTGATTCTAGAATATTTTGGGCATAGTGGGCCAGTACAGTATTATTTCTCTCTATCTGCCACGGAACGGTAAAAAGGGATGCTACATAATAGATGTCAGTTGTCATATTTAAAATACGTCTTGAAGAAAAGCGCCACAAATGAGTTCAAATGGTCAAAGTATTCTCCGATCATTTGAAGTAATGGTGGCACTTGAATTCAGTGGTGCCATTTTAGCTTTCAAAAGAGGGTGTAATGGGGAAAGTCTGAAGGCAAAACATGTCATGCACCAATAGGACAGTGCTTTTTTTGAAAAAAAAAGGATAGGAATAGCAAAATGTCATACTATTGTGAAGGACAGGCAAATGGGCACCGTGCAGTTAAAAGTTATCATTTGTCTACACAGACAATTAGAAAACGGGATAAACAGACGTTGGCTCCGCCCTTTTTATGACGAATAGCAACTTCCAATTGGTTTGTTGTGTGGTTCGACGTTGAAAAGGGCGGAGCATGTGACGTCAGTCTACGTAACCAACCAATTAGAAGTTGCATTATGGAGGGAAGTTGATGGAGGGAATTTTCTTGGCCTAATACCTAGTACACACCTGATAATTTAAATGCATTTAAATAATAAACGTGTTCTACAGAGCCCTGTGAAGGGTAAATAAACAATATGTCGAATTCAATTTATTCAGTTAATAATCTGAAAATATAGAGTTAATACGTAAATATAAATATATAAACTATTGACAAAATATTGATTTAGTATTTCAATTTAAAATAATAATAATAGAAGCTTTGCGAACTGTAAAACGAAATGTGAGAAAATACGAAATACATTAAAAATACGATATATTTAAAATTATTTCGTATTTTCAGTCTAATTTTACAAGTGTCGTTACGATATTTTTTCTATTTTTCGCGACGAAACATTTCTTATATTTCGTTACCACGAAAAAGTCGCGCATGCGTGTTTTTGACATTTTGGTCAAAAAAGCAGCCATTTTTTTACCCACTTCAAACAAACGATAGAATATTTTGAAGAAATGAGTGCATGTAATCTCCAGGAAAGTATTAAATTTACTCAACAAAAAGCAGCAGATGTTAGGTTAAAGGTAGGTTATAATATTTAATTGTTTTTTACTTTTTATTTATTTGCTGTTATTACCATTTCCATCCCTTGTTGTCGCCGTCGTGATTTCTGGTTTTAGTAATACACATAGGTACTTTTTGTTTCAGGTTTTAATTGTAGCCAAAAATGTGATATTTCGTGTTTTATTTTAATTTTTTTCGTTTTGGCAGAACGCAAACCATTAACGAAATTTAATTACGAAATAAATAAAAAACGAAATTAATTAAAAATATATCGTTTTCATTTTATTTCGTGTATTTTTTGGACGAAAAATCGCAAAGCATCTAATAGTCAATTTTATTTGGTTTCATGTCCTTAACTGGATTCCATATAATTCACCTAAACACATTTAATTTAAATTCATTTAACTCATGTGTGTACAAGGTATAAGGTTGAAACAAAAAGGTGGTGCTTACTGTAATTAAAAAATTAATGATTGAAGAAATTGAAACAGATTCCAAAAACTTTGAACAAAAAATTTACACGAAAATGACACAAACGCTTTTGTGAAAAAATTTTTTTAAGTGTTTGTCTTTCTTCTATTGTGGTACAAACGGTACCATCCACCTTTTTTTTAATGGCACTTTTTTTTGCTTTGGAGGAATTAGTTGGCGTCTAAAAGTGGTTCTAAATATACTTCATTATATGCTGTATTTATTTTTATTTTTAAAAAATGTTGTTACAACTCCATACTTTTCTTTTTCAACTGTAATAATTTTTGTGAATTTTGTGTAATTATTTAATGTTTAAGCATGGTAAAAGGGTGATTAACTCTGCAGATGTGTTCCAGTTTGTTTTGGCGCACGCTCAATTATGGGCTTTCATTGCGTTTTAAATTCGGGCACGGTTTTAATTTCGGCTTTTCGTCTTATTTGAGCAACATGAGCTTTTGTGTTTGTTACACTTGTCATAACAGAAGGGTTAAATTATCCAAAGGAAGACAAAGTTGAAAACTGTGATTGTAGGCACTATGAGTAACCGGAGGGGAGGGGGGGGGGATGGAGGGTTTGATTGTCAGTCGTTTATGAATGAAGAACGTTTCAATCTATAAAGAAACAAAAACCATACGCGGACAAGTAGTATGTTTTTGATTAGGTCTCTCTTGAGTCTCTTTGATTTGGGGCGAGAGGGCCCTGATGTGGAAGGGGCCAAGATATGTCAACCGGGTCATGGAGTCAAGTATCTTAAAATTTTAATGGAAGTGGGCAGTGGTCTACTAGCTTATAGATTTGTGTAGTGTTGTTTTAACCATGTCAAATATCATTTAATTGTAATTTGTTCAAAGACCGTGGTCACACTACTCAATAAATTGTTGTAAAGCATAGTGCAAAAGTCAATAAGATCACGTATAATGGTGTTAGTGTTTTTGAGAATGAGACAAACTTTTATATTGTTGTTATACAGTAATGCAGAGATTATTAAGCCGATGCTG
The DNA here is from genome assembly GCA_036925085.1 of Brachycybe producta. Classification (NCBI taxonomy): domain Eukaryota; kingdom Metazoa; phylum Arthropoda; class Diplopoda; order Playtdesmida; family Andrognathidae; genus Brachycybe; species Brachycybe producta. The sequence goes on from JAUPFP010000066.1 coordinate 171,011, forward strand.
CACGTAGCAACAATTCAGCAACTTAAGAGCAACATAGGGTTGTTGCTCTATTCTTTTATGAAAGTTGAAACGTCTGTCAAAACAGCAACAAACCGAAATTGTGGCTTACAAATTGAAAGCAACGGAATTTTCAAATAGAAGTTGGTTATATTTTCAAGCGACCATTTCAGGCAAAAGCCAATAAAAACGGTTTCTATAATCACGTGTCTATTTTAACTGATGAAGAAGAGGAGGAAGAAGAAAAAAATGTCTACTAACACAACATGTGGACAGGCAGTGGATCCCGCACAACAAATTCGTTTATCCCGCCCCTTTTATGAGGAATGGCAATTTCTAATTGGTTTGTTACTTGGTCTGATGTCACATGCCCCGCCTTTTATGTGGGATAGCAATTTCTAATTGGTTCATATTTTAATTTTTGTTGTGCTGGATCCAATCGCCTGTAACATGTGGTCAGCAGAAAGGGAATTGTTCCTGATAGAATTTTATAAAGGTACTGTATGTTTAATTTACAATTAGGAATTATTTAATAGCCATTATAATTAAAGCAGCAGCTTTTCTCTGCATAAAGGAGGAAATCCTTTGTCTGACAACCTCTTCGTTTCATTGGTTGTTGCTTTCAAGAATGAGTTAAGATTTGAAGTAGTAAGTTTCATGAAAGTTGCTACGTGTATCATACGTGTTGCTAGCAAGAAATGGGAAACTGCTGTTGCTACAACTAGTATTGCTATGTTTGTACTAGTATTGCTATGTTTGTACTAGTATTGCTATGTTTGTACTAGTATTGCTATGTTTGTACTAGCATTGCTATGTTTGTACTAGCATTGCTATGTTTGTACTAGTATTGCTATGTTTGTACTAGTATTGCTATGTTTGTAGTAGTATTGCTATGTTTGTAGTAGTATTGCTATGTTTGTAGTAGTATTGCTATGTTTGTACTAGTATTGCTATGTTTGTACTAGTATTGCTATGTTTGTAGTAGTATTGCTATGTTTGTACTAGTATTGCTATGTTTGTAGTAGTATTGCTATGTTTGTAGTAGTATTGCTATGTTTGTACTAGTATTGCTATGTTTGTACTAGTATTGCTATGTTTGTACTAGTATTGCTATGTTTGTACTAGTATTGCTATGTTTGTACTAGTATTGCTATGTTTGTACTAGTATTGCTATGTTTGTACTAGTATTGCTATGTTTGTACTAGTATTGCTATGTTTGTACTAGTATTGCTATGTTTGTACTAGTATTGCTATGTTTGTACTAGTATTGCTATGTTTGTACTAGTATTGCTATGTTTGTACTAGTATTGCTATGTGTAGCATCAGCTTTATGTTGACTTCTAAAATACATGATATTTAAATATTGCAGTCTGGCTTGGCCTGTACCAAACTGTGAATATCATCATCACATTATGGTGGTGTCCAATTTCAGGTTGCACACGACAGGTTTTCGTGCAGCATTGTACAACATTCTGAGAGCAATTTCATCCTAGCTTAGTAGTAGAGACCTTCATAAAGAGCCCATGGGCTGGGCTTGGATCGGCATTTTTATGTTAAAGACCCATGGGCCTGGTGGGCATTGTGGGGTTTAGTGGGTTTCGTGGGCTGGGCCCAGTATGAAGTCTCGTGGGCTGGGCTTGGCTTCACATTTTTGCACAATGCAGGTCTCTACTTAATAGTGCATAATATTTTCAACAATCTCATTTTGAAATTGCATTGCTATTAGCAACAGAGAAAAATATGAAACGTAAAATTCAAAGTAAAACAACATTGTTACATTTGAATATCCTTCTTGTAAACACTGAATTTTGGACAATTTTGTTGTTTACAGGATATTCAACATTGTTTTTTTGGTAAGATAACTGTGGAATTAGAGTTGTCATCATCTGATACGAGGGTCATAGAGCCCCTGGCCCCTGATCAAATTCCACAACTTAAAACAAAGATGAAAACTTGGCACTTGACTTCAATTTTTGAACTCTCTGAACACATTTATAACAATGATCGAGGGGCAGTTAGAAAGTAAGGTACACTCCCAACTCAAAAAGTACAAGAAATATTATAGTACAAATATTTTTTTTATTAAATAGTAAACAAGAAACCTATTTTTCTACATAATCATCCAACAAGTTCTTGCGTTTTTCATATCTCTGAACAAGCTTTGTGATTCCAGCTTTGTTAAAAATCCCATCCAGCATGTGAACACCAGTTCTGATGATTTGTTGAGTTACTTCTATGAGAAATACCCATTGTCTCAGCAGTTTCATCAACTGTTATTTGTCGGTTTAGTTGAATCATTTCATCGAAGCTCTGAACATTGTCAACTGTAGTTCTGATGTGCTTGGTCTCCCAGAGCAATCGTCGTCAGTGATGTCAGTACGGCCGTTCTCGAGTATTTCGCACCATTTCCCAACTGTGCTTGCCTCGAAATAACCTTCTCGCCATAAACTTCACACATTTGCTTATGAATTTCAGTGGGATTACACTTTTTTCAACCATAAAAATCGGATCACTGCACGAATTTCAATTTTGGACAATGGAACAGGTAGCAGTTGCGTTTCTTGTTAACTGATAAGAGACATGCTATCAACATTACAATTGATATCACTATCGATCTATTGAAAATGAAGTTCAAACAGTGTTGCCTCAACCTCCCATCAAAACATATCTCGTCTTGAAGGAAGATTATGACCATGTGCAACATACATTTTGACTGCCCCTCGTACAGACTTTTTTCATGTTGGAATCTTGCTCAAGAGTGTGTTCAAGTTGGTAATTTTAAGTGTTACATTATTTTCTTTTAGAATATGAAGCCCTTTCAAAAATCAAGATGGAAGACTTGACCATCATTAGTCAGAGTCATCGCTATAGTTTTATTGGGTCAGAACAAAAATGTCAAGAAAAATAAGGCTACAAAACCAGGTGTTTTTAGTTTACATGTAATATATGCCTGTAAGGCCCCCAAAGGATCCCTTCTAGTTTCCATGCTTTTAGTTTTTCTATTGATTCTAAGCTAGAAGCAACTCTATGTAGAGGGCGCCACCTACTTATTCAGGTGTGGTCATTTGTTATTGAACGGTCAGAAGTAATCAAATAAACATGTTTCTCTTGAGCTTAGTATATAATATTGCTGGGAGGGATGTTTCATTTTTACACAAGAGTCAAGAGAAAGAGAGAAAAACCCGGGTAAGAAAGGCTACATACTACGTATATGTATAAAATGCATGTCCTGCATTATATGTATATGTAGTAAAAGTAGATATTGATTTTTCTAGAGAAAAGGAGAGAAAAAACAATCAATGAAACTGTTCTACATTTTGAGTGACCCAAATTCAAGAAAGGAAACTTTTCCACTTGAACTTCAACTTGTACTTTCTCAGGAGGTTCCTACATAGAAAAACATCAATTTGATTAAGTACACTCTAACAGGAGTTTTTCTGTGTTGGCACTCTGGCTCAGAGAGAGAGAAAGAGAGTTCAAGTATCAAGTTTTCTTCTTGAATTTGGTCCTTGAAGAAGAGTATGACAGGGAAGTTATATTATGAAAGTATCATAGGAATATGCATTTGGGGAGAAGGGGCGGGGGCGGGCAACTAGGAGTAAAGCAAAAAGAGTCTTGCTTGAAAGTTGCCTGCAGTCTATTGATATTTTCTGGAGCGAATTAGAAGCAGAAACTGAGCTCTTTTTTTAATTTCTTGCAAGTACAAAATATACATCTGCTATTGGTTATTTGACGTAGCAGTTTGTTCACGAGTTTGAGAGCGGCTTTGAGGTCGTGGCTAAGCCGTGTCTTCTGGCTTTATGCTATTGATGCGATCAGATGATCGCTATCGTTGAATTCATTGCTACAGTCGTTCCGTTTGTTGGAAGTTCAGTTGCCGTTGCAGACTCGCGGTGGTCGGCTGTGTTGCTCTGATTTGAGGGACGAGCAAAGGTTTTTTTTGTTTGTTTGTTGGCTAAGTTTAAGTAGCGTTTAAGGAGGAGTGCTTAAGTTCATGCCGCGTTTGGATGTTTCAAACACGGCATCAGTGGTTTGTGAATCGCGGTGTTTTTTTATTTTGTTGCTTGGACGTATATATGGTTTCGGCGATGTTGACATGAAATGAGTGAAAATGCACTTTTTAGGGGAGTTTTTAAAGTTGTGTTGACCATGAACAAACGTTAGTATGAACGGTCAAGTGTGTCCATTGGCCTTGAGTGATTTTTTGTTGTTGTTTTTATTGTTTTGTTGGTGATTTTTTTTTTTATAAAAAAAATGTTAAAATCGTGAATTGATTTCTTCAATGTGAGGATTATTTCTTCAGATTTTTTTTTCTGTTATTTTATGTCGTTTAATTATTACAAAAAAAAAGTGCAAGGAACTGATTTGCATATTTTTGCATTTTAAGGAATTTTTGTTTTTATTAGGAAGAAACCTATAACTGGGTTATTTTTTTTTTTACTTTTTATCAGGTAAGAAGAATGTAATTAACTGATTACTTCGTGTTGGCGCTTTGCCGCGCTCTTTACTGTGTGTTGGACGGGGTGGAGAAACGGGACATTTGCGCTGCTTCTGTTACCTTTAGCATTAGCAGCTCTGAGCACCTAGCGTGTGTGCTTTACTTAGTTACTAAACAATAATACTTATTGGAATAAAAGATAGCTATGTTGACATTGCTGCTCTTAAGAAGTTGCAATATTGCTGTCAATTGTGATACTACGGACATGACCGCGAGGCTAGCTCAGTCCGATCGAGCCTGCCTCAGCCTAACTTATGTACACCATCACTATGGCTCGGATTTGTATGGCAATATCAAGCAATGCCCCCAAGTGCCAATTGTGAAGTAAACATTCCCGTTTAAGATCAACAATTAAGATTTTTTTTTCAATAAAAAAAATTACTAAAGACTAAAAATCTCTAGTTGACAACTGATAGTAACCAGTCATGTAGTCTCTAACCAGCCTCTTTAGTTTTTTTTTTAAATCCCAGCATAATTGGCTGTTTGTTCTAAGGATGATGTTGATTAGCTCATAATTGGCACTTGGGCCACAAATTGAGAAACATTTACTTGATATATTGCATAAAAATTCGAGCCATCAAGTTTTCTTACAGTTAAATTGAATTGGAGGTGAGACGAATCCTAAATTCTCTCGAATCCGAATCCGAATCCGAATCCTAAAAGGTTCTCGAATCTCTCATATAAGAATCCTATATTATTCATTTAGAAGATACAAATAAATGAAATAATATTAAATATTAAATTATTAATAATAAAAAACAAGTGTGGCTTCACTCAGGGTCGCCACAAGGTGATGATATTGGTGATCCGGGTCAGGCCACCGAAATTGCAACAATCGCCGGTTTTTTTTTTTTTTGTTAGTGAACGCTTCTATTGGACGTCAATGGAGTTAAAACTAATTTTACCAAAGTTTTAACAGTCTTTTTTTACGGTTAGGATTCGAATAAGATTCGAAAGACGAAAAAAGCGCGAAGATTCGAGTTTTTGAATTTCGAATATTTTTCAAGATTCGCGGATTCGAGGATGTCCCACAACCCTAAATTGAATGATTGAAGTGGATTTCTGCCTAAACAGAGGTTATGGATTTAAATTAGAAAATTTTAATTCGGAAAAATTACTCTGCAAGGAGCCAAGAAGGACCGTGGCAGAGGAACAAAAGTCCAATTGCAGTGTCTAATGTGTTCTGGGGCAACTTTGTAGGTGTAGCTGATTTTACGCCTGAACAGGTTTTTTTAGACATGATTGAAGACAATGAAGAGCAATAAGAATTGGATTGACAAACTACAGGATTGTCCATCCAAAATTGATGGTTTATTTTGTTTATTCAATCCTAATTTTTATTGCTCTCTTCAATATTGACTTGGAACTTTTTCTTGTTCAGTCAGAAATGAAATGGCAATCTTTTTTTGTCGCAATAAGTTGTGGAAGAATTTAATGCTTTGCAATGATGAAAAACATGAGTAATTAAGACGAAAATAAAGGGCTCTCTTTCCATTTATAATTTCAAAAAGAAAACTAGGAAGAAAAAAAAAAAATAACTGACAGAAATGGATAGAACACGTAGGTCTATAATAAGTAGGGCTCGGATTTTGATGCAATATCAACCGTGAATGTTTCTCAATATGTGGCCCAAGTGCCAATTGTGAAGTGACAATCTCGTTTAGATAATAAAAAAAAACAATTGTTCTTCCTAATTAAAAACAATGGTTAGAGGCTAGAACTCTAGTTGACAACTGAAAGTAATCAGACATCTAGCCTCTCTACCCAGCTTTTTTGATTAGAAATAACATAATTGCAGTTGCTCTAATGATGATTACTTTACAGTTGGCTCTTGGGCCACAAATTGAGAAACATTCCGGTTGATATTGCATCAAAATCCGAGCTCTAATAATAAGTTAATAACGATTTTGAAAGACAAGCCAGCTATTTTTTCTTGTAGAAATAAAACAAAAACAAACAAACAAACAACGGTTTCTGCGTGGCCGGCCGGCCGTCTTTGCTTGTGAGGGAGAGAGTGGCAGGCAATTTCGATTTTTAGAAGCCCGAGTTTATTAGTTCAGTGTTCGGTTACTTTGATGCTTACGTCGTAGTACAGCCACCGTGCTCCGTGCACAGACGCTGTTTTTAATTTTACATGTACTTTCAATCTACCATAAACTGACAGAACTTTCAAAAAAAAATTTCACTTTATATTGTTGAAAAAAATGTTAAAAAAAATATAAGCAATTTTATATTATGTGAAAAATAATAAATATTTTTTTAGAAAAAGCTGTCCAACAAAAATAGTAAGCCCTAGAATATAAAAAATAGAGGTGGGCCGAATCCTAAATTTTCTCGAATCTGGATCCTAAAAGGTTCTCGAATGCACAGACAATTAGAAAACGGGATGAACAGAAGTTGGCTCCGCCCTTTTTTATGACGACCGGCAACTTCTAATTGGTTGGTTATGTAGTCTGACGTCACATACTCCGCCCCTTTTCAACGTCGAACCACACAACAAACCAATTAGAAGTTGCCGTTCGTCATAAAAAAAGGCGGAGCCAACTTCTGTTCATCCCGTTTTCTAATTGCCTGTCTCGAATCCCCCCCCCAACCGAATCTCTCGAATCGTTCATATAAGAATCCTATATTAATCATTAAGAAGATACAAATAAACAAATAATGACACTTAAACTTGAACTCTCTGAACAGGGGTTGTAGTATACAAAAAAAACAATCCATGTTTTATTGAATAAATTTGAAAGCCCTGGATTTTTTTTTCTGTTTGGAAAACTCTTCTCGTGGGGGGGGGGGGGGGAGAGTTCACGAGTTTGATGTGCAAATGCTGAAATTTTCTTTCCGAATTTCTGCCTTAATTTACTTCTGAAAAACTGCTTTATAATATGAACCCCCCAAATGATGATGATATTATTTATATACAGTTTTAGTACAGAAAGAAAATCTGTTTTTCTTATAGAAGTTTTTATTGAAATTAAATTGTTAAGAGATGAATTGAGGAGGGTTAAAAATGAATGAATGAATGAATGAACGAAAAAAAAAAACTAAAATGGAGAAAGGGGGGGAGGGGGTAAGAGGTTGGTTGATAAAGAGACGGTTAAACTGGACGATTAACTAATAATAGTGACCTTTGTGAAAACTAAACTGGTGAGAATAGGAAGAAGAAGAAAAAAAGAAGCCATTGAGAATGAAATGAGACACACACACAACATAAATTGAAACCTCCCTAAAAAAAGTTTGAGGTTTATAAAATTGGTTGTTATTGAGATTGTGCAGATGTCGTTGCTGTACTGAATTTCAATGGGCACCATGTTGGAGAGGGGGGAGGGGGGAAGGTGGAAAGAGGGGTAAAGGATAATGTGGGGGCAGAGGTAGGAAGAGGGGGCAGGGAGAGAGAGACACACTATAGGGGGCACCACGGATCTATGGAAATAATAAACAAGGACCTGGCTGTAACCCACAAGAAAAAAAGACAAGCCGAAGAACATGTGGTTCACACAACCCCAGATTTCTGAAAATCAAGATCAAGTTTTTTTTTTGAATTTGTGTTCAATGTGTTTGGGGAAGGGAGGGGGAGGGGGGGGGGGGGTGTAAGCCGATGATTGCGCCCTCGAGCGGCAGCGGTGCGCTTTAAAAAAAAAGGGTGGGAGGAACTCAATATTTTGAATGATAACAAGAGATAAGTTCTCTCTAAATAGAAATCTTCTCTTTTGAACTTTGTGTATTTATACATTAGGTCTCCTTTTATGTATGAATAAGAGTAAACATTAGGTCATGTGTGTGGATTGCCTGCCTGTGCCTTAAAACAGGAAACAATTTTTTAAAAAAAGTTGCTGAATGTTTTTTGTGGAGCAAAAATGGAGGCTGTTTAATAGAAGGGGGGGGGGTTTGGAGGTGAGGCTGTTGTGTGTACTCGCGAGAGACCCATCATCATAGTCATTATGAGGAAAGGGGGGGAAAAATGAGATTTTTTTTAAATATGGGTGTCTCTGTGTAAAACCGCCGAAAAAAAAAGTTTCTTCAGGGCACAACTTTGAATTTTACCGAAAATTTCAGAAGGGAGGGAGGGGGGATGTGTTTGGCATGTGGGGGGTAAACTCTTGTTGTTTGTGCTGTGTGTGTGTGTATACACGTGGACGATTAGATTCTCTGTATGGGGTTTGAGTTCTGTTTTTTTGTGTGTGTGGGTTCTCTTTCTTGCTTTCTTGTATTTCATTATAGGTTTCAGTTGCTTTATCGTCCATTAGAACTTCCACCTCTTTAGCACACAGCCACATCACTACCCAAAGTACACCCAATCCTTTTCTTAAAACGCTGGTCTAAATAATAGTTTGTGGGACAAATAGTACATGAAGGTTGAACAAAGGGTATGAAGTTTTAAGTTATAACCTAGGTTGAGTTTCTATGGTTTGGATGAACCAAACTCGATTGTTTTTTTTAACCCCGAGGAACCAAAAAAAAAACCTTCTTCTAAATATATTTTTCTGGGTGGCTCTTTGCGTGACTTGTGTTAATATCTATTTAACAGTAAAAACACAGATATTTTCTAATGGATCCAGATTTCAGTCCAGAACATTATTATTTTTTTTTTCTGTAACTTGTTCAGAAATCCCACATTTTAATAAATTTTTCCTGTACCAAATATTCTAGTCAACACATGTCAAAACAGATTCTACTTATAAATGTTTGAGGAAAACATTCTAGTTCATAACTTGACCAGAATTACAATTACAATTAGTACTCTGCTAGCAGCCGAATAGGCCTGTGGCAGAGAGACATAAAAGTCCACATGCAGCATTAAGCATTGTCAAGCACATACATAAAAACAAAATGAATATACAATTGCCAATCCCACAAAACAAAATTATCCTCATTCACCACTTCCTCAGAAAGAGAGTTCCATTGTCTTATATAACAATAGAAAAAAAGACCAATAATATGAATCTGTTCTAGCAAAAATCTCCCTAATTTTCTTAGTGGTCAGCCCTGCCCATGTATAGTGCTTTATGAATATCACTGGACAATCACCACGTGCAAATTTTTCCAAACAATTTCAACGTTCTAGTCCAATAACTTATTCTGGGTTACAATCCCAGTCGAGCACTTGTTTTGAGCAACATTTTAGGCAACAACTAGTTCTGTACTAACATTGTTAGTCCATATTATGGTCACAAAACCGTGTTCTGGATGGGGGAACATTCTAGCCAATACACAATTGTTATTGACTCGCATTTGAATTTCACAAATTGTTCTGGACTGACATTCTCGTTGAAAACTTGGAACTTTTTTTTAATCCTGTATTTACTACCGGTACTATTCTAGTCTTACAACTTGCTCTGGGTCGAAATTCTAGTCCACAACTTATTAGGCCTTATAGATCCACAATTCAAAGCGCCACAAAACGTGTCATGGAATCCACATTCTAAGCCTTAACTTTCCTTACAAAAATCAATTTCCCTTTGTTACTTTTATATAAAAGTTTGTCTGAGGTGTTGTAACAAATTTATGCTTTTTATTATTGCAAGGTGTCAAGATGGCTGTCTTAGATATATAAAGTAAATAGCTTTTTAGAAAGCCTTCTTCTCTTTCCCCCAATAATCTCCTTCCTTTTTCTTTCTCTCGTCCGCCCCCCCCCCTTCCCCCTTTTACCTTCAATCCCTAGTTATTTTTCCATTTTGATCTTTTCCTATTTCAAACCTATTTCAAACTGTTATGTTATCTTTAAAAAAAATTCTTTATCCTGAAAAATCTTAACCTAAGGCTTTTACAAGAGTCAATTTACACACACTCAAATGCCTTGAATGCCTTATTTTTTTTTATTCGTTTGGCAGCCATTATTACCTTGGTTACACGCACCCACCTTTTTTTTTGTTTCTGTTTTTAAATTGTACACAACACTCACTCAGAACAATTTGAATGAATTAGCCACTTGTCATTATTATACTCTTGGTTAGATTTATTACTTTTGTCTGACTTAACATGTTTCTGCTTTAAATGCCATTAAATGTAGCCTTTTTTGTTTTGTATTTTTTTTTTTTTCTATTTTCTTGTATTTGATTGTTGACTTATCAGCACCATCTAGTGGATGTTTTTGTTGTTTTTAAATTTTAGAATATTAAAACCAGTATAATAGGCTCCGTGGAAGGGGGGGGGGCATGTAGGGCCAAGGGGCTTGGTGGTGTTATTTTGTGGGCACAAGTTGTGCCCCAATTGCACTTTTGGAAGTGCCTGAGTCCTACATGTGTAAAAAAAAAAACAGATAAAGTTTTTCTGCATTTCTGCTTTTGTTTGCGTTCAATTGAACTATTGAACGCAAAGAAAATCAGAAATGCTGGAGAAAAAAAACTTTGCTAATAGTGTTTAGAAAACACATCAAGGGGTATTTTTGTGTGGAGAAAGGAACCATAAAGAATGGTTGTTTCTTGAAGGGTGCCTTCCTATTGGATAAAATAGAATTTTACATTTTGGGAAGAAAGAGTTTCACCTTTTTCTGTCTAGCTTTTCTGCCAAATTAGTAGAAAAGAATTGAGGACCCTAGAAGCCAAAGGGGTATGGAGTTATTGTTTTTTAAATATAAAATTGGAGATAAATAAAACATTTTATTAATGAAATTGACAAAGTGTTTGTTGCAAAAGAGCTGAAAAAAGCTGCTCATTGTCCGCTATCTAGCATGAAACCGTAGAACTGAAGCATTGATATGTAGGCCTAGATCGAGATCTCTTACTTTGAACCGCGGTTTTCAAAAAAGAAACCCGAAAAACCGCGGTTTTCGTGCAAAAATCCCTTAATTTCTTAGATATAAATGAAAGAAATTCAATTTTCAGTGACATTTTCAGGTGGCTTTTTTTTCTGTATGTGTTTGGATCTTGGTCAACATTATAAATACCTGTATTTTTAGAACTTTAGAGAAAATGTGTTTACAGTTTTGAGACTCAAAAATGGGCAAAGTATGACTGCACAACTAACTTTAACAGGCAATTAGAAAACGGGACAAACAGAAGTTGGCTCCGCCCTTTTTATGACGAACAGCAACTTGTAATTGGTTTGTTGTGTGGGTTCGACGTTGAAAAGGGCGGAGCATGTGACGTCAGGCTACATAACCAACAACCAATTAGAAGTTGCCAGTCGTCATAAAAAGGGCGGAGCCAACTATTGTATGTCCCGATTTCTAATTGCCTGTCTAACTTTATGGCACTCGTGCACCTAGCCAAGGATGTCTAGTTGAGCCCCTAGATCTTCATTGCCCTCTCTAGTGGCGCCTTGCACACGCTGTATGCAACTAACTTATATATCCTGATCCTGAATCCTTTATTAGATCTAATTCAAGCCCCCAATTTATTGATCTCGTCATTAATAAGCCCAAACAAAAAAAAACCGACCCACACAGAAAGGGAGGCCTAAGGCTATAGATTTAGCTTCAAGTTCTCTTGAGAACCTTTTTTTTTTTGGTGTGTTTCTTCCCGTTCTTTGAATGTTATGTTTAGTTTATATATGCATAATAATGTTATATCAATAAATTAGAATACATGTTTGAGGCAAAAAAAAATATTATTAAAGTATAGCAATATTTTTCTTTCTCTCTCTCGGATATTATTATTATTATTAAAGCTAATTCTTGTTCTTTTTTAAATTATGTTATTATATATATATATATATATATATATATATATATATATATATATATATATATATATATATATATATATATATATTGGACATGTATATGATACAATTGGTATAAGACTTAACATGGTATTGGAGTTTTTATGGTTATGAGAAGTTTTGTGTTTTGACTGTTGTTGGTAGGGGGTGGGGAGGAGGAGGAGAAAGAAGGTGGTTGTTCTATCATATTGGTTATCGATATGATGAAGATTTATGATCTGTTTCCTATTGTGTGTGTGTGTGTGTCCTGCAGCATATTTTGGAATCACTATGGGGTACCCCCTACAGTGAGAAATAGTACATTTGGTACAGGTCTTAATATGACAGGGTGAGGAGGGAGGGAGGGAGGTGGGGGTAGCTCTACATTGTCGTATAGTAATAATAATAATGGACTATGTGCATATATTATATCATGTGAAATTACCTAATATAAGTCGTGGCAATTCAGATATAAATGTCAAAATAACCGAGTTCCTGTAATATCAAAATTTTTATAACACGACACCCCCTCCCCACCCCACCAGCTCCTCTTCTACTTCTACTATTACTACTACTATTTCCCTTATTTTTTTGTGTGACTTCATTTATGGTTGAACCAAATGCAATTTGCTATTTGATACTCCATTTATTTGCCTCAAATTGGTCAGAGTTTGTCCATTAAATATGTACTCATCTATGTTTATCATGTCAAGTGTTATATCTACCTTTTTTTTTTTTTGAAGTTGTTGGACAACTTGAGCTATGTATGAATAGAAATATTATCATATAATGAGTGATAAACACACTATACTGTAAGACCAGTACCACACGATATGTATGGCACTTGTCACATATTGACATTTATGAGTGCAAGGTGAAATGCGTGTGACAAGTACAGTATACCTACATCGTCTGGAACTGGCTTCAGACTCCAGAGTGGTATTCTTTCATAAGGCTTGGTTTAGAAACCATAGCTAAACGGCATTGCAGCCTTACAAAGCTTCAAAAATGACATCAGAGCTTCAGATTCTTGCCTTTGCTAGAGCTGGACAGCTAGCTTTGAAATTGTTCAATTTTCCAAGCTTAGCAATTCAAAGCACCAATCATAATACGGATACAAAAATGGGGTCAACAAGTCACCCATTTTTTCTTCCAGAAGGGGAAGGGTTGTTTTATAAGGGTATAAAGGGTTAGGAAATATTGTGAAGCTTGCAAGACCACATGTTTGTATGAACAAGCTAAGCTTTGGAGAGCTAATTTTTAGAAGCTTTAAATCTTGCAAAGGTTAGCAACATTTGGAGTATATAAACCTATTCTAATGAATGCTTTGCTTTGTCAAAGGTTGTGCTAAACTCATAGGCTAGGTTTATGTTCAAAACTTTGCTAAGATTTTTGCAAGCTTTAAGTTTATAATTATTAGCTCGCCAAAGCTTAGCTTGTTCAATACAGACATGTGGTCTGTCAAGCTTCACGATATTTTATAACCTTTTTATACCTTATAAAACAAATATACAAAACAATAGAACCCTTCCCGTTCTGGAAGAAAAAAGGTGGGACTTGTTCACTCCACTTGTGTATCTTTTTAACGATTAGTGTTTTGAATTTGCGCTAAGCTTTGAAAAGTTGAACAATTTCAAAGCTAGCTTCATGCTCTGGCAAAGGTAAAAGTCTGAAGCTCTTAACTCTTAGTGACCTACGATTAGTCTGTCCCGAAAATACTGTTCACAAGCTACGTTTATTGGGGAGGAAAGACTGCGTTCCTATTGGTAAAAATCAAATGGAGTAAAGCTATCGCCAACGACCAGCCCTGAAAAGTCTCCTAAGATCGGGGGGGGGGGGGCGGCTGTAGAACCTGCCTGTCTTCGATAACTTAAAAAAAAGTGAACAGAAGCCAACAGAATTGGTGATTGGACAACGAGGGCCTATTTTTTATTATGAAGTATTGAATTTATTGCGGTTTGCTTATGGCGGTACCATGAACAAAACTGTCAGCATGACTTATATGACTTTTATGAAGCATCATTGTTGTGTGTTTGGCAACAATGGATTATACAACAAAAGTTATAATGTTATTAGAACAATTACTGGGATTACTATAGAGTTAATTGAAGTAGGTCTACATACAGTATATAATACATAGTGACGATAAACCTATAGGGAAATCATGGAATGGGTTGTATAAAACAATTTAGTTCTTAGCCTCTTATAGACCTTTTATTATACTTTCATGCAAAGGATGGGTGTCGGAACTGCTGACTGAACCCACTGACCAGTGCATGGTGCCAATGACCGACGGTCTGCATCTCTCTGAGCATTAATGTGGGGCCCATGTGTCATCATCAACTGCATAACTGTGTTGCGGTTGATCACTTTATCACAATAAAAAACAAGTTTAAGAGGCTACATCGCAAAATTACTTTGAAAAATCTCCACAAAGAGCGCTAGCATCGTTTTTCTATTGAGCACATAGACCCGATGTTAAAGAAAAAAACGTTAATTTTTACAGTACACAGTCGCGGCAATATGTTTATTTTTCATATTTAAAGTTGTCTAATTGTGATGGTTCAAAGTGCAATGTGCACCTTAAATATATGCTGATCTAGTGATAGAATGACAAAAAAGTGCTAAGTGTGCTTCTATTTTTAAAAAGTATTTCAAAATCGCGAATTTCTAACTCTTTATGTTAAACTCCATTGAGTACGCGCTCCTAAGAAGAAGAAAAACATCCATTAAAATGCTCGTAAAAATATTTAAAAATAGTTTAAAAAAACAGAAAAAATTCAGCACGTGCGCCAATGCGTTGGCTTCACTGTGGTTTTTAAAAATTATTTTTACGTATTTTTACCAACATTTTAATGAATTTTTTTTCTTACGAGCGCACGTACTCATTGGAGTTTAACATAAGTTAGAAATTCGCAATTTTGAAATAGTTTGTAAAAATAGAAAAACACTTACCAATTTTGTGTCATTCTATCACTCGATCAGCATATATTTAAAGTGCACATTGCACTTTGAACCATCCAAATCGGACAACTTTAAATAATAAAAATAAACCATATTGCCGCCAACTGTGTAGTTTTAAAAATTAACATTTCTTCTTTAACATCGGGTCTATGGGCTCAATATAAGAACGATGCTAGCGCTCTTTGTGGTGATTTTTTGAAGTAATTTTGCGATGTGTAGCCTCGTAAAGCTAAAGCGCATAGCTGAACATGGCGTTTAGAGTTTCTTTGCTAAAAACACATAATAATATGCTTGAATTGGGGTTTTTCTTTACTTCCATATTTTACCTACTTTGCATTTATGTAGATCTATAAAAGCAGTGATGAGTTAAGATAGGGAAAAAAGGAGAGATAGAATTTTGTCTTGTCTTTTAGGATTTTAATGCTCCATTATCAAAGCCAAAAAGATTGAATGTGAAATTGAGTGGAAGTAAAGGGGAAGAAGTAGAAATGGAAAGAAGAGAGGAACCACCGCAGCATTTCATTTTCTTTTCTATTGGCGCTTTTTTTAAGAAAAGAAAAAAATGTCTACGTATTTTTCTTATGTCGACAAATTAGTGTATAGGTTTTTTTATCGATGTATTTTTAGGCCTGGGTTTCACATGCGTGCAGAAAATAGAACTAAAAATTTGAAGAAGAAAAAAAACATTCGGAAAAAGATGTCTGCTATACTGTACTATACATTTCTGCTTTCCTTCGCATTCTAGGGTTCTCACATATTACAATAAAAAACGCTTTATGAGAAAAGAAAAGTGAATTAGAAATCGCCATAATGAATGGAAGACTGTCATTTTATTGGTTGATAAAATATAATTCAGCGTGGCAGAATAGAAATTGTTGAAACATTTTCAACTTTTTTTTTCTTGCCTACTTACTTAGTCTGTCGAATACATAAAATACTATTCTATTTATATATTTTCAGTCACCTTTTTGTCTGTGGGACCTTGGCTTTTAAAAGAGGGGGTAAAAAGTTGAATTTGCATTAGTTTTCAGCCAACTAAAACGGAGAATAGTTTGAAATTGCTATAGATTAGTGGTTGTGGCCCAGATTATCATTTGGACTAGAAATCGAAACAAGAGGGTCCATTTGAGAGCATCTTTGGTGGGGGGGGGGGTTGTATTAATATGTGCATTTTAGGAACTGTCAACTTTCCAACAATAAGGCACTTAAGGCCTTTCTAGAGCTTAACACACTTGTCTCTCAAAAATATTTCCGAATTACAAATTGGACTTCTATTTGTGATGTACGTGTACTTCCTATAGCCCAACAAAAGTTCTGAATTCGCAAGTGCCATCTAGTGAGAGAGTGGTACAACAAATGGCAAAATTGGATGAAAAACAAGTGGTTGGCAGCAGGCTATTAAGAGTAGGTACATATCCCTATGTTTTTCTACATTTGGTTATGGTCACCATTATTCATTATGACCCATTTTTAGAGTTTTTCATTTCAGAAGGTTATGGAAATGATACCCTTTTTAAGGCCTTGCTAGAGCTCAATGAAACAACACTCATGAATGATAGTTTTTGGGAGTTTTTTCCCCTCCCGAAAACTGTCGTTTTGGAGTAGAAAACTTGAGAACAGGCCTTGCTAGACCTCACTGAAAAAGAAATCTGAAAAAAAAAATATTCCAAGAACATAAATTTCACAAAATGGAACTTAGAAAATAATTTGCAGCCTATAGCAACAATGAAAAACTCTGAAAAGAAAAGCAATTGTTTAATTCCCTATGCTGCTGTCTGCACATGGTCACCTTGACCATTGCAGTGTTGCATTTCCCTGGATTCCCTATTGTATTTCAGAGGTTTTTTTTCGGAGTACACAAACTTTCCACTCTGAAACAGCAGTTTTTGGAAGAAAAAACATCCAATAACTATCATTTTTGAGTGTTTGAGTTCTAGTGAGGCTTTTGGAAGAAAAAAAAGTTCTAAAAGCCATCATTTCAGAATGTTTTTGTTGAGCTCTAGAAAGGTCTTTACAGAATTCATTCAAAAATTTGAATAACTTTACTAAATTATGAAGCCATAATTCATCATGCATCGTAACTTAAGCAAGTGGTCAAATGGTATCACTCATAGGTTCCTAGTAATTCTTTGCTGTTCCTAACGACTGGCACTGAGAGCATACTCTCGATTTTGTGACGGATATAGGGTCGACCCCTTTGCGGCATAAACCATCGAAAAGTCGTATCCGCTCTAAGACTACCGTCTCCGCATTTTGGAATAACTAGCCCAGGATTGGAGGGGAGGGGGGAAGGATAACATTAGGTGGCATACATGGTTGGATAAATTCCTGCTCCTGGACAATATTTGCTCCCATGTTTAATCCAACCAAACGGTGGGACTAAACTTCGGGCTTAACTAGGACTATTGCTGTGCCACTGTTTGTAGATGCAGCTAACCTTTTAGCATGCTATACTACTATTGCAAGCATATGTTGTCATTTTCAAACCTTACCTATAAACATTCTAAACAAACAAACAAAAACGCATTACACACACACACACACATTCGTATGTGTTACGGTGTCTTCAACGGTGTCCGAAAAAAAAAAAAGAAGATAGAAATTAGATTATTTTCAATCCATCTGATGTCCAGAGATTTTTTTTTTGATAACTTACTTTAAGAGGGAGAGGGAGAGAGAGAAAGATCATTCATTTTTCAGTTTG
Organism: Brachycybe producta; assembly: GCA_036925085.1. Taxonomy (NCBI): domain Eukaryota; kingdom Metazoa; phylum Arthropoda; class Diplopoda; order Playtdesmida; family Andrognathidae; genus Brachycybe; species Brachycybe producta. The sequence goes on from JAUPFP010000066.1 coordinate 188,812, forward strand.
GACAAGAGAGGATTTTTCATTTTGAACAGGGTTTTGAACTCTTTAGTCCATGCGTGGCAAGCTGCCACCTGGGTCTCTTTTCCCTTTTTTTTTTTCTCTCCCTCTTTTTCACCCTTCTTTTTTTCTATGATATAAAATCACCAATTCCTATCCATTAGGTCTCAAAATTCACTCCCCCCCCCCTCCTTCCCTTAGTGTAATTTTGGATAATGGGTACAACCAATATAATTTCATAAATTTTTAATACATTCTCTGTTTATTACTACACGTTTGCCACTCTTTTTTTGTGTGTGTGAGAAGATGTGAATCACAAGCCACACACACACCATTAGCTACTTTTAAAAGTTTCCAATATCCATGTTTTTTGAACTACCACTCAATTGACATACACACACCTTAGTGTTGAACACGCACACATATCTAATTCTGAAACATACAACATACTGTACGTGTGTGACATTCTGGAACACACATTTCATTCTTAATCATTATTGAACACATAGGGTGATACAGCATGCATTATGCATAAAGAATGAATGTTCAACGTAGACATTTATGAAAACAAGAGCGACATTTGTCATTCCAGAACACATTACACATATAATTTCATTCTAGAACCGCACAAGTTCCTGGGTTTCACTGGTCCGCCAGATCAGGGCCTTTCTTCTAAGGGGACCCAGAAGACAACATATAATACTAATGTGATAATTTATATAAAAAAAAATTAAAATCATTATAATTAAGAGGTAGGACGAATCCTAAATTTTCCCTCGAATTCGAATCCTTCATATAAGAATCCTATATTATTCATTAAGAAGATACAAATAAATGAAATAATATTAAATATTAAATTATTAATAATAATAAAAAAACAGTGCGGCACTCGGGGTCGCCACAAGGTGATATTGGTGATCCGGATACCACCGAAATTGCAACATTGAACGCTTCTATTGGACGTCAATGGAGTTAAAACTAATTTTACCAAAATTTTTAACAGGTTTTTTTTAAAGGTTGGGATTCAAAAGGTTCGAAAGCCGAAAAAAGCGCAAAGATTCGAGTTTTTGAATCTCGAATATCTTTCAAGATTCGCAGGATTCGAATGTCCCATCCCTAATTATGATTTTAAAGTCTTTTTCTATACAGGTAATGGCACTTGATTGATTTGTCAGCCTATTTTGCCAAATCACCCTTCCCATTTCTTATGCAACTGATCCTTTGGTGAACACTTGAATCATACCATATGAGGTCTTTCTGGTCAGGAATTATTCTTTGCTTCCTGTAGTAACCTTCGTGTTGACGTTCGTCGAGAGACTGCCAAAGACACTTCTGAAGAATGTTCAAAAGGATGTCTTAACTGTTAAACCAGCTTACTTCCGTTGTGTTCACCAATTTACTGCAGCAGTTTAGAGTCTAGTTAGGGTGGGTATATTCCCTATGTAATCGAAAGGTTCTGGCTCTGTTAAATACTTCAGACTTGAGCATTCCTTACTTTTGTTAGAGCCCTACGGAGAACACCAAACACGCACGCTTTATTTTTCAAGAACTTGTAATTCTTCATTCATTACACATTCACATTTTCTCATTTGAAAACACAAACACACACGTGACCAATTACAGGGGCTCGGTAGCTTGAGTGACAGTGACTGAGTAAAAGTTTGATGATGGGCCCAAAGTTTTAAGGAGGGCCAAAACCTACAAAGACAATACACACGTGCAGCAGACACGCGCACATCATTCTAGGAATTACAACACATGCAGAAAGAGAGAGACACATGCTAGAAAACAAATTTCTCATTCCGGAATAGATCTACACCCAAGCATTTCTGCCCAGCACTAAAATTTCGTTTGCCCCGCCTTTTTATGACATCAGACCAAGTAAGGTTTATTGCTGGGCTGAACTGCCTGTGCATACAAACGCAACACACAGGCATCTCTGTCCGGCACTAACTTTTCGTTTACCCCGCCCTTTTAGTGAGCGTCATCAATTTCTAATTGGTTCGTTACTTGGTCTGATGTCACATGCCCCGCCCTTTTCAATTTCTATTTGGTTGATATTTGGTCTGACGCTCATAAAAGGGTGAGGCCAACAAAATTTTTACTGCTGGCCAGAGAATTCCTGTCACAACACTCCATTCTTCCAGAGACTTTTTTATCTTTCATTCCTAGTATGCACTCCTGTGCAATGTTTCTTAAATCTTCACCTTTCTCGTGCTAGAAACACACACCAAACTAGAAAGTGCACAAGAGGAGCACTTGAAACCACTTCCTGTGAAATGGTTTTTATTTTTTATTTTAAGTTATACCCTATCAATTTTTATGAATATTAATGGGGATGCATTGGTCTTGCTATCTATTTATACCTTATGGGATTACAGATTATTAGCCGATATATTCCCCTCAAACCTGATTTTTTTTCTTCTTCTTCTTGGTTTCTCAATATATTTCTAGATATATCCTCTCTTAGTTTTTTTTGCAAATAAATTGATCCCTAAAGCAATAATATATGTAAGCCTCACTCTCTCTCTCTCTCTCTCTCTCTCTCTCTCTCTCTCTCTCTCTCTCTCTCCTTATGGGCGACAAATCCAATCGCATTTACTCTCATACAGAAACACATAGGAACATAAAAATTCAAATTGAACTTTTTTTTGTGTATATAATATACACAAGATGTGTTTGCATATATTTGGATTTTTTTTTTGCAAAAAAAAAGGGTGGGGGAAGAGATGGGAATCGAATTTAAAGTCTAACACATTCGATGTTATTTTTTTATTTTAGTTAAGTTTGTGGAGGTGATTTCTTTTGAATGTTATTTTATATTTTAAAGGGATCACCAAAATATATACTGAAAAAAAAATAGGGGAATATGGAGGAAATGGGAAGAGGAGGAGGTTAGAATGCAATGTGTCCATGTGTGAATATCTCACGATGAAACGTGTGATCAAGAGCAAAGTAGGAATTTACCGGGGGGGGGGGGGGGGGGGGGGGGGGGGGGGGTTTCAAGTAAAAGGGGAGATGAGAGGTGTGGGTTCAAATATATGAGTCACTCAAGTTTCCTAATTTTCTGATATTTGAATTGGGTTTTTATATTTAAGTAAATAATTTATTAATGAATTGTGTGATGTGTGTGTGGAGTTTCTAGAGTGGTCACGTGTCTCTCTTGCACACGCATGCGCGTTATGCAGTGGAACCGCCTATTTGGTGTTCACACACATTTCTTCCTGAAGTTGGCATTGTCAAAAGAAATACCATTTTTTTGAGTTTACAATTGCCTAAAGTGACTTCATGGGAGGGGACCATATTTTAAAATAAAAGTTTTACTCTTGGCCCCATTGTATTGGTTGGGATTTTCATGGAAAAAGTCAAGCAAATGTTTCTCAGTCTGTGGCCCACGTGCCAATTGTGAAGTAATCACATCGTTATTAGAATTAATTAACTGCAATTATGCTCTTTTTTTCTAATCAAGGTTGGTTAGAGGCTAGAAATGTCTGGTTACTATCAGTTGTCAACTAGAGAGTTCTAGCCTTTAACCAGATGTTGTTGATTGAAAAAAAAAATCGTAATTGTGGGTTGATCCTCTAATCGGAGAGATAGTTACGCCACAATTGGCTCTTGGGCCACAGATTGAGAAATATTTTGCTTGATATTGCATGAAAATCCTAACCCTAGTAATAATATAAAATATGTATTGTGAAAAAAGAAGAGAAAAAGGGGGGGGGGGGCTGGCTTCTAGTTTTTTATGTTTGAAATGTACACCCTGTGTGTGTGTGAGAGAGAGAGAGAGAGAGAGAGAGAGAGAGTGTGGAGATTTTTTCTTTTAGAAGCGTTTTCTTTCTTTTTATAAAAATCGCGACTTTTGTAGTTATTCTCCTTGTTCTTTGATGGTAAAGAAAAAAACAAGAACGAGTTGAAGTGATGTTTTCTGCAGAGATACTTTTTTATTGTTTCACTTATTTTTGGATACAGTATTTCGTTTTTCAGAATAAATTTGTTACTAACTCAAAATACAAAAAATTGTCTCTTCTTATAGCCAGCTCAAACAATGGGCTGGCAGTCATTGGTAATTAGTTAAAGACAGGAATAAATGCATTTGTCAAAAAGATACAATGGTCACTGCATTTTTTCTAGGGCAGTGACCCAAGCAAGGATTAACCACAGGAAATTGAATATTTAAAGTAAAAGTCGGCCTCTAGATGGTTTGTGAATTAACACAATTTTTTGAAAAGAAAAAAGTATACCTAAACCAAAAGTTAAACAAAAAACTGCAATGAAAAAGAAAGAGTATAATAAACGCCGGTAAAATAAAAGAATTAAAATTAACGTGTATGAAATCTTTATAGTAGCTGGTGGTCCTACAAATTGAACATGTTTGTTCAATAGGGGACCACCAGAAAATAGATTAGTGTAAGGGTCAGTGACCATCTTTTTGGACACCACATTCGCCGTCGACGACGGAGGGTCTATCCGATCAGTCGTCGAGGTGTCCATGTTGTTTCCTTTGATGTGGAAGAACCCATCTCTTTCATCTAGAGTACTGAAGATCCTCTTTCCATGCAGTCGTCTTAGTAGGCTGTCTATACACAGAAGTGGGTAACTATCTTTAACTGTTTTTTGATTTAGTCGCCGATAGTCCACACAAAGATGTCTAGTTTCAGCCTTTTTTGACATCAAGACAGTGGCAAAAGCCCAATGAGATTTACAAGGTCGGACTATTCCTCTTTGGCAGAGTGATTTAACTTGTCTAATTTCTTCATCTTCTCGACACATGGGTCTCCTTCGCTCCTTAATAGGGCAGTGATGGCCAGTGTTGATTTTGTGTTGTATTCCTTCTGTGTATTTCTCATGCTTTGGGGTTACTTTGAAGACATCGCCGTATCTCAAGATGATTTCTTTTAATTTTTCATCTTGTTCTGATCCAAGTTCAATGTCTTCTATTTTCAACTGCCTTGTATTTTTTGATGCATCCTTTTGGTACCCTGGTGCCTCAGTTGCTTCTTTTTGTAGAGACATCTTCAAGGTTTGGTGAGGCTCATTGCATTCTTTTGGCTTTGGTTGAGTAACCCTTGCATAATAGAAATCCGTGTGGTCATTCACAAAATTCAAAACAGCACTACCATTTAGGAAATCTTTTCCGAGCACAATTTCTCCTGGTGCATCCATATCTAACACTGCCTTGGCTTTGACATTATTTATGGACATTGGGATAGAGAGGAGGGATTCGTTACCGTTGTCAAATTTGAAAGTTACATAGTTCAGGTCTGGCGTTGAGTTTTGTTGGTTCCCCAACGCCTGTCTTAGTTTCCCTGATCCGGAATTTGGTTTCTTTCAGGTGACCGTCCACACCCACACACAGGCCAGTTGCCAGAACACTTTTTACATTTGGAAGTACATCCACAAGCAGGCCACTCCCCTTTGCACTTGAAACATATCTTGTGATTTGATTTTTTAGAAATGCCATGCATTTGTTGCAATTTTTCAACTTCATTACGTAAAGCTTTAAGTTCTTCCAAGATGAGTTTTGTCTCTTCTCTATCTTTGGAAGTCGCCATTGCATAAAGGCTTCTGTTTGCCTTTCTTTCTGTGGCCAAGGACTCCTCTGCTCTTTCGGCATATTTTAAAAGTTCTTTTAAAGTTCTTACTTCATTAATGGAGATAGATGACTGTATCCTGCTCTGGAGAGAAGCTGGTAGACGGTCGAACAAGTCCGGGACCATATCATCTTCACGTGAACCCGGATGCTGGATGAGGTACCAATGTTTGTAGTCGATGGCAAAATTCGAAATTCTGGTCTCCTCTGGGTCATATTGCATTTTCCGTAATTTTTCTCTGACAATTTGTCGTTTTTCTTTGTCGACAAATTTTGCCAGAAAAGCAGTTTTAAAATCATCCCACACACTGTGTTCACTGAGTCCGGGTTCAATATCGTCTTCGAACCAATATTTAGGGGTTCGTTCAAAACAATATTTCACTTGTTTTAGTCTCTGTTCATCTGTGAGCATACGTGATTTTCTCTCAAAGGTTGATAGCCATTGGAATGGTTCTTCATCAAAATCACCACTGAATAGTGGTAGATCTATGGACATCATTGCAAACATCTTTGCAAGTTCTTGGTTATCTTTAGCCATCCTGTCGACTGCGCCAAATGTGGAGATTTTTTCTTTTAGAAGCGTTTTCTTTCTTTTTATAAAAATCGCGACTTTTGTAGTTATTCTCCTTGTTCTTTGATGGTAAAGAAAAAAACAAGAACGAGTTGAAGTGATGTTTTCTGCAGAGATACTTTTTTATTGTTTCACTTATTTTTGGATACAGTATTTCGTTTTTCAGAATAAATTTGTTACTAACTCAAATTACAAAAAATTGTCTCTTCTTATAGCCAGCTCAAACAATGGGCTGGCAGTCATTGGTAATTAGTTAAAGACAGGAATAAATGCATTTGTCAAAAAGATACAATGGTCACTGCATTTTTTCTAGGGCAGTGACCCAAGCAAGGATTAACCACAGGAAATTGAATATTTAAAGTAAAAGTCGGCCTCTAGATGGTTTGTGAATTAACACAATTTTTTGAAAAGAAAAAAGTATACCTAAACCAAAAGTTAAACAAAAAACTGCAATGAAAAAGAAAGAGTATAATAAACGCCGGTAAAATAAAAGAATTAAAATTAACGTGTATGAAATCTTTATTGTAGCTGGTGGTCCTACAAATTGAACATGTTTGTTCAATAGGGGACCGCCAGAAAATAGATTAGTGTAAGGGTCAGTGACCATCTTTTTGGACACCACAAGAGAGAGAGAACACGTGCACACAGTGTTACTATTATTGTATGAAGAAGACACTTAAAAGTCAGGGTGCCACATACAGAAAATAAAATCCAACTGAAAATGTCACTGAAAACAAATTTATCCATTATTTGACAGAAAGTAAAATATTTAAGAAAATATATAAAATATATATAAAAGAAAAAAAAATATTTGAAGGTGTTTCAACTTTTCTCTATTCTGCCATTGCGGAGATAAGCCTAGATTACACATACATAAAAACAAGCAGGAAATAGATATAAAAAAAGATTAAAGAAAATTTCAGTTGTGTTTCTGTTTTGCTTGGCGTTCAACTTTCAAGGAGAAATTTTAGAAACATTAGAAGGAGACATATAGAATGAAAGCTTCTCTGTTAAGCCATTTTAAATGGCTGGTAAAATGTAATTCTACATAACAGAATGGAAAACAATGTCATCATTTTTTCTGCCTAGGTTCTACCAAATAAACCGAATTTTTCAATTAAGATGAATTTCTTTTTCGGTCGTTTTTTTTTCTCCTGATGTGTATTACTATTTTATTAGCCAATGGGAAGACATATTTCAAACACAATATTCTTTATAGATCCTCCTGTTTTTCTTTTTTTCCTTCTGTAACCTAAAAATGTTATTGAAATGTTTTCTAAAAACGCGAAGAAAAGCAGAAATTAATAACCTCTTTTATGATCTTTTATTTTCATTTCCTGCTTATTTTATGCATGTGTGGTCCTGCCTTTACGATAGTTTTTTTTTTACAGTTCTTACAATATGTTACTGTCAATCTGCGGAATCAGTCAATCGGCATATTTCCTAGGCAATGTGCAAAACAACCAACCTGCTGCTTGTGAATCTGCAAAATTCAACAGATTTACCTAAAATGTATTGAATGTTGCAGATTCACTAGCAGGTTGGTTGTTTTGCAGATTGCCTAGGCAATCTACAGACTGACTTATTCCGCAGTTTGACAGTAACATGTACAAACTAAAGACTTAAGTATTTTCAGAAAAAAAAGACACCTGAAAAGGTGCCATTTTTTTGTGGCTCGCATATTGAGAAAACGTATATATTTTTTCTGTCATTGTTGAGAAACTTCAATTAAGTTGAATCCAATTGGTAATAACATTATTTTTTTTTTCTTCGTCTTCCTAACAAATAAAATGCATTGTCACTTTTTTCCTTGCCTAAAACTGCTGAGCATTACAGTATTATTGTGAGTTTCTTTTGTTAAAAACAATATCTTAAAGAATGGTGGTCATTAAGAAAAGAGATAGAGCGAGTGAGTGTGTCTTTGGTAGCCATTTGTAACAAACACCACCTTTGATAATAATAATAATAATAATAATAATAATAATAATAATAATAATAATAATAATAATAATAATAAAGAACTTTAATAAATAAAAGGAATGGTTGAACAAGTTTGAATTAAGTATGTTCTTATATGGTTATACTGAAATGGTATATATATGCTGTAAAAAAGTGAACAATGGTATTTTAATGTTATTAGTTTCAATTCAATTCAATGACAAATCGTTTATAAAATAAGAAAACAAGAAAAAAACACATTATTGTTCAATTTGAATTTGCAGAACATGTGTTTTAAATATTAAGAAAAAACAGAATGTACAGTTGTACACACAACCTAATTTGTATTCTTATAAAAATAAATAAGAAATCTTACCTTATGATTTATTCATTTGGTGCTATAAAATTTAAATAATTTGTTTAATATTCAGAGACGGTACACTTTTTAGCATATTTTTTTTATTTATTTTGTAGGCCATGGTTGGTTTTCTTTTTCATTTAGGCTATATTTGATATTCGTGCAAATGGATAGGGTGTACAAACTGTACATTTTAAGCCGATGCTACACGTAGCAACAATTCAGCAACTTTAGAGCAACATAGCTGTGTTGCTCTATTGTTTCATGAAAGTTGAAACATCTGTCATAACAGCAACAAACCCGAATTTTTGCTCACAGATTGAAAGCAACAGAATTTTCAAATAGAACTTGGTTCTATTTTCGAGCAACCATTTCAGCCAACAGCCAATAAAAATGGCTTGAATAATCACATGACTATTTCAAATTTTCAACTGATGAATGTCTACAGTCTTTGGCTCACAACCTCTTTGTTTCATTGGTTGTTGCTTTCATGTAAGTTTCATGAACCTTGCAACATGTATGATAGGTGTTGCTTGCAACAAATTGGAAACTACTGTTGCTACAACTAGTATTGTTGCTGGACTGTTGCTACTTTAGGCTGAGTGTCAACTTCTAGCAACACAGGCAAAAAGCACTAGATTTTCGTTTGCCCCGCCCTTTTATGAGCGTCAGACCCAAATATCAATCAATTAGAAATTGATAAGGGCGGGGCATGTGACATCGGAACAAATAACAAACCAATTAGAAATGGCTGACGCTCATAAAAAGGGCGGAGCAAACGAAAAGCTAGTGCTGGCCACACTTGCCTGTTCTAGCAACTTGCAGCTACATTTCCAGAATATACAGTATTAGTGCTTTACAGGCAGGAAAGTGTGCTCAGCACAATACAAAATATATTGCTATCTACTATGTGTCAGCATCATATACACATTAATTTCAATTGCTATTCCAGTTTTTAATTTTCTGTTTTTTTTTCAATTTTTTTCTGAATTAAGCAATAAAATATTGGTGACAACCTGGTGGTAGTATTTGCAAAACGAAAAGATAGGATAGAAGAATAGTAATGGCCACCAGGTGGCAGCATCTGCAAAATAAAATAACAATTGTTTAGTTTCATTTGCTTTTTCCAGTTTTTAACTTTCTGACAAACTTTTGTGTTTTCTTCTTAAATAAACATCAACAAACATGAAAGAATAGTGATGGCCACCAGGTGGCAAATATCTATAATTTCCTCTCATTCTTTTGTAAGGATCAAAAACCAAATAATCTTTCACATAGGACAGGCATGTAAAGACAGGGAGACACAGTCGTTTGCCCCACCCTTTTATGAGTGTCAGACGAAATATCAACCAATTAAAAAATTGAAAAAGGCTAATGCATGTGACATCAGACCAAATAACAAACCAATTTGAAGTTGCCATTTCTCATGAAAGGGGCGGGGCAAACGACTGTATCTTACTTTCTTTACTTGCGGCCCTTATACCCTCTTGGATGGGTGGGGCGTAGAATAATTCCTGTCTTTACTTGCCTGTTTCACATAGGTGCTGCCACCTATTTGTACAAGTTAGATTCACAGCCAGTTCTGCCCATGCACTAAAATTTCGTTTTCCCTGCCCTTTCATGAGCGTCATCAATTTCTAATTGGTTTGTTACTTGGTCTGATGTCATAAAAGGGCGGGGCAAACGAAATTTTAGTACTGGGCCAACACAGGCAGTTCTACCGCAGAACTGCCTGTGTTAGATTCTTGATAATTCTTATCTAAAATTCCAATGTTGGCTCACTTTTAATAAAGTGTTGAGCAATAAGTGTCATTAAAAACAGGGTCTTTTGTTTATGGTATGTGTGTGTGGGTCTTAATGATTAGATACAATTTATGAATGCAGTTTTATTTTAAGCGACAAGTTTAGGTTTAAAAAAAATGATTAACATGAGATTGAAACTGGAAATTTTGTCTCTCTTTTCTAAATACGTTTTTTTTTTTCTCTTCTTCTTTCTGAATTTTAGTTCCAACTTAAACACGAGCCAGATATTTTTTGTTGTTGTTGTTATTGTAATTCACAATTTTCTGTGAGGTCTTTTGGGCAACATTCCAGTCTGTTGAGAATTTTTACTAAGCTGTAGATTTGCTGTTGTTCTGAATTTGGGGTTTTTTTTTGTCTCTTCCTAAGTTTTATCTTATTCTGTTTTCTCTTGTTCTTGTTCTCTGATCGCGTTTGTCATCTTCAAAGACCGTCAAAGTTTGTTGTACTTTAAGCGTCTCTCTATAAATCAGGTTGTATTTTAATTAGGCCTAACTTACAAGGGTTTTGGGTGACAATTAAGACTAAGGTTGCTTGCTTTCTTTGTGTGTCTACTGCATAATAATGAAGTTTTTGTTTCTTTTTCTCTTTTCATCATTTTTTTCGTTTGTCTTTTCTTGAGATTAGAGAGAGATAACTACTTTTTAAGTTCTAGAGATTGTTTCTCTTGTTAACAACAATGGCCGTCAAATGTAAAAAAAAAAGTCTTCTGGAACAAGGGGGACAACATTTGCCCTAAATGGCTTGTTTGCACCTTCTCTCTCTCTTCCATGTCATGCTTTCGATGTCGATTTGAATGTTGAGCCACATTTTAATGATTGTGAATTATGCCAGTTAATCACATGGCTCTCGAGCTGTTTTGCAAGTGTTGAGTTGAATATTGAATTGAATTACTGGGTGGTGGTGAGTGGCGTAGTCCAACATATGATATCAACTCGAGAGACCCACGTCCACTTCAGTAACATTTCTATCAAGTTTAAGATTTGTTTTGAGTTCCAGGCAGTTTGACACCAGGCTCTTCCTCTTGCTGCCCTGTATTTGTTTAACAGCATTTGTTATTCCTGGTGTGATTGTCCATAAAAGACATTATGGACAATGGCACAAAGCATACATGTTGTTTGCGCAGCTGGAATTGAAAGAAAAAAAAGTACTGAAAAGGCATGCAAGTGTGCTCAGCACAGTACAGTCGTTTACCCCGCCCTTTTATGAGGAACGGCAACTTCTAATTGGTTTGTTATTTGGTCTGATGTCACATGCCCCGCCCCTTTTCAATTTTCTAATTGGTTGATAATTGGTCTGACACTCATAAAAGGGCGGGGCAAACGACTGTAAAGTAAGCTGCTTCATTTTGCACCCTGCTCATTAAGAAACGTGCTGAGCAAAATTGCAGATTAGTATGTACTGTATATATTGACATAAAAAGGACATTTTTTACATACAAACGCTACCTTAAATGGGTGCCTCGTTTGTTACAACCGGACATAAAGAATATTCTACATAATTTTAGAAGCAAACTTTGAAGATGAAATGTTTAGGCAACATTAGCGAAAACCTGCCAGGAGTACAGCTGCTGTATATGTGATGCTTAACAGTTGAATATTGTTTTTTTTTTGTAATTTGCAGCAATTGTTTAAAAATTACTTTAGTCAGTTTTGCAACTGCTAGAATGTTGTGTAAAGCGGTGATTACATTGAGGAAACATCGTGTAGCCTAGTGTTGCATGTATGATGACGCCATCACCCACAAAATTTTGCCACATGCGCCATTTCCATTACACGTCGGAAGCTACACTATGCACTATGTCCAACCAGACTGCAGCATGTGTCATCAGTATTGTTTCCGCTCGGATCGGAAACAATGGCGTCAACCTGCAACGTGACGCACGCATCACATTTGTAGTATGCTACAGCGGAAACATTGTGCACCATGTCGCATGCCACACACACAGTGTCGCCATACAATATGTTGCACAATGTTTCCTCGGTGTCATTGCAGTAGATGATTGTGGTTATCGAAGCGATTGGAAATGGCACTTTGGATAAGTTGCATTATGGGGAAAATGCATCATAATTGACTCATAAATGGCTGTAGACATTTTTAAGTGTTTCTATTTTAGACACTTTGAAAACAACCAATCACATCTTTGAGCTGCTGCTTTGAGCTTAAAAGTTAGAAAGAACTACATTTAAAAGTGTTGCTAGTGGTTCTCGATTCTCTTCCATGCATTTCTTATTGCTGCTTTTTTTGTTGTTGCGTGTGTACAAATTGCATGCAGTGAGGCATGTCCAGTAAATATTTGATTTTGTTCTAGTACCACATTTATCTAAGAGACATGAATAAGAAAACTTTTGAGTTTAAAATTCATGTAACGTTTTTTTATCTTCTCTCTCCAATTGCTTCTGGTCCTCTTTGATCTTTTTTTTTTTTTGACAAGCTTCAAATCTTGAAGCATCAGAAATTGAGATTAACCTTTAAATAGAGGCTTGTTATGATATGTATTATATGTATGGGTTTGAAATTATGATTCTCTTTAAAACAAAATGTTGTTTCCTTTCACCCACTCAATATATTTTCTTAAAAAGTTGTAGACAATTTTTTTGAACCCTCAGCTATGTTTTTTTTTTGGTGAGTTTTTTTTTTTGTTCTTCTTCTTCTTCTGGTATTTTAGTTTTCAAGTTAAAGCTTTTGTGCCAATTGATTTTAAATTAATGCTCTTTTTTTGTGGGGTACAGGTTAGAGACTAGTTTTGTTGCAAGTCTCATTTATCAAATAAAAATATATTTTTTTTTCTTCAAATCCCGATGTCTCATCCGTCAAAGTTGACATAGCAACCTTGGTTTTTTCTTCTTCTTCTTCTTCTTCTATAATAAGGGGGGGATAGAAAACAAGCAACATCCCTCATCGACCAATAAAGATTTACATGGCAGTAATGGCCAACCTTTTTTTTTTCCATGGTACGAGCCACTTGTGGTTTCATTGCAGAGGCTAAAAGCTTGTAAAGCCCTGTCTCTCATTTTGACTTAAAGCTTAGAGTATTAAATGTGCGAGAAAAAAACAAGCAGAAAATACAGAAAATAGAAATGGGACAAGTTTTTTCGTTGAACATTCTGCTTTCCCTACGCGTTCTCAAAGGGTTCTCACGCATTACAACAGAAAAACACTTTTTGAGTTTACGGAAGATTGGAGAAGGAATGCTTGTAAGATGATTGCATCTGAAATAGTTTTCTATTGGCTCAGAAGAGAGAGAAAAAAAGCAGAATTTATTTCAACTTTTTTTTCATTCTGTCACGCAGAATTACATTAGGCGTGTTTTTTTTTTCTGCACTTGTGGTCAAACCATTCATGACCACAGTGTTTTTGTCACGGGCAGTTGGGCGCAGCCAGAAAAATTCCGCTATTCCCGCCCTTTTATGAGCATCAGACCATTAACAAATCCCATAACAAACAATCAAATACGTAACAAACCTAAATAACCAATCAGAACAAACTTTTCTGGCTGTGCCCAACTGCTTCTGTTTTTGTCTGTACTGGTTCTACTCCAAATTGACCACGGTCATATGATTATCATCATGACCACAAATAAATATGGTTGTGATCGTATTTTTCATTATGGCAATAGTAAGTGATAAAGGTGTTTATGCAGACTTAAAGGTAGCCATGTCAACATGTCTGTCATGCTGTTTGTCTATAGGATGTCGCGCCATAATAAAATATGATGAGTTCAACCATAATGCTATCCATTTTCTGCAGGCCTAGAATTATCAGTGGTTCAATTAGATTTATTACAAAGAATACTCTGCAAGCAGCCGGTTGGCCTATGGCAGTGGGACCTTAAGATCCAAGTTCTGCAAGATGCATTGTCAATATATAACAACAACAAAAAATAACTTCCATTACAAATATTAAAAAAAAAATATAAATGCAGTCATGAAAATTTAAACCCACAATTTATTAATGACATCATCAATAGCCCTTGGAAAAAGACTAGTCTTGGCGAAAATATGTCTAATTTGTCTTGAGTTTGGTTACTCCTTCCCACATACAATACTTTACAAATATCACTAGACTGTGGTTTGGGACATAATGAACATTGATTGACCACGTACAATTTTCTTAAACATACATAAACTAATGCGTGCCAGAATGTAAAAAATTGAAATCATTTCTGCTTTTATTTTTCTTATTACTAAAGGCAACCATAAAAATGCGTTTTTCAGTCAAAGAACCTGGTTATTATACCTTGTTTCCACTACAAATGGGCTTGCCACCCGTTCTTATTTGTGGAGGACAGTACTCCATTCGGAAGATATTCGGACATTTCTTCCGAATGGAGGACTGTCCTCGACAAAGGAGGACGGGTGGCAAGCCTAACTACAAAAATTAACTGCAGTTATACTGTATAACCAAATTTACTGTTAACTGTAGACAAACTAGAAGTGGTAGTGCAGTGTTTCCATTTAAAATACTTAACTTTGGTTAAATGATTGTGTCACTTCCTGTTTAAACAGTTGTGTTTTTTGTGAAAATTTCACTCCTCATTCAGTAAAAAAAAAACTGAAGTGTTCTCACTATCCGCCATGTTCTTTGTAGGCTAAAGTTGGTTTGAACACAGGAGGAAGTGATATATTTAACTATTTGCAAGGGGGTTAACCACATTGTGTCAATGCAGTCAAGTTAATCCCTAGGTTCAGAAATATTTGCCATGCTTAAAGTAACCACACTTGTTTTCATTAGAAAATGAACTGTGGTTAACTTTTAACTGCAATTCATGTTTTCTAGTGGAAATGAATGAGATATTAGAGACTATAGTGATCCGAAGTCTGAGGAAGAATAGTTTTAGATGTTAGGTTGACCACTAGCCTCTAACCGTATGTTTTGATTCAAAATTACATTTTATTGGTTGCCTTACTGATCAGTAATTACGTTCTTTCAAATAAAATTGGATAGTTATTTCTAAAAAAAAAAAAAAAAAGCCGCGAAAATGGTGCTTAAGTAGAGAGCCGATGAGCTCCAATGTTGGCCACCACCTAGTCTCTTATGAAATAAGAACAAGGAGCTCGTTAGAAAATAAGTCCTTATAATATGTTATGTTATTTATAATATTGAAAAATCTTCTTTCTTCTTTCAATGCTTGTTAAACTTGCAAAAATGTTCAGAAAGAATCAACATTTTGACAATGACAAAATAGACAACAGTTTGAAAGTTATGTTTGGCTTCGGGTCAAGAAAATCTTTTCTTCTTTTGTTTCTTTTGAAATAAATATATATATATTTATGTTACTGTCAATCTGCGGAATCAGTCAATCTGCAGATTGTCTACGCAATCTGCAAAAGCACCAAACTGCTAATGAATCTGCAAAATTCAATACATTTTAGGTGTTGAATTTTGCAGATTCACAAGCAGGTTGGTTGGTTTTGCAGACTGCCTAGGCAATCTGCAGATTTACTGATTCCGCAGATTGACAGTAACATATTAAAAATATATATTTTGTTGCTTGTTTGAAGAAAGATAGTCGAATATTATAATATATATATATATTTTTTTTTGTTATCTTAGACAAGAAGCAAACTAAATTTTTGTTTTGCTTGTAATTAACAGTGTATATCATTAAAAAGAACAGATCTTTTTTTGGTGTGTGTTGAATAAGTTAGTATAATTAGGTGATAAGTTTCTGTTTTTAAAATATCTTGTTTGTTTGATATATCTGCTGTTAGTGAATAATTTTAAAGCCAGTTTTGTTGTTGTTGTTGTTGTTGCAAGTTTCGGTTAAGTCAGAGAGATTGGTTAAGCAGTGGTCAGTTCAAATGAGTAAGTAGTGGTAGCTTTCAAGTTCGATCTATCTATACACCTGTAGTTTATGGCATTTAGTGCTTTGGTGTGTTTTTGAATAGAGGTGGGACGAATTCTAAATTTTCTCAAATCCGAATCCTAAAAGGTTCTCGAGTCTCTAATCTCTCCTATGAGAATCCTATAATATTATCCTATAATTTTATGCAGTAGTAAAGCAAATGTTTCTCAATATGTGGCTCCAAGTGCCAATTGTGAAATCATCCTCATCAATCATCATCATTTAGAGTAACATCCAATTATGTTCGTTTTTTTTTTTCTAATCAAAAACTCTGGTTAGAGGCTAGAACTCTGGTTGACAACTAATAGCAACCAGTCATCTAGCCTCTCTAACCAGTGTTTTTATTAGAAAAAATAACATAATTGCAGTTGTCCCAATGATGATGATGATGATGATGATTACTTCACAATTGGCACTTGGAGCCACACATTGAGAAACATTTGCTTTGATTTTGCATAAAAATCCGAACCTTAATTATGACGATATAAATAAATGAAATAATATTAAATCTTAAATTATTAATAATAAAAAAAGTGTGGCACTCAGGGTCGCCACAAAGTGATATTGGTAATCCCGAATTGCAACCGAAATTGCAACAATCGCCGGTTTTTTTTTTTGTTAATGAATGCTTCTATTGGACGTGTCAATGGAGTTAAAACTAATTTTATGAAAGTTTTAACGGGTTTTTTAAGGTCAGGATTCGAAGGATTCGAAAGACGAAAAAAGCGCGAAGATTCGAGTTTTCGAATCTCGATTATTTTTCAAGATTTGAGGGATTCGAGGATTCGAATGTTCTATCCCTAGTTTTGAACAACATGCAACATGCAAAAACCGATGATATCAGCGTTTTCTGTAAGACGGTGGTGTTCAAGAAACCACTTTTAAGTGAGGTCCGAGGACTCATTGCAGTGAATCTTGCTTTAAATGTTGCTAGTAGGATTGTCGCTTAAGGGGCTACATCGCAAAATTACTTTGAAAAATCTCCACAAAGAGCGCTAGCATCGTTTTTCTATTGAGCCCATAGACCCAATGTTAAAGAAAAAATGTTAGTTTTTTAAAATATACAGTCGCTGCAGTATGTTTATTTTTCATATTTAAAGTTGTACAATATTAAGTTTTCAAAGTGCAATGTGCACCTTAAATATATGCTGATCGAGTGATAGATTGACAAAAAATTGGTAAGTGCGGTTCTATTTTTAAAAAGTATTTCAAAAATCGCGAGTTTCTAACTCTTATGTTAGCTCCATTGAGTACGCCCAAGTAAGCAAAAAACAACCATTAAAATGTTCGTAAAAATACCTAAAAATAATTTTAAAAAACACGAGTAAACCACTATGAAGCCAACACATTGGCGCACGTGCTGATTGTTTTCTGTGTTTTAAAATTATTTTTACGTATTTTTACCAACATTTTAATAATTTTTTTTGGCTTACGAGGACGTACCCAAATAGAACCGCACTTACGAATTGTTTGTCATCCTATCATTAGATCAGCATATATTTAAGGTTCACATTGCACTTTAAACCATCAAAATTGGACAACTTTAACTATGAAAAATAAACATTTCCGCGACTGTATATTTTACAAATTAATGTTTTTTTTTTCTTTAACATCGAGTCTATGGGCTCAATAGAAAAACGATGCTAGCGCTCTTTGTGGAGATTTTTCAAAGTAATTTTGCGATGGTAGCCTCTTAATGCTTGATATTAAAATGCATGCATGCATAAATTTTAGTGAAAAGTTGCAAAAGTTTTACACTTTTACAACTTTGGCATTACCTTGGGAATTGACAGAACTTTTTTTTTGGGAAGTATTCTTGGAATATTGAAAGTGTTAATTATCTTGTGATGTGATTATACCCAGTGACATAGATGTTGTTGCACGTGCAGACACGAATGAGCCCCGTGGCAATATTACTCCTATAAATGTGTGCTCCTCATAAAATATATTGCCCATTTAGACTAAACCTTTGACAAGTCTTTTTTTGTGGTTGTTGTTGTTGATCATTATTGCACATTGTTAGGTTCCTCTTCTTCCAAATAAAGTCTTGAGAAGTTGAAAGCAAATAAAAAGTTCTTGTGAGCGCGAGCATATATTGAAAAGTTCCAAGAGTCAATTTATTGGCATTTTGTTTGCAACTCTTATTGCTTTTGAAAGTTTCTCTTTTTTTTTTTTCTCTCTTGACTTGGCCACCTTTTAAACAATAATTGAGAGACATCCTCAGACATTGATGGCATTGTGTACCACTTTTTTTTCTTCTTATTCTTTTTCTGACAATAGATTGGGCCATAAAAACATTTTAGCACTTTTTTCCCCGCTGTTTTTTTTTCTGGAACTTCTATTTTTTTGTGTGTGGCTTGTTTACGTATTATTGTGGATCTGTGGCTAACGTTTAGCTCGCGAGCCACTCTTGAAATTTCAGATAAGTTTTGGGCTTCTTTTGAACTTCTTTTTTAAAAAAAAGTCCTCACATCAGGTGTAACAGGTGGCTCATTTTGTATAGTAAAGTTGGCCATATTTTTTTTTTGGATGTTTTTGAGTCAAACTTGAAAGCAAATGAAAGGAGGATGGGTTGGGTGGGTTGGGGGACTAACTCCTTTCATACACTTTGCAATGTGGCATTTGTATATATTGAAATTCTTCTAATGGAAGAACGTGTCAGCAATGGTGAAATTGTGCCATAAATAGGGTTTTTTTAGAGCAATTGAGGCATAAATAACAAGAAAAAAGTCTTAACTTTTTTTTTAAGGCAAAGATAGGGTGGTGACTATAGACATGTATATAAAAAGAGAGATGTTGAGGTGTCGATGTGTTTTTCTGAGAATTATCTTCACTAACAAAAGTTAAACTTCCTGTTTAATAAAATGTAAAAATGTATAAACAATGAGACACAAACAACATAGAGCCAGACAACAACCATCAGAAGAAAATGAAGAAAGTTAGTTCAAAATGAAAAAAACTGTTCTTTATTATAATTGATTTCAATGGTTTCATCGTTAATTAAGTTTGTTGGACTTTTTTTTTGTGTGTGGGGGGTGGGGATGGGCCAGGGTGAATTACAGGAACAGGCAGTTAGAAATCGGGGAGAACTTCAATTGGCTCCGCCCGTGTTATGACGACCGGCAACTTCTAATTGGTTTGTTGTGTGGTTGGACGTTGAAAAAGGGCGGAGCATGTGACGTCAGACTACATAACCAACCAATTAGAAGTTGCCGGTCGTCATAACAAAGGGCGGAACCAACTGAAGTTCTCCCCGATTTCTAACTGCCTGTATTACAGGATGTTTCAACTGAAAAGCTGGCTTGTGTGTGTCAGGCTTTTTTTATCAATACATTCTACGAAATGAAATTGTTTCGCCAACTTTGTGATACCTGAAAATTTGTTACTACAACTTTTTATTTTACAACTGCAGTAAAAAATGAACTGCATTCTCTAAAGGTAGAGAAGAAGAAAAAAAAAAGCCAGTAGTGCCCTACACAAAATAAAATAAAACAAAACAAGAAGTTGTCTTGAAGGTTTCAGGTGTATTAAATCACGGTTGGCAAAGTTTTTTTTCCCCCAAAAGGATGGTATTTACCGGATATTACCACGGTATTTTTACCGTTTGAGAATAATGGCTTTTTTCCAGTTTTAGACAAATTCAATTTATAAGCCAATTTTTTTTTTCTTCTAAAATGGGATTGTTATTTCACAACTGATTGGCTTTGGAGCCACAGATTGAGATACATTTGATTGATATTGGCATACAAATCCGAGCCCATATTTAGGTTTCGGATAAATAAAATTTCCCAAAGAAAAAGCTCATTTTTTTAAACAAACTTAACCGTAAATTTCTACTTGTCCGTTTAAAAATAAGTATATTTGGAGAATAAGAAAAGAAGTTCTTGAGGTTCGTTTAAACAAATGGCTGGCTAAAGACAATTCGAAGAATGTTTTGGTTTTTCTCGTCAATTTTGGAGGACTTTATGCATCCAACGAACTATATCCATCACTTTTAAGGAGTTTGCAATAAGGCCTTGTTCACACCATGCAGTATGGGATAAACTAAGGGCCAGGGCTCGGCTTTTTATACAATATCAAGCAAATGTTTCATCATCTGTGGCCCAAGTGCCAGTTTTGAAATTATCATCATCGTCATCATCATTAATAGAGGAACTGCAATTCTGCTTTTTCTAATCAAAAAGGCTGGTTAGAGGCTAGATGTCTGGTTACTAACAGTTGTCTATAGTTAGTCTACACCGTATTAGTTGGTTTCAAGTCAACTTTTATGATGTGGACCACTGGACGGGGATGTCAGAAGTCACGCTTATTCGTTCAGTGTGTAGGCCTACTTCACGTAAAATTTTCTAAATACAAGTCAGAAATATATATATTTCTTGTAGAAAATTCTTTTCTGTTGTTTGTGTCATTCTAATTGAAAGTGAAAGAAAACTTCTGTTGAAGTTAATTGGTGTCAGCAGGAGGCTAGGAGCAGATGCGTGTACATGTAGCGTTTATAATATATACTGCTTTTTGACAACCAAAAATGTCATAGAGATTTATTAGGAGCTTTGGTATATTTTCTATAAACAGTATTGGAGAGATGGGGGTGGGGCGAGGGGAGAATCAGTTATTACTTTAGCACTATTTATAGTAATGCTTTAGCACATCTAACACTTGGTGTATAAGCATATGAGTTTGAATTTGTAGTGCCATATTTTTTAACGCTGTAATGTTGTGCAGCACTTCATGACAATTTTTAACCCAACATCGATTTTGTTATTATATGCCTAATTTACAGGCTGTTATCGGATTTGATCATGTTGTGAAGTTAATTGAATGAAATCCAAATCTTAATTGTTACATTTCACAAATGAAATTCATATCCAAATCCCAATATTAACAGAAAACATTTTCAAACCCAAAATCCAAATCCAATATTTTTCCTGTTTAATTTTATAATACAAAATAATGAGGTGGGACGAATCCCAAATTTTCTCGAATCTGAATCCTAAAAGGTACCCGAATCTCTCGAATCCTTCTTATAAGAATCCTATATTATTCATTAAGAAGATACAATGGAGTTAAAAACTAATTTTACTAAAATTTTTAACAGGTTTTTTCGAAAGATTCGAAAAAAGCCGCGAAGGTTCGAGTTTTCGAATCTCGAATATTTTCAAGATTCGCGGGATTCGAATGTCCCCATCCCTGCAAAATATTATTGAATGGTCCTTTGTAGTAATGAACAAACAATATGACGACATTTATTTTGTTGAAATATTTCATTAAATTTGTGAAATGTATTGAAAAATAATGTAAAAAATGAATTTGAAATCCATAAAATAAAACTAAGATAATTGCACCAGTTTACATTAACTTTATATACTAATGGTATATAAATCACATAATGTGGCTAATGATTGTAGAATAATTAGACATAGTGTTTGAACATTAAAGAAAATTTCATTTATTTAAAAATGATTGAAGAAAATGAAACAGATTCCAAAAACTTTAAACAAAAAAATTCACGCAAATGGTAAAATTAAACATGTTTAAAATGCTCCTAGGAACCAATTACAATCACCATAAAATAGCTACACACAGCTTCACATTAAAATAGCTACTTACAGCATTGAATAGCAACTTGCAACATTAAATTACAACTTACATCATTAAATAGCAACTT
This sequence comes from Brachycybe producta, assembly GCA_036925085.1. NCBI lineage: Eukaryota > Metazoa > Arthropoda > Diplopoda > Playtdesmida > Andrognathidae > Brachycybe > Brachycybe producta. Next base: position 210,576 of record JAUPFP010000066.1, read on the forward strand.
ACAGCATTGAATAGCAACTTGCATCATAAACTAGAAACTTTCAGCATTGAATAGCAACTTGCAGCGTTGAATAGCAACTTGAATCGTTGAATAGCAGCTTGCAGCGTTGAATAGCAGCTTGCAGCGTTGAATAGCAGCTTGCAGCGTTGAATAGCAGCTTGCAGCGTTGAATAGCAGCTTGCAGCGTTGAATAGCAGCTTGCAGCGTTGAATAGCAGCTTGCAGCGTTGAATGGCAACTTGCCGCATTGAATGGCAACTTGCCGCATTGAATGGCAACTTGCCGCATTGAATGGCAACTTGCCGCATTGAATGGCAACTTCTCGCATTGAATGGCAACTTGCCGCATTGAATGGCAACTTGCCGCATTGAATGGCAACTTGCCGCATTGAATGGCAACTTGCCGCATTGGATGGCAACTTGCCGCATTGGATAGCAACTTACAGCATTGACTAGCAACTTACAGCATTGAATAGCGACTTACAGCATTAAATAACAACTTGCAGCGTAAATTAGCAACTTAGAGCTTTATATAACAACTTATAGCTTTATATAACTTAATACGCATTAAATAGCAACTTAAGGTATTAAATTGCAACATATAGCAGGACATCCCTAACTTCCAGCATGAACACATGACAACTTTTATAACAATCATTCAAACTTAACTGAAAAAAAAATATATATAAACGGTGAAATGAAACAGGAAAAAGTTGCTGTTGCCATTTCGTGACAATTAGCAGTTTTTATTTCCTGACACAAACTGTAGAATTTGCACAAGCTTCCTTTTGATAATTATCTATTTTTATAACCGTTTTTTTTAGAATTTTCGTTTTGCTAATTATGTGGGTTTTAAATGTGCTTTAATAGTAAAAGATCAAAATGTGAATAAGAGATCTTCTAAATGTCATATTCAGCAATTTGTATTCAAAAATAAATATCATGATAAAGTTGATAACTAAACTGGCATTGGTTAAAGTAGCTTTAACAGCACAATCATAAATTATGTATTTTTTTCTACTTCCGATCGATATTATGATTGTTTTCTTTTTCAACCTTGCACGTTATATATCCAGTTATAGAAATTATTGATTTTAGAAACGAATTATTTTAATTATTCAGACTGGGTCGTTAATATCAGACAAATATATCATTTTAGGGGTCAATCAAGTTGGCCCTCCCCCAAACAAAAAAAAATGGGGGCCCAACCATACCGACCCTATTCGTTAGTGCTACGGTAGTGCTGCAAAAAATTTCGTTAGTGTTATTTCCGGCGAAAAGTTATTTAGATTTTTTTCTTGGGGGGGGGGGGGACAGCTTGACGTCAAGTTGTCTCTCCTCCCTAATTATCTGCTAAACCGGAAGTATAATTAGCACATTTTTTTGCAGTATTAACCTGCACTAACGAATTGGGTCTGGTTGGTTGGGCCCCTCATTCTGGCGGAGGGGGGTGGGGGCAAATTGATTGACCTTCTTTTTAATTATAAAGGCCGATCCACACCTAGTGGACAAAACAGAAACTCAAGTGTTTCGAGACAAAGCATTCGAAAACATTTCTAAGACTTTTGTATTTTATTTTTGTTTTGTCTGTACAATTTCACAAACTATTCCATGTGTTGGCTTAAGTTGATAAACATCAAAATGTTTGTGTTTTGTCTCTGTATTACGCAACATTTTGTCAACTCTTTGTCTGTGCAGTGTGGCCAGTTAGTATTAAAACAACAAGAGAAAAACAGTGAAATAAAACACTTCAAAGCAACACTAAAGACTTTTGTGCACATCTATGTGGACAGTTGTGCTTTTTGCCTTGAGCACTGCTGGCGGTTGTTTCAGTTTTGTTTTGTTTTCAAAATTGTTCTATCTGGCATTTTTGTTGTGTTTTTGTCTCAAACTTAAGTTGCACTTTTGTCCGCTGGATATGGACCCGGCCTAAGACTTTTGGAACGCAAAGGCCGATCCAGATCAAACTGATAAAATAAAAACAAAACAGAAACTCAAGTGTTTCGAGACAAATTGGCGGCAATTCTAAAACATTTCTAAGACTTTTTTGTTTTGTTTTGTCTGTACAATTTCACAAACTATTCCATGTGTCAGCTTAAGTTGATAAACGTAAAAAAGTTTGTGTTTTGTCGCAATACTACGCAACATTTTGTCAACAGACAGTTGACAAAATGTTGCGCTTTGTATTTAAAGCAACAACAAAACAGTTGCATAATTTACGTAGGACTGAGCTCTATAGAAACAAAAACAAAACAAAAAACAATTTGTTTGTGTTGCACAAACAAATTGTTTTTTGTTTTTGTTGTTATGGCTGTGTCACAAATTTGTTGTGGTTTCGTCTTTAGTACTGCTGACAGTTGTTTTAGGTTTGTTTCGTTTTCAAATTTGTTGTGTTGTTGTCTCGAACTCATGTTGCACTTTTGTCTGCTTGATGTGGATCGGGCATTACCAATAGTATCTGATACAGTTTTTAACTGGTTACTTTTTTAAATTTTATTTTATAGATTGCGTTCTGGTTTGTGACACTGTGCAAGTAGGAGTGCAGTAGGAGTACAGATGCAGTAACGACACAGGTATGACAAAACAAAATCCACATTTTATATAACAATTAAATATTCAACATTATTAAATACATACTGTATATAATTATTTAAAATAGAATGCAGCCTTTTAGCTCTAAAAGCGTCCAAAACCCCACCCTATTATCAGCACGTGACAAACTTAACCCAGAACATAATACAAGTGAAGAGAGCACGTGTAGAAATAGCGAACCAATTAAAGTTGCCACGTGAAAAAAAAGGAAGAAGATGAGTTAATAGTTGAAGAAGTGTCAATACATTTCTATTGGGAGGAGGGCTAGTGGCGCCATCTAATGCTACATGCAAAAAATAAATGATTTACTTGCATTCTTAAGTAATAGTCGGTTTTCTTTCGTGCAGATTGCACGACGAGTTTACTGTTAATACAAATAGTAACATACATGTAGTTGATAATTAGGTATCAAGACACTTCACCGAAAGTTATTCACCTAAAAGACCATTCACCTAAACCTTTTCACCTAATGAACATTCACCTAAAGGAAGTTCTTCTAATACATTTTCATCTAAAAACATTTAACAAAATACTATTTTACCTCAATTTGTTCACCTAAAGTATATTTCACTCCAAACATTTTCCACCTAAACCATTTCACCTCAACAAATTTGTTTAAATAGACCATTCACCTAAAATCTGTTTGACATCGAAAGATTTTTAGTAATTGTTTAGATGAATAGTCTTTTAGGTGAACAACTTTAGATGGAAGTGTCCTAAAACCAACAGTTATAGTCCAAATATTCCCCCCAAAAACATCTACGGAGCTTAGCATTGTCCACTGTGCAGTGCAGTGAGGTCAAATACAAAATAAATACCTATTCAGTCACCTTAAGAAACAGGCAATTAGAAAGCGGGACAAACAGAAGTTGGCTCCGCCCCTTTTTATGATGACCGGCTTTTTCTAATTGGTTTGTTGTGTGGTTCGACGTTGAAAAGGGCGGAGCATGTGACGTCAGACTACATAACCAACCAATTAGAAGTTGCATTCGTCATAAAAAGGGCGGAGCCAACTCCTGTTTGTCGCGATTTCTAATTGCCTGTCCTTAAGAGACCTAAAAGGTCAACCCATGAGTCATCGTTGGCTCCTTCCTATCTGGAGAATGAGTTTTCTTAATATGCATTACGAGGTATGTTTTTTTTTTGTTTTGCATTCGCGGCCCTGAAGCCAATTTCTGTTCTTAATATTATAATAGTAGGTTAGAGGTATCTTTTAAAGATCTAGTGATTAATTTTAAACGGTTTATTTTTTAATGACAAAATTGTTACATGTTTATTACGAGGTTTTCATTTCTTTCAAATCTTGTTTTTCAACTCTCGAGGGCTATAAATTTCATTTTTTTTTCTCTCTCTCTCTACTTCTTCAGTTTAGTTTTTGTTGGTAGTTTTTTTCTTCTTTTAACTGCCATCTATTTTGTTAAAAAAAATTTCTCTTGTTTGTCATTGTTTTGTCCAATTGAGCCAGTCAGTTGTATCACTTGACCACTCCTTTGTTGGTCATTCATTTCTGAGAGTTTCAAATTTGGTTTTTTTTTGTTTTGTTTTTTTCTCTTTTCTCAAATCATTTTTCTTTATTTTTTTCTGTTCAATCTTGATTGAGATTCTATTTTTTTTTTCACCTGTTCTTTTTAAAAAGGCTCATTCTCATGCACATTCATTCACTCTCATGCAACTAAAACACCTTACCAAAATTTTTAATTAACTGTAGTTACTTCACCAAGATTCTAATTAACGGCAGTTACTTAACCAAGATTATAATTAACGGCAGTTACTTAACCAAGATTATAATTAACTGTAGTTACTTAACGAAGATTATAATTAACTGCAATTACTTAACCAAGATTATAATTTTCCGCAGTTAAATTAGGAGGTGTACTTTGTTGTGTTTTTTTTTTTTTGGAATCTTGCTTAGCTTTTTAAGATGTTTGTTATAAAATGGCTGTATTCTGTAAGTCCTGCTATTATTATTAGAGAAGCTAGTGAAGCTGGCAGTCAGCATAATGCTGCGATCTCAATGCAACAAACCTAGGTGTTCTCTCAAATGCATCTTTGGTCTGGGTGGGCCTAGTTTCCAATTTAATTAACTCCCCCCTCTACCCTCCCCACTTTACTCTCCCACCTTCCCTCTACCTCAGGTAAAACAAGAAATGGTGAAAAAAAATTACTTCTTTCAAAGTTCTCTCTCTCTCTCCCCACTTCCTTAGACCCCCTGAAGCAATTCATTTTTCATAATTAAAATTATTGAATGGTTTGACTCCTCCTAAAGCTGTCATAAGTTTTTTTTTGTTTTTAACAAGTTTGCTTCAATTTTTTGTTGTTCTACTAGTAAGATAAGAAGGAGGCGTCTTTAATGATATTCAATTTAGGTGATTCAGAAAATGGCAAAAAAAGGGGGCTTATATGTACTGTGGGCCAATCATATAATAGGTAGGGCCAGTGTTCAAAATCATGGTGGTTCGCCTATGTTAGGCCCAAATTTAAGAGAAGGGAGGCTTTGATCAGAAACTTCATCTTTTGAGGCAGCTGGACAGGATTCTAAAGCCCCTATCACACTAGCAACTTTTGATGCAATTCAACTTGTAGTGCAACTTGTGATGTGACTTGTAACTAGAACTGTACACTATCTCGCTGCCCTACGCTGGACCATTTCCACTGCATGAGTTAACGCTACATGCAGAGTGGGGATTCCACACACTACAGCAATACTCAAGATGAGGTCGAATCAGCACATTGTAAGCCACAATTTTAACTTGCTCAGGGCAAGTACCCAATGATTGTTGACAAAAACAAAGCATTTGCATTGCCTTGCTAGTGACATTATCAACATGCTGCTTCCAAGACAGATTGCTTGTCAATGTAACCCCCAAGTATTTTTAAGAATTAACATTCTGAAGTAGTTTGTTATTCAAAACATAAGGAAAAAAAAAGTCAATGGATTTCTACCCCATGTTACCCTCATAAAGTATCTAATTGTATAATTAGTTGCATTTTTAGTTGGCTGTTTTTCTGTGTATGAGAACCTTCTAGGCCTTAGGCTCTGGCTATAGCTCCATTTGACAGTCGTTGGTGGTAGCTGGTGCTCCATTTGATTTTGGCCAATAGGAACGCAGTATTTTATTTTTGCAGCGTATTAAAACCAGCTCTTCAGAATCAATAGTATTCTAAACAGAATACTAAAGCTGTTTTTCGCTTTTTTGTTGTAAAAATAAAAAAAAGAAATTAGTGCATTTCAAATATAATGATAAAAATGGATACAAAATGATAATAAAAAGAACACATTTAAAAAAAATTATGTTATCAATATTTCATCAAACCTTGGATGAAGAGTCCTTCTCCATCATCAAACCAAATTAATTCGTCCATGGATATCGATAAAGCATGGCATTCACAGCTACTTTTATTAGGGGCGGCGGGGGGGGGGCATACTGCGTTCCTATTGGCCAAAATCATATCGACCAAAGCTAGCGCCAACAACCGCTTTTTAAAATTTCATTCAACTTTTTGTTTTATCAATTTTTTTATACAAACAAAATTAGTTTTCAATTTGCATATAGCAATTGCTATATACAGTTGTCACAATTGTGATATCTCCACCTGTGTCTACTGACTATAATTTTATCATATTTTTTTATGTATTTTTGCACAAATAAATGGATTTATTTTGTGGATGAGAAGAAATATTGAAGGGGAAAGGGGTGGGGTTTGTGAAGAAGGTAAAAATGGGTTTGGGTAGGTGACGAAAACAAAAACAACGAAAAAAAAAAAAAAAAAAAATGAGCCCAGGTGGAGATTTTTGAAGCTTTTTTTCTAACGTAAACCTTAGCTAATTTTCTGAGGGTGTGTGTTTTAGAAAATTGCATCTCTCTCACCATCTGGATACATTTTTCACAACATATCGATTTTAAACCTACTCTATCTTCTCTCTCTCTCTCTCTTTCTTTCTGTATTTTTTTTATATAGATATATATCGTGTTTCTCTAATGCATTTTTTTTTCATCTTTTTTTTTTTTCTTTCATTTTTCTACTTTTTCAAATGGATGAATGATATTATATTGAATAAAGTAAAAATAGGTTACTGTTTGGCCGTGGAAAGGTTTTCTTATGTGTGTATTTCCTCTTTCTGGGTGTTCTTTCTATTGTGTGTGTGTGTGTGTTCTTATATGTCTGCGTGTTAAAAAAAATATAACCTTGCTCCCACCCCCACCCCCCCCCCCCCACCCGCCCATTGGCTTTAGGCCGCTTCACACCAAAAGGTGCATAATGGGATGATATTGTTCTGGCCAACCTTAGACTATTATCTGGTAACTTCATATCTTTTCCATATTAAGGCGTTGCATGACTGCTCTAAGGCGGAAGTGCTGACGGAAGCGAGGCCAGCTCCGTCTGGTGGTATATTATCTGTATGTAAAATCTTTGCCCAAAGTCTCTTGTGTTGTTTTTTCTTAAAGGCCTTCCTAGAGCTCAACAAATTATTTCTAAAAAATATTTCTGAAATGAAAACTAAGAGTTCTATTCCTAATGTTTTCCCTAAAGCTCAACAACAACCTCTAAAATGAAAATTCTGAAATTATAAACGCCATCTAGTGAAATTATGTGGTCGGCCATCTTGGATAAGAATTTTGCAATGCATTTTCAAATGGTCACACTGCCACAGTGGTACCAGTTTTTAGAGTTTCCTCTTTTCAGGTTTTTAGAAGGAAAAAGTTCTAAAATCCATCATTTCAGAAGGTTTTATTGAGCTCTAGGAAGGCCTTGAGACTTATTACCTTCTGTAGGTAATAGTTTAAGATATAACTATACGCCCTCTATAGCTACAAAATGAACTTGTCCTAAACGCGACATCAGTTCCAAATTTAATTTATCATATTCCCAACTAGAAGCGCTGTTTCGTAAACGACGCCGGTTTTCTGTGGAAACACAAAATTTCGAGAGTTTGCCAGTCCAGGAGGGTAATAGCCTAAGGGCCAACTATAACCTACGTATCTTCGGTTAAGAAGTGATACCATGTAATTGACATTCGTTATGCTTTTGAGGTTTTGGCATAAAAAAATCAGAAAAAAATAAGTGCAGCGTTCAGAAAATGTCGCGAAATAAGCAAAAAATTTATTTTAAAAGATATTGACTGGTAGAGACATCTGGTAGAGAAAGGGTGTTCAAATCTTTTTAATTTGATTTTGCGAATATTTAGAAGAAAATTGTTTTTGATGTCATGTATGTAACATAATTATATTAATTACAGCTCAAAGAAACGTCCAAATAATTGTATTAGCAAATAAATTGTGTAACAAAACCTTAAATTTGCATTATAACGTTTTTTTTTTGTTCCTTTTGTAAAATTTATATTTTGTTTGAAGTTACGTGGTATCACTTCTTAAATGACGATATGTTAGAGAAAAAGTTGCAGCATAATGACGGGGTTATTCTAAATTTCCTCAGTAGAGACCGATTTGACATTTTTTTTTGCATCACTAATCGAGAGTCACACAAGGCCTGTGGCATAGGATCTGAACGCCAAATAAAGAAACTGCTCGAATGGAGACGCTCGATGTGCTTGTTGAGCGATAAAAGTGGTCTCTCGATGAAGAGTGCTTGAACCGAACCGAGCCGGGGGGGGGGGGGGAAAGTCTTTTTGGCGACTTTTTTCCGCTCGTTCGAGCGCTCTTCATTGAGAGACGACTTTTATTTCTCGACGAGCACATCGAGTGGCTCTATTAGAGGGGCTTTTTTGCTCCATCAGTTTCAACAGTGCTTAGGAACTGAACGCACCCAGTATTATAAGTTATAGGGTTGTTTCTGTGTGTTTTGTTTCTCTTGCAGTGTTGTTGTTGTCTCTTCGAACTTTGGCCAAAGCTTCTTCTCTAGCATATGTTTTGTTGTCTGAGACAATTGGCCAGCTGAATTTGTTGCTGGTGGTGAACCTGGCCACTTAGGCTAGGCGCAAATTAGTGAGCCAAATGAGCGGAGCAACCAGCAACAGTCTCTGGAGACTTGTTGGAGGCATTACACTAGTGGCACCGCTTTCAACGTTGTAAACCAAAATGGTTGCGTTCAACCATAGCTGAGCACAGGCAGAGGTGTAGCCAGCACTAGCTTTTCGTTTGCTCCGCCCTTTTATGAGCATCAGACCAAATATCAACCAAATAGAAATTGATAAGGGCGGGACATGTGACATCAGACCAAATAACAAATCAATTAGAAATTGACGACGCTCACAAAAGGGCGAGGCAAGAACACAAGTTGGCTCCGCCCTTTTTATGATGACCGGCAACTTTTAATTGGTTTGTTGTGCGGTTGTACGTTGAAAAGGGCGGGGCATGTGACGTCAGACTACATAAACCACCAATTAGAAGTTGCGTTCGTCATAAAAAGGGTGGAGCCCACTTGTGTTCGTCCCGATTTCTAAATGCCTGTCTAATTTGTGCCTGGCCTTACTTGCCTCGGTCTTCCACGCTCACTTATTTTTGTTTGTTCCCTTTTTCCCTTTCCTTCTGTTTCATTTTTTTTTTCTGCGCGTGTGTTCTCTTTTATCTTCTTTTCTTATGGGGGTATTTTGCTTTCTCTTTTCTCTCTCTGAAAGTGTAATAAATATATTGAAGAGACTTGCTGCACCTTCTTTTTTTTTTTTTTTTGGATATTGATCTGCAATCTCGCGTTATGAATTTACTTTGCACGAAAGTGTATCCATATAGCGAGCTGTCTGAGAGATGGATAGGTTAGGTGTCTCTCTCTCTGTGTATATAAAACCTTAATGTTTTTGCAATAAAGCCTTGCCTCATTTTTTTTTTCTTCTTCTTTCTTTTCTTTTATGTGACCGGTGTGTGTGTGTCATGTCCATCATATGGCATCTCAAGAGTTAAATTTGATTTTTGCTGGACTTGCTGGACTTACATGCTCAAAGTGTGGCCCCCACCTCCCCCATAAATGGGTAATTTGTGTTCAGGTTGGGTTCATTTTGAAGTGTAGGCCACATATTGAGCGTGAGAAATGGATGCCACGCGCGGGGGGGGGGGGGGGGGGTCCAGTGAAAATGTTTTTTTTCTTCTTCTTCATCTAACAGGGCCATTACTGTATATTACATAATCTAATATTAATCCGTAGGTGTGTGTATATATTTTGTAGAAAAAAATGCTTTCTAGATAATATGCAGCTAGACTCAGATTTCTAGTGAAGATAAAATTAAACGACGGGTTTTGAGCTAGAACCGTGCACCGAGAACCGGTGTAGTACCAAATACCAAAACGGTATTCTGTGTAATTACGATTGCTACTTATATAATATCTTGTACACACATGAGTTAAATGAATTTAAATTAAATGTGTTTATGTGAATTATACGGAATCCAGTTAAGGACATGAACCAAATAAAAATTGACTTTATTATTATTTTAAATTGAAATACTAGATGAATATTTTGTCAATTATATTTAAGTAAATTGACTCAATATTTTCAGATTATTAACTGAATAAATTGAATTCGACATATTGTGTGTTTGTCCTTCACAGGGCTCTGTAGAACACATTTATTATTTAAATGCATTTAAATTATCAGGTGTGTACTAGGCATTACACAGTAGTAGACTTATACCTAGTACACACCTAATAATTTAAATGCATTTAAATAATAAACGTGTTCTACAGAGCCCTGTGAAGGACAAACAAACAATATGTCGAATTCAATTTATTCAGTTAATAATCTGAAAATATTGAGTTAATTTACTTAAATATAATATTATAAACTATTGACAAAATATTGATTTAGTATTTCAATTTATAATATTAATAATTAAAGTCAATTTTTTATTTGGTTCATGTCTTTAACTGGGTTCCGTATAATTCACCTAAACACATTTAATTTGAATTCATTTAACTCATGTGTATACGAGGTATTACTGATAGTAATTTATCTAAAATAATTGGGATTAAACATCAGCTGAAAACACTCTGCTATTAAGATGGACTGTCACCATCCTGTAGTAGTGATGTGTAAGGAAAAATTGCCTCATTTGCAAAAGTCCGCGGGGCTGTCACGTGGTTGCAGAGAAAACTGATGGAATTGTAGGGCAGACAACACCCACTTTAGAGAACTATGTGGCTGTTTACAGCATGCAGCTCTCATGCGAAGAGTAAGCTGCCAGTTTTGCTGGCTCTGAGGAGGTCTTGTGTGTACCTGTGTCAGTATGTGTGATGTTTTTTTTTTATTATTGCCAAATGCGTGTGTCAGTCAGCATGTTACTTGTGTGATATTGTAATGTGTAAGTCCCATAATATGTAGGTTTTAGTGAAAAAATGTATTTCCCCCCCCCCCTCCTCCTTTTGAAATAACATTTCTGGTAGTTTGCAACTCCAAATGTGATATCTTTTGAGAATGTCTCCAGAGACATGTGTAATATGATTTTAATGTGTTTCACCGGTGTAATTTGAAAACAGTTTCATGCAGAGAGTCGACACAGTGTCGTCGTCGTCGTCATTCTGCCCCTTTCTTTATATTATTAGGGATTCCACATGTGTGTATTACAGTGTGTGTAGCTTATGTAATATATAGCTAAAATGATAATTTATTCATGTCAGGCCTTAGCCTTTTTTTATATACATGAGTATGAAATTGTATATCTTCCTAACTTTGTACATTTACTCGTTGACTTTTGGAATAGGTCTTGTTGTAGCCTATGTGAATGGCCAACACCCCCAACCACCCAACCCGCTTCTCTTTTTCTTTACTCGGGTACTTCACTCTTAGTGGATCATTGGGACTCTTATTTGCTAATGACTCTGAAATTGTCTTTGCCTTTCGAAATATGAGCCAGATTTCCTTTTTTTTTTCTTCTCTTGTCTTTTGAGTTTTTTTTTTTCGAAGCTTATATCATTTTGTAAAAGCTGCAGTTTGCGTGTGTGTGCTTTTTGCAAGGCGCCAAAAAGGTTCTCAGTCGATGTCTTTTAAGTTTTAACTTAACTTTGCACAAGTTTGTAACTAATGTCACGGAGGAGCCCTTGTAAAGGACATGCGAGATTTTTTTTTTGTTAAATCTCGACATGTCTACTTTTAATCTCTTTTATTCGGCCATGTTAATTATGCCATGTTGTGCGTACCATATACTAAAATAATTGAATTATTGCTGCTTCAAGAGGGCGCTTGCAATAATGTAATTATTAGAGTATGGGTGCGCGCAACATGGCATAATTAACATGGCCGAATAAAAAAGATTGAAAGTCGAAATGTCGATAATAAAGTCGAAATGTCGAGAATAAAGTCGAAATGTCGAGAATAAAGTCGAAATGTCGAGAATAAAGTCGAAATGTCGAGAATAAAGTCGAAATGTCGAGAATAAAGTCGAAATGTCGAGAATAAAGTCGAAATGTCGAGAATAAAGTCGAAATGTCGAGAATAAAGTCGAAATGTCGAGATTAAAAGTCGACGAGTCGAGATTAAAGTCGAATTGTTGCTCAAAATGTTTCTCACGTGATAAGACCTTTAATTGTTATCAATAGGGCTCGGATTTGTATGCAATATTAAGCAAATGTTTCTCAATCTTTGGCCCAAGTGCCAATTGTGAAGTAACTATCTCGTTTAGATCAACAGACAATTATCGTGGGTTTTTTTCCCAATCACAAACACTGGTTAGAGGCTATAACTTTAGTTGACAACGATTAGTAAGAGGACATCTATCCTCTAACCTGTCTCTTTGATTAGAAGAAAACTGGAGGTGGGACGAATCCTAAATTTTCTCGAATCCGAATCGTAAAAGGTTCTCGAATCTCTCGAATCCTTCTTATAATAATCAAGGACTACAGTATATTATTCATTAAGAAGATACAAATAAATGAAATAATATTAAATATTAAATTATTAATAATAAAAAACAGAGTGTGTTCCTCAGGGTCGCCACAAGGTGATGATATTGGCAACCCGGGTACCACCGAAATTGCAACAATCGCCGTTTTTTGTTAGTGAACGCTTCTGTTGGACGTCAATGGAGTTAAAACTAATTTTACCAAAGTTTTTAAGTTTTTTTTTTAAGGTTAGGATTTAAAAGATTCGAAAGACGAAAAAAGGGGCGAAGATTGGTTTTCAAGATTCGCGAAGATTTGGAGGATTCGAACGTCCCATCCCATCCCTAGAAAAAAAAACACGATGGCACAAATAAAAAAAAGCCACAAATTGAGAAACATTTGCTTTGATATTGCAATACAAATCCGAGCCCTAATTAATCAGTTAGCATTGTTTGCATCTTAGATCCAGGCCTATACTTATACCTAGTACACACCTGATAATTTAAATGGATTTAAATAATAAACGTGTTCTACAGAGCCCTGCTAAGGACAAACAAACAATACGTCGAATTCAATTTTTTCAGTTAATGATCTGAAAATATTGAGTTAATTAACTTAAATATATAATATAGAAACTATTGACATTAAAATATTCATTTAGTATTTCAATTTAAAATAATAATAAAGTCGATTTTTATTTGGTGTTCATGTCTTTAACTGGATTCCGTATTAATTCACCTGAACACATTTAATTTGAATTCATTTAACTCATGTGTGTACAAGGTTTAAGAAATGAGTTTGAACAATATTTTTTTGAATGTATTTAATTCAAAATAAAAGAGAGAGAAAACCTATAAACAAAACCTTTCCAGTAAGTAAGTTACTTGTAAATTTCCCATATGTGCTTCTTTTTTTTTACTTTTCTGCTTCATATTTTATTTAAATTAATTACAAGTAAAAACCATAATGTATGACATAATGAGGAGAATCTTTTTCTAAACCAAAATAGCAAGTATGCGTGCGCATGTCATCATCAAGCTTTTTTTTTTTTTACAATTTGAAAGATTCAAGAAAAGGATAAACTTCCATGACTACTACAACCAAGACAAGAATTTTTTACTTGCTTCTTCTTCATTTTTAGGTTTCTACTTGAGTTTTCTGTAGAAAAGATTTAAGAGATTTTGTTGTTGTTCTTCTTCTGGTAACTGTAGCCTCCTCGTAACCTAGGTTAGTTATGTTTACATCATCATCATCCTACGTGAAATGACAAAAAAGAAATTAATGATTTGGCTACGTGCAATCATAGTACTAGCATCATCATCATCCTCCTCCTCATCATGTTTTTTTAAGGAGAGAAGATGTCAGGATTTCTTTTTTAAGAAATAAGAAAAAAACGCCCACTGTGTGTAGCTTTTGTTGAGTGGCTTCATAAGTTTTTCTCTTTCAGATACATTTCACCTGCAAATAATGACTGCTAGCTGTTTTTTTTTTACTTTGTTGCTTTAGACAGATCATCATCATCATCTGGTTTGGGAAATTACCCTTTTTGGTCTAATCCAGTGTTTGCCAAAATTGGGTTCTGCAAGAACTCTAGGGTTTTGTGAAGGGAAAGTACGAGGTTTCCATCCAGAGAATTGAAAAAAGAAATTATTAAATTTCACGCTTTAAAAAATGTATAATTCTAAAGCCCCGTTATACACCATCAATTTTTACTTGCATTTTTGTGTCAATTAAATGATGAATGTTTTCGTCTATGATTCGTTACATAAAATGTATAAATTAATTTGGAAGTATCAATCGGCAGTTATACATGTAAAAAGTATTCGAACATTTTTACTTATATAATGTGCGCAGAACAGTGCGTAGTGTGACAGTTTATCATATATCTAACCTTGTAACCTTCTAGACAAGAGAATTGGGGAGAAATGGGGAGAAATGGGCTAAATATATTGCAGAGCGCATCGTATGTAGCTTTGTAAATTACATAAGAATAATGCTGATCCTGAGAAAGCGCTCTAGTAGATGGGATCATTTAAGAAAAATTGAACATCTTCGTCATTACTGAAACTTTGAAAGAAATAATTTAACATTCACGTCATTATACACGTGCACTGTCACATTTATAAATTAATTTACACATTTATTGAAGACATAAAATTTGATGGAGTATAATGGGCTTAATAGTTTCTTAAAATAATTTAAATTTAAATTTTAAGTAATACAGGGCATGTTTTCCATCTTCAGACATTCAAAACAGCACTCATAAATTAAATGAGACATAAAATGCGTTTTATGCAGTTTTTCAATATTAATTATTACGAGATATGGGATTACGGAATATGGGGGGGGGGGGGCGCGCATATCTTAGGTCTCTTGAGAGTTTGAAAGCACCATATTGAGAGCAGTGGACAGGAGTGGCGTAACTAGAGTGTGTGCCGCCCTGATGGGCGGTTCTTGAGTTTGTCGCCCCTACCTCGCAAAAAAACAACACGATACACATCAGTGGCACAACCAGAATTCTGGTCTGGGATGGGCCAAACAATATTATCGATATCCAGTGATTGAAATGCTTTATATAATTTTATATTAATTATGAAATTATTAAATAAACCTGTACCCTGACTTAAAAACAATCCTGGATTGCAGAATGCATTCTGCGAGCATAGCGAGCGACAAAAATTTCATAATTTCTTCTTGGGCCATCTTAAAAGAGGTTTAAAAAGCTGCTTCTACTATCCCGACAGGAAATAACTTTTCTTTTCGTTGGTGCCGCCCCCAAAAAAGGGCCGCCCGGGGCGGACCACCCTTCCTAGCTATGCTAGTGTTGGACAGATAGAACCCGTAACGCCGCGACGCTGCGTATTGTTGAGGAAAAAGGTGTCCGGAAATGATGATGATGATTTTTTATTTTACTTTTTCACCACATGTATGATCCAGGCGTAATAGTCACCATTATATTTATTAAAATTCCCTTAATTGTTTTTTAAACAATTAATTATACATGTCACACATTTTTTTTTTAAATCCAGGATATCAATCTTGTAATCCAGGTTGTAAAATGAATCACTTTCATATGTGATGCCCATTATTACGCTTTTTTCTATCAATGTGCTGCTACTGCTGCTGTGCTCATTGACTCATTTCTATCAATAAAGAATGTATTCAATTGGAATGTTACAGAAAAAAAAAGCAAATTTAAATGCTTTTGGGTTCAGTGAAACCATAATAATGAGAAACATCGGTTATCTGTTGAACTTTTATACAAAATGCCTCACTGAAAGAACTTTTTTTTTTGCTAGGAAAAAAAAATGCAGTAATAATAAAAAAAAGGTTGAAATAACTGTGATGCTGGAATGAAATTGGATTGATGAGAGATTTCGATTTCTCTTTGTTGTAAGGAAGGAAGGAAAGAGAGAGAGAGAGACAGAACGAGAAAGAGAGAGAAAAATAAGCAGGCGCTGACATTAGTTCAATGATCAAGCTTGTATTATTGATGGGGAATAAAAAGTTAGAAGGAATGAATGAGAGGGAGGTGGGAGATGAGGGGGGGAGTAAAGAAGAGGAGATGAGGAGGAGGAGGAGGTGAGGAGGTTGTGATGAATACCTTGGTATTAGCCACCAAAGTGTCCACCATTATGGCTGCTAATAAAAAGGTATCAAGGCATGTAACAATGGGGGTATAATGCCACCACATCACCATGTTAGTCCTTTTTCCCTTCCCCTTTCTTCTCTCTCTCTACCTCTTCCCCCCTCTCTCCATACTTTTTTCTCTTCCCTTCAAACTCCTGAAACAATCCTGAGATTGGTCTATTGGTATACTATTATGTATATATACCTCTATATAGACTCATCATCATTGATATAAAAAAGAGAATATTTCTATCACTCATTCATTCATTCTCTCTTTTCTCCCCATCTTATTTTCATACATCTCTCTCTCTTCTTTGATTTCATCTCTTCTGTGTATCCCCACTTTTTTTTTCTTCTCAACCCCCCTCCCCCCAACCTCTTCCTCACCCTTATTTCTGGATGCTGGGCAATGGGATGCAAGTTTTAGTGTGTTGAAATGACTCATGCTGTTTTTGCAATGGTAAATATAATGTTTGAAAAAAGGGGGGGGGGGTGGAGGGAGGGGGATTGAGTACAGTTGTAGTGTGTGGTGATCTTAGACCGCTGAGAGGACCAGCTGTTGGGTTTCTTTGACCTCATAACCTTTATTTCATCTCATCAATCTATCCAAAGCTTTCTCTTTTCAATGAATTTTTTTTAGAGAAATGCGTTTTTTTGGGGGGGGGGGGATTTAATTTATAAATGATTTTTTGATGTTATATTATTATCTTTTTGAATACAAGTTTTTAAGTATTCGAAAGTCTAATAGGTTAACGTCCCCCCCCCCCTCCCCTTAATTTTGATGTCTTTAAAAAATAATTTTTGTTTGTTTGTTTGCAAACACGTCCAGATATACATTGTTTCTGAAACTTCGTTTGTTGTTTTCCATTCAGGACGAGAAACAGAAAACAGCAAATTTTGTCTGCAAACTGTTTGTAATTTGTTTGCAAGTTAGATCTATTTGCAGACAGTTTAAAACTTTGTTTGTAAGTTATTTGCGAACAGTTTGCAAACTGTTTGCAAACTTACATGTAAGTTTCCATTTCTGGACTTACCTTAAGATCTAATGTAGAAAAGTAGAAATGCAAAGAAACTTTTCTTCTTCTTCTTCTGATTTTGTCTATTTCTATTTTCTGCTTTTTTTCGTGCACTATGTGTGATCTAGGCCTAACTTATTAGCAAATTAATAAAAATAAGTTTTTCTTGTGTAAAAATTAACAGTGGATAGGCAAAAAAAGAAACAAATTTTATGGCAATTTTGATGTTGTAGGAAATTGTATTTGTTTGTTAAATTTGCGATTGTGTTTGGTCGTATTTGTTTTTACTCTGCTTTGTTTATCAATTGCCGCCAATAGTTGTTCCTTTTTTATTTACAAGAGAAAAAAAAAATAAGACACGTGAAGAACAAACTGAAAACAATAGAAATAGAGGTTTATTTTATTTTGTTGTCAGGTTATCTTATTGACTCGCCTGTACTTTTGTCAACAAGTTCTACAATCACACAATTGTGTTTAATTATATTATATAGGCCTATTGTAACGAATTCATCGTCAGAATTCGTTGTTATGTTGAAACACCCTGTAGTTTTAAGTATTTTGATCGATGGGTTTCACCTCATGCTTGGGGGTGGGCGGGAGGTTATCCAGACGATACCTCCCTACCCTACAGGATGAGGAAAAGACGGCAAATGAATTGTATCGTCAATTCTTATAGGATAATTCCTAGAAGAATTGACGATATAGAACTTTTGGCCAGTGAAACACCGGTCAAGTGTGACGAAAAGGATACAGAAGTCCTTTTCGTAATTAAATTGTATTGTTATCGTTTGAAGAAGGATCAACGAAGATCCTTCTGTATTGTTATAATTTATACATCTTATAGATGTTTTCGTTTTCTTGATAAGTGATAGTTCACTTCTAGGTCCGAGTGTGTCCAAGAGACTTGGACACACCTGGAGCCTTTGTTATCATAATCAGATGTTTGTATTGTATTTTGAGTATAAATACAAGAGGTTGTAGATTGAGAGGACAGATCGGATAGATCAGGCAGATCGGACAGACCGTCTTTATGCTTAAGACCGATGCGATATCTCTCAATCTACAGGACTCTCTGTTTATTGAATAAAAGAGCATTTTCATCATACGAATTCAATGTGTGGACTCAGTCATTTTATGGGAGTGGGACTTAGGATTATAGCCGCCACGTAGCCGATGTTTCCACCGGACAACGAAGTCTCCAGCAGCCGAGTGTAAGACGACATCTCTACAATATTCTCTACCACAGGTCTCCTGAGGTACCGACCCTTGTGTCCCTGGTGGTTAAGTAGCAACACAGGAGCCAATAGACCGAAAGACTTAATCATCAACATCCATTCGACACTTCTAGATGGCTAGTAGAGATCTCTCTACTAACCCTACGGAAACGGGGATGTTACAAAATGGTGGAGGTGCGGGGTACCTCACTACAGATCCAGTAGAGAATACCAATGATGTCGGAGTTACACCAGGTGGTAAAGGAAAGAAAGGCAGACCGAAATCGAAGTCGAAGACACGGGAGAAGGACGATACAAACCAAATGGATGGAGAAGATCCACTTGAAGGTATCCTTCAAAATCTAAGTGCTGAAAGACGGGAGAGACTGATGGCCTGGTTCGAAGCCCAGCAACCATCAGGATCGATGTTACTCCGGAGCGGGCGTGGTGTAAGTACGGTTCAGCGTCATACGGTAGTCCGAGAAATGGATACCGGAGTGGAGCCCTCGTCGGCCCACGCTGAATCTCAGCGTCATACAGTGATTCCTGGATTGGACACTGAAGGGGAGCCCTCGTCGGCCCACGCTGAAAACCTAAGACAGGTTAATGTATTCCAGACGCCGCTCATGCTGAAGAAGAGTGGAGGGACCCAGAGAGGTCGCCTACCTGAGACTCCTATTCGACGGAGAGAGAACCCGGACCAGCTAGAGGATGAAAGCCTAACAAGTGAGGATCCCAGCGTAGAGGAGCTGGAAGGAAATCCAATTTGCAATCGTCATCGGACCTGTGAGGAGCTGGATGGGAAGTACAAGAGTCTTCACCCACTCCGGAATCTGGAGACCTTCAAAGGATTGACGTCTGTATACACCTTTCTGGAGGACTACGAGAGTATCGCAGATCTGGAGGACTGGAGCAACGTCCACAAGACCTACTACCTACGTAAAGCGGTAGAAGGGGACGTAGTACGTTGGTTATCCAATTTCTACAAAGAAAATAGAGGAAAAACCACGTGGGACTTCATACGGAGCGAGTTAATTGAAAGATTTGGACGTCGAGACGAGTTAGTGCAACTGAAGCTGAGGTTGGATACCATGCTCCAAAGGAAAGGAGAGGACACCAATCAGTTTTTGGGTCGCTACCTTGACTTGAGTAGAAAAGTGTTACCGGGGGTAACCGACAAATACCGGATTGTGGAATTTCGGCAGAAACTTCATCCGATTATACGTAATGCTACACAGAATGCACCGAATGGCAATCTGAAGCTGTACACGACATATATCAAGGATACCGAGGAAGTTTTGATGGCTGATGGGTTATGGATACCGGAAGGAACGATGGGTCAACAAACGACGACCCAGGTCTCCAAGGGTCCACAGAAGAATAACCAACGCCAAAATGCCAAACAGACGCAAGCAGTAATGGACGGAGGACGTTCTTACGCGGTTGTTACTCAAGATCAAGCGGACCCAACAAACAACTCGACTCCATCAAATTCAAATAACCAAGCGCAACAGAAGATCAACCAGAACTCGAATCAGCAACAAGGTCGGAAATGGAACCAAAGATATCCGCAGAAGAAGAACTACAATGGTCAGCAAACGCAAGATGGAAGTAAAACCCTGAAAGATCTCAGCACAGTAGAGTGTTATCACTGTCACGAGAAGGGTCACTTTTCAAGAAACTGCCCAAAGAAAGTAGTCGCGGATGGAACCATTGGACTTGTTCAACATGGAATGGCCACTGGAAGAAATGGCCAGCAGTATTTTGTCGTCAGCGAGAACGGGCAGAAGAAGTTCCTGCGAGAGGAAAACCCGGCTGATTTAAACTAGAAAGGGTGGCAGTAAAGAGGGGCCTACCGCCCTTTAAGAACGGAAAACCCTCTGGAAAACGACAAAATCGAAACGAAACAGCGATCGCCAATTCCCGAAACATTGTGGATAAAGCTTTGTTGGGGGGGAATAGGGGCGTGAGCGAAGCTACCAATGTCACTAAAACTAGACGGAATGCTGGAGCACCGAAGAGACCATGCGATTTGGACACTCAAGGACTCCCTGAGCAATCGTCGGAGTTGTTAGTCGGCATTTCGAATGTCGCCACAACTAGACCAAAGGCTGGAGCACCGAAGAGACCATGTGATTTGGACACTCAAGGACTCCCTGAGCAATCGTCGGAGTTGTTAGTCGGCATTACGAATGGAAAACGACAACGGAATTCACGAAAATATAAGAAGCTGCGAAAGGATACTGGTCGAAGGGGAGAAATTATCGAGGAGATATTTCCGGAACCCATCATCTGGTCACCTACGAAAGCTATGGTAGTTTACGCGAATAGCTTGGAGGAAGCAAAGAGAATTGTGGAAGCCATGGAAACTGGAGTTAATCAAGACAGAATTGAGGGAGAGACCCAACAGAATTCTGCGGTGCCAGTCGGAATTGAGGGAAGGACCCAACAGAATTCTGCGGCGTGTATACCGGGGATAAGCAATGTTGCTCAGGAAATCCCTCAAGATGTAACATCCAATGTTATTGCCTCGGGCAAGGCCGAAACTGATGCTAAGAAATCCAAGAAGGCTATTGTAAATGCAGCTATCGGTAGAGGAGATGATACCAGTAGGATCCCTGCGAACAGCGAGGTTATTGAATCCGTTGAAGTTGGAGATTTATTGAGGAGTAGGGCTTGTTGTCGAAAGAGTGTCGAAATCACTGTAGACAGCCTACTCACCTCATGCGAACTCATCGAGGTAGGAGATACTACGCCCGATGAGAGCGTTGCCAAGATTACCATTCAGGTTGACGGCACACCAGTTCGATTTTTGGCGGATAGCGGAACTGGGTTCACTATCTTGTCAGGCACAATGGCCAAAGAGTACGGACTTCGATATGGACCAATCCGGAACGCACCTGCATTAGGCGCAGTAGGAGGGGTACCGATTAAGGTACTTGGTCAGTTGTGGCCAACGTTCGAGTTGAACGGAAAGCAAGTAACGGCAAGGATGCTCATCATAGATGGAAAACGAGAAGCACTGCTGGGGAGAGACCTGGGAGCTGCGTTTGATCTCATCATTTCCATGAAGACCTCCAAGATCTACTTTGCTAATGAGATGTTCTACGAAGGAACACGAGAATTGTTGAAGAAAGGAAGTGCGCGTAGTAGCCTTCCCTGGAATTTCTTCAAAGAGTTAAAAGAGGAGGGATGTGCTCAGAATAGCCATCTGGATAACTCCTATGCCATAAAAGCTAGAGAGGAAAGCTGCGTAAAAGCCCAAGGAAGGATTACGTTAAATCCGGGCCAGGCTTTGAACCTCAAAGTAGCTGCAGGGCGGATCATTGAGGAAAACGAAGTACTCATGATTGAAACGAACGATAGTCTCTTTAATAGAAAAGGCATCGTTGTGGCCAGCAGTGTGCTACAAGGGGATGGGACATCACAACTGGAAGTCCAACTCCTGAATACCACACTGGAGTCCGTGGGGATTGGAGACCGCGAGACTATTGGACACTTCGAACTTCTAGAAGAACTAGAAGAAGAGCAAGCCTGCAAAGTTTCCGAGGAGGAAAACTTTAGAGACATCGGAGAAGCACCCGTTGATTTTGAAAGAGAAATTCAACTTGGTCCTGAACTGACAGATGATCAAAGAGAAGAGTTGACGATCCTACTGAAGGAGTTCCAACCGATCTTCGCCTTTTCATCTAAGGACCTGGGAGCTACGAATCTGACCAAACACAAGATCGAAACTGGAGATAATCTACCTGTTCGAGACACGTTACGAAGATGCGGGCCTGGGGAACGCATCGTAATTGATGAGACGCTAGAGGAGATGAAGAAATCTGGGGTTGTAAGGCCATCGAAATCGCCGTACGCATCGCCCATCGTCCTTGTAAAGAAGAAGGATGGCTCCTACCGTTTCTGTGTAGATTATCGGAAGTTGAACGCGATTACAAAGGCAGACACTTATCCATTACCGAGGATTGATGATGCATTAGACTCCATGAGAGGAGCATGCTACTTCGCAACGCTGGATATGAAGAGTGGATACTGGCAGTTCGAGATGGAAGAAAGCGACATCGAGAAGACCGCATTTACATCTCATCGAGGATTGTTCGAGTTCGTAAGAATGCCTTTCGGACTCCGAAACGCTCCTGCCACTATGCAACGTGCATTAGACATCCTACTCGCCGGGCACAAATGGGAAACGTGCCTTGTCTACCTTGACGACATCGTAGTGTTTGGAAGAACGTTCGAAGAATTTTTGGAAAGACTGAGAACTATCTTGGACCTGCTGAGGACAGCAAACCTGAAGTTGCATCCAGTGAAATGCTTCTTTGGATTCCAAGAAGTGAAGTATTTGGGACACCTGATCTCGCCTGATGGAATTCGGCCAGATCCAGATAAGGTTGTCGCCATAAAGAACTTCCCAGTTCCTGACAATGTAACCGCAATCAGAAGTTTTCTTGGATTGGCGGGTTATTATCGAAAGCATGTACCTGGATTTGCCAACATAGCGAAGCCAATGTCAGACCTTACGGGTAAAGATATACCGTTCGAATGGTCAGTTGACTGCGAAAATGCATTCCGCACGCTAAAGAATATGTTGTCGAAATCTCCATTAGTTGCCGTATATGATCCGAAGGCTGCAATATTTATGCATACTGATGCCTGTGGATACGGAATTGGAGCGATGCTTTACCAGAAGTCAGAGGATAAACGAAGAAAGGAGATCATTGGAAGTGTCTCCAGAGTTCTAAGGGACGCGGAAAAGAACTACAGTACGACGGATAAGGAGTGCCTAGCAGTAATCTATGGAGTCACCAAGTTCCGGCCGTACCTGTTCCAAAAGCCCTTTACAATTGTGACGGATCACCACGCATTATGCTACATGAAAACTGCAGCACGTCTGGAAGGAAGACTTGGTCGCTGGCAGCTGCTAATGCAGGAGTACGACTACAAAATCATCTACAAAGAGGGGAAACTTCACATCGAAGCCGATTGCCTCTCGAGATATCCAGCAGGAGTGCCTGTTAACTGGAAGGCCATCCCAGAAGCGGAAGACCTAGATGACAGTGTGATCTTTAATGTAACCTTACAATGGGATTGGAAGGTGGAGCAAAAATTGGACCCAGAGATTTTGAAGATTCGTGAGGAGTTGCGTAACCAACCAGAGTCACCTCTTCATAAGTTGTTTTGCGATTACGACAACAAGTTGTTCGCTTGTGTGTTTCACGGAAGTTCCGTACCCACACTCGTGAATGTGGTGCCAAAACATCTCATCCCAGAAGTAATGAGATTATGCCATGACGAGCCCGATGCTGGTCATGAGGGACAAACTAAGACCTGGAATAGAGCCAGGCAAAGATTTTATTGGAATAACATGAAGCACGACATATTCGAATATGTGCGCACATGTGAGATTTGTCAATTACACAAGTTGGGTACGGAGAAACCTGAAGGGTTCCTTCAAGAAATGCCCATTGGAAAGCCTTGTGATTGCTGGGGAATGGATTTCATTGGACCATTAGTACCGTCGGTTGGAGGAAACAAGCACATCTTGTTGGCAGTCGATTACGCCACTCGATATTGCGTTGCTAAAGCAGTGAAAAGCACAACCGCACTAATCGTAATGAACTTCCTAGCAAAAGACGTAAAGAAAATCTTCGGGATACCAGAGAAACTCATTTCGGATCGAGGGACGCCGTTTGTTGCAAAGAACACTCAAGAATTCTTGAAAATAAACAAGATAGAGCACGAAACAACAACTGCCTACCATCCGCAAAGTAATGGTCTCGCCGAAAGGACGAATAAAAGCATTATTCAGACTATGAAAAAGTATCTGACTCCTGCGAAGAACCAGACTGATTGGGCTACAAAACTGGATGAAGTTCTGGAATCGTACAACTCATCTGTACATTCATCCACGAAGTTTACGCCGTACAGACTCATGTTTGGGAGGGAGCCCAGAACTAAAGTAGACACCTTAGTTCCAGAACGACCAGTTATCGTGGATAACGAGGCAGGAAACCTCGTGGACGTTCGACAACAGGCGGAAGAACGCCAAGAAGAAGAACTAAGAACAGCCAGGGCGAACCTGAAAGCAGCACATGATCGTCGAAAGAAGTACTACGACCAAAGGCATAAGAAGCCTTACGAGTACCAAATCGGACAGAAAGTACTTGTACGAGACATGCGAATCAGGCCTGGACAGAACAAGAAGTTCTTAACGAAATGGAGACAGGGATATACGATTGTGTCGAAAGTATCGGACACCGTATACCGATTGAGTTACGAGAATCGAGCTGGAAGATTAGTGGAGGACTCTGTAAACGTTGCAAACCTGAGACCACTATATGAGACTTACCAAAAGAACGGACCCAATGTTCCTAAGACTGGAGACACCCTGGAGTCCATGGGTAACTCATCGCCAGAAGAATCCGAATCGGAACCTGTAAAAGAAAAAGAAATGACAGCGTTTGTCAAGAAAAAGAACTTACCTTCGCGTAAGAAGAGGTGTTGTGGACACTGCAGATGCCAAAATGCTTGGATCGAATCTTCTGAGGATGAAGAAGAAATTGAGATAATTACGAAAGCAATCCGAAAGCATTCTGACCGTAACGTCGAAATTAGAAGAAAAATGGCAGCAGACGACAACCAGCAGCAATTCTCATACTTACCTGGCGAAGATGCGATGAAATTCACCAGAGAATATGGTAACAAGACGAATTTTACCATGGAAACCATTGGATTTGTTGAAGAAATCAGCGAAATTCCTGAAGAAACGATGAAAATCGACGAAAAAGATGTAAATTCGCCGATGGAATTTCAAATGGAGGTGAAAAACGCGGAAGTTATCGATGAAACAGCAAAAATGGACGATGATATCGATGCTAGTGACGCCACAGATGGAAATGACGTCCCAAATGAGGAAGTAAACAGGGAGCGGTCAATGACGCTACCAAGCATGGAAGAAACACGTGGGCGGAGGGATACATTAAGTGAAATGTCTACTAGCCTCGCACCACTATGGATCCGGGTCCTATTGTTTATGTTCTTCATCACTGACAGCTTTGCCCATGTGTTGAGCACATGTACAGGCACTATTTCTCATCATCTTTTTGTTTTGAAAAGTTTTCACCCATCCATCGTGGAAAATTGTGAAAATTTCTATCGCTCGATTACGGAAAGCATCAAAAGTTTTGTTTTACTTATGCAAATTTGGTTTACCATCGTGTGCGATTACGATGGCCGGTTTATGGAAAATAAGGGGGCTGCCCTTCCAGTCGAGATTGCCAACTCAGGTCTCACAGAAGACCTGTTGGTTCGCGGAGTTTGGCGTTGGAGGCAACGAAGGCCTCTCGTCAAACGAAACCGACTCAACAGAGGCCTGAGGAATCAATTAAGGTTGGAAATCCACAGCTTCTCTCATCATGGGCCAAATAATCGAGTAAAACTGAAGGATGTCCGCCCTCATGAGCCTGGGCCAACATACAAGGACGACGTCGAAGTAACGGAGCCGAAGACTACCGCCAGGAGCAATATGGAAGCTCCTGGGAGTCCTAGGGCTTCTGTAACGTCTCCTGGACCTACATCCTTTTTGACGAGACCAGCAGTCATGCAGAGGAACGCAAAAGTCACCGAAGTCACCGAAGGTCTGCCGAAACCGCCATCCTTCTGGAAAGAGACTTGCGCAGGAGCAAAGAAGATCCTGCTCAAGGATGAGCCATTTTGGACTACTAGAGGCCTTGGACTTATACTATTACTATACTATTTTATACTTGTGTTTATCGTTTTGAGTATTTCCATACTTGTTTTGTTTATGCACGCTTGCATTTATTCGGAACACATTTCTAGTATTTTTATACTTTTCGTTTTGTATTTTTACTGCATGCCTAAATTTTATACCAACGGGTATTTTTGCAAGGTCTTATTTTTGGAAGCACAGGGACGTGCTTATAAACTAGTTGGGGGGTGTAACGAATTCATCGTCAGAATTCGTTGTTATGTTGAAACACCCTGTAGTTTTAAGTATTTTGATCGATGGGTTTCACCTCATGCTTGGGGGTGGGCGGGAGGTTATCCAGACGATACCTCCCTACCCTACAGGATGAGGAAAAGACGGCAAATGAATTGTATCGTCAATTCTTATAGGATAATTCCTAGAAGAATTGACGATATAGAACTTTTGGCCAGTGAAACACCGGTCAAGTGTGACGAAAAGGATACAGAAGTCCTTTTCGTAATTAAATTGTATTGTTATCGTTTGAAGAAGGATCAACGAAGATCCTTCTGTATTGTTATAATTTATACATCTTATAGATGTTTTCGTTTTCTTGATAAGTGATAGTTCACTTCTAGGTCCGAGTGTGTCCAAGAGACTTGGACACACCTGGAGCCTTTGTTATCATAATCAGATGTTTGTATTGTATTTTGAGTATAAATACAAGAGGTTGTAGATTGAGAGGACAGATCGGATAGATCAGGCAGATCGGACAGACCGTCTTTATGCTTAAGACCGATGCGATATCTCTCAATCTACAGGACTCTCTGTTTATTGAATAAAAGAGCATTTTCATCATACGAATTCAATGTGTGGACTCAGTCATTTTATGGGAGTGGGACTTAGGATTATAGCCGCCACGTAGCCGATGTTTCCACCGGACAACGAAGTCTCCAGCAGCCGAGTGTAAGACGACATCTCTACAATATTCTCTACCACAGGTCTCCTGAGGTACCGACCCTTGTGTCCCTGGTGGTTAAGTAGCAACACAGGAGCCAATAGACCGAAAGACTTAATCATCAACATCCATTCGACACTTCTAGATGGCTAGTAGAGATCTCTCTACTAACCCTACGGAAACGGGGATGTTACAAAATGGTGGAGGTGCGGGGTATAAGGCTATGTTACTGTCAATCTGTGGAGTCAGTCGATCTGCAGATTACCTAGTCGATCTGCAAAACCACCAAGCTGCTTGTGAATCTGCAAAATTCAATACATTTTAGGTGTTGAATTTTGCAGATTCACTAGCAGGTGGGTGGTTTTGCAGATCGATTAGGCAATCTGCAAATTGACTGATTCCGCAGATTCACAGTAATATTGATCAGTAATATCTGCTCGAGCAACTGTTATATCAAAAGTAACATCTAACATCATAGATTTCAACTGTTACAGCAAAAGTTGCAATTGTTACAGTACAGGTTGCAATTGTTAATATTACAGCAAAGGTTGCAACTCTTGCAGCAAAGGTTGCAACTCTTGCAGCACAGGTTGCAACTCCTACAGCAGAGGTTGCATTTGTTAGAGCAGAAGTTGATACTGTTATGTCAAAAGTAACATCTAACATCATAGATTTCAGCTGTTGCAACAAAAGTTGCAATTGTTACAGCACTAGTTGCAATTGTTATAACACAGGTTGCAATTGTTATAACACAGGTTGCAATTGTTATAACACAGGTTGCAACTGTTATAACACAGGTTGCAACTGTTATAACACAGGTTGCAACTGTTATAACACAGGTTGCAACTGTTATAACACAGGTTGCAACTGTTATAACACAGGTTGCAACTGTTATAACACAGGTTGCAACTGTTATAACACAGGTTGCAACTGTTATAACACAGGTTGCAACTGTTATAACACAGGTTGCAACTGTTATAACACAGGTTGCAACTGTTATAACACAGGTTGCAACTGTTATAACACAGGCTGCAACTGTTATAACACAGGTTGCAACTGTTATAACACAGGTTGCAACTGTTATAACACAGGTTGCAACTGTTATAAAACAGGTTGCAACTGTCATAACACAGGTTGCAACTGTCATAACACAGGTTGCAACTGTTATAACACAGGTTGCAACTGTCATAACACAGGTTGCAACTGTTATAACACAGGTTGCCACTGTTATAACACAAGTTGCCATTGTTATAACACAGGTTGCCATTGTTATAACACAGGTTGCCATTGTTATAACACAGGTTGCGATTGTTATAACACAGGTTGCGATTGTTGCAGCACTGGTTGCGATTGTTGCAGCACTGGTTGCGATTGTTGCAGCACTGGTTGCGATTGTTGCAGCACTGGTTGCGATTGTTGCAGCACTGGTTGCGATTGTTGCAGCACAGGTTGCGATTGTTGCAGCACAGGTTGCGATTGTTGCAGCACAGGTTGCGATTGTTATAGCACAGATTGCAACTGTTGCAACACAGGCTGTTTCAGTGCTAAGTTACAATGTTATTTATTGCCAAAGGTATGGATACTCTCAAAGCATAAGTTATTATTGTTCTTAAATAACCATTTTGCTATTGTCACATATATGGCGTAAAGGTGAATTACCATTTGTATTACCAGATTTCTATGATACAATCATTCTAATAGCAAAATGCCTTGCCATTGTAATATTACTGTATATTTTTTTAATTTTTACAAATTTTCTTTGTAAACAATTTGTTAAATATCAAGGACTTTATAAAGCTGTGGAGCAGATACAAAATGATTGCTCTATTTTGTTTATCTTATTTATTTTAGGAATCTAATCTATTTAAATTTGCATAACTGTTCTAAATCCGGGTTTTGGCTTGCCGTTTTTTTTATTCTCACAACGTTGTGAACAAAAATGTAGAATAAGCGGAGGAGGAGGAGGACTGAGGAAGGTCCCTTAAAATGTTGTAATAGTAAAAATGTGACAAAAGGGAGGGGAAGTTGTAATGAGTTGAGGTTTTTGATTGAGAGAATGGGACCTTTTTTTTTTTTTTTGAATGGAGGAACAAAAGAGTTGAATATTGGAAAGGGGGGGGGGGGGGGTGAGGGTAAATGTGGGTGGGGGTGGTGAACTTTTGGTGTCAAAAGGGTTATTCAAAAGTCAGAAAAGAACAATAGAATGGTTTAATGGGTGGCAAAAAAAGGGATACATGAAATGAGTTAGGTGAATGTAATAGAAATGAAAAAGGGGGTGTTAGAGGTTTTTTAAGGGGGGGGGGGTGGTTTGGGAGAGGTAGGTAAACTTATATGAGGAGAGGAGGTGGGAAGGAGGAGTGTCTTTGGTTGAAAGTGTGGGTGGGTTAAAAACGAAACAAAAGCGAAATGCAAATTAGCCATTAAAAGACACACGCGACTAAAAATAGAAAAATTGTATCTGCTATTGTGTTCTTATTTTTTGGTAACCATTTTGAAAAACGTTTACAACGTTATTCAAAACTAAATGGCTTCTTTATTTTTTTATTATTAGTTGTCTCTCTAATTATTACTTGTTGTAATGAATCGTTTCTACTTTTGTCAGCAAATATAGTGGGGTGGTGCAGGTAAACCGGTTTAAAAAAAATTTTAAGTGGTTAAAAACAAGTTTAAAGAATATTTTAGAAACTAAAAAAACCTACCATATTTAAAATTAAAATGTTATTTTAAAGTTGTTAAATTTTAAAAATAACGACATAAAAAAGTCGTTTTTCTTTTCCCTGTCCAAAATTTTAAGTTTTATTTTCAAAAAAATGCTTAGTCTTATTTTTAAATAATTCTAGTTTGACATCTAGCATGTGGACTCTAGCCTCAAGTCAGGTTTTTTATACTGAAAAAAAATATCTCTGATGATTTAGAGCCATATTGTTAATGGGATATAGACGATTGCCCTAAAACCATTTGCTCTAAAAGGACAGTTTTACCCCTTTAGGGAAAATGGTTTTAGTGCAAATGTGTCTTTAGGGCAAATGTTTTGTTTAGGGTAAATGGCTTTAGGGCAAGTGTCTTTATGGCGAATGTCACACACCCCGATAGTTTTTACAAACTATCGATTGTTCTACCGGTTGCTCAACCAGTCGATAGTTTGTGAATATCGAATAGTCAACTACTGCGATAGTATTTCCTATCGATATCGGTATCGTATAATTACTATATGTTGTTAACAATCAACTGAATTTTTAAATGGGGTGGCATTTTTTAATAGCTAAGACTTTGTTTCCATTGGGGTTAAAATTTGAACCTTTTGAAAATTTCAACTGGTGAAAAATTGAACGTATACGTGGCCTTTTGCCTATGATAGTGAATGGGCGGGAGACGCCACGTTTGTTCCATTTTTCACTAGTTGAAATTTTCAAAAAAGTTCAAATTTTCACCCCAATGGAAACAAGGCCTAACATTAATTTAATTTTAAGCTGGTTTATCTGCGCCACTCTCTTTATACTTTTAAGTAATAGTTCGTTTCTGAGACATACTTATGTGTGCTGTTGGTGTTAATGTGAGGAGGTGGAAAAATATTTCTTTGTTATAAAAGTTCTTCTATAAATCTGTTTCTTTGTGTTGTTGCTGCTGTTTCTATACTGTAAATTCATGGGAAGGAAAAAAAGGGTTAATAGCAGAACTCTTACTTTTTGCTTTAGTAAAATGGTTGTTAGTTTATTCAGGCATAAAAGTGTAAAATTGCATTTCTCTTTCTCTTTTTTTTTTCTTTTTCTGCATAAAAATTGCCCCCAAAAAGAGTCAAATGTTGGCACACTTGTGACATTTTTACAGTAAATCTACAACTGTGCCCATTCATTGGTCCGGAAGTTGCGCTCGTTCGAAATTAGGCATTTTTATGAAATAAATTTTCAATGTGAACGTGGTTACAGGAGAAAAACGGAGAGAAAAAAAAGTCATGCATTAAAATCGTTTAAAGCTTTTAAATTACTTTGAAGGGAAATTGTTTTATGCGTATACAGAATTCCTCCCCCCCCCCCTAAAAAAGGAGAGAAATGGAGTTTTTTTTGGTTCAGTTCATTGAAATCTTTAATTGATTCACAAAACTCTTAAAGAAAACTTGATTTATTATTTGTTTTATTGACTATGACTAGACCTTGTGAAAAGTCTTGAAAAAAGAATTTGTTAGATTTCTTATGAGAGAGAGAGAGTGAGAGAGAGAGATAACAAAATTAGTTGCATACTAGAATGGTATAAATTAAAGCCGCTAATATAGACCAAGCTCGTGAGCCGTTCTAGAACAGTTCGCGAACAGATACAGAACCCGATTTTAGAACAGGCAATTAGAAATCGGGACATACAGAAGTGGGCTCCGCCATTTTTATGACGACCGACAATTTCTAATTGTTTTGTTGAGTGGTTCGACGTTGAAAAAGGCGGAGCATGTGAGGTCAGACTACATAACCAACCAATTAGAAGTTGCCGGTCGTCATAAAAAGGGCGGAGCCAACTTCTGTATGTCCCGATTTCTAATTGCCTGTGATTTTAGACGGGAGCTTGGGGCAGTTCTCGAACATCTGCCAACCAGAGAACCCGGTCTAGACGTAGAGGTGGCAACGGGTAGAACTGTACCGTTTCTACTCGGTTCAGAACTGGTTTAGTCGGTTCCTGGTTCGCGATTTTTTTTTTTTCGAAACCGGTTCTGATCAGTTTTCTTGATCTTGACAAACCAGTTCAAACCGGTTCCCAATATGCATTAGTTGATTTGCGCTGCACATTAATGTGGTAATGTGGGCCCGCAGTTCTTTAGACCACTGTCTTGGTATAAATAAACGCTTGTACCGAAAAACGTATTTTTTTAATATTTATTTACTTGTTTCATAATTTTAGTAGTTTGATTTTGATAATTTAATGTTTATAAATTGCTTTTTTTTTTTGTATTTACAGATATCTCAAGAATGAACTTTTATTTTGAAGTTCCTCAAATTTTATTTTATTTGATCTTCTGACGTTTCTTGAAAATAATTTCGAATCATTCGTTCATTAATCATGCGACTGATCTAATCATGGACAAGAAAGTTTATTTCAACTTTTGAGCCCCATTGAGAGAAAGAGAGAGGAGAGAAAGAAAGAAAGAAAGAGAAGAAAAGACAAAAGAAAAAGGAGGTGTGAATGAGTTTGTGGACAGAATGATGCTTCAGAGAAAGCAACCCCTGAGAATGAGGCACTCCTGCAAAGCATCAAAGCTTTGCAAATGTTTCTACCTCTCAGGGTTACTATTGCTCAGTATATGGAGGCCAATGGAAGCACTAGAATTAGGTAAGTTTTTTTGTTTTGTTTTTGGTTATTTCTAGTCTTGTTGTTTTTTTTTATTACTATTTTCATTGAAATGGAAAAGAAAAATATCGATTTATTATGTGCTATAAACATAAAAGTGATGTTTTATGAGTATGTTATATATATACTAGAATAAGCAGAAGTAGAATGTACAATGTTTTCTAGATAATTATAATATGTAGCTCACTAGTGACCAATTAGAAAAGAAAAAGTACAGGACACTGACCACAGGAAACTGCAAAGGAGAGAGTTTCCACACTAATGTTATGGGGTGAACCTTTCTCTAACCTTTTCTGGTTAAAGGGCCGCATTTTCGTTTGTATTGTGCAATGCTAACAAATTGAGAAAAATATGCAAATTGCATGAAAACAGTAGAATAAGAATGTTGTTGACGTCATTAATGGAGAGTCTCATTAAGTCAGAAAAAAAATGACCACTCTCTTGAAAGAGAGAGAGAGAAAGAAAGAAAGAAAGAGAGAGAGAGAGAGAGACATAGAAAGAGACAGATACAGAGGAAGAGAGAAGCTTTTGTTGGCTCGTGAGCCACACTTTGAGCATCTTCTCTCGTGGGAATCATTATGAAGCAATGCATTTATGAAGACTTAATTGTTGTTTCTAATAATGGATTTGAATATTTGCGCATGCGCACATTGTCATGCATACACTAAGGTATTGATAATATATTACAGTATTAATATATGCTTCTTCGTAAATAATAATTTCTTGCAACATTTTTGGATTATTATTAGTAATGTTCTCTTTAACATTTCAGAAAAAAAGTTTTTTGAGTTTTATGTCGGGAAAATCTCTCTTTCTCTCTCTCTCTCTCTCTCTCTTTCTTTCTCTCTCTCTCTCTCTCTTTCTTTCTCTCTCTCTCTCTCTCTCTCTCTCTTTCTTTCTCTCTTTCTCTCACTCTTTTTCTCTCTTTCTCTCTCTTTCTCTCACTCTTTTTCTCTCTTTCTCTCACTCTTTTTCTTTCTCTTTCTCGTTTTCCTTCTCTTTCTCTGTCTCCTCTCTTTCTCGTTTTCCTTCTCTCTCTTCCTCTCTTTCGCCCTTTCTCCTTCTCTCTCTCTCTCTCTCTCGCTCTCTATCTTTCTCTCTATCTTTCTCTATGAGAGTTTCATCATTGTTAGTAATATCTAAGCTCATAAATTTAAAATAAATTAAATTTAGTATTCCTTCATGATTTATCAAGAAAATTGTGTGCCTTTTCTTTTAAAAAATACGGCGGATTTTTTTCATAGGAATTTGCATACAATTTACATATTAATTTATTTATGAAAGATTTAAAAGCAGTCTATCTGTATGATGGATTGTTTTATAAATTATGAAAATAGGTATTTTTTTACATTTGCTCTTTTTTAAGTGTTTTTTTGTGCGTGCGTGTAATATTTGTGTGTTTCATACACAAATATTACACGCACGCCCAAAAAAACACGCTTCTATAACACAGACAAACCTGTGCATTACACGTGTTTTGTATGCGTCGTTTGTCTTATTTGACAATGTATATGTTACTGTCAATCTGCGGAATCAGGCAATCTGCAAAACCACCAAACTGCTAGTGAATCTGCAAAATTAGACTGAGGCAGATACACCGCAGTTATAGGCGTGTGGCTCTCATGATTTAACACAGGCAAACACGCGTAAAATACGCGTGTTTGTCTGGTTGATGAGAGACGCGCGTGTGTATTTGTTTCAAATTCGCGTGCATGCACGTGTGTTTTCTATGTCTTTCCATTTTTTTAAAAAAAAGTACTGAAACACAAGCTGAGTGTATGTCCGTGCGCGCGTGTATGCGTGTTTCGTGAATGACACAGAGAGACACGTGTGAAATACTTGTCTTTTATGTGTTATGTCTGGTTGATGTTAAATGGGCACGTGTTTCAGAGGCTTTTGAACGGTGTGTTCTGTGTCTGTCTACGTTTTTTTTGTGTGCGTGTGTCTGTTTGTATCTGGCATTATTTTCTTGTGTCTCTTATAAATTGCACGCACGCGCGCGCGTGTGTATGTATGGTCTTTAGACTTTCTATTTTCGTTTTGTGTTAAATGTGCGTGACTTGTAATCACGTGTCACAGAATGTGTGTTTGAGCTTTTGGTGTCCATTGTTGAATATGAAGAAGAAGAAGAAAGAAAAGGGTTTTATATGTAGTAGAAAAACAAGCACTTCAGAAATGGCAGCTAGATTCTCTCAGATTTCTAGCAGAAATTGCTATGGCTTTGATCTCCTGCAGCAGCGTTCATTACAGAACGCTGTCATATAACAGTAAATTGACATATCTAGCTCATAACTTTATGACTAAGGCTCTGATTTTTATGCAATTATTATCAAGTAAATGTTTCTCAGTCTGTGGCGCAAGAGCCAATTTTGAAGTAATCATCACCATTAGAGCAACTATACAATTGTGTTTTTTCTAATCAAAAAGACTGATTAAAGGCTAGATGTCTGCTTACTATCAGTTGTCAACTAGAATTCTAGCCTCTAATCAAGCGCGATTGCAGTTGCTCTAATGATGATGATGATGATGATGATTACTACACAATTGACTCTTTGGCCACAAATTGAGAATCATTTGCTTTAATATTGCATAAAAATATGAGCTCTATTTGTGACAATCGCAAAAACAAAATTTGCATCATTTTATGACAATTTCTATCATATCTTTATGATTACTATTGACTAGCATAATGCGTAATGTGACATTGGTAGGAAAATAATTGCGTTTTTTTTGTTTTCTCAGCTAATAACGAAATTTATGAATTAATAATTTAACTTCATTAATCGAAATAAGCGCCATTAAAATTGACACCTTTTTGCCAATTAATCGCAAGTTTATTTATTCCCGTGGTGTAAAATTTCCGGCGTCCTGGAGTTGATAAAATGTCGAAATGCATTTTTGGCAGCAGCTATACGTTTTTGAAGATATTTGTTTATTTTACATTTTCAATTCAATCGCATGAATTGAAACACAAT
This sequence comes from Brachycybe producta, assembly GCA_036925085.1. NCBI lineage: Eukaryota > Metazoa > Arthropoda > Diplopoda > Playtdesmida > Andrognathidae > Brachycybe > Brachycybe producta. Next base: position 245,765 of record JAUPFP010000066.1, read on the forward strand.
TAATTATAAAACCAAAGTTAATATTACTCAAATACAGACCGCAAAATACACTTTCAAATGATCTTAACACAAACACACTGTAATTACACTTATATTGAAAACAATTGAGTTTCAATTGCAGTAAACAAAAAACCGTAATTATTTTCCTACCAACCTAATAAAAAATATATTCAGACTTAACATCCTAAGATGTGATTTTCATATTTTCATGATGTGCTCCTTTGTTTTCAGCTAGAATCGTTAGTGGTTCACTCACTACAGCGACCAAGATAGTTTTTAAATAGTCTTTTAAATTGGTTGCCCTGAGGAGGAGGAGGAGCCAAGGAGGATCATTAAGTCTCCAGCGAGCGGAGCGAATTGCGATATCATGATCAATAGAATCTTGCAGCTAGAAGTCGCTATTTAAAAAAAAATGCCTGAAATTTTCTAGTTCAAAACACAGTCCTGAAAGCTGTAGCTATTTTCCTGCAGAATTCTGTGTGCTCAATATAGCTACCTTCTTTTTTTGAAGAGCTATATTTTCTTTTACATTTATAATCTACTATTGAAAAAAGGGTGGGGGGGGGCTTTTACTTTAAGAGTAGAAACCATGAGCCACATTTTGAAAAGAAATTTCATTGCTTTTGAGTATCAGATTGATATTGGATAGCAAATTGATTTATTGTGATCATTTTGATGACCCGTTTCACTATTTCCTATTCAATCCCTCTCCCCCCCCCCCACCTTAAAAACACACACACAGTGTGAAACAAACACACTGAGAAAAGAGTGAACACAAGCACACTACACAGTCTACCCTCAAAAACTACACTAGGCCTAGTTTTGACGTTCAACCCTCCTCCTAGTCCAACCTTGTGTATATTTCAAATTACTCACACCACTCCCCTAGGATTCATCTCCCCTTAATCCACCTCTCACTCTCTCTCCCCCTTCAGAATCATATATATTCAGCTGAGCTTTGGACCATCATTTCTCAAGAGAGAGAGAGAGAGGTCAGCAGCATCAGCTGGGTTTTTTTTGTGTGCTGTGTGGTGGTAGTAGTTGTCCACTACGGAGCCCTGTAAAGGACATGCGAGATTTTTTTTGAAATCTCGACATGTCGACTTTATTCGTGACATGTTGACTTTTTATAAAACTCGACATGTCCACTTTATTCTCGACATGTCGACTTTTAATCTCTTTTATTCGACCATGTTAACTATGCCATGTTGCGCGCACCATACTCTTAATAAATTAAATTATTTATGCTACAAGAGGGCGCTTGCAATAATTTGATTATTAGAGTATGGTGCGCGCAACATGGCATAACTGACATAACCGAATAGAAGAGATTAAAAGTCGACATGTCGAGATTCTGGAAAAAATCGACATGTCGAGATTAATTTTTTTTTTTTTTTTGCAAAAGACCTCTGCAGGGCTCCGTAGTCCACTGAGATGGTGTGACCATCTAGTATTTTCTTGTGTGTGTGGTATATAGCTAGTGAGGCATATATATATTAGGATGAATGCATTGACCACATACAGTACATACAAACTTCCTATGACTTTCATTCTCCCCCATCTTTATTTTTACTTTGTATATTAAACCCTGAAGCTATTGACCAATCCAACCCAATCAATTGCATATATGTGTAGCCTGAAGAAGAAAAATAAAATACGTGGGTGGTATAAGACCGCGTGGACGTTATTCTTAACATTATATAAAGGAGGGGAGGAGGAGGCTAACACATAAGTCTAGTCCAAGTGTAATTGAATTTTCAAATCGTTGGTTCAGAGTCTCTTAATTCAATTGCATGCAAGAGTCCCTTTTTTCTTCTTCGAATATAGAAAGGCTCAGGTCCTTCCCTCTCAACCCCCTTATGTGTTGTTGGGTAAACCTTTACAGGCTTTTCAGAAGAAGAAAAAAAGATTGTACAGTATTTATAGACTTCTGTATAGTTAAAGATTAATCCGAGCCCTGTTTGAATGAAATCCACTTAAAAATGAGAGTCTTAGAAGAGGTTATTGGTTGTATTGAGGGTTAGCTAGAAAGCATGACATGGTCATGGTACCACACAGCTTGTTGGGTTTCCACGATCTTTGAAGCCTGGGCTGGAGAGAGAGGGGGGGGGGAGGGAGGGAGGGAGGGGATGGATGTCCTCTTCTTTTACCCCTGTCCATCCAACTCCCCCCTTTTCCTCATTGACAGTTGAATGATTCAGAGAGTTATAAATACAATAGATTCATCTGAATCCTCTTGTGGGTGCATCTGACCATTGATGCCCTCCGGTTCTAACATATGAAACTGTCATTCTGGTGTTTTTTTAAACATGCTTGGATGGTAGGATGTTGGCTCTGGTGGACAGCTAGTTGTATTGCCAATTTGCCACTGGTTATAAGTTCGGGGCAACATTTTTTTCATATCCAGTGATTGACCCCCCTTTTTGCAGCTCTAGTTGCATTCAAATGCAATTGTTTTCCTAACTGAGGAGTTGCTGCTTCACACGGAACACTTTGTGTCGCCACAAACAGTGTTCGTTTTTTAAGCAGAGAATTGATTACGTATGGAGGTTTTTCTCTGCAGTGTGTTGATGAGTGTTCGAGTGTAGCTACTAGAGGCCAACACCGCCTGTTTGTGTATGGTGACCAAGGTCACTAAATTGGAATGCAATGACAACTTTTAGCAATTAGCATTATCACCAACTATTCTAGTTTCTAAAACACTATGGATTTTTTCGTAGTGTTTCTGCTGAAAAACGGTCGTGGGTGGGGAAGGGGGGTGTGGAAGATACCTATAGAACTTAATAGCAGCACAGGCACACGCCATCTAGGTGGTCAAAAACAAAATAAATATGTAGAAAGCCACCTTAAGTGGTGTCCTCAGTGCTAATAGGAGAGTATACAACTGATTCTCAGTAAACTGGAAAATAAAACAATACTATATCCAATTCAATTCAACTCAGTACACCTGCAATCAACTTAAAAGCCATGTGGCAGGAAGGGGGGGTGAGAGATTGCTCCCAATCACAAATGATTGTCATTCAGGTAAAACAAGACATCATTGTTAAATTGAACTCGTCTTAAAGCCCCTATCACACTAGCAACCTCCAATGCAATTCAATTTGCAATTCAACCTGTGATGTGACTTGCAACTAGAACTTTGTAATAAACTTCTATATCACTATTCAACCTAGTTGCCAAACAAGTTTTCCAGACTTCGTTTATGTCAACTGGCTGACATTTGGGTGAATTTCGTACGGTATCGGAAGCTATTTTACTTTTAATCCGCGTTTTACTGAATTTTAAAATCTCAATTCTATTCTGGATTTCCAGTAAAATGCAGCTAAAAAGTAAAATGACTTTCCAATGGCCTGCTTTCCATTCACACGATCTGCTGTGAATCGTAGTGAAAATCTTACCTCCTTGGTTTGTGTACATATTGTGATCAACTAACAGGAAGTTCATAAACCGGAAGTCATGAAACCGGGAATTCGTTCAATGTTACATATGTCATTTCCGGCAAATGGCCTGATTGGTTGTTTGTCAGAAAGTTACATGAAAAGTCTGTCAGAAGTTGAACCTGTGCAACTCGGTGAGACTGAGTTTGACACGTGTTGCATGTCACATTGCACGTTTTATTAAATCAAAAGTTGCTAGTGTGATAGGGGCTTAACAAAGAACTATTAAATGGAAGAGAATTTCCATAGTCTAATAAGTAGTAATAACATTTGGGGGAAAAAAAGACCAAAAATATGCATCAGTTCTAGCCATTAACTTTTATTTTAAAGTCTTTGAATGCCCATGTCTTCCCATACGAGGATGTGTATTCAATAAGTCATTAAGTAGGACAATGTTATCATCTTCCAGTAAATGTTCGAAAAGAGCAAGGGGGCTTGGTCATTTCTTCGATCTGGTAAGGATTCCCAGTTTAGTTCCTGAAGCATAGAAGAGATACACTGTCAGTATTCACTTATCTTAGTTCAAATAGTGGAATTAACAAGAAATTCAAATTCTTGCTAGGTTTTCTTATAAGGATTGTTGTTGTTGTTGTTGTGATTCTGGTTTTTTTTTAAACTGTTGACAAACATAAGTAAGAACATTTCTTGTTCTTATGTTTATTCATTTCTGTCTTAGTTTTTCTTCTTCTGTTTTGTATAAATCATAAAAAGTTAGAAACATTTTTTTTCTTCTTTCTTTTCTCTTGCTTCTTCTTCTGGAAATAACTTTTCAGTTTTTCTGTTGCAAATTATTATACTCTAAAGCAAGCATGTCAAACTTAAAGGCTAACACGGGCCAAATAAACAAGGTCTAAGTTTATGTGGGCCGCAAAAAAAACAAAAACTTCAATTTTTATAGAAACTTAGGTTTATTTCGAAAAGTTGAAGTATAAAAAAGAACAAGAACAACGGTAAAATTAGTGTTTTCTTCCTGACACTTGGTAACTCTTCTCTGCTACAATCTTTCCTACTTCAGGGGAAATCTTGTTTGCAGTGATTACTTTCAAAACTCTGACCCAAGTTGAATGTCAGTAATCCTGGATCTGACAGGGGCTGGGCCGCAAAGATATTCGTTGTGGGCCGCGTGCGGCCCGCGAGTTTGACATGCTTGCTCTAAAGAGTAATATTTGCTTCTATATATTGTATATATTTTTAAGACAGGATATCCCGTTTTTATTTTTACTAATATTATCCTATGAGGAATATCAATAGTACTGTCTTTCATGTTACAGTTTCTTCCTTCTTCTTCTTCTTCTTCTTTGGATATGAATTGTTCAACTTCACAAGAAATGAAATGATAACATTTTTATTTCAATTTTTTTGTTGTGTGTGTGTTTGTTGTCGTAAGTGGGATACCAGAAAGGACTCTAAATACTTAGTTTCACTTGAATTACTTTGAAATGTTGTTGCTAACTTTTAAGTAGAACAATGGGGGTATATGAGAGTGGATGGAATTCTTTTGTGGGTTTTTGTTGTTGTAGAGTAATAGCGTCGTATTAAGAAGTGATACCATGTAACTGACATTTTTGGTGCTTTTGAGGGTTTGGTATAAAAATACTAAAAAAAGAAGTGCATCGTTTGGAAAATGTCGCAAAATAAACACAAATTTATTTTAAAAGATATTGACTGGTAGAGACATCTGGTAGATGGAGGGTGTTCAAATCCATTTAATGTGGTTTTGTGAATATTTAGAGAAAATAAAAATTATTTGTGATGTCATGTTCCAACATAATTATATTAATTATGGCTAAAAAATGATCAAATAATTTTATTAGCAAAAAAAATTGTGTAACAAAACCTTAAATTTGCATTATAAAGTTTTTTTGTTCCTCTTGTAAAATTTATATTTTGTTAAGCCTCGTTTTCACGATGGTTGCTGTCATGAGAGCAACTATCGCGAGAACTATCATCGTGCAGACCACCATGATAAGCCTCGTTTTCACGGTGATAGTTCTTTCATGAGAGTATAGCTGTCATGAAAGTTGCGATAGTTCACTCTATCACGATAGCAACTGACTACACGTGTGTCTTGAAGTAACGTGATAGTTCTGTCATGACAGTGTGATGCCTACTTCCTAGTCAACTGCGGTGTTGCCTGTCTCCCTCAAGAAGCTAAATTTCCCAATAAGGTAATATTTCGGTTCAGTTCTCTACCCTTTGCCATCTCTAACTAATGTACTGCACAGATCTGCTAATGCATATTGGGAAGCGGTTTGTCCAAGATCCACGAACTGGGTTGCCAGCACTGATGTGACGGCAGACAAACGACGCGTTTGAATTAAATGCATTTGCAACTATTTTTTTTAACACATTGTATTTTGTGAGAGAACAAATCGTAGATTTTATAACAAAAAAAAATCTGTGGAAAATGGATGAGGTCTTTTATGAAATTCTGCACAAAGTGAGGCACTTCTTTCACTATGAATTTCTTAGAGAGGGAGAGAGAGAAAGAGTGGAAAAAAATGCATTCTTTTGAGAAATGACCTTTTAGTTCGTTCTGGTGGAACTAACGAACTCATTGTGTACATCAAGATGTCATTTCTTTGCTTTAGAATGAAGATCCAGTTGCATTTCAAGACTGACCAAAAATATGTACATTGTAAGCCTAAAGTGGTTTCTTAAAATCCCTCGAGATTAACTGAACTTCTTGAAGACGTCCAGTGTGTCCACCTCATGTTACTTAATTTAGTTGGTACAGTAAAACGTCGATAATCGGAACTAATGTTGGATATGACTATAGTTTCGATAATCGAAAGTTCATATAATCGAACTCACAATATAAAATGTGGAGAAAAGTAAGAAAAAAAAAGAAAAAAAACGATTGCAAAGAGATTTTTTTATCTCCATAAGTGATAATTCCATAAGATTAAGTAAAACCTAGTACACACCGGGATTTTATGTTGCGATACATTGTTGCATCGTCTCAGTGACAACCATTTGTGATTGGGAATTGTTCCCCCACCCCCTCCCACATGGCTCTCGTGCTGATTGCGTATGTACTTGATTGAATTGAATTGAATGTTGGGGGGGGGGGGCAGAATAGCAACTGATGCGATTCAGACCCGCAGCATTGTTTCGTGTCCACAACTATACTAAGTTTCTCTTTGTATCCTTCTGTCACCATGTCATTATCACCTACGGAAGTGGCCATTTTCAATATGTGCTTACATTGTCATTAATCAAGAGTGGCGAATAAAACAGAAATGGTGGTAGGCACTGGGCACACGAGCTTTTCTCAGCCGTGAACAAATTCAGTTCACCCTGATATTAGGATATGGAGCAGGAGTTCGAAATCTCCAATACACAATTTAGTAGTGAATTTACACTGAAGAAGGTCCTCAAGTAGCTTAACAATATTTGAAAAGCCTAGTCTTTAATAATTAATAGCAAACTGAGCTCTTTTGAGTATTTATTTGAGTTTCAAAAAGCGTCCACACTATGAAATGTTTCGCAACAATGTTTAAATGTCTCCCATTTCGATTGGGGGGGGGGTGAAGAAACATGAATCTGAGCTGACGCGATTCAGCCCCGAATCGCAACTGGCGCGATTCATACCCGCAACATTGTATCGCTACAAAGAACCCTGATGTGTACTACTACTACCCTTACAAAAAAAAAATAGTTGCAGCAACTAGTTCATGTGCAGTGTTGAACAGTATTTGACACCAATTTTGCGAGTAGTGTGACCCCTGCTTTTAAAACTGATTGGCTGATATTATGCTTCCCGCAATTATCTGAGCTGTCAGTGGAAGCGTAAATATTGTTGGTCCAACAGAAGGAAGATTTTTTTTTCTTTCTTTCTATGAGAAAGCTACTGGTATATGTGGTGACCAAGGTGGCCTTCGCCTCAGGACTGCGACACCATCCATCATGTCTCAATTGTAATGTGGGTCATTTAGGTGATGACAAGGAAGTAGTAAAAGTAGCTCGGCGGGATGAAGGAAAAATATAGTTTGGATTATGTACTAGAGGTCATAAAATGGGATGTCCAGAGAATTGTTTCTTGTTACATTGATGATAAGTTCAATTGCGGTTCAGCATGTATTTTAGAAAGATATTAATCTTGAAAATACAGTGCAGATTTACATGGTGAACTCTGACCCTACTTATAAATCATTTCTCATGTATGCCGACAGTAGGAAGAATTTGAATTTGTATGCTTCATATAAAGGCCTTGCTAGGGCTCAATGGAAAAGAACTCCAAATTTTCAAATATTCCAAAAGCAACAATTTCCACAAAATTGAACTCAAAAAATAAATAATTTGCAGCCTATAGAATAATGAAAACTCTGAAAACAAAAGCAATTGTATAAATCCCTATGCTGCTGTCTGCACATGGTCACCGTGACCATGGCAGTGTCACATTTCCCTAGATTCTCTTTTGTATTTCAGAGCTTTTTCTTTGGAGTACTCCACTCTGAAACAACAGTTTTCAGAAGAAAAAACTTTCGAAAAACTATCATTTCTGAGGTTTTCATTGAGCTCTAGCGAGGTCTTTAGTTAGGAGTGCAGAGCTCGTGAAAGCGTGGTGCTGAAGGCGGTTGCCTCACTCGCCTTGTCCTAACGCCGGGCCTGCGTGTTTTTCAGTATAAACTGTAAAACGAATTTTGTGAAAACATGCCTGAAACAAACGGGAACACAGTAAAAACATGCCTGAAACAAACGGGAACACAGTAAAAACAAGCTTGGACTGTTTGAGAATACATTGAAACGATCACTAAAATCTGCAAATTTACCAAAAGCCCATTCTATCAGTTTGCAAGCTTTTTTTTTGTATTTGGTTTTTTGAAAATTACTCTGCAAGCAGCCGAGAAGGCCTGTGGCAGAGTGGGCCGGCCATCCATCATGTCCAGTAAGATGCTGCAACAGTCTGCAAATCAGTAGACCTTGCTTCGTAGAGAATGTCTGGCAAGAGACGGCTGTACATTGCACATCAGTCATCTCTGATTGGTGTCATCTAGAGATTGTTTGATGTAATTTCAGCAATGCAATGTGCAGGATTCAGTCACGATGTAGCCATTAACCTCATGGTCTGAACCAACCCTTTTAACTGTTTTTTTTTTAACATCTCATCAGTGTTTGTTATTGCTGAAGTTGGTTACATTTTACACCTGTATTAAAGCTTTTTAACAAATCCCATTTCTTTCCAAACAAAGATGGTAACAATGTTTATGTAATTGATAAGAAATGTGCCCATTTGTTAGAAGCTTAACTTTAAAGGATTACTGAACAAACAAAAAAATCCAATCTATTGCCAAGATTTCTTTTGATTTTGTGAGGTTTTTTGATCTAATTGATATAATCTCATATTTTTTTTTTCTTCTTTTTTTAACGGTTCTGAAATAAGATTAAAGAAATTCCCATAGGCCAATTTTAGAAACGTCAATATCAGGTTGGCATTTAATTCGATAGAGGAACACCTAAGTTTTTAGAGGGTTTCTAGTTGTGAGTTGGAGGGAGGGGGGCGGTGGGATGCCAGGACCTTTTCAGTTAAAGGTTTCTTTCACATAGATATTTCTTTCTTTTCTCGTATTTTTTATGGGTGACCGTTTTTGACAGGAAAAGAAGGGGGGGGGAGAGGATAGCTTTACTCTTAAGTCTTTAAGCTGTATCGATTTAGACTGAAATGCAATGGCACTTAAGTTTGTCCAATGGTGTTGTGTTGCACATTTTAGTGGTTTGTTGGTTTGGCTTTTTTTTAGACTCAAATATCTATTGAAGGGAGTCGATTTCATCATATAACAACATATATTACCTTAGGTGCTTTTAGTGCGAAAATACGCACACATATACATAAATAGTTATACCTCTTCCTTACTGTGGCGTGGCTGGGGGCCCACAGCCCCCCCCCCCCCCCCCCCCGCGACCACGTGGGAAGTAGGGTGCAGGAGGTTTTGGGCGCATTTCTGTGCTGCAAAGGTTGTGCAATGTTTTAAGAAGCAAAGGTGGTGGGGGGAGGCGCAATCAAGTCATTTTTACTGTCTTAAAGCCGGTGACGGTCCAAGGACGGTTGATGTACATCGGATGCTGGCAACCCGTGCCCAGATCCGTCTTCCCGTGGTTTTTTTTCTTCTGGGTTTAACGGGGCCGATCTTGGGCACATTTCTTCCGTAGAAAGTCATGTTAAAGTTGACTGTAAAAAGTTAACACCCTCCGGGAGTCAACTCCTGGAGTATTCATGACTTAGCTACTCCACTGCTTCCGTTAAGGCGGCTGAATAGATATTTATTTAGTTTTTGCCCCCCCCCCCCTTTTAATGGCGCCATTGCAGTCGCTATCATGTTCTATAGGAGAGGTCTCTTCCCACAACAAGTATAGTTGTGAGAAAGTTTTTGTTTTTTAAGCGAACGTTTTTCAGGAGAACACAAAGAAAATCATAAAGGAATCACAAAGGATGGAGATCAAACAGTCACATAGAAAAGATTTCAAAAAAGGAAAATCATTAAGGGATAAAGAAAGCTAATACACAAACGCGATATAGAAGTTTGCCCCAAAGACACATGCCCTAAAGACACTTGCAATAAAGCCATTTGCCCTAAAGCCATCTGCCCTAATGCCAGTTGTCCTAAAGGGATGATTGACCAAAATCCACTTGCCCTATAGGGATGCACACAAACACAGAGAGACATGTAACAACACTTATAATGCAAAAGCTATTTGTGATCTTTCTTTATTCATGTTGTGACCACAACAAATGGAAGGAATGAACATAACAAATAAAAGAGAGATGGTTTGGTGTAAGAAAAGCAGTTTCTGAGAAAGAAAAAAAGGGAGATGGAGGATGAAAGACATTTAGAATGAAAAACTAATGCCTCTGTAACAAGGTTAAGGCTCTTATCGGACTTCTGGCATTTGACAGAGATTCAACAAGAGTGTAAACGATGCTCTTTTTTTAGAGCGAGCGAGAGATAGAGAGAGAGAGAGAGACAGAAAAACAGCAATGAAATCCGTTCAAACAAGCGTAAAGTTACATTTGTAGTAGGCTTTGTAACATCCCTTGTTTTGTATCTTGTTTTTAATGTAACATCAGTTAAGATGTCATCATCTTAGGTTTTTGTTACGCGATTAGTTTCAAAATAACCCATTCATGAGGTCAATTAGCACTTAAAAAAAGGACCAGTGTCAAAAGGACAGTAATTAAGATAATCCACTGGACATGGACATCATTTGAGTCCAATATCTACAACTTTCATCTTCAGAAGTCATTCATGCAAATCATGAAAGTGTTTAAGAAATTGTAGATTAATTAAATTATGCACTTAAGGAAATTTTCATTATGATTAAATTTTAAAATAAACTTTTTATGGTAATTTTGAATTCTCAATTTTCATTTTTCACTTTGTTGTTATTGCAAAAAATTTTTTTAAAAAAAATTTCTAATGTCCAAAATCTGAAACTTGTTTATGTTCTATTTGCCCTAAAAAAATATTTTATTGGTAATCAACATCAGAATGCTTTTGGGTGGCTTTTTTTATTTACTCTTCTAGTTCATAATTACTTGAAATTTGGAAGTTTTACTTATAACTTTTTTAAAATTTTAATTTGTAAGCATCACTTAGTGGCAAGTCATATGTATGCTAATTAGGGTTTAAATATTAAGTAGTGTTGCATGAAGGTAGAGACTTGCATCAAACTCATGACTCACGAGATATGGAAAGGAGAGAGAGAGAGAGAGAGAGAGAGAGAGAGAGAGAGAGAGAGCTTTTGAAAAAGCCGGTTATTAAGGCGCGCTCTTAAGCAAAATCTCAGCTCATGGGCTTGCTGGATTTTTGGAAAAGCCCAGCCCATGAGCTTGAGGAACTTTTGGAAAAGTACAGCTCATGTGCTTGGTGGACTTTTGGAAAAATACAGCAAAAGGGCTTGGTGGTCTAATGCAAAAGTATAGCCTTATGGACTGTGTGGACTTTCTGAAAGTCAAGCATGTGGACCTCATGGACCTGGTGGCTTTATGGGCTTTTATGGGCCTTAAGGGGTTTATGAGCGTCAATAGCATTATGGGCCTCATCATTCCTCATGGGCTTTTGGAAAAACTCAGCCCATGGGCTTAGCTCATTATAACGTTTTGTGGGCTTGGCTGGCTGTTTTTTTCCTTCTATATGTAGATGTACATGAATGAATATTAAAGAGGAGGAGATGAGGACATAATGAGGTTGTGTGTCAATTACGCCCTTTTTTCCTTTTTTTTTTAAAGAGACACAACACACTTAAGTGCTTTGTAATCAATATCATTTTCTTGCAGTAATGATTGCGATTAAACTAATTAAAATAAACTGCGTCTTGCTTTTTAAGTGTGTTGAGATGACCTATTTTACATACAGAGTATTACGTGGAGAAAAAGCGAGCTAAGAAAAGAGCCTGTTTGTTGGTGTAGTTTGAGTTTCAAACTAAAGTCTCTTTTCTTAGGAGTTTTTTTTTTGTTGAGGGTTCAAGAGAATTTGCCAATTTTCTCCAATTATCTTCATCTCTTGTTTCTTCTGTGTGTGTGTTTTTTTTTTGTTTACTCCACTCACTTTCGACAGTCTACTGAAATCTTATTATGTTTTAGCTTAATTCACTTAAATGATCGTGTTTTTCAAAAAACGAGTTAGAACTATTGAAAACATTTGTTTGAGGCTTTTTTTTTTTGAATAAGGTTTAAGCATCATTGTTTAGGGAGTTTTGTTTGTTTGTTTGTCTTAATGTCTTATAGGAAAACATGTTTAATTGGATTGATGTTTTTTTCTTGAACAAAAAGTGGATTCTTCATCTAAGGGAAAAAATGGAAGAAACACTGAGAAACGAGTTTTGAAAGTTTTAATTATTTTTGTGTCGCGAGCTCTGCAAATGTTTAAATATGTAAACTTGAGAAGAAAAAAAAAATGGATCAAAATTTATGAAAGAACAAATTAAGACAAAACTGAAGCAGTATGAAATGAAATAAAATATTGCTGAACATACATGATGGGCAGGCAGTTTCATGAAATTTTTTCGTGTTAAAACTTGTACGTGAAAGGTTTTATGAATTTCTGGTTGTTGAAAAGTTTGAAAATTTCTGGAATTTATTGAACTATACAATTTCATATACATTTTGCATGTCCTAAAGACATTTGTCCTAAAACCATTTGTCATAAAGGGACATTTGCCCTAAAACCATTTGTCATAAAGGGACATTTGCCCTAAAACCATTTGTCATAAAGGGACATTTGCCCTAAAACCATTTGTCATAAAGGGACATTTGCCCTAAAACCATTTGTCCTAATGGGACATTTGCCCTAAAACCATTTGTCCTAATGGGACATTTGCCCTAAAACCATTTGCTCTAAAGGGATGTTTGTCCAAAAACCATTTGCTCTAAAGGGATGTTTGTCCAAAAACCATTTGCTCTGAAGGGATGTTTGCCCTAAAACCACTTGCCCAAAAAGGACATTTGCCCACAAGGTTGTGTCTTTTAGTGGAGTATGTTAAATAGGTTCTGCGCACTGCAAGCGCGCAAATAATGCCAAATGATTTATATTTCTAAGACTGCTGATTAGGGCAAACATCTTTTTAGAGAAGGTGGTTTTAGGGCAAATGTCCCTTTTGGGCAAATGATTTTAGAGAAAATGTCTCTAGGGCAAAATGGCTTTAGAGCTGTAGGGCAACACAAACACGTGAAGTAAAACTAATGGCAAGTTTTAGATAAATGTGATGCAAAAGGTAAACTACAGTGGAATGAAATAAAATGTAGCAAAAATGTGTTAGAAAATCCAATGACATTTGTTAAAATATGGGGAAAAGAGACAATGGAATGAAATAAAAACTATCGCAAAATCAGGCAAAATGCAATGGAATTAAATAAAATATGTCAAAATACATTTAAATTAAATGTGGCCAAATACAGTTAAAATAAATGTGGCAAAATATCGATACATTTGGGTGAAATTGACCTTAATTTAGTGGAAATGATAGAAAATGTGGTAAATCTGGAGAGAAAGAGAGAGAGGAAGGAAGCTTTGTAAAACTGAAGGAAATTTAGTATAACGTCTACTAAACATGATAAAAATAGAGAATAAATTAGGCAAGACATTGATAAAAATGAGGTAAATGGTGGCAAAACAAGTGTTAAATGAAGTAAAAGTTCTGCAAAAATGCTTGGATGAAAAAGAAAAAAAAAATGAAGCACGATGGAAATTCAAGTAAAATGAAGCATATAAACCATTTCTTTAAATAAAAAATAAGGCAAAACATGATAGATATGCATGGTAAAAATGTTGTCTAGACATGATGGAAATTGGTAAAAGTGAGGCAAAAATAAACTTGAATAAAATGGGGAAAACATTTCTAACAGTTTTATGAAATGTATCAGAAAATTGAAAATCTTCGTAAAAAAAAACATGTTTTGCAAATAAAATGGAAAAAAAAAAAAAATAGGAAACTAAAGTCTTAAACATGAAGGCATATTACAGTATACGAGAGATCAATCCAATCTGAAATTGTATATCAAAATCTGAAAAAAAAAAATATATATGAATCATTTCTTGAAGCTTTTTTTAGCACAAATCAAGAAAAATGTCAATTTTGATTTATAGAAAAACATGACCTTTTACTAATCGGTTGTGTGTTCGATCACAAAACGGTTATTTTGTAAAATTACTAGCCAATTCAGCAGGGGAAAAATCACCAATTTCATCAGTCCATATTTATTGAGGGGTAAGCATTGTGCACATTGCCTAAAATGCTAGGCAATATCAAACAGGATGACTGTTTTTGTAGCAAAGAAAATACATTAAAGTTTTATTTAATTTAATTTAGATTTTAAATACAGCTTTTTAGAAGCAACACAATGAAGAACTTGAAATTATTTAAGAAACTGGAATAGTAAATGGACAATTTTAAGTGCGTTTTAATATTCATATTTTTAAATATAAACTTTTTAATGACCAATAAGAGGCAACCTGAAAAATAAACTCGGTTACTAATGTTTCAAAAATCTGTGGTCATTTTCAAACTTCCAAAAAAGTTTAATTTTAAAAATTATATATATATTAAGCCAGGTCTGTGTGTGTAACGTCGAAATTTATATAAATTTAAATAAATGAACCGCTTTTTTTCTCACGGTCAACTATATGTTGCACACTCCCCATCCAAGAACCCCACGATATTAAATTGGAGAGGGGAAAAGGTTGGAAAGTGAAGAAGGGGGGAGAGAAACGTGGAGGGAGAAAAAGTGGGAGGGGTGACTGAAACTGAAATGAAAGGAGTAAAAAAGGAACAAACGACGCGCATGCGCACACCAGAGAAAATGAAAAACTCATTTTCTTTATCAAATATAAAAAGGGGAGGGGATAATAGCAGCAAAATTAAACTAGAATTTATCAGAGGCAATTGTGCCCAGCATTAGAATTTCTTTTGCTCCGCCCTTTTATGAACGTCATCAATTTCTAATTGGTTTGTTACTTGGTCTGACGTCATAAAAGGGGCGGAGGAAAAGAAATTCTAATGCTGGGCACAATTAATTGCCTGTGAATTTGGCTCCCGTCATTTATGACGGGTTACCCCACTAGTATGAAAGTAAAAATACTCAATTAAGTTTACTCTTCTAGTATAGTTACTAAAACACAATCAAGTTTTTTTAATGTTGCTTCTGAAATGCAGAATAATTAGGCATTTAAATGAAATTAAAAATGAAAACCAAATTGGAAAAAATGTTAATTCCAAATCGAATTTTAAATAAAATAAAACGACTTTATTTAAAAAAAAATCGGCTGGTCTTTTCTCTAGTTTATTTTCACATTGCCTAGCGCTTTAGGCAATGTGCTGAATCCCTAAACCAACAAAGGAAATCTAATCATTGCGTTAACATTATTTCATTTTGGATAGGCCTATTTTTCAATGAAATCTAAACTGAAAGCAACATCTAGATCGAAACGTTGTTGTATTAGGTAATGTGCACAATGTCTAAAAACGCTAGGCAGTATTGGTGATTTTTGCAGATTGGTTAGTCAATTTACAGACTGACTGATTTTTTTTTCTCACTTTGACTAACAAAAATTCTTTATGGCATAATAAATAAATGGCAAGTTGTTTGCCACAAAATAAGTAAGAGTTAATCTCCTGTGTTTGTGTCATTTTTTTTTTACTCTCTCTCTCTCTCTCTCTCTCTCTCTCTTTCTTTCTCTTCCTTTTATATACCATTTGTGTGCGAGACTTTTTCTTTCATTATACATTTTATTTCGTTATTGTATTCAAGTAAAGAAGAAAAAAGGGGAAAAAGAAAGTGGCAAGTGTTTTGGCATCCATCATTTGCTGCTGCTGCTGCTTCCAAGAAAAAAGCCCTCTTTTCTTCCTTAGACTTTTTTTTGTTGTTTTGTTTCCACTTAATGATGTATTGCTGCTGTCTATGCTTCATTTTTTTTTGTTCTCTTTTGATGTTTTTCTTATTTTTATCCAAAAACACCTTTTTTTCTTTTTATTTTGACCTGGTTGCATTGTGTTGTAATCCGTCATCTTTTTGGCAGCCACCAAAACCACCTCCAATGCTTTATTTTCTCTTATTTCTCTCTTTCTCTGTCTCTCTCTTTTTCTCTCTCTCTCTTTTTTTCTCTCTCTTCCTCTGTCTCTCTTTCTCTCTGTCTCTCTCTCCCTCTGTCTCTCTCTCCCTCTGTCTCTTTTCCTCTCTGTCTCTCTCTCTCCCTCTGTCTCTTTTTCTCTCTGTCTCTTTCTCTTTTTGTCTCTCTGTCTCTCTCTCTCTCTCTTTCTCTTTTTGTCTCTCTCTCTCTCCCTCTGTCTCTTTTTCTCTCTGTCTCTCTCTCTCCCTCTGTCTCTTTTTCTCTCTGTCTCTTTCTCTTTTTGTCTCTCTGTCTCTCTCTCTGTCTCTTTCTCTTTTTGTCTCTCTCTCTCTCTCTCTGTCTCTTTTTGTCTCTCTCCGTCTCTTTCTTTCTCTTTCCCTCTCTCCCTCTCTTTCTCCCTCTCCCTTCCTCTCTTCCTGTCTTTCTTTTCCTCTCTCCCTCCCTCTCTTCTTTTTCTTTCCCTCTCTCTCCCTCTTTTTCTTTCCCTCTCCCTCTCTTCTTTTTCTTTCCCTCTCTCCCTCTCTTCTTTTTCTTTCCCTCTCTCCCTCTCTTCTTTTTCTTTCCCTCTCTCCCTCTCCTTTTTCTTTCCCTCTCTCTCCCTCTCTTTCTCATTTTTTTCTCTTTCTCCCTCCCTCTTTCCCTCTCTTTCTCCCTCTCTCTCTGTCTCTAGCTCTCCCTCTCTCTCTGTCTCTCTAGCTATCTCTCCCTCCCTCCCTCCCTCTCTAACTCTTCTCTCTCTCCCTCTCTTTCTCTATCTCTCTTTTTCTCCGCATTTTCTTCACGTTTCTTATGATTGATATCAGATAATTAAAGGTTGTATACTTGTATTATAATAGCTTTATACAGTATGATTCAGAACTGACACCGCCAGTCATGACAGAAACGTCTTTCTCGCAGTTTTTACAGAAAAAAAATAAAAATTTTTTCTGTTCAAATTGAACCTCTAGAAAGACGTTCATTTTTGTAAATTATTGATTGGTTAACTTTCAATTAAATATTTAATTGGGAAGAGGCAATTGTAAGCATTAGACAGTCTACAAGTAAAAGAAAGAAAAGAAAGTTGTTGGAAAAAATAAACAATTGAAAGCATTGTTACAAACTAAAGGAAGAAATGTTTAGGCTAAAATTGAAAACTAGAATTTTTAATTTTTAAATTTCAAATTTTGAAGATGTTGGTTTTTAACCAAGGTAAAAACTACATAAAGAATTTTTTATATTGAAAAAAAAATATTGTTGTATTAAAAGTTAATTTTAACTTTTATTCAAAGAAATTCTTTATCAGAGTTGAAAAAAATTAATTTTTTAAATCATAATTTCAAATCAAATTAATATTGGTTCATTTAAAATTTTAGTATGTAATGAAATCACGTAAAAGTTGACAGTCAATTTATTTTGAAGTACAATTAGCTACATTTTTAACTTCTTATATTAGTAAAATGTTATTAAATCAGAAGAACTTTAATGAAGCTTATTAATTAAGGAGCTACGCTTGTATTACAGTCAAATATAACGAATACATTTAGGAAAAAAGTTGTGCAAAAAGTAATTCAATTGAATTGTCCTTTTTAGCTTCTTATCAACTTCGATTAATTTTTTTTTAATTGTTGAGTTGTCCAGTTTCTGACAGACTTTTAATTTGTTTTTCAAACGACAAAAAATATAATTTCAGGACAAAAGCTCCCCCTGTACGTTACTCGACGTAGTACCGCATAACACCTATTGTATATGTCAAATTTCGAGCTGAAGAAAAAAGTTCCCCCTGTAAACGAATGAAAATGTCTAGCATAACACATCTTTTAATTGAAGCTATTTTGCACGGCCCAAGTTCGAGAAAGAAAACTTAACATTAAAAACTTCAACTTTAACCCTCTGCGCAGGGTTTCAACATAGAAATCTTTCTTTTTATCGAGTATTCTACCCTAGTAGCCTCTTCTTGGATTTAGGCCTATGTTTTTCACTTTTTAAAAAATGACCAATATTTCGTGTGGCATTTTGCCTACAAATGACGAAAACTTGTTTCATTTGGCCTAATGTCTGAGAAGAAAAATTCTATAGGATTTGAACGATCTCATCAATTAAAAGTGGAGGGAGGGTTTTTTTTTTCTATTGGAAGTTTCAATTTTAGTTCCATTTCATGAATAATTCAAAATAATACCAAAAAGTAGTTTGAAGGTGGATTCAGGATGAGAAGAGAGGGTATAGAAGAGAAAGAAGAAAAAAAACCTACTCTTTGAAAAATATCGAACCCATAGATTTAGATCAATCTCATTGAAGGATGCAATTTATGCAAATTAAATCTCAGCTTTTTAAGAAATTGCTTTTTGAGGAGTTGGGAGAGAGAGAGCTAGCCTGCTGCTACTTTGATGGTAATGGTGGTGGGTTCGTACTTTTGTGAATATTATATTGTTTACATGTATTAAAAGCACAGAAAACACATGCAAAGAAGAAGAAAAAACTGCATCTGTTTTCAATTGTAAGAAGTTTGTTTTATGTTGTAAAGCCAAGGTCCCACATGCTGGATAACAAAACACAACAACTGAAAATTCGTCTAAAAAGAAATTTCTTTTATTTAAATAATTCTATTGTGTTTGGTTAAAGTAGGCAGAAAAATACGAAATTATTAATTGCTGTCCAGTTTAATTATTACATGTTAGCTGCCAATAAAAAGACTTATCTTGCAAATGCATCACTGTTATTGGTTCCTCCAACCATTTTTTTTCCCCATCTTCTGTTACCTGAAATGTTTATCCACTATAGGGGTTCAAGGTTTCCAACTGATCTATCTGAAAACACTATAGACAAGTCTGGAAAAAAAATCGCAAAAATCATAAAAAAAACCTGCCTCCATACATTTTCATTGAAAATGAACATACCTCACTAAAAAAAAGTATATGAAGCACAAGTTGAGGTTTTCTTCGCATTATCTATAGGTGAACCATTATGGCGTCTAAACATTGTACATATTATAGTGTTAGACGCCATGTGTGTGTACACTTAATTGCTTCCAAATCGTGCCTCCTTCTACATTATAGTCCAATTTTCTTTCGTGCAAGTTGCACGACGGTTTTTACTAGTTAATTGTAATACGTGCGAACCCTTTAACGCGAGGAAAAGCAGAAAACCAGAGGGAACTTTTTTTTCTGATTTTTTTTTATTTCTTTTTTTCTGCTTTTTTCACGTTTATGGAACCGAGGCCTAACTATACAGAAGTTTTGGGTTTACACATTTTATAAGTTAATGTGCTGCAACATCTGTTAATTTTCCACTTTGACAAGACCACAATTAACATTTGAAAGATGCTGTGAGGTGGTGTAAGAGGTGGGTTCACACGTGCAGAAAGACGAAGCAGAAAATATAAATTAAAATACAAAGACAGAAAATAGATATTAGAATACACAAAGGCAGAAAAAAGAAATTAAACTACAAAGACCTATTTTCTGTCTTTGTATTTTAATTTATTTTTTATAATTATCTTATAATTTATAAGAAATATTAGAATACAAAAGCAGAAAATAGAAATTAGAATACGAAGGCAGAAAGTAGAAATTAGAATACGAAGGCAGAAAGTAGAAATTAGAATGCTAAGGCAGAAAATAGAAATTAGAATGCTAAGGCAGAAAATAGAAATTAAAATACAAAGGCAGAAAATAGAAATTAAAATACAAAGGCAGAAAATAGAAATTAAAATACAAAGGCAGAAAATAGAAATTAAAATACAAAGGCAGAAAATAGAAATTAAAATACAAAGGCAGAAAATAGAAATTAAAATACAAAGGCAGAAATTTTTTTTTGTTATATTTTTCTGTTTCCTTCACGTGCCAGGGTTCAGGATGAGAAAAAAAAAATAACACTGCCATAATTACT
Organism: Brachycybe producta; assembly: GCA_036925085.1. Taxonomy (NCBI): domain Eukaryota; kingdom Metazoa; phylum Arthropoda; class Diplopoda; order Playtdesmida; family Andrognathidae; genus Brachycybe; species Brachycybe producta. The sequence continues at coordinate 265,632 of JAUPFP010000066.1, forward strand.
GGAATGAAAATAGGCATATTTCCAAATATATAGATTTGCAACACATGTTATAACATGTTGTGTTTTTTTTTCGCCATTAGATGGCACTACATAACAAGGTTTTTTGTTTGTAGTTGCTGACATCAGGTGTTTACTGATATTAGCTTTACATTGGTACAGTGATACACTGAGGGCCACCTGATACCTTCAATGTATGTGTGTGTGACAACTAGAGAGAGAGAAAGAGAAAGAGTAGGTCAAATTGAGAGTGAGTGACTGAGTGAGTGCTTGCTCCTTTGCAATCTTTCTCCTTCCTTCTCTTCCTTCCTTCCTCCCTTATTTATTTAGCTTTCTGGCAAGCTCGATCTTTTTATTGGATACTGCTGTTTCGAGTTCCATCAACTTGTAACGAGCGCCATAAATTTAACTTTCAATAATTCCCCAGCTCAGTGAAAAAGTCTCTCTCCTCTTCCTCCCCCCCTCCTCCTTTTCAATCCACATCTTCCTCTCAAGTTGTATACTATTGATTTGCAATTATTCTTTTAACAAAGTGTTTTCGCCGACTCATTTGAGCTTTTGATAAGAAGACTATAATATTAAAAAAAAACTACTTTTGGGTTTTACAAGTGTTAGTCTCAGGATAAGAAGTTATGCATTAAATAGCATCAAAGATGAAGAGAGAGAGAGAGAGAGAGAAAGAGAGTAAGGTGGGAGGGAGAGAGAGTAAGGAGGGAGGAGAGTAATTACTGACAGTTTTTTCATTTTCTGTCGCTAATGAATTTTCTTTTAATATGGTAGTAGTCTTCGAAAGTTTGGTGTCATTTCTTAAGGTGGCTTAATAGATATTTCTTTTGGTTTTGTCCTCCTGGTTGGCGTCACTGTAGTAGATATTATGTTCTATAATAACTACTGGTTTTGAGAAAAATGGTGTTTTTCACGGGAACGTTTTTCAGAAGAAATATTACGAAAAAAAAAATCAAAGTGTTTTAGAAACTAGAAAAGCTGGTGATAATTCTAAAAGTTTTTTCGTGATGATATCTTTAAAAATAAACTTTTTATGATAGTTTTAAAAAGGCCAATATAGTTTTTCCCTACCCAAAATAAACCTAGGAAGTGGCCATATTCTCAATGTGTGGCCGCATTCCCACACTCTACTTGTCACGGTGACATTGGGCAAAACTTTCATTGTGAAACATGACATTCCTCTGATAAACTGCTGAGCCATATCTTTGCTCCAATTTCTTTTCAGCAGCTCATATGGCTCCATCTACCTTTCTCTATACCTGGTTTACGGTCTGCACAAGCCCTTAGTTTATGGACACAGCTAGTGGTTCACTATAGCTATAGGGTGAGAACAGCTACCTGGGTCATTACAGCTACCAAAAAATATATGGACTTTTTTCATGAATAGGGTCACTACAGCTACCAAGGTTCATTACATCTACCAAAAAATATATAAGCCTTTTCTCTATAACCTAACCTTACTGAACCTAACCTAACCTAACCGAATGAAGCAAACCTAACCTAAACTTCTATATATTTTTGGTAGATCTAATGACCCTTGGTAGCTGTAGGGACCCTATTGATGAAAAAAGGTCTATATATTTTTTTGGTAGCTGTAGTGACCCAGGTAGCTGTAGTGAGCCAGTCCCAGTGCCAAGGTGTGCCACCATTACTGACTTTTGTCAGATAATATATACAAATTCCAACACAAAAAGCTATCAAGTGGCATACAAATTGTTCTTTGTGCAACTTTTGTTTTACATGCACATTTAGGAAATTTCATATGCCGGTTTATTTTTTTTTTTTTAGGAAATTGTGAAACAAAATTTAATGTTTTGAACATGTCATTTTTATTTCTTCTTGTAACCAATATCAATGATTATGCTGCTGGTTTTTTTTTGCTGTCATTTGTTAAAATAACTTCCTGTTTTCTATGAAATATTATCTTCGTTGAAAATATAATGTAACCAGGTTATATACGGATGGAGCTTCTAGGATTTTTTTCCTTCTCATGTTCTTCTTCTCTATACATAATAGTACTGGTTCTATTGTTCTTTGTTGATGTGTTTGTAGCTATGCTAAAAACATCTCTCGGTTTTCATTTTTCTGTTAGTTCGGTTTGTATGGGTCATCTCAGTTCGTTGTGTTATTGTATTTTGCCTATTTTTTTCCATTCTCCTTTTGAAGCGGGTTTCCATAGAAACTTGCAACAAACAAATTTTTTTCCAGAAATCATTTTTATCTTCGTGTTATGTGGTTGGATGTATTGCATTGCATGCATCACAGAGTGGCTACAATGGGGTGGGGGTGTGGGAGCACTAAACAAGCGCCAAAAAGGAATAAGCGCTAAATTGAACAAGTGCTAAACTGAATTAAAGCCAATCTGAACAAACGCCAATAATAGTTTTGTTGCCCAAGTGTGCCACTTGTGAAGTAATCATCATCGTCGTGAGAGCAACTGCAATTATTGCTTTTTCTAATAGAAAAAAACTGGTTAGAGGCTAAAATGTCTAGTTACTAATATACTATCAGTTGTCAACTAGAGTTATAGCCTCTAACCAGTGGGGTTTTTTTTTAAATAGAAAAGACCATAATTGTTGCTTGATCTAAACTCTGTATTGTTACTTCACAATTAGCCCTTGGGCCCACAGATTGAGAAACAGTTGCTTGATATCGCATGATAATCCGCGCCCTAATAATCATTTTTTGCTTAGCATCGTATAATAACATTTTGTGACCACAAAGCCCACCAGGTCCACGTAGCCCATCAGGCTCGCAAAGCCTATCAGGCCCACAAAGCCCACCAGGCCCATGAGCCTTTAACGTAGAAATGCTGGCCCAAGCTCAACCCAGCCCATGGGCTTTATGAAAAATCTCTCCAACCAACTCTGTATTTAAACATTAAATTGCAAATTTAGAAAATGGGTAGATTTTGTCTACCAAATTTTGGTGTTTCAGGAGGAGGAGGAGGACTAGGAGGAGGAGAAGCACCATGATTTAGTTATTTTATTAAAGGGTCTGATTTTGTTTTCGTTTTTTGGATGAAATATTATTCACGCAAACACACAACAAACACAAAGTGGCACCAAGATATTCAATTTCTGAGTGCTAAATATTTTATTCATGCAAATGGTTGACCCGATACGTGTGTATGTTTTAGAAGAAAAAAGATGAAATATTTATTATATGATGTAAACGCTTAGAATCCCACTCCACTCGCTACTTAACAAGTTTCCAATAACATTGGAAGGAATATCTTTTATTTTCCTCCCAATGTTGTCTCTTTAGACTTGTATTTTCCTTCCAACCCATTACTTAACAGCTTTAAGATTTATTTTTCATATTTTTCTTTATTGAAACTTTAGAATTGTAACAAAAGGAGCTACAACAGTTAGATTGGTAGCTTAATTGTAGGGTTTTTTTTTCTTCCTCCGATGATAAAAGTACCACCTTCATGTTATGTTAATTTATTAAACCTAGTTTAGGTTTCTGAGGGCGAGGACTTTGTAGAAACCTAATACTGTATGATGATAATTTTGTTTTCAGCATGCAGCCTGTCATAGAGGTAAACAGCAGTGGCTAAAGCCTCGTTTTCAAGATGAAAGTTTTCACGATCGTTGCTGTCAAACCCGCGGGGGGGGGGGGGGGAGAAAGACCTCCTATAGAACATGATGGCCACTGCAGTAGCGCCATCTGGGGTACAAAAGCAAGAAAACAGTGGCAACCATCTGCTATGTCTGAAACAACGCTTTCATTGAATTGCTACGTGATGGTTCGTAGTTTTGCGAGCTTCTCTTTTTAATCCAATATATGTTGATGTTGATTTTTTGGAGATAGATTTTTAAGTTCAGTGGTGGTTGGTGGCTAACGGGTAGCTCGATATCTACTGGCCGACACTTAGCTCGAGAGCCACAGACCTTTATTAGTTTAAAAGCTAAGGTTGGCCACTTAGCTCGAGAGCGAATGTCGGCCAAGTAGTTCGAGAGCGAATGTCGGCCAAGTAGCTCGAGAGCGAATGTCGGCCAAGTAGCTCGAGAGCGAATGTCGGCCAAGTAGCTCGAGAGCGAATGTCGGCCAAGTAGCTCGAGAGGCGATGTCGGCCAAGTAGCTCGAAAGGCGATGTCGGCCACTTAGCTCGAGAGCGGATGCCGGCCACTTAGCTCGAGAGCCGATGCCGGCCACTTAGCTGGAGAGCTGATGTCGGCCACTTAGCTGGAGAGCCGATGTCGGCCACTTAGCTGGAGAGCCGATGTCGGCCACTTAGCTGGAGAGCCGATGTCGGCCACTTAGCTGGAGAGCCGATGTCGGCCACTTAGCTGGAGAGCCGATGTCGGCCACTTAGCTGGAGAGCCGATGTCGGCCACTTAGCTGGAGAGCCGATGTCGGCCACTTAGCTGGAGAGCCGATGTCGGCCACTTAGCTGGAGAGCGAATGTCGACCACTTAGCTCGAGAGCGAATGTCGGCCAAGTAGCTCGAGAGCCAATGTCGGCCAAGTAGCACGAGAGCCAAAGTCGGCCAGTTAGCTCGAGAGCCAAAGTCGGCCAGTTAGCTCGAGAGCCAAAGTCGGCCAGTTAGCTCGAGAGCCGATGTCGGCCAAGTAGCCTGAGAGCCGATGTCGGCCACTTAGTTCTAGAGACAATGCTCTCTACACAGCTCGAGTTAGCGGTCACCACACAAGTCGATAACCAATGGGCCACCACGTTGCTCAAGAGAGCCACTGGCCACATTTTGCATTCTTTTTTGCAAACATGCATGTAAGAAAGTGGCCACATCTCGATAAAACGTTGGCCACATGATAGAATGTCATAAGAATTGATAATAACTATGCAATAGCCAAACACCCATATTGTATTATCATTGATGTGACAACAATGATTTGTTCAGTGTGGCTGTTTTGAGAACGATTATTAGGTGTGACATGTTTTAGAATGAGCTTGTATGACACTAACATATAGTAGGTTGCTATTAAGAGATAGATTATACGATCTTCTTTCCTTCTTTTTTTTTTTTTGGAAGAACCTTTTCTGTGTGAAAACCAATCCGACCCAAAATGCATGCTTCATTTGTTGAACATCACAATATATATATGAGTTACGCATACATTATTGATTGTTTGCTCAAGAAAAATATTGAATTTAGAAACACATTTTCGCTTTTCTGCTGCTGCATATAATGTGTATATATATTATATGTCTGTGTTTATCTATCTTGTCATATGTGCCTCTGCGTTTTCTCCTAGGATAACAAAAGGAAATATTCTATTCCGTGCAAACTCGATTGACAGTATTGTGTTTCGTGCAATCTTCAATTCGTAAAACTTGAGGTGATGGTGGTGGTGGTGGGGAGGGGGGAGTTTCTTCTCGTTCCTATATGTTGGTTGTTTATTTGATAAGAATTTTGTTTGTAAAATTGAAAATTCATGGAGCCCTGCAATGTAACATAATGTGACATTCTCATGTTTTAAGAATAAAAGAAATCTTTTTTGTTGTTTGTTAGTGTCTCGCATGTAACGGTGTTACATGCGAGACACCGTTGGTTTGGTTGTAATCGTCTGGCACTCTAGTGTCATCTACATACTATAGTGTGTGTGTGTTAAGGTCTGCCTAAATTTGAATAGTAAACTTGACAATTGAACTTCAACTTAAAGCCGCTATTTAGGCCGGACCCACTAAATAAGACAAAAAAAAAAACAGTCTGAGGCGGTTTAATTCGGGCAGAAAGAAAAAAAAACATAGTATTGAAGTAAGTGCAGGTAGCAGCGCCGGCTCTTGAGTATGCGAGGCCCGAGGCATCAAGCGATATGCGAGGTCTGGAAAAAAATGTTTCGTCAGCGGCGCGGGGCTCCTGAAAGTGCGGGCTCAAGGCCGGTGTTTCGCTCGTCTTGCGCCGGCCTTGGCAGGTAGCGCGCACTGGTGAGACATGACGTCTTGTCCGACTGAGACGTATCAGACGTGCCTGAATGCCCATCTCGGCTATAACTTGTCTTAGACAAGAGGAGCCATTCTTATTAATAATGGGCTTCAAGAACTTCTTCATCGATGAGAAAGACATTTTGAAACCGAGCATGTGCAGATTTTCTTCAAAGAAGTTGTGGGGTTGTGGTTGGAGCAGTGACGCTTCACTCATTTTGTCTGAAACCGTACCATAGCACGTAGTGCAGTGCTGTCATGCATTTGAAGCCCACAGTTCCAGGACCGGCATTAGGGCAAGGCGAGCGAGGGCCCTGCGCTTTCAGGATCCCCACGCTACTGACTAAACATTTTTTTCCCGGCCCTGCTTATCGCTTGCTGCCTAAGCCTACCTCGGGCCTCGCATACTCTAGGGACGGCTCTGCACAGTTCATGTAACCTCGGTCACCGATTGAACGTCTGTCATGCCACGAGGCTGTGTGGTTCGGATGATGCAGCCACGTACACTTCTTCAATGATGATCTTTGTGAAGCAAGCTGCGTGGCATTACTGTGTGGGTGCGCCACACGTGGTTTGTTTAAACAGGCCCAGCATTAGAGCAAGGCATGCGAGGCAACCGCCTTGGGTCCCGCACTTTCAGGAGCTCCGCGTTGCTGACTAACTATTTTTTCCCAACTCTGCTCATCACTTGCTGCCTCGGGCCTTTTCCCCGGCCACGCTCATCGTTTGATGCCTCAGGCCTAGCATTTCTAGGGCTAGCCCTGCGTTTATAGTCGGCCTTAGTCACCTACGACTCTGGAAGGCTTGATGAAGCTCTTCCTAGTAGACCACGACACAGGCAATTAGAAATCGGGACAAACAGAAGTTGGCTCCGCCCTTTTTATGACGACCGGCAACTTCTAATTGGTTTGTTGTGTGGTTCGACGTTGAAAGGTAGGAGCATGTGACGTCAGACTACATAACCAACCAATTAGAACTTGCGTTCGTCATATAAAGGGCGGAGCATGCGACGTCAGACGTTTGTTGTGTGGTTCGACGTTGAAAAGGTAGGAGCATGTAACGTCAGACTACATAACCAACCAATTAGAAATTGCGTTCGTCATAAAAAGGGCGGTGCCAGCTTCTGTATGTCCCGATTTCTAATTGCCTGTAACTCTTCCTAGTGGCCCACGCACGCAATTAGAAATCGGGACAAACAGAAGTTGGCTCCGCCCTTTTTATGACGAACGGCATTTTCTAATTGGTTTGTTGTGTGGTTCGACGTTGAAAAGGGCGGAGCATGCGACGTCAGACTACATAACCAACCAATTAGAAGTTGCGTTCGTCATAAAAAGGGCGGAGCCAACTTGTGTTAGTCCCGATTTCTAATTGCCTGTGTCGACTACTGACACTCAACAGTGGCAAAACAGCTGTTTAAAGTGTTAACTCTACTACTGTATTGTTATCCACGGGTTAATGCATTTCCATTGGGATGTTTTTTTTGGGGGGGGGGGGGGGTTGTTGTTAAGATGTAATCATCATCATCTTGATGGATGATATAGCTTTCATATTATTATTATTATTACATGTATGGTTGAATTTCTTTTTTCTTCTTCTAGATTTGGAAAAGATAGAAGACGACTTTGCCGAGAAAGAAAGAAAGCTTGAGATATAGATAACCAAAAAAAAAGAATATTTGAGAAAAAATGATGAATTGTTGTAACAGCTTTAGAGGTCCAAAAAGATTTGAACTGTAAAGGGATAGTGTGAATATTATGAAGGGGGGTGGTGGTGATAGTGGTAGTGTTTTTGCCGGTTCAATGAATGTTTCTTGTGTATGTGTTGTTTGGGGTGTCATCGAATGAATGAAGGAATGAATGAAAAAACATATCCAAAAGGTTTGCTGTGGAATCACTGCATGGTCCACGGATTTCTTTTATTATGTTATTTTTTTTGCTCTTCATGTGTGTTCGGGTTTTTTTTTGTTGGCACGCATAAAAGACTTAAGGAAAAATGATGAACCTGGACTGTCATCATCAATGGTGAAGAAAATTGATGTTTGAGAAAGTTTGCGAGGTTTTAAATAATAAGAGACCTTTAACTTGTCTTTCTTATTGACTCTAAAAGTGGCGCAGGACTTTTAACATTTCAATGTATTTTTGGCAATCATTTTAAAGAGATAACTGGCAAAAGTAGCACATGCTTGCTGCTTTTTGATTTTTCTGTTGTTGTTTTTTTTCTTCTTCAATGTAAATGCAGTTTATTTTTTATGAATGGGTCCCACATTCATGGAAAAAAAATCAAAAAACAAAAACAGCAATAGAAACAGAAATAAAAAACCCAAAAAGGAATTCCATCGACATTTCTGCCTTTCTTTGCTTTTAAGCAGGGAAGTCAAATGCGGAATTCTGCTGCTTAAAAGGAGAATAGAAAAAAGGAAAAAAAAAATCCAGTTTATTTTTATGCATGGGTTCCACACATTCATGAAAAAAATCAAGAAACAGAAACAGCAATAGAAACAGAAATAAAAAACCCAAAAAGAAATTCTATCGACATTTCTGACTTTCTTTGCTTTAAGCCCCTAGGGAAGACAAATGCAGAATTCTGCTGCATAAAAGGAGAATAGAAAAAAGGAAAAAAAATCCAGTTTATTTTTATGCATGGGTTCCACATTCATGAAAAAATCAAGAAACGGAAACAGCAATAGAAACAGAAATAAAAAACCGAAAAAGAAATTCTATCGACATTTCTGCTTTTCTTTGCTTTAAGCCCCTAGGGAAGACAGGTGCGGAATTCTGCTGCTTAAAAGGAGAATAGAAAAAAAAATCCAGTTTATTTTTATGCATGGGTTCCACATTCATGAAAAAAATCAAGAAACAGAAAAACAGCAATAGAAGCAGAAATAAAAAAACCGAAAAAGAATTCTATCGACATTTCTGCTTTTCTTTGCGGAATTCTGGAAAAGAAAAAAAATCTAGGAAATTCTGGAAATAGAAAAAAGGAAAAAAAAAAAAAAATTCAGTTTATTTTCTACATTGCTGGTGCTCCTTTGACACATGTTAACAAAACAGAATTTTCTGTGCCCTCTATTGAGCATTAAATGAAACTTTTGTCATAAAAAAAAATATTTATATTTTTAAATATCTCTAGCAAGTCATTGTTTTGTTTATTTTTTTAACCTTGCGATAACTGATAACATATGTTTCATTCTGATTGGTCGATATTTTAGATAGAAAATTTTTACAATGGAAAAACTTCATATTTATTCAAATTCATTTTTCTACAAATTTCCGTTCATTTTTTTTTTGTTTGTGGTGGAAAGTTTTCTCATTTCCATATGCTGTTGTAATTTTATGAACGGAATTTCGCGTATTGTTTTCAGGTTTTAAAGGGTTCTCTCACGTGACAATAGGCTAACGACTAATCGGCTGTATAATTAAACTTCTGTTAAGACAAAATAGAAAAAGTTAATTTACAATTTTAAGCTTTATTTCTGTCTACTTTCTGCCAAGTAAATGGGAAGATAATTATAAAAAAATTCAACCATTTACAATTTTCTGTCGCATTTTAGAAGGTGGTAACGGGTAGTACCGTACTATTTCTACAAGGTTTGGAACAGGTTTAATCAGGTCGCGGTTCGATATTTTTTTTGGAAACGGATTCAGAATCAGTTCGTCGATCTTGACGAACCGGTTCCCAATATGCATTAGCAGATTTGCTCAGCATGTTAGTTAGAGGTGGCAAAGGGTAGAACCGAACCGAACCGAATCTACTCGGTTCGGAACCTGTTCTTATCAGTTCGACCTATGCTGGTGAATCTTTTCTATCAGTTCCAGTAATTAGCGAACCGTTTCTACCGGTTCCTGAACTGCTGACATCTTTAAAGATTCAGTTTCATATAGAGAAGTGGCATAAGGAGTTAGAAAATGATTTCAATTTTCTAATGTATATTTTTCTCTTTATTTTTTTTCAGGTCAGTGCAAATCTCCATTGGGTATTGAATCTGGTGAAATCAAAGACGAGGACATATCTTCTAGCTCTGCTTTTGATCAGAGTAGTGTTGGACCGCATAATGCAAGGTAAGAGAAGAACAGCCTCGTTATTTTTTTTTGTCTTAAGCTCTCGTTATGTTCATGCGACTATATACAGCGCATGCGACAATACGGTATGGTGATGTCTAAAATAACGTCACAGCCGGAGTTTTTTTTTTTCTTTTCAAAACTCATAAGTCCATATTTTTTCCAAACCTGTTTTATTGTAATTTTGTAAACTGTTTTCAAAAACCGGAATCGATATCTGTAATCTGTTTTTTTTTTCTGAAGTAGAAAACACAATCCAAGGTTAAAAAAAGCCACTGGGTTCAGCTGGGTTCAGACTAGAACAGAAGAACGAAACGAACTCTTGTTCGTGAACATTTCCAAAGAACATGTTCGTTGTTCTGTTTTGCTGTGGCCGGTGTGTCGCCAAACTTGAATGGAACATGTTTACAGCATATTCCCAGTTGGTAACCGCCAGAATTGTCATTGACTGGATGTTTGGTGAAGTGTGCCGAGACATCGAAACTACTCTTAGCCTGTACCCAATCATCGTTTGGTGTTACAGGCAAAATGCGACAACTGGTAGATCAGAGCCGAATGGAACATCGAAATAATGTTGTTACAGAGAAATGTTTGGAAAACTGTCTGCACTGATCGCGAACAGTGTTCGCTTCGTTGTTCTGTTTTAGTCCTGAACAATTTGAGTAACTGGACTTCTTGAGTTTTGAAAGTAAAACCCTTATTGATGCACGGCCCGTATCAAAAACATAAAAATCGAAGAAGGTTACGTAATACGTAACAAAGAAAATATGCAGACCCGTCAAGGTCAAGATTCCTCCAGGTCTTTGTTAAAAAGTCACCAGAACAAGGAAAACTGCTGTTGAACGTTCACAAAAAAACTATGGCGATCAAAGAATTATTGTTATGATAGATATAGAATAGAATTAGAAATAAAAAATTAGGCTTAAGTCGATTTAATGTTAAAATTAAAAACTACCTGAACCTGTTTTTATTTTGTAACACTTCAGTTTAGCAACTTGCTGGTCAAGTTGAAGTTACGCAGTCTCCGTGGTGATTTTTCACGGTTCTGGCTAGTTTTGAATATATTATACAGGGTGGAGCCATAAGTCACCGTACCTCTAGATATTATTATTTATGTAACTTCTAATCACTAATGACTTGGAAAACCACCTGGAGACAAATAGTGTTTCTGCAAACAGTTAGTAGCAATGTGACAATGACGAAAAAGCAATAAACATCGCGCTAGCGAGATGTTGAACTTAAGATGGCAGATACGAGTAATTTTTCGATTGAAGAGCACTTTAGTTGCTAGTGTTTGGGCTGCACACTGAGCAGATACAACACCAGCGATGTTAAGTAAAATGTTGCAAAAGACCTGGAGATGTATCCAACTCTGCAGAGACACCCATGGAGCTCATGCAGACACTGTCTGCAGCTCTGCCAGTGACAGTGATGACTCCCAGTGAGATACTAGTGGCCACCACTCCCCCTTTCAGCCTCTCCCGACTAAATCACCTGAACCGAACATTGGAACTCCGATAACACAGAACTGTTAATCACAACCTAGTGCATAAACCCTAGCTGCTAACCTAGTTATGTGGTACCCGTGAGTGGTATAAAGGCCCCTAGGCTCTTGTCTACCTTCCTGGTGAAGACCCTTCTTGTTAAGACAGTTCTACACCAACTGGTGTAAGTGGCCTAAAGCCTATCGGCGGGTGGGCCGTATTTATATTTGCAACAGCCCCGTTAGATTCCTAGGTATAAGTAGGGGTACGGTGACTTATGGCCTACCCTGTACAATGTACTTTCATTTGGCTGTTTAGGTTGATTCACCGTATTTTATTTATCAAACAGTTTCTCATAGATAAAAATGAGGAGAACAAATTACAATTTCAAATGAATCATTTCCATTTTTTTTTGTTGCTCTTGTTAAATGTTATTCAAGTGTCCATACAATTTATGTAGCACTTTATATATAAACTTGATAGGTAGTAATACCAATGTGTAAAAAGAGGCTTCTCTCTGAGGCTTTTTAGTAGCATTATGATGTATCTTGCTCATGAAAGTCAATATAAAAGGATTCCAGTGGATGAAATCCACTTCTTTTTTCTTTCTTCTCTTCAAAACCTAACACCATTTTGTGTACTGATAGTGTTTACAAAGGCAAAACTGGAATGAGATTTGATGTGATTTCCATTTGATTTGATTTTCTTCTGTGTGTTGTATTTTTTTTCTCGTATTCGGGGGGGGGGGGGTGGTTAGTGTGGTAGTGTGTCTGGGTGAGGCTGTCAAGAGATGTGGGAAGAGTGGGATGAAAATTGGGGGGATCAGGGAGGGGGGAGTTTTTTTTTTTTCTTTGTAGTCAGTCCCCAGTTTCTAACAAAATGGCTGTTGTATAATATTATATTTTTAATGGTTTCTCTGCTCGAGATCTTCGTAAATTTATTGGCATTCATCTTTGCGTTTTATTTTCTGTTTTAGAAAATTATATTGTCAAATTTTTTTATCCTTATCTCATTTTAAGGTGGTTTTAAGGGTCCATTTATACAAGTACATAACGACTATGAGACGAGCACGACACGAGCCCGAAAAAAAAAAGCCTTTCTATTTATATATGCACGTGTGGAGACAGAGACTAGACTGGGCAACGACTTTAGAACAAATCCTGACCACAGAATAAGGAGAACAACAGTAGGGAAACTCGTGCGGCGCCTTTGAAGTTGCTGTGACAGAATTTCATGACCTTGGACTGAAAGCTTCTCTTGTTTTAACCGGTTACTTGTATTACTGCGTATGTAAAAGTAATACATTTCAAAATGGCGTTTTAACCGATTACTTGATAGCCGCCATTTTGGAATGTATTACTGCATATGTGAAAGTAGTAATACATTTCAAAATGGCGTCAGCCGCAGCACCACTGAACAGCGACTAATATTCTGCGGCGGCACCGCACTTGCACAAAAAAAAATTCTGTCACAAGTTAATTGCTCAGTTTCCCTTCTGTTGTTCTCCTTATTCTGTGTCCTGACATAATTGTTCAGATAAAATGATGTCGACACGTTCTTCGTTCTAAAAATCGTGCATATCTAGTTGGGATTACCATTCAAACGAGAACGGGACGAGAACTGAAAGAGATTCTGAGAAAAAAATATCGTTGGCAACGATAGCTCTTTGGGGGAAAAATTTTCGCTATGTAAAAATTTCAACTGTTGAAAACTAACAAGTGTTTCCTATGGAGAAGTGAGATAATGTAATTTCTATTAGTAGGCTAATATAACATCAAACATAGGCGCAAAACCATTTAATAGAACGCCCCCAATTCCAAAAAAAAGCACAAATATTCGACAAAATAGAGGTTGAAAAAAAAAGTTGAAATTGATTCAACTTTTGTTAAAAGTACTTTAAACCTTCTTTTTGGTGAATATTTCTACTTTTTGTGTTTGTTGAGTCGCCATCTTTTTTTCTTTTCGTTTTTGGTGAGTTTTTTTTTTTCATCGATTTTTCTTCAATTTCTCATCATTTCAGGTAAATTAATGTATTTTAATTAGTTGTAGGATATATTTAACTATAGTTTTACAGAAAAATAACGCCGTTTCTATGTAAGAAACGGCAATTTATGGTTTAGTTAAAGTAGTACAGCAAATGTGGTTTTCTCACTTCAATTTGCCTAACATAATGTACGAAACCATAATAGTAACTAGGCGGGGACCACGTTTGTTCTGTTATTAGTCGCCATATCTAATTTCTTTTCTCCTACTAATAGAAATGCGTTAACACATTTTCTCCATAGGAAACACTGTTATTTTTCACCAGTTAAAATTTTCACCGAGTTCGAATTTTCACCACACTGGAAACAAGGCCTTAGGCGTTAGATCATTTGAAACGTTTTGTCTTATTCAATGTGTGCCTGGCCTTACATTGCATTACTTCATGGTGTGGCACTGTGAACATAGCATTAGTGTGTTGCGACTAAACCAGTAGATAAAATTTACTCTCTCTCTCTCTCTCTCGCTGTGTAACTTCTAATTTGATGACGTCATTTGATCTTTATCATAATTTGGAGTCTTTATTTTTGCCTATTGTACGTTTTTTTTTTTTTTTTTACTTTAGGTAGTTTAAATGGGGAAAAATACTAGAATGATCATTTTCAGAGGTGTTCTTGTATGAGTAATGCATCAATAAAATCCCATTTCATTTGGTGTTATAAACTCCCTCCCCCTTCCTTATTTCTCATAATGGGACAAAGAAATTTAAACGTGTAATCTAGCTGAAAATAATGGCCCAATAGTTTATTGCTTTTGATAAAGCCTCAGTGTTATACAAAATGTTTTAACATGACAACTTGCTTTGCTTGCTAAGCAATAATAGTAATAATAATAATAATATCCCATTGCTTCTTTCTGCTGTTGATGATGTCAAATAGTCAATTAAAGAGTGTCATCAAACTATTCATGTATTAAGGGTGGAGAGAGGGAGAGAGAGAGAGGTTGAGGTGGAGAGGAGTAGGAAGGGTGGGGGTCATTCCGATACTGTAAAAAAGGTCTCAAAGAATTTCATGTCTGAGTCACTGATAACAGTAGCTCATCATCAGTTAGTTGTTCTTCCTATTTTTAAGTCTCTCTATCACTCACTCCCCCCCCCCCTCAAATAAGTCTCATTTCCATAAGTGGAGCTGGGATATATTGAGGAAGAAAGGGTGGGGGTGGGATGGGGGCTCTAATACATGCATACTGACACACACACAGTCAAAATGAGGGGGTATATAATAAGTAATCTTTGAAGTGGTTTTATTTTTGAGTGAAAGACTAGTCATGGGACGATTATTAAGGGGGGGGGGGGTCTTCCTTCCATCCCTCTTTGTCTCTCCCATTGCACAAGTGGATTTCAATAACAAATACTTTATTGTATATGAAGGAATTTAGCTAAACGCGTCATCAAATTATACAGTCTGCATATAAAAAAAAACCCTTATTTTTATGCTAACACTTGAATTTCAGTGTTTCAGGCACATTTATCAACCAAAAAAAAGTCATGGTGTTCAGGGTTTTATTTTACATATTGAAGTGTTTGGCTCTCTTTAAAGTGTTGCAGCCTGCTGATGGAGATGGTGGTGCGTTTTAAAATTTGGTAAGGAAATCTAGTAAAAGATGGGGGTTCATATTCCTCAAAAAATGTATTGTAAAGTGAAGTGCAACACCACAAAACACTCTTTGCAACATGTTTGTGTGTTGCCAATTACTACCCTGGCCCGAGGGAATACAACAGTCTATTTTACAGACACAATGGGAAAACAATACACACTGGGGTGCCCGAGGGCAAGTGTCAGACAAGTGTAAATTGTAGATCGCTGAAGAGTTAATGTCAGTCCGGTTGGTGGACACAAGCCATCTGTACCAGATTTGCTACTGGTGCTGTTGTTGCTCCTGTCTTTGCCGTCAGTACTGTCACCATCTGTTTTGGTGTTAGCAAAAACTGCCTCATTTGCGAAGGTACGCAGGGCTGCCATATGGTTGCAGATAACTGGTGGAACTGGTTTGTGTGTGTCATGAAGAAAAAGGATCCCGGTGGATTGACGTTACTCAACAAATTGTAGTGCAGTACTGCACACAACCTGGGATATGTAACTTCAAGAAAAAAATGATATTTGATAATTGTTCTCAACAATGAGGTTTATTACACGGTATTACTTATTCCAATAGAAGTGTCGATTTATGTCCTCCTATGCAGGCTCCACACCTAATGCATATGAAACTGCACTTGAAAAGAAACAAAATCAAAGAAATAGTTAAAAGTAGAGGTGGGACGAATCCTAAATTTTCTCGAATCTGAATCCTAAAAGGTTCTCGAATCTGAATCCTAAAAGGTTCTCGAATCTCTCATATAAGAATCATATGTTATTCATTAAGAAGATACAAATAAATGAAATAATATTAAATATTAAATTATGAATAATAAAAACAAGTGTGGCGACACTCAGGGTCGCCACAAGGCGATATTTGGGTGATCGGTTACCACCGAAATCGCAACAATCACCATTTTTTTTGTTTGCGAACACTTCTATTGGCTGTCAATGGAAATAAAACAAATTTTACCAAAGTTTTTACCAAAAAAAATGAAAAAAGATTGCAAAGCCGGACTACTGTGCCATCAATTAAGACAGCAACAGTCACTAAATACACTTCGATAAGAAGTCATAAAACACTATGACAAAAAAGTCAGTTTTGCACCAACACCATTGGAGAGAGGCTACCTAGTATACATGTTTCACCAATGCCAAGTGGATCGTCAGTAGGCTTAACTCCAAACATGTATAATTAGACCACAATGGAGATAAAACTAATTTTGCCAAAATTGTTACCATTTTTTTTTTTAGGTTAGGATTCGAAAGATTCGCAAGACGAAAAAAAAAAAGCGCGAAGATTCGAGTTTTCGAATCTCGAATATTCTTCAAGATTCGTGAGATTTAAGGATTAGAGGATTCGAATGTCCCATCCCTAGTTCAATACTAATTGAAAAGTTTTAGAAAAAAAAAATTTAAATTAAAAAAAAATTAAAAACTGATAGAAAAATGTTCCGGGCTCATCAGTCAAGTACCCCCCCCCCCCACCCTCTTCTCCGCACCCGACCCTCTTCTCCGCCCCCTCTTGTCAGACCTGGCATGCGCTACTGCAGTGGCGCGTCATAAGGGGGGAAAAAGAAAACTGAATATCTATAAAGCCACCTTAAAAGAGTTTTTGTTTGCGACATCTCTCTTCATTTAACGGCGCCTAAAAAGATTTCAATTTAAGTACAAAGTTATATCATTTGCAAAATAAAAAGTAACAGTAAACATGTCTCGAAAAAATAAAAAAAAGACATTGCAGCACGTAAATTGTATATGCGTACAATTTGCATTTAATATTTATGCACGATATTTAGATATAAAACGCAGAGAGAGAGAGAGAAGAGAAAAAAATATTAAGCGCTTTATAGCGTGAGAAACAAAATGCAAATTTATAAATCTCCTTTCTTTATGCAAGAAATGGAGAATGAAAATGTGTGAGAGAGAAGGAAAAGGAGAGAAAGAGGAAGAAAACGAGAGAGAGAGAGAGAGAGAGAGAGAGAGAGAGAGAGAGAAATGCCAATTTTCACTCCATTAACATCTATTATGTCGCTGTAGTTAGAAAGAGAGAAAAAAATGTCTTTCTTGTTGTTATAGAGACCATTGGATCTGGCATTCATCGTAAATCTCAGTAATAATTCATATGCATTTTTTTTTTTCGTTAAAAGAATAAGTTTTGTGATCCATTCTCCTCCCCAACACTCCCACCCCCTTTTAAGAATAACATGTCTTGTTATTGTAGGCCTAATGGAAGAATCCTCCAAACCTTCAAATTTTGTAATTTGCATGAAAAAACGTTTAGAAAGTTTTGCACCTGTCGTTTGATAATAACAAAAAAAATATTTTGCCATTGAAAAAAAAACCTAAGAAAAAATATCTAGAAGGATGTTTTTCATAACTATGGCTAGTAATAATTTAATGACATTTTTTTTACAAACGCACAATTTCTAGTTTGTCTTTAGTTTTACTCTTGAATGGCAAGAATAATCAGACTTTGAGAGGCTTTTTCGCACTTTAAAACTAAGTTAAGTTTCCAAACAATTTTACTTTGAAGTCGGTATATACAGTGTATATAGTCCTTTTTCCTATTGACACGGTGCCAGTGAAATAGTTCATTTTATTGGAATATTTCACATGACATGAATTTGAAATATTTAAAAAAAAAAATGTGAAATTTATTTTTAAAAAAAAACCTGTTTCCAAGTAATGAAACCATAAATGAAAAAAAATGGTGATTGTAATTGGTTCCTAGGAGTATTTTAAACATGTTTAATTTTTAACATTTTTGTGAATTTTTTGTTCAAAGTTTTTGGAATCTGTTTCAGTTTCCTCAATAATTTTTAAATAAGTGGAAATTATATATTAAGCTTTGTCTATCTGTCTGTCTGTGTATAACGCTGTACAAACAATGACAAACACGTTTAAGCACGTGGGAATTTATTTAAATTTAAATGAACCGGTTTTTTTCTCATGGTCAACTTTGTGTTGTGCTCTCCCGATCCAAGAACCCAAACAATATTATAAGGTGCTTATAAAACAGTTAAATACTTTTAGTAGCAAAATTAAACTAGAATTTTGCTCCTATCATTTATGACGGGTTACCCCACTAGTTTTTTTTTAATATTCAAAGACTATGTAGCATCCATTTGGTGTAATTGTCTATTACACGAAATGTACTTCCATTTTGCGAAATGAACATAAATTGGCCTGATGCAAAACGCGAAATGGACATAACATTTCTTGTAATGGACAATTACACCAAATGGACGACGCCACATACAGTATATACCATTAGTATATAAAGTTAATGTAAACTAATGCAAATTATCTTGTTTTATTTCATGGATTTCAATTAATATTATAACTTTTCAATATACTTTACAACTTTTCATAAATTTCATGAAATATTTTATGAAATATTTCAATGAAATTGCCCATCAGTTTTTCTTAGTGCTTTATTTGAAAACTGCTGCAAAAAGAGGTAATTTACGTGTTTGAAAATTCTTTTTAAGGTTTGTTTTGCGTTCATTAGTAATTATTAAAATTTAGAAATTTCATTTATATAATTTAAGAAATGTGACAAAATAACTTTTCTGATGTAATTTTTTCATCCTTTGGAATTTTTTTTTTCTAGAAGTTTATAGAAAAAAAAATGTCAGAAAATGTAGGCTCTTGTAAGATACAAAAAAAATTAACTTGACTTTTAGAATGTTGCGTGAATGTGTCCCATTTATACTGGATTTATGGGCTCGTTAGCAATGTCCTGCCCTTTTCATGCTAAAAATATATGCTAACAATTTTTTTTTTAGACTTTTGTCAAATGCAAAAAAAAAAATGAAACCCAGCGAAGAAATATGATTTTTATTTTGGCAAAAGAAATAGAATTTCTTTTTATTTCTTGTTTTCGTGAGTCAGATAGACAGAGAGATCAACTTGTTGACAAATTGTTTTGCTTTGTGGGATTAGTTTTTAAACCTTTTTTTTTTTG
Source organism: Brachycybe producta (assembly GCA_036925085.1). NCBI lineage: Eukaryota > Metazoa > Arthropoda > Diplopoda > Playtdesmida > Andrognathidae > Brachycybe > Brachycybe producta. The sequence continues at coordinate 284,650 of JAUPFP010000066.1, forward strand.
GTTGCCTCTTTATGTATATGGCACCGAAAAGTGAAAACTTCCCCGGCAGCACGCCAACAAGGAACCAGTATGGCATGAACAGTATGACTTCTTACAGGGCTACGCACACGGGCAATTAGAAATCGGGACGAACAGAAGTTGGCTCCGGCGTTTTCTAATTGCCTGTTTGTAGACAGCTTCAGAATTTCTTTGGCTCCGACCCTTTTAAGAGCGTCATCAATTTCTAATTGGTTTGTTATTGTGTCTGATGTCACATGCCCTTTGCGTCAGACCAAATTTCAACCAATTAGGTTGAAATTTGGTCTGACACTCATAAAAGGGCGGAGCAAGAGAAATTCTGAAGCTGTCCACAGATGCCTGTACAAACTGACATTTGTGTGCACTTGCCGTTCTGTCGGCCTCGGACATCTGACAGACTGTCAGTCGTGTGTGCTGACCTTACTACAACCTAGTCCGTCACCGACTGTCTGTTGTCTGCTCTTATAATTAAGAGTTCAAAAATCAGCTGTTCATAAACCATCTTAAAATTGTTTAAAAAATTTTGTAGGGATGGGACATTCGAATCCTGCGAATCTTGAAAAATATTCGAGATTCGAAAACTCGAATCTTCGCGCTTTTTTCGTCTTTCGAATCTTATTCGAATCCTGACCTTAAAAAAAACTGTTAAAAACTTTGGTAAAATTAGTTTGAACTCAATTGACATTCAACCAGAAGCGTTCACTAACAAAAGAAAACCCGGCGATTGTTGCAATTCCGGATTACCAATATCACCTTGTGGCGACCCTGAGTGCCGCGCGGTTTTTATTATTAATAATTTAGTATTTAATATTATTTCATTTATTTGTATTTCTTAATTAATAATATAGGACTTTTATATGAAGGATTCGAGAACCTTTTAGGATTCGGATTCGAGAAAATTTAGGATTCGGATTCGAGAACCTCTTAGGATTTGGATTCGAGTACCTTTTAGGATTCGGATTCGAGTACCTTTTAGGATTCGGATTCGAGTACCTTTTAGGATTCGGATTCGAGAACCTTTTAGGATTCGGATTCGAGAACCTTTTAGGATTCGGATTCGAGAACCTTTTAGGATTCGGATTCGAGAACCTTTTAGGATTCGGATTCGAGAACCTTTTAGGATTCGGATTCGAGAACCTTTTAGGATTCGGATTCGAGAACCTTTTAGGATTCGGATTCGAGAACCTTTTAGGATTCGGATTCGAGTATGCCTACATTTTAGGATTCGGATTTGAGAAAATTTAGGATTCGGATTCGAGTAGGCCTACATTTTAGGATTCGGATTCGAGAACCTTTTAGGAATTGGATTCGACAAAATTTATAATTTGTCCCACCTCTTAATTTTATGGTTTTTCAAAATATTGATTTAATATTGTTCAGACATAGCTACTAGTTTTTTTTTTATCTGAAAGGAAGAAAACATGTTTAGAAGTTTGAAGAAGCCACAACGCAAGAGAAAATATAAAAGAAGTTTAATGTTAAAAGGGAGAAGAAAATCTTTTTTTTTTACTGAAAAGATAAGCTTGTAAGCAATATGTAAAAGGATCAAGCAAGTAAAGAAGCATATGTCTAAGCAGAAATTTTTCAAAAGGCACACATTGTTGGTGATTGGAAAAGAGGAAAAACGCGTGCCAAACGCATACTTTTTTCTTCTTCTTCTTCTTCTTATGAACAGAAGGAGTGGTGGGTGGGAGTCGGATGTGAATATTAAAACGTTTTCAGGCCAGTTTCCTTTTTTTAAAAAAAAATATGGTTTGTGTCAGTTGTATATAACGCCTCTACCGCCCCCTAGTGGATGAGAGACTAGATCGGAATTTATCACGTTATTGGGCTAGAATGAAGGGGGATCGCTCCGTCCGCCGACCTAGCAGTACAAGCTCAGATTTATTGCAAACTATATGTGGCCGGTCCTCTTCTTGCAACCTACACGCAGCTCCGCTCCAGCCTACCTACTTTAGTGGACGGTTCAGATTAAAAACCTTTGTAGGTGCCACGGACGTCAACGAGGCAATATAAGGGCCAGTATAATGGCCGATATATAGGGGTGCTGACATCGTTAACACTATTAACGTTTGCAAAAAAAAAATACTTTTTAAAAATATTTAGAACTAACGAATAAAATGTCTGGCATCATTAAGAAACACAAATTAACTTTTGATAGTCTGTTGTCTTCCGATTAAACGCTCACAAGAGGAGTAAAAGCCTGACTCAGTAGCCCCCCTACAACTGTATTTCTCTGGCAAATCTATTTTCCTGTTGGGTCGTCTGCCAAAAAAAAAAAAAAAGATAACGATCCAATGGAAAATGTTCGCCAGTCGTGTACATGGTTCGGGCTTTTTCGCCTCTTCTGAGCGTTTTATTGAAATTTAAACAAATTATGAAGGTAGGTTAATTCTTAATCACGACATACCTCTTATATTTTTTATAAGTCGTTAGAAATATTTTTAAAAAAGATTTTGTCACAAACGGTAATAAGTTTTAACGCTGTCAGCGCCCCCTATATCGCCTCGTAGTTATATTGGCACATATATCGTGTCGTTGACGTCCGTGGCGCTTTTCCCCCATCCTCTTAATACAACTCACTGGTTGACACAAAGTGATTGACGCCACTTACATGTACTTCAGACGGGCCACAATTGAAAACAAGTGGCCTTCATGTTGTCAGTATGGGCCACTGATGATAAGTCGTTGATCATCAAAGTGACAAACAGGCAGCGATCGACACTTGTGGTTAATACGCAACTATACTCATTGCCAATGAGGCTTATTAAACGGCACTACTTATTCCAATAGAATAATAAGCTTCATTTTGGTGCAAAAAAAACACCTTATGAAATCAGTGTTCTGTTATAAACGACCCTCATATATGTGGTGACATAAAGTGGTCCGTGTGAAGCTGGCTTAAATGTTCTAATTTTGAAAACGCAAAAAAATGACATGAAAGCACAGCACAGGCTGTGTTTATAGTTAAAAAAAATTGGGGGGAAATAATTATGAATGGAAACCTGGCTGTACACACACATGCTAAACGCACGCATATACACACACATACTCAACATTACAGATGATTAATAACTTCCATAACTTAGCATGCCATCGACATGTGAAGCAGATGTCGTAGTCACGAGTTTCTTAAGAAACTCAAGTAAGACTTAAAAAAAAAGAGTAAAGAACACAGATGCTACATAAGGTGTATTCTATATAAGAAATGCTCTCTCTTGAGTATAAAAAACGGAGGGGTTTAGAACAGGAGGAGGAAGAGGAGGCGAGAGGGGGGGGGGGGCAGCTGTTGCGATGCTTGAAGAAATCTTTTGTATACAATCAAAAAATGAGCATCTTTCTTTATTTTTTTCTTCTTCTTGTGAAAAAATGAAAAGGGAGGATGAGGGAGATCATAGTTGCCATGTGCATCGATATGAAAAATAGCTAAATTTGGAATGTGGTTTAGGTTCGTGCCACCTTTTTGGTGACTGAAGTAGCAACCATTTTTTTTTTTTGGTCAGAATAATTTCATCTATGCGTGGGCATACCCTATAATGGTTGGTCACACTCGAGATGTAACTGATTGCCAGTTATTTAACTTCCTGTGAGCCACAGGAAAAGTAAGAAAAATCATTGTAAATACTCTCGGAGGTTTTCTCCTGTAGGGAGTAACCTTTGTAAAGTCAACTTTAACACGAGTCTCTATGGAAGACGTTTGCCCAAGATCGACCCCGTTGAACCGAGAAAAAAAAACACGGAAGGTCAGATCTGACCTCTCGGTTTTTGGCATCCGATACCGTACGTCAACCGGCCTAGGACAGAGTAGAAACAGTTCGCTTCTACCTTTTACTGTCTTAAAAGCACTGACGGGGTAGTAGGCTGGTTGACGTACTACATCGAAGGCCAGGAACCGAGACCAGATCTGACCTCCCGTAGTTTTTTTTTTTCGGGGTTCAATGGAGTCGATCTTGGGCAAACACCTTCCATTGAGACTCGTGTTAAAAGTTGACTTTGCAAAGGATACTCCCTAGGGACAAACCCCGGGAGTATTTACTGATTTTTTTTTACTTGTGTAAACAACAGTTGACAAAAGGGATTGAGGGATTAGTTAGACTTTTAATTTGGCTGACTTGGCTTCCATTACAAAAAAAAACTGCGGTTCCATAGCCAAGATTATAGTTAGCTGCAGACAAGCTCGAAGTGGTAGGCCTTCTTTTGTGCGTTTCCATTTTTCGGACACCTGTGGTTAAATGATTTTGTGTCACTTCCTGATGGAACAGCTGAACACGCTGTCCGCCATGTTGTTTGTAGGCAACATTTGTTTGAACACAGGAAGTTTACAAATTTAACCATTAAACAATGTGAATTAACCACACTTGTGTCGGTCCATTGTTCAGAAAAATTTAACCATGGTTAATGTAACCACATTTGTTTCCACTAGAAACATTGTGTCAACGTTTAACTGCAGTTAATTTGTGTAGTGGAAACGCGTTATTAAGCGGCAGTCACACTAGGCTGGTTTACAAGCCGATGGTTGCTGCTGGCTATTAGCAGCAACAGCAAGCAGCAGCTGCTTTGGGTTCACACTTGTCCAGTCACTGCTGGTATTAGCAGTGCAAGTCATCCAATCACCGTCTTGCAAAAACACAAACTCTAACAACAACCAACCCAAGCAGTGGAGTTTCAACTACCACTAGTGCCACTACTAGCAACAAAAAGTTCACACTAGATGGCAGCAGCAGGAAGGCAGTCACATGACCAGCTGGTAGCTGCTAAAGTTGGACATGTCCAACTTCACCAGCCGCTGTTAAAATGACTAGCCCGCTGGTGAAAGCAGCTACTGGTAGCAGTTCAGACTATGCTGCTAGCTGGCTACAACCAGCCAGCAGCTTGTAAACCAGCATAGTGTGACTGCCGCATTAGTGTAGAGTATCACCAGCTTTCAAGATGTGCATCTTAACGTGATTGTTACTTAGTAATGTGACAGGTATCTGTAGATAGCTTCAGAATTGGCCCCGCCCTTTTGTGAGCGTCATCAATTTCTAATTGGTTTTTTACTTGGTCTGATGTCACATGCTCAGCCCTTTTTATTTCTAATTGGTTGATATTTGGTGTGCCACTCATAAAAGGGGGGGGGGGGCAATGAGGGCTGGGCCAATTCTGAAGCTGTCTACAGATGCCTGTGTAATGTGTGACAGCAACCAAATAACAAGCAACTGCATGGATAAGCAACTGTGTGTTTGCATTGTGAAAAAACACCCTGTATATCATTACATCAAATGTAATTAAAAGTGGGCAATTTAGCTTTTAAAGCTTAATGAATTGGTGTTTCCATTACATGTAGGTTTAAGGTCATTTGTCTTAATACATTCAAATATGCATTCATTGATTAATTGTTGCATACTTAATTAAAGTATGGGTAGGTTTTTTGCTCTGAGGAGGAGGAGGCTTTTTCTTTGCCAAGATTTCCTGCTGTTTTAATTTGCATAATTTAACTTGAATGATGTGCCAAGTACAATAAAAGGGCAATAAGTTTTACAAAGATTTTTTTTTAAATAACGCACAACTAAAACAAAAAAATGGCGGAAACTGAACACAAATTTTTTTTAAAAAAAAACTCCAGCACCTTAAGACTTTTAGTGGAGGGTTTCAAAGTATCGATGAGCACAATGGAATTTTAATTATTAATCATATATTGGGTCTCTTACTAGTAAATTTTTCCAAAGCAAAATTACTTTGAAAAATCTCTGCAAAGAGCGCTAGCATCGTTTTTCTATTGAGCCCATAGGCCCGATGTTAAAGAAGAAACGTTAATTTTTAAAATACACAGTCGCGGCTATAAGTTTATTTTTCATATTTAAAGTTGTCCAATATAAGTTTTCGAAGTGCAATGTGCACCTTTAAATATATGCTGATCGAGTAATAGGATGACGAAAAATTGGTAAGTGCGGTTCTATTTTTAAAAACTTATTTCAAAATCGCCAATTTCTAACTCTTTATAAGTTAAAACTCCATTCAGTGTGCGCTCGTAAGCAAAAAAAAAATCCATTAAAATGCTCGTAAAAATACGTAACATAATTTTAATAAACCAGAAGAAAATCAGCACGTGCGCCAATGTGATGGTTTCACCGTGGTTTAATTGTGGCATTTCAAAATCATTTTTACGAGCAATTTTAATGGATGTTTTTTTTTCTTATTTGGGCGTACTCAATGGAGTTTAACATAAGAGTTAGAAATTGGCGATTTTGAAATATTTTTAAAAAATAGAACCGCACTTACCAATTTTTTGTTATTCTATCACTAGATCGGCTTATATTTAAGGTGCACATTGCATTTTAAATCATCAAAATTGGACAACTTTAAATATGAAAAATAAACATAGTGCCACTTTTCTTGCTGAGGTGCGCAATGTTTACTTGAATTAATTGCAATTGCCAATGTGATAAATACTCTTGCAAGACTTAAGCGGTTTCTTGCAACACCGTCTTATAGAAAACACTCATCTTCTTTGTTCTTGGTTTTTTTTTGCAAGAAACTGTGCAAGATTCACAGCAATGTTTGACTAATTTCTTGCACGGAATCTTGCGAGAAAAATAAAAAAAGTATGATCGCAGCTTTTAGCTGCATTGTATGTGTTTCTAGATAATTGAATCCACATTCGATATGTACGTTTTCTGAACACCCTTGTATGTTTATTCTATTGTGTTAATCTGCAAATTGAAGCTCATGGAAATTGAAGCAATAACCGATGAAGAGAAAGGTATGGTGGTGGGAGGGGAGGGGGGTTATGTATATCTCATGCACCTGTAGTGAGTCTATTTTTATTTCTGGCTATGATTAATTAGGTACTGTGTATATCCCTATATTATTAAATGGAATGAAGCAGGTTGATAAATGAACTGCCAGCAAGTTTAAAGGATAACTGAAGTCGATATCCTTAGAGGAGAAAAGTGTAGAAAAGAAAAGCCCACACAACACACACACACACACACGCGCGCGCCACATGAATAACTATCACACAACACACACGTATCACGCATCGGTTCACACACACACAAGCACCATGCATGCAACCGCATCACACGTGCATACGCACAGTGACACACAAGCACACTACAGCAGCACACAATGGCGCACCTTGCAGGCACACGTGCACATGCAGCGAGCCGTATTCACACAATAGACATTGCCAGTGCCAAACGCGCAAAACTAAAAAAAAATTGCTCTGTTGAAGATGCATGTTGTTTGTTTAATGAGTTTTTTTTTTGTTTAAAAAAAACTCGCTTTGGTAAAGTATGTGCCCATGAGAATGTAATCATTGGTGTTTTGCATGAATATGAGCTGCTTGTTCATTGTCTGAGATTGTTTTAACCATCAGGAGGCATTGCTGAAGGATGGATTGATTGCAAATGGTTTCTTCGTTTAAAAAAAAAGAACGACAAAGGAGAACTTTGGAGATGAAGAGATTGAGAGCGAAAGAGTGAGAGAATGAGAGCGAGAGAGATAGCAACAGAGATTGAGAGAAAGAGTGAGAAAGAGAGTTTAAGATAGTTTGAGAGAGAGAGAGAGGGTTTAAGAGAGAGAGAGAGAGAGAGGGTTTAAGAGAGAGAGAGAGAGAGAGGGTTTAAGAGAGAGAGAGAGAGAGAGAGAGGGTTTAAGAGAGAGAGAGAGAGAGAGAGGGTTTAAGAGAGAGAGAGAGAGAGAGAGAGAGAGAGAGGGTTTAAGAGAGAGAGAGAGAGAGAGAGAGGGTTTAAGAGAGGGAGAGAGCCAGGTGTTTTTCTATCTTCAGGTGGTAACAGGCCGAAAGCCTCATGGCGGGCGGGCCTTAAACCCTATTACAGAGAGAGAGAGAGAGAGAGAGAGAGAGAGAGAGAGTGAGACAGCGACAGAGAGTGAGAGAGACAGCGACAGTGAGAGAGAAGAGAAGCAGAGAGAGCGAGAAAGAGTGAGGGAGAGAGAATGATAGAGAAAGAGTGAATGATAGAGAAAGAGTGAGAGAGAGTGAGAGAGAGAGAGAAAGAGTGAGTGAGAGAGAGAGAGAGAGAGAAATAGAGCTAGAGAAAATTCTTTCCCTTGTTATAAATTGTCGTTGGAGATGTCGATCATTTAACCACAGATCTCTCGTTCTCTCTCTTGTCATGTCAAGATGGTTTGATGCTCATCTATGATAAACATGATTGTGTTTTTTTTTTTTGGCATAACAAAAACAAACCCCACGTTTTCTTTAGAGAAGATTTTTTTTTCTTAAATGAAGAGAGATTTTCTATAGAAATTTGTTAAGTTTGTTGCAATTTAGACAAAGCTTAAAATTGGAAATGTAACAGGAAATGAGGAAAACCATCTGCCATAAGCCTATGGAACATTTTTAGTACAAAAGCTTTTCTTCCATGAATCGGAAGTTCAGAGAAGGTGGGGGAAAAAAATATGATTTTATTTTCCAAATGTGCTCATTTTTGAGTATATGGAAAAAAAAAAACATTCTAGACAATGCTAGACTGTCGTTATAGTAAAAGCTTGTGACACAGAAATACACAATACAGAGATAGGGATAGTATATTTCACACAAACATAATACACATATATATCGTCGGTTAAGAAGCGATACCATGTAACTGACATTTGTGGTGCGTTTTGAGGTTTTGGCATAAAAAAAATCGGAAAAAAGAAGTGCATTGTTCAGAAAATGGTCGTGAAATGCACCAAATGCACCAAAAGGTGCATAATGGGAGATGATGTTCTGGCCAACCTTAGACTATTACCTTCCTAGACTGGTAACTTCCTATGACGGAAGCGAGGCCAGCTCCGTCTGGTGGTATTATCTGTACGTAAAATCTTTGCCCGAAAGTCTCGTTTTGTTTTCTCTTATAGGTAGTTTTAAGTAGTTTTCTCTGGTATGTAATAGTTTAAGATATAACTATACACCCTCTATAGCTACAAAATGAACTTGTCCTAAACGTGACATCAGTTCGAAATTTAATTTATCATATTACCGCTAGAAGCGCTGTTTCATAAACGACGCCGCATGCCTGTGGAAACACAGGCAATTAGAAAACGGGATGAGTAGAAGTTGGATCCGCCCTTCTTATGGCCAACGGCAACTTCTAATTGGTATGTTGTGTGGTTCGACGTTGAAAAGGGATGAGCATGTGACGTCGAACCACACAACAACACCAAACTAACACCAAACCAACAACACAACACTGTTGTGTGGTTCGACGTCACATGCTCATCCCTTTTCAACGTCGAACCACACAACATACCAATTAGAAGTTGCCGTTGGCCATAAAAAGGGCGGAGTCAACTTCTGTTCATCCAGGTTTTCTAATTGCCTGTGTGGAAACACAATTTCGGGAGTTTGCCAGTCCAATAAGGTAATAGTCTAAGGGCCAACTACACCGTGCATGTCGTCGGTTAAGAAGTGATACCATGTAACTGACATTTTTGGTGCTTTTGAGTTTTTGACATAAAAACAAATCACAAAACAAAAAGAAGTGCATTGTTTGGAAAATGTCGCAAAATATTTAGAAAAAAAAATTGTTTGTGTTGTTATGTACGTAACATAATTATATTAATTATGGCTAAAAAAAAAACGTCCAAATAAATTTATTAGCAAAAAAAAATTGTGTAACAAAATCTTAAATTTGCATTCTAGCGTTTTTTTTGTTCCTTTTGTAAAATTTATATTTTGTTAGTTACTTGGTATCACTTCTTAAACGACAATATGCGACACACAAATGCATCAAATATAGAATGTACAATTTGAGCCACACTTCCTATAGGTTGATTAATTTTGCATTAGGTTTTGTGTGCGGCCAATTTTATCAATCAACTATAACAAGCCCTGTAAATTATTCAACTGGGGGTGAATTGTATGTCAGGTATTATTAATTCTACTGCAAGTATGGCATAAGGCTCTAGTTATGACATTGTTTATACGATTAAAGCAGCGATCACACTGGCTATTTTTTCTCGCAAGGTTCCGTACAAGAAATAAGTCATATATTTGCCGTGTAAATCTTGCGTAGTTTCTTGCAACAACACCAAAAAATAACGACGATCAACGTATTATCACATTAGTAATTGCAATTAATTCAAAGACACATTGCAGTGGATCTTAACTTTTAAATATTGGCAATGGGATTGCCACTTCAAAAGGCTCATTCCCATTACAACGTTTGCTACTGCTACTACACCATTCCTGCAAAATGATTAGAATTTGGGAAAACCGCGGTTTTTGTGGTTTCATTTTTGAAAACCGCTGGTAACCTGGTTTTTCGGTTTTGTATTTTTTTGTTTCTTCCTTAAATTTTAAAATTTTTGATAAAAACAATCAATCATATAGAACAGAATTTTAATTTTTTTATGTAGTTAAAATTTTTGCAGATTTTTCGTGAACGAAGTTTTCTGCAAAAATTACTACTCAACAAAAATGGCCTTTCGGCATATGTTGATGTTGGTTTTATGGTAAAAAGTAGAGGTGGGAAGAATCCTAAAATGTTCTCGAATCTCACGAATCTCGAATCTCTTGAATCCTTCATATAAGAATCCTATATAATTATATTATTCATTAAGAAGATACACATAAATGAAATAATATTAAATATTAAATTATTAATAATAAAAAAAAACAGTGTGGCACTCAGGGTCGACACAAGGTGATATTGGTGATCCGGGTCCGACCACCGAAATTGCAACAATCGCCGGTTTTTATTAAGTGAACGCTTCTGTTGGATGTCAATTGAGTTCAAACTAATTTTACCGAAGTTTTTAACAGTTTTTTTAAAGGTCACGATTCGAATAAGATTCGAAAGACGAAAAAAGCGCGATCGAAGTTTCGAGTTTTCAAATCTCGAATATTTTTCAAGATTCTTGGGATTCGAGGATTCGAATGTCCCATCCCTAATTGATATGCTATCTATAGTCGTATTTTCAGTAGGGTTTTTTTTCCTTGCATATGGAAACATAACCTAACAAGAAGACACATGCTTGTGGCAGTGTCCAAATTTGTTTGTATCGCCCCCCTCTAAACATTAGAAACGATTAATTTCTAAGCATGTCCACTGTCAAGTGATGTCCAATTTTATATGAAATATGACAATAATGTGGTAGAAAAACCTGGCACTTTAATTGACCTATTTTAGCCCAAAACAGAGGGAATAAGAGAGAGAGTGAGAGAAGGAGAACTACCAGTGAGATAATTGAGCTTGTATTATAACCCTCTGTGATGCATTTTGTCGAAAGTAAAAATAGTAAATTGATGCGTTTATTGCATTGCGTGTTGAACACAACACAACTGAGTCCTAGACACAAATTCAAAGAAAAATTTACTGACTGACTTGACTATACTACTACTACTACTACTACATGGGTGCAAGAACTAATTTATTAAAAAAAGTAGTTTGTGTGTGTCGCATATGCGCCACACATCGAGATAGAAGACTAATTTATTGTAATGACGCTTCACATTTATCTTTGTCCCATCAGAAGCGACATCGAGCAGCTGTTTGCACTAAATTTAAAACACAACTTTGAAAGTTTCCGCTCATATTTGAGATTTAGAGATTCTTTTTTTTTTGTTAGAAAGGAAGAGAGAGAGAAGAGAGAGGGTGGCAAGATATGGCTTCCACATGATTTCAAATTTGGTTTATTGCAATACTGTTAAGAGGGCGCTACAATCTATAAAGTTTGCCAATGGGGGGAGGTGGTAGTTCCTTCTGACAACACCTGAGGCCCCAAATTCAAAAAGTAAACTTGGGTCATTTAAAATTCCACTTTTGAACTCTCTGAGCAGGTTGAAACATAGAGAAGTGACACATGTCATCTTCAGGGGCTACTCGTACTCCAATTAAGAGGCTTTTTTTTCTGTATTGGAACCCTGGTCAGGAGAATTCAATTGTCAAGTTTCCTGTGCCAAGAAAAGAGCCTGGGAGCCCTTAAGAAGTTAATTCTCCAATGAGAATGGTTATGAATCTTAAATATACAGTACATCAACTTCAAACACTGCATCCTGGATATGTAGTTATTTCCGGTTTGCCAAAAGCAAAGGTTGCGTTAATTTATAAGCACGAACTGTCGGACTTCACATAATACCAGGCTACCAGCGCCCCTAGCAGCACATATCGGGTACAATAAATGAAATGTGGTGATTGTCCTAAACCACATTCCACTCTAGAAAAATTAGGGAGATTTTTGTTAGGACAGATTCATATTATTGGTCTTTTTTTTTCTCTAGAGTTATAAGACAATGGAACTTTCTTCCTGAGCCAGTGGTGAATGGGGATAATTTTATTTTGTGGGATTGACAATTGTATATTCATTTTGTTTTTATATATCTGCATGTATATATGCTTAATGCTGCATGTGGACTTTTATGTTCCTCTGCCATAGGCCTATTTGGCTGCTAGCAGAGTACAATCAAGCACATATCTAAGAAAAACAAAATGAATATACAATTGTAAATCCCACAAAACAAAATTATCCCCATTGTCTTATAACTCTAGGAAAAAAAGACCAATAATATGAATCTGTCCTAGCAAAAAAATCTCCCTAATTTTCTTAGTGGTCAGCCCTGCCCATGTATACTGCTTTATGAATATCACTGGTTATATTGAGGAGGTACATAAGAAAACGAAAATTCTAATAAGTTGCAATGCAATGCATAAGACAAGTTCTTTCAATAGAAAGAAAAAGAGAGAGAGAAAAAAAGTTCCCTTCCTGCTTTAGTAGTTTAGTTTTTGCAATATTCTTTTTATTTGCTCCCCTTTTTTTCTTTCTCTAGTTTCTTGCACTCAAAGTGATTGATTTTCGATTACGAACTGCTTAGAAGTTAAAGAAGAAACTATATGGGGGAGACTATTTGAGGGTATGGATGGGGGGTGAGAGGGGAATTATGGGGTGGGTGGGTGGGGGTTAAGACCCATAATATGCCAAAACATTCACTTGAGTGAAAAGAATATCGAAGTTTTTTTTCTTCTTCTGAAGCGAGTTGAAAGAAATTTAAAAGGCGGCATAAAATTGTAGTTTTTTTTTGTGGGGGGGGGGGGGGGAGTATTTAAAGCTAAATTGGTGTGTGAGGAGGTTAGAAGGGGTTTAAAGTAGAACATTTGGGAAATTGAAAATTTTTTTTGGGAGGGGGAGGAGTTTTGATTGGTGGTCTATATTTAGAACCATTAAAATAATTTAAAATGAATAATTTTTTTTTTGTACGAAATGCCATTGTTTAAAAGTGGAATCAAATTCAATAAACAATAATGGGGGAAAAGTAGGCCTATTCAGTTTTTTTTTTTCTACTCTGCAATGACACAGCCAGGGACACACATGCAGAAAACGTAAAAGAAAACATGTTAGAAAACGGAAAACAGACAATTTTTCTGTTTTCAAGTGCAAGAAACAGAACAGAACCTGAGATACAGCTTTGCTCTATCTTTTCTGTTCTTTTCTTTTTTCTGTTATAAATGAACCAATAGGATTGTAGCTTTTGCATGAGATCATCAAAACATGTTTGTAGACTCAAAGCAAACAAAACTGTGGAACACATGTTGTCTATGTTTCACAATAGATGGCGTATCGCATTTCTGTTCTGCATGTGTGTTCAATCACATGCAGAACTAAACAGAAAAACCAAAAACGAACAGAATTTCTTTTGTTGCAGTGGTTTTCTTGTGTGTTTTCTCTTGTATGTTTCTGCATGTGTGTCCCTGACTTAATAAATACAATTAAACATAAAACTTGCTAATTAAATTATAAATAGAATTCTTGACTATTGAGATTAAATTAGTAAATAATATTTTTTTCTCTTTAAATATTCTTAATAATTCCTGGAATTCAAATTAATTAGGGAATTAAATTTTGGCCATATTTTTTAATTTTATAATAATTTTTAACCAACAAATGGCCATTATTATAAGATTAAAAATTGGTAAAAATTTAATTTCCTGGTTAATTTCAATTTCAGAAATTATTAAGACTATTTGTGAAAAAAAAAGATTTATTTAGAAATTTATTATTTAAAAGTAATTAAAGTTTTATAAAAGAATTAATTTTAACTTTTAATAAAATTATATTTTCATTTCTTTCTTCTTTTTTTAAAAGTAAATTATGTTTCTTTATTTAATTAACTCAAGATTATATTAAATGTAACGAATAATTAAAATTAGAAACGAGTTGGAAATGTAAATAAAAAAAATGAATGAATTCATTAATAATTTAAATCAACTTATTAATAAAAGTAAAAAAACATAAACAAGTTCATTAAAATGTATTAAATACAAAATTATTTTAAATTTTTATTGAAATGAATGACATTTTTGCATAAAGTTAATTTTTTTTTAATAATATTTGGTGTAAATTAAATTTACTTTTTTTTTCTTCATCAGTTTAAGTTTTGTTTTAATTGTTTGAACTTTTGAGTCCCCCGTAGATCGGAATGAAAAGCTGGGTCGAAATAATTAATAACAAAAATAGCAAAAATTAATAACATTAAGTGGAAAAGTATTTTTTTTTTCTCTCTCCTCTCGTTGAAAGAAAGAAAAATCATTAAATTTGCAAAATGCTATAAACGTTAAAAAAAAGACTCCGTAATCTAAATTGCTGTCTATGATATTGATTTTTCATTGATGTCACGCCAGTAAGTAGGAAGTTTGGTAGCTTGCTGCTTACTGATTAATTATGTTTCTACAATGAACATGATGTTATTTGCTTGTGTCATCACCAAAACTATTTCAAATGCTCTCTCTTATCCCCAAAACTGTTGTTAATGATTGCTCCAACACAACATTATATTTATTCCTAGAGCTTTGACACTCTTCCTCCTCCTCCCTCAATGTCTCTCCATTGGGACTTTCAAAAAAAAATTCTATTTCAAATGGAGATGGGAATTAATGAAAACTATTGTTTGCTTCTGTTACATAATAATAACAATAAGCTACTGAAAAATGATGTTTGATTACGACTTGGGTCTTCTTCTTCTTTGCATGGATAATACCTTGTACACACATGAGTTAAATGAATTCTAATTAAATGTGTTTAGGTGAATTATACGGAATCCAGTTAAGGACATGAACACCAAATAAAAATTGACTTTATTAGTATTTTAAATTGAAATACTAAATCAATATTTTGTCTATAGTTTACATATTAGATTTTAAGTATTAACTCAATATTTTCAGATTATTAACTTAATAAATTGAATTCGACATATTGTTTGTTTGTCCTTGACAGGGTTCTGTAGAACACTTACTTAAATGCATTTAAATTTTAGGTGTGTACTAGGTATTATACCTTGTACACACGTGAGTTAAATGAATTCAAATTAAATGTGTTTAGGTGAATTATACGGAATCCAGTTAAGGACATGAACCAAGTAAAAGTTGACTTTATTATTAATATTTTAAATTGAAATACTAAATCAATACTTTGTCATTAGTTTCTATATTATATTTAAGTATTTAAGTATTAACTTAATATTTTCAGATTATTATTAACTGAATAAATTGAATTCGATATATTGTTTGTCCTTCACAGGGCTCTGTAGAACGCGTTTATTATTTAAATGCATTTAAATTATCATGCGTGTATTTAGGTATTAGAGAAGCATATAAGATGGTACAACATTTCTGCTTCAGCTCATACAATTCTCTTAACTGACAATTCCAAGCAAGGCTCTGATCAATGCAACAAACATAGGGATTCTGAAATGCCACCCTTTGTCAGGTTTCAATTCAAATCTTAAGAACTTTTATACAATAAGCAAACATTGCTTTATTATTGTTAAACGTTAGGGTAATATTTGTGTCCATGTTTTCTATGTTGTTTTATGGATAAAGGCATATATATATATATATATATATATATATATATATATATATATATATATATATATATATATATATATATATATATATATATATATATATATAGATAGATAGATAGATAGATAGATAGATAGATAGATAGATAGATAGATAGATAGATAGATAGTGCAAAGAAGAGAAAAAAAGTATGCATTTTGATATAGATTTTGTTTTTCATCTTGTGTGTTTATGGGTTTCCATGTTGCTGTTGAAACCATTTTCTCTGGAACTGTCATTAGTAATTTCTAATTTTTTTTTTGTCTTTTATGTCTGAACTGACATCATTTCTCTTTTAACATACAACACACACATAGTTTGACACACACATTTGAGTTTAACGTTGATGTGATGATGAAGTTCCTCGTTTTGGGTTTTGATTATTTTACCAAGACATCTTCTTATTTCTAGAGATTATATATATATATATTTTTTTCCTACCAAAAAAAAAAGTAACTTGTCACTTTTATTCTGTTTCTTGGCAAACTTTTAACTTTTTTTTGGGTTATTTTTAAAATTTATATATTTTATATGTAGAAAGTAACTTCACATTTTTTGTTATTGTTGTCAGGGTTCTTCTGTGTCTCTGTGTGTGTGTGGTCATGTTTTTATATTAGTGTTGTAAAAAAAACGTGTTTTTTTTTCTTGACGTTTTTTTTTCTAAAAAAAAACTTTTAAAAAACCGTTTTTTTTTTGTTTCTTTTTTAAATTTTTCTTATTTTCCATTTCCCAATCCTACTAGTGTTGTAAAAAAACGGGTATTTTTTTCTTGATGATATTTTTTTTCTCAAAAAGAGTTTTTTTTTTAAATAAAACGTTTTTTTTTTTTGTGTTTTTTTTATTTTTCTTATTTTCCATTTCCCAACCTTACTAGTGTTTAAAATGAACGTGTTTTTTTTACTATCATGTTTATTTTTAAGTTATCAAAGTTTATTAAGTGTCAAACATTTTTTTAAATAAAATTTAAGAAATGTTTTTCAGATTTCCTATCATATAGTGAAGGTTAATTAAAATGACTTAATTGACGAATCTGACATAATTTATATATTCTTAATTCATTAATTTGCATTTCACTGCTAATTGTATTTGTATTTTTCCCTATCGTAAAACTGAAATAATCAGAAATCAGGATTGTCCACCAACCATACCTGAAGAAAGGCTCTTTTTTTGCATTTCCTCCCCCTAGCTTTAATTTACATTTCTAACTAAATCATTCAGTAATCTTGGGGACCTGTACTTAAAACTGATGAATTTTCTTTCTTTCTTGCGTTTTTTTTAATTTTTTCTTCACAGTATTTTAAAAAAAAACACGTTTAAAAAAACGAACACGTTTTTTTTTTTAAATTTACAACACTACTATTTAAATTTAATGTTTTTACATCTTTGATCTTCAAAGGACTAATTTCTAAATTAACTTAGTTATGTTTTTTTAATCAGTTTTTGCAGTCTTGTTTTTTTTATTTCGTGTGAAAAATTTGATACAAATTATGATTTTTTTTTTCAGTCTGGAGTTTTTTATAATAATTATTTAAAATCATATTTTCTTAATTTATTTAAAATTGCTTCTTTTTTTACAAGCTTTTTATTTAAGTTGATAGGACCCGTTGTCCGTTTTGTGTGGACTTGAATTTATCTTATTTTAACCAACTTCCCCCATAACCTAGAGAGAGAGAGAGAGAGTGAGAGCACCAGTTGAATAAAATTTTGTACACAGCAGCCTCTACTAGTGACAGGCAATTAGAAAACGGGATGAACAGATGTTGGCTCCGCCCTTTTTATGACGAACGCAACTTCTAATTGGTTGGTTATGTAGTCTGACGTCACATACTCCGCCCTTTTCAACGTTGAACCACACAACAAACCAATTAGAAGTTGCCGTTCGTCATAAAAAGGTCGGAGCCAACTTCTGTTTGTCCCGTTTTCTAATTGCCTGTCTACTAGTGCTACCTCTGTCATTTTCCTTTTCCTTGACAGAATTCCGCGTGTGTGTTTCATCCAGGCGTAAGCCTGGAACACACACGAGGAATTCCGCCAAGGAAAAAAAAAATAGAAAAAGGAAAAAAAAGTCATTTTCTTTTTCTGTATCTCTGTTGTTCACACATAGAAACAGAAAAAGTAATAAGGAAAGTTGTGGGCACCCTCTATTGAGCAAGAAAAGAAACATATTTAGATCTATTGCCAAAATGGATTCCAATTTGCTTTTTTGTCAGGTCACGTCATGCTTCTTTCTGATTGGTTGAAATTTGAACGGAATATTTTGAGAACGGAAAAAGTTGAGCTTTATTCAACTCATTTTTAATGAATTTTCCGTTCACTTTTTATGGAAAATTGTCTCATTAAAATATTGTGTTATTATTTTCTAAGCCGAATTCCGCTTGTGTGTTCCAGGCTTTAAGGGAAGAAAAAAAAGTCTATGGATTATATAGCATTAGCCACTGCAGTGGCGCCGTCCTGCAGTACAAAAAGCAAAATAAATATATCTTATAAAGCCACCTTATAAGATTTAGATTTTGGGGACGTGTATTCTAGGACATTCTGTAATACATTTTGAGAGAATGGGGCCAATTTCTTGATGAATTGTTAGATCTTAATATATGCAATTGCTAAATTGCCACCAAAAAAAAGAAGCCACCTTTATCTGTCTATCCATCCCACCAAAGAAAACATTTTTTTTTTTTTCGTTGTTTGTTGTTTTTTGAAAATTTCCCCCTCCTTTCAAATCGAAATAACTTTTCTGTTTGTAAATTTGACTTCGAAAACCATTTTTCACTCTGTGGGTTTTAAGTAAACTGTGATGGGTAAGAAGAATGAGGAGGGATGAAGAAGGAGGAGGAGGAGGAAGAGGGAGTTCTTTGAGGTGTGTTCTCTGGTTAGGAAAACAAGGAATATAAGGAGTTTGATGAAAAGAGAGGAAATTTGAGGATATTTTTTTTTTGTTTGTCAACTATTTTTCTCTTCTTATTAGAAAGAAAGAAAGCTCTTAATAATAATATATAAAAACCTCAAAAGAAAAGGAAACTGAGAAACACTTTTAGCAAATTGGTGTTGCGTTTATCATTTATTTCCACTAAGACTTTTGTAATCCTTGGATGATATTTTTGTCTTTTTTTGTGTGTGTGTATCTTGATTTAAAGAAGAAGCCGACTCATTTTTTGTTGTTTATACTGAAGAAAAAAAAAAGCCTATTCATTTATAAGTTTCACACTGTTATTTTGTGGGTCTATCAATTTACAATCTTAATCCAGGTTTAACCTTTTTGTTAGAAAAGAAAAAAAAATTGTAAACTCATGTTACATGTTTTTCTGGTTTTAAGTATTTTGTAGCTAAATTTGTAGGGTCTATGGCCCAAAGATCCAAAATGCGGAGAAAAAAAAAAGCCAACTGTGAAAACGCGACTGAAAATAGAATTTATTGAATTTAAATATTTTATTTCTTTATATATTTAAGCTTCGTCTGTTTGTCTGTGTATAACGCTGTACAAACAAGGTTAAAAACGTTTAAACACGTCGGAATTTATTTCAATTTAATTGAACCTGGTTTTTTTCTCATGGTCAACTTTATGTTGTTGCTCTTCCGATCCAAGAACCCAAACCAATAGTAAAGGCCCTTCCTAGAGCTCATCAAAACCTTCTGAAATATGATGGCCTTTAGAACTTTTTTCTTCTAAAAACTCCTGGCCCTTTTCAGAAGGTTCTGAAATAATGTTATTAACATTATATAATGTTATAACATAATTATTTCAGAGTTCTGAAAAGAGAAAACTCTAAAAACTGGCAGCACTGTGGCAGTGTGACCAACAGGCATTTAGAAATCGGGAAGAACTTTAGTTGGCTCCGCCCTTTTTATGACGACCGGGAACTTCTAATTGGTTTGTTGTGTAGTTCGACGTTGAAAAGGGCGGCGCATGTGACGTCAAACTACATAACCAACCAATTAGAAGTTGCCAGTCGTCATAAAAAGGGCGGTGCCAACTAAAGTTCTTCCCGATTTCGAAATGCATGTGTGTGTGTGTGTGTGTGATCATGTGAAAATGCATTGCAAAATTCTTATTTAAGATGGCCGACCCTTTCACTAGATGGCGTTCATTATTTCAGAATTTTCATTTTAGAGGTTTTTGTTGAGCTTTAGGGAAAACATTAGGAATAGAACTCAAGTTTTCATTTCAGAAATATTTTTTAGAAATAATTTGTTGAGCTCTAGGAAGGCCTTAAGGAGCTTATGAAGTGTTTGAATAAAATGAAGTATTTGAATAAAAGTTAAATAATTTTAAAATTAAACTAGAATTTTGCTCCCGTCATTTATGATGAGTTACTCCACTAGTTCTATAATATTTATTCGGCAGAAAAGGTTGCGAAATACATTCACATAATAAAAGCAGCAACCACACATAAACAGAAAATAAAAATAGAAGCAACAATGGTTTCTATAAACTAAAAGAAAAAACTTGTTACACAATTAATTGGTCGTTTAGGTTTTTTTTTTTAAACAAAATTTGGTTTGCTTATTAATTAGAAGAAATGTGTTAAGTTAAAAATGGAAACAACCGTTCAGTTCGAATTTTGTTGACTATAAATGATGTTGTGAATGGTTCAAAAGGAAGTGAAGAATTTGTACAAAAATACTAGCAAAGCATTTTTCGCATAGCTTCCTCGACATTTTTTTTTGTTTGGAACCTCCATACATAAAATTATACCCTGAAGAAAGCGCGGTATACATTGGTGGTGGTGGATCCCTTTTTTTGTGCAGGTTGCCGAGATTTTTTTTTTGTCAAGTGAAATTTTGTCTCCATATTTTTAATGTGTTTGTACAAACTCCCCATTCTACGTTTATGCAGTCCATTAATTTTCTGTTGAGAATAAAAAAAAAAACGGTCATTAGCCTCTACAATTTGAAATAATCTTTACTGCTCTTCATATAGATATGTTTTACACCTATTAAAAGTTTTTTTTTATTATTATTACGAGTTGTGTGTTACTCGGTGTTGCTTGGGTTACGTTTTTTTTTAGAGAGAGACATACTTCGGAACCCATGAATGTAGAAATCCCATTTCAGAAAGTCGCAAAGTCCCGACCAAACAATTTAGTTTGGTTCTATGAAAAAGTTTGACATTTTGGTGTGGACGACAGTGGCGGATTTAGGTTTTGTTGCGTGGGGGTGGGTGCAAAGAAAATTTCAAGGGGGCGCCAGGCCGCCAAATTTACTAATTTAGTAAATTAATTCATGGAACACGTCAAACAGGAATAAAACGAAAATAAAATAATTTTTCAATTTTTGTTTGACGTTGATCATGAGCTTATGCACCTCTAAAGCCAAATGTTTCTTTATTAAGGCGCATTCACACTAGGCTGGTTTACAAGCCGCTGGTTGCTGCTGGCTATTAGCAGCAACAGCAAGCAGCGGCCGCTTTGGGTTCACACTTCTCCAGTCACTGCTGGTATTAGCAGTGCAAGTCATCCAATCACCGTCGTGCAAAAACACAAACTCTTAACAACAACCAACCCAAGCAGTGGAGTTACACACTGGTAGCAGCAGGAAGGGAGTCACATGACCAGCTGGTAGCTGCTAAAGTTGGACATGTTCAACTTCTTCAGCCGCTGTTAAAATCACTAGCCTGCTGGAGAAAGCAGCTGCTGGTAGCGGTTCACACTATGCTGCTAGCTGGCTACAACCAGCAGCTGATAAACCAGCCTAATGTGAATGCTCCATTACAGTCCTGATGCTATGTTGGTGCTGGATTCAGTTTGTTAATGGCGAATTACGCATGTTTATAAAAAATATGTTGACAGGTTCCTGATGGCAGTGATTCATGTATAGTTTGATATTTCTGTCCAAGGGCGCCAAATTTTCGGGAGAGGGGCTCGGGGGCAGCCCGCCTCCCCACGCCTATGGCTGGATCCGCCGCTGGTGGACGGTATTTTTTTAGTTAACATTTCGGCGAACTACAAAATGGAAATGGCATGGCGGGCCACAGGTTGTGCACTATTGGTGAGTCTGGTGTAATATGCAATTACGCCAAACCAGTATATGTTCCCGTTGTGATTTTCCAAGTGGAATTCTTATGTATGTGGTCCAGGCTTAAAGGACTGCTTAAGCCTGGAACACACCAGAAGAATTCTGCTCTTTTTCTGTATTTCTGTTGTTGACACATAGAAACAGAAAAGGAATGAGGAAAGTTGTGTGCACCCTCTATTGAGCAAGAAAAGAAACGTATTTACTGCCAAAATGGATTCCAATTTGCTTTTTTGTAATGTCACATGCTTCTTTCTGATTTTTGGGGAATTTGAATGGAATATTTTGAGAATGGAAAAAGTTGACCTTTGTTCAAACTCATTCTTAATGAGAATTTTTCTGTTCACTTTTTATGGAAAAATTTTCTCATTCAAATATTCTGTTGGGATTTTCTGAGCTGAATTCCGCGTGTGTGTGTTCCAGCCATAATAAGGCTTTTTTTTTCTTTCCAAAACAAACAAAAAACAAGTCTTTTGACATTTTTTTTGCGGTTCCATTTAAAGATTTCCAAATTTTGATAAGTCACAGTTTTTCATCAGTGCATAGAAAATCCCGTGTGTTATTTTTCTCTTTTAAGATAATCCAGGTGGAGGAAAGAGGATTTAGAAGGGGTGGGAGACGAGGGGAAGGGAGGGTAAAAATAAAATGTGACAAACAAAAAATTAAAAATAATTATCTATTATTTAACCTTTTTTTTTTCTTCTTCTTATGTATTTATTTTTAAGATAAGACTTATTTTGAGTTAACTGTTTTGTTTGATAATCTTTGTGTATTTTTTTACTGCTTTAAGTTGTCTTAATTGTCAATTAAAAAAGACATAGAGAGAGAGAGAGAGAGAGAGAGAGAGAGAGAGAGAGAGAGAGAGAGAGAAGGCGGCGGGGGTGGAAGAAAAATAACATTCTGGGGCACTGGCGTCATATTTTTTTGTTGTTGTTGTTGGTGGTGTTTGCTTAAATTGTGTGTGTATGGAGTTAATTAAGGTTTTTTTTTTTTTTCTCTTCTTAATAAATGCGCCGTAATGTTGTGCGACTCTTTTTTTTCTTTCTGTCTAGAAGTTTGAAATGTAAACAGAAGGGAAGAAACACACATGCCGAAAAACCGGCAGAAATTAGAAATAGGAATTACCAAAAAAAAAAATCAGACTATTTCAACAGTCCTTGTACTGAATGATATATGGCGCTTCTGTTAAATTTCTTAGGGTAGGTTTATACTCCAAACTTTGCTAAGATATGCAAGCTTTTGAAGCTCCTAAAAATTAGCTCTCCAAAGCTTAGCTTGTTCATACAAACATGTGGTCTTGCAAGGTTTACGATATTTTCTAACCTTTACCCTAAAAAAAACAGATACACATAAACAATAGAACCATTCCCCTTCTGGAAGAAAAAAAAAAGGTGTGACTTGTTCACCCCATTTGCGTATTCATTTTCTGATTGGTGCTTTGAATTGCTAAGCTTTAAAAAGTTGAACAGTTTCAAAGCTAGCTTCATGCTGTGGCGAAGGCAAAAAACCTATAGCTCTGACGTCATTTTTGAAGCTTCGTAGGCTGCTTTGCTCCTTGGCAAGGGAGTATAAACCAACCGTAACAAAGTGAAATGTTATGGGATTTTATTATGTGTGTGTGTGGGATTCCTCCTTAAAAAAGTGACACTGAAGCTTGAATCACATTACTCAATAAACTGTTGTAAAATGTAGTGCAACATTGTACAACACTAATTGCAATTTCAGTGCCCTGTATTTTTTTTCTGTTATGCATAATAACATCCTGTGACGTGGAACGATCCTTTTCACGTTACGCGAAGCATTTCGATGAGACAATCGGCAAAGCTTTACAATAGAGAATTTGAAAATAACATGTGTGTCACGTGTTGCCATTCTGTGGTTTTGACACTGTATTCCTAATTTCCTAATGCACACAAGTTGTTTCTGAAGTAGTAAACGACCGCCTGTGTGGTTGAGCGGTGGTTGCAATATATTGCAATAGAAAGACGCCGGACCTTTGCACATGAGCAACATGCCGACCACTTTTTGAAGTTAAGCTCGAGCACTAAAAAGTGGTTTTGTGTGCAACTAATTAGTTCATATTAATAAATCTGAATAGGAATTTATTGATAATTTTTTTCTTTAAAAAAAAAGCGTAATTATTTTTAATTGATGTTTATTTTTAGTGTAATTAATGTTTTCTAATTATTCTGTTTTTGATTAGAATTCGTCACGATACAAATGGTGGAGCGTGGTGTCCAAAATCGTTAATCCAGAAGGATACAAAAGAATATTTGGAGATAAATCTTCGTAATTTGACGGTGATTACGTCAGTGGAGACGCAGGGTCGATTTGGTAATGGACATGGGAAAGAATATGCCGAGAATTTTATGCTCGAATATTGGAGGCCGGGTCTTCATGAGTGGATTCGTTTTAAGAATCGAAAAGGAGAAGAGGTAAGGAAGATCATCATCAGTGTATATACATTATTGTCTATATTACAAAAATCGCAATTTTCTATTTCATCAAGATATATTTCGCTTTTGTTAAGGTGGCTTTATAAATATATTTTGTTTTTGTTTCGCCAGATGGCGCGCGTGCGCCTGTAGTGGCTATTTATGTTCTATATATGAGGGTCTCTTCGGCCCACCTGCGGTTTTGAGAAAATTTGTAATTTTCAAGCGAACGTTTTTCAAAAGAAACATTACGAGAAAAAAAAGTGTTTTAGAAACTAGAATAGTTGATGATAATAAGTTTTTTTCATGAATCATGATGATATCTTTCAAAATAAACTTTTTTATGACAGTTTGAAAAAGGGCGAAAATAGTTTTTCAAGGGGAAAGAAAACCGGGTCATTTTCAAACTGAACTATAAAATGTTTGTTTTTTAAGATATTGCCGTGAAAAAACTGTCAACATAAACTTTTACCATTCTAGTTTTGTAAACAATTTGAATTTTTCATAATGTTGTTTTTTGAAAAAAAAAATGTTCCTTTGACATTTTTGCAAAAAAACGTCTATGGAGCATAGCAGTGGCACCGTTTGGTGGAACAAAATTAAAAATAAATATCTATAGAGCCAACTTAAATTTCTTACAAAGTGAAATTCCGTGGAATTTTGTTTAGTATGTGTATATTATACCTTGGACACATAGAGGAGAAATAATGTACACTCAGCTAAATGCTTTTTCAGCAAAACGTATTTACATTAAATGTATTTAATCTTAATGCCATGTGGTGTACACACATGACATTGCTTAAAAAAACAAAGGCGCTTCTTCGAATGTCCCATGATGCATTGCAAACACCCACAAATACACTTCACACATATGTTGAATGAGTTGTAGCAACTCATTTAAAACTGAATGTCTTTAAGGGACTTAAATGTATTTACTAAATAAAGGTGGGACGAATCCTAAATTTCCTCGCATCTCCCGAAGCTCGAATCTCTCGAATCCTTCATATAAGAATGATCGTATATTATTCATTAAGAAGTTACAAATAAATGAAATAATATTAAATATTAAATTACTAATAATGAAAAAAAACAAGTGTGGCTTCACTCAGGGTCGCCACAAAGTGATATTGGTGATCCCCGGATACCACCGAAATTGCAACAATCGCCGGTTTTGTTGTTGTTAGTGAACGCTTCTATTGGAAGTCAATGGAGTTAAAACTAATTTTACCAAAATTTTCAACAGTTTTTTTTTTAGGTTGTTAGTATTCGAAAGTTTCAAAAGCCGAAAAAAGCGCGAAGATTCGAGTTTTCTAATTTCGGAATATTTTTAAAGATTGGTGGGATTCGATAATTGGGATGCCCCATATAAACATCATGAAGAACCTTAAAGTTTGCAATTTTCATGAACATCCGATCCGGTATTTCAGGACACTGTTTAGTTAAAAAAAAAAATAAGAACACAACATTGAAATAAAAACATGGGAACAACATTTTACTGCAACATTAAGCTGATGTATATGTCTTCTTGTAACAGATGCTGTTTTTTTTTGGTAACTCTCTCTCTCTCTCTCTCTCTCTGTGTTACATATTACATATCTTTTAAGTACAAGTACTGACTCGGCTGTAATTTTGAAAACACATGTGGAGTCTCCTCCTCAATTTCCACACTCCCACTTTTGTTGTTTTTATTTTACTTATGGTTTTTATGTATGCATTTATTTCCATAATGAACAAAACTACCCTCCATTGTATTTTTGATGGTATGCATTTAAGGTATGTGAGATGCCAGATTTTTTTTTCTTTCCTTCCTTCCTTCTTTCTTCATCTTCTTCTCAATAGAGGTCATAATGTTTAGACATTATGAGATTTTCTTTTTTCATTTGTTTTTTTTTTTTTTTGTAATGAAGCATTTCATTAGTTTTCCTTTTGTGAATTTATAGGTTTTTTTGTTATCATAATTTGTGTTCGTGTAAACCCTATGTAATATAATTTGTATACATGTGTTTGCTTGTATGTAGGGGGAAAGAGAGCGAGAAAGAGTGTGAGAGAAAGAGAGCGCAAGAGAGAGCGAGAGCGCAAGAGAGAGAGAGAGAGCGAGAGCGCAAGAGAGAGAGAGAGCGAGAGCGCAAGAGAGAGAGAGAGAGCGAGAGCGCAAGAGAGAGAGAGAGCGAGAGCGCAAGAGAGAGAGAGAGCGAGAGCGCAAGAGAGAGAGAGAGCGAGAGCGAGAGCGCAAGAGAGAGAGAGAGAGAGCGAGAGCGCAAGAGAGAGAGAGAGCGAGAGCGCAAGAGAGAGAGAGAGAGCAAGAGCGCAAGAGAGAGCGAGAGCGAAAGAGAGAGAGCGAGAGCGAAAGAGAGAGAGAGCGAGAGCGCAAGAGAGAGAGCGAGAGCGTAAGAGAGAGAGCGAGAGCGTAAGAGAGAGAGAGAGAGAGAGAGAGAGCGAGAGCGCAAGAGAGAGAGAGAGCGAGAGCACAAGAGAGAGCGAGAGCACAAGAGAGAGAGAGAGAGCGAGAGCACAAGAGAGAGAGAGCGAGAGCGCAAGATCGAGAGTGAGAGAGCACGAGAGAGATCGAGAGTGAGAGAGCACGAGAGAGATCGAGAGTGACAGAGCACGAGAGAGATCGAGAGTGACAGAGCACGAGAGAGATCGAGAGTGACAGAGCACGAGCGAGGGGGATAGGGTGCGAGGGGGATAGGGTGCGAGGGGGATAGGGTGCGAGGGGGATAGGGAGCGAGAGAGAGGGATAGAGAGCGAGCAAGCGAGCGAGAGAGAGCGAAAGAAAGAGAGAGAGCACAAGAGAGGGAGAGAGCGAGCGAGCAAGCAAAAGAGTGAGCAAGGGAGAGAGCGAGAGTGAGAGAGCACGAGCGAGAGGGATGGGGAGCGAGAGAGAGGGGGATGGGGAGCGAGAGAGCTTAAGAGGGAGAGCGAGAGAGCTTAAGAGGGAGAGAGAGAGAGAGCTTAAGAGGGAGAGAGAGAGAGCGAGAGAGAGAGAAGGAGAGAGAGCGAGAGATAGTGAGAGAGAGGGAGTGTTCAGATTGTGTGTGTATGTATTCAGATGGCGTGGCAGTGTTATAATGGTGTGTTTGCGTTCAGATAATGTGTTTTCGGATGATGTGTGTTCGTTTGCAAACGATGTGTGTCTGTTTTCAGATCGTGTGTTTCAACATGGTTTATTTGTGCTCAGTTAAAAACATTAATGAGTTTGAGGGTTTGTCACATGTTTCAGACAGTATATATGTTTGACAATAGGTTTGTACTATGTGGGTGGGTTGACGCGGTGGTGTCTAATGAAGATGTTTGCAATTAAAACCGTTTTGACCACGTGACCCTATTAACGAGAAGAATATTTGTAAATTGATGGAAGTCTTTTAACTTCCCCCCCCCCTGATGGTTTGTCTTGAAAGTTACAGCAATGCATTTTGGCTGAAATTGATTTTTTATTCAATATAATTTTGGCCGTTTTTTATAGTCTGTTTTATATCATGCGAGATAAAAGTAAAAAAAAGAAGAAGAAAAAAAAAATGCCAGGTTTTTGTCATGACATCAATTTCTTTTTGATTATATCTTACAGGGTCTCTAAATTGAAAATAATGTTTACTCGAGAACACGGTTTTTTTTAGAAGTTTATTTATATAAGACGTTTGTGTTCTTCGTAAAAGATTTTTGATTTGTTTTAATATAACTTAGCCAAAATGGAAACACATTTTTGTTTCAAAATGACGTTTTTTTTTTCAGGAACAACATTATGATGAAATTCAAATTGGTTTCAAAACTAGAATGGTCGAAAGTTAAGAACATTTTAAAAACGTTACGGACATCAATGGGGCAATATAGAAGCGATGGTCGATATATAAGGGGGGGGGGCTAACATTGTTAAGAGCCTAGATACAGTGTTTAATTCAAAATTTCTTCGAATGTAGGCGCTGCAATCGTTTTTGGCTTAAAAATTGATTTTATGCCTTGTTTCCACTGGTGTTGAACTTTTTTGACGATTTCAACTGGTGAAAAATTGAACGCACGTGGCTTTTGCCTTTGATAGTGAATGGGCGGAGACCATGTATCTTCAATTTTTTCCTCCAGTTGAAATTTTCAAAAATTCAAATTTTCACCTCAGTGGAAACAAGGCGTTTTTTTTTTCTCTCCAGGTTTTAAAGTCGCATAAAAATGAATAGAAAAACAATTTCACGTGCTAAGCTTACAAAACGGAATCATTGTGATGCATCGGATGTATCGTAATGCACGTGCTAATTACTTTTTGTTATTACTCTAAATCATTTTTAATGAGAGTTCTTGTAACTTTTGTGAGACAGTTTTATGGTCCTATGGGACTTAACATGGAGTTAAAAAAAAACGTACGATTTTAAACGTTATTAAAAATAGAAGGTCGTTTTCGAAATTTATAAAATGGAATGAGCATGAAGCCAATATATTAATGCACGTGCTAATTTTTTGTTATTGCTCTAAATCGTTTTTAATAAGAGTTCTTCAAACTTTTGTGGGACAGCAGTTTTTTTTTTCGTCCTATGGGATTTAACATGGAGTTAAAAAAACGTACAATTTTAAACTTTATTTAAAAATAGAAGGACCTTTTGAAAATGAATATAAAGTGACCTTGCTTAATGAACAATACTTTCTATTGCATTTTGCGCTTTACTGTATTTTAATTGAGCGTATGTTGAGACTATTTCTAGTGAACACGATATAGTAACAACTCATATGTCTGATTGTCGTCTGCTCAAAACAACAAAATGGAGGACGTGTGTATCGTTGGAGAAAAACCGTTTTTTTAAGATATCGAGATAGTAGTTTCATTTGCTAAACAAAAGTCATGAATCCGCCAGATGAGATACTACAAAAGAAGCTTAGGTCCTGGACCTGCAGACACTAAAATAAGAGGCCTGAATCTTGCTTAGATAATTTATGATTAATAGAGCTCTCATCTTTAGTCACAATGAGTGATTGGTTGCTTATATACATGTATGTACAACCTGAGGCTCTCTCTTTCTCTCTCTTTCTCGCTCTTTCCTCTCAAAAGCTAAATTCAGCCAGACAAAAAATGCATGACTCTGCAGCCTATTGTTTATTTTTCTTGTACCATTATATTTACATATTGAAACTAAAAGTTGATCCATTGTTTACTTGGTTATATTGATAAATGAAAGTATTCTGGTTTTCTCATTTACAATTTATCAAACAGATGATGATGTTCTTCAAGAAAGTGGGTTTTTATGTAATTGTAGTTTAGTGACCAATGAGAAAATTCTAATTTGGCAAAAAAAAAAAAAAAACTGTAAAACTGTAAACTGGTAAAGCTCGCAAACAATGATTGCCAGTCTGATAAAAGTGCTTGTAGCAATTGCAAGAGACATTGCTGCACATGATATTGCAAGTAAAGCTGGTATTACACTAGCAACTTTTAATGCAATAAAATGTGCAATGTGACATTGCAACGCCTTTGTTTATAGTGTGATATGACATGCAACTTGATAAAACTTTCCTTTTAACTAGTGTGAGACTCAGTCTCACCGTGTTGATCAGGTTCAACTTTGAGAGACTTTTCAAGTAAACTTTCTGACAAACCAATCAATCCGTTTGCTGGAAATGACATATATAACATTGAACGAATTCCCGGTTTCATGACTTCCTGTTAGTTGATCACAATAGGGACACAAACCAAGGGGGCAGACATTGAACAGAAAATCACATGTACGATTTTCACTACGATTCACAGCAGATCGTGTGGATGGAAAAGTCATTTTACTTTTTAGCTGCATTTTACTTGGATATCCAGAATAGAATTGAAATTTTTAAAATTCAGTAAAACGCGGATTAAAAGTAAAATGGCTTTCAATACAGTACGAGATTCACCCTAATGTCGGCCCCTTGACATAAACGAAGTTTTGAAAACTTGATTGGCATCTAGGTTGCATAGTGTGATATAGAAGTTTACCACAAAGTTCTAGTTGCAAGTCACATCACAGGTTGCATTGCAAGTTGATTTGCATTTGAGGTTGCTAGTGTAATACCGGCTTAAGTCTTGCTGTAAAAATAGCTTGTGAGAAACAAAAAAATGCATCTTATCCTTCTTATGTGTTATCAAACAAAAAAAGTTTTCTTTTATCATATAAATATAAGAAGCGATTTTTTGCTTTTATTTTTTCGTGATGAGGCAAAATATGAACCTCCCACCCTCCTTCCTCGTCATTTTAATAAAGAATCTTACATGAATGAGTTTTTTGAGGCTTGTAAAATGAAGAAGAAAAAAAAAATGTTATTACCACCACTGAGAAGTTTCATGACAAAATAAAATGCTCAATAAATGGGATAAGTTTGAATAGAGAGAATGAGAGAGAGAGCTATAGCTTAGCTGTCTTTTTTTGTGTATAAAGTATTATATGTTGTTTTTTTCCAATATGAGGGTGTTTGCCAGCATTGTTGTTGATATCCTGCTGTGTTCCTCATTCAATTTGTAGCACCAAAAAAATCTATCTAGGTACATGGTTTTTAGAAGGGGATTGGGGGGGGGAGTATAAGAGGAGGAGGTTGTCAAAAAAAAAAATGAACCTACTCATGTGTGTGTGTGTGTGTGTGTGTGTGTGTGTGTGTTTGTGTGTTTGTGTGAGGCTGTTTTCAAAACTTGATAAAATTGCTAGCCAACTTCTTTTTTTTTAAAAAAAAAAATTTTAATAATTTTTTCTGCGCTTTTTTTATTATTGACACTTTGTCAGGTGTTTTGTTTATAGGAAGCAAGGAGAAGGGGGGGGGGGGGTAGAAGTGTGAGCGTCATTGCCGTTTTTTCCTGCTGATTATGTATTGTAGTTTGGAGTTTACTACTACTACATTCATCGTAAGCAATACTTCATTATTATTTTTTTTTTTAAAAAAAGTTTTTTCTTCTCTGTTGGAGACAAAGACACCTTAAGGCTCTCTCGTTTTTTTCTGTTTATGTAATTTACAAATGAGTTTATTTTTGTTTATGAAATATTGCTCAAAGATAGAGGAGGAGGCTGCTTTTTAAGGAAAGGGGGGGAGGTCACATTAATCAAAAATCTACTGTAAATGTAGTGCAGTGCATTACACAAGGGCCAGGATAAAAGAACGAACCGATGAACATCGTGGGTGATTCTAAAACGTGAAACAGAATGCATATAGAAGTGGTTGAACACAAAGAGATGAACACTACTAATTAGCATGGGTGCAGAACGCCCTAATAATTTTTTTTTAAAATCTAATCAATGATCTAATAATCTAATACATTCTGGGTCCTGCCTGCACCCCAAAACCCCCTGAAACAAACTCAGTTTAACGTAACCCTACATAATAACCGATATAAAAAAAAGTATAGTGTTTATTCAAGTCTAATAAGCATTCTATTTCGGGTTTTATTGTTACTCACAGTGTTTATGTGTTTATCTGTTCATCAGTTCATCCTTTTATTCCGTATGCATGCATATCGAAAAGATCGAGCCCAACAAGGATCACATGGGCAGGGCTGACCAATCTAGGAAAATTAGGGAGATTTTTTTTGCTAGGACAGATTCCTATTATTGTTTTTTTTTTTCCTAGAGTTATAAGACAATGGGGAACTCTCTTCCTGAGGAAGTGGTGAATGGAGATAATTTTGTTTTGTGGGATTGACAATTGTATATTCATTTTGTTTTTTGTGCTTGACAATGCTTTAATGCTGCATGTGGACTTTTATGTCTCTCTGCCATAGGCCTATTTGGCTGCTAGCAGAGTACTAATTGTAATTGTAAGGATACTATTCCTCTTTTTTTTTTGAGTGCTATAGACTTGATGAAATCGATATTATCGGTCTTATGGTGGGTGCAAAGGGCACCATTCCCAAACTTTTTGAGGAGTTTCATGTGAGACTCAACTTGCCAAAATTACTAGCCACCAACATTGTAACTTCAGTTATTAAGGACTTGGCGATGATAGTGAGGAACACAGACAATTAGAAATCGGTCAGAACTTCAGGTGGCTCCGCCCTTGTTATATGATGGCCAACAACTTCTAATTGGCTGGTTATGTAGTCTGATGTTGGAAAGGTTGGAGCATGTGACGTCAGACTACATAACCAGCCTATTAGAAGTTGCCGGTCGTCATAACAAGGGCGGAGCCAACTGAAGTTCTGACCGATTTCTAACTGCCTGTGTGAGGAACCACCAATATAAATGTGACTCACCTGCACTGTTAAATTGAAACTTTAACTCATTAATCAATAAGTTTGTTTGTTTACTATTATTATATCATTCTTTTTATATTATGTCTTAAATTACACTATTTTATACTGGATGTACGTACATCTGTATTGACGGTGGCACTGATCAAGCGCCAATCTGAACTAACGCCAAACTTGAATAAACACCAAATGGAACAAACGCCAAACTGAATAAAAGCCAAATGGAACAAACGCCAAACGGAATAAGCGCCAAATGGAACAAACGCCAAACTGAACAAGTGCCAAACTGAATAACCGCCAAAATGTGATAAACACATTGTTAGGTTTGGTTTGGTTAGGTTAGGTTAGGTTAGGTTAGGTTAGGATTGGTTAGATTAGCTGTAAATCTGCACAGTTTGACGTGTCTAAAACCTCACAATATTTGGACCATCAGAATTTACAAAAAACCTGAATAACCGCCAAATGGAACAAACGCCAAACTGAATAAGCGCCAAATGGAACAAACGCCAAACTGAGTAAGCGCCAAATGGAAGAAACGCCAAACTGAATAAAAGCCAAAAATTTGGCGGTTATTCAGTTTGGCATTTGTTCCATTTGGCGCTTATTCAGTTTGGCGTTTGTTCAATTTGGCGCTTATTCAGTCGCCCCGTACTGACGTGTATTCTGAGTCGCTTGTCGGCTATTTACATTGGTGATCAAAGAGCAATATTTAAAGCTATTCTTCTTCTTCAACATTTGTGTGTTGTAAAAGAATAGGACTAGATTACAATTTTTGGTTGTGTGTAATGGAACCTCCGGTTTACCTTCCTTTAAGCTCTGGACCACGCAAACCAAAGGGCCACTTCTGAATATTTAGATTTTTAATGAGAAGCAAAATCTCAACATGGGGAGGAGAGAGGTTTCTTTTCGAAGCACCTTGTAAATCAACCACTAAAATGTATTTTAAATAAATAAAAGTATAGTAACACAATTGGGGGGGGGGTTGCTTTTTGATTTTGTTCAAAAAACAAACTCATGTGGTTGCAAATTTTATGGCAAATTAGTTGCAAACATGAAAGACTTTTTTGTTCACTATATTGTTAATGAAAGAAAAGCTTTGAATGTTAGGTAAAATGAAAGTGAAGAAGAAGAAGAGGGGGGGGGGCATACTGTAGAATAAAAATACTACTCATAGTTCTCAGTTATTGATTTCTTTTCTGCCTTCTTTGTGTGGTTAATTTTATACATGGACAAATTTTATTAAATGTGCTTTGTAGGGGTTGCTCATTGGTTTTATTGTAGAGACCAAATTTGCATCGAAAGGGTAAAACATCCAACGCCAGAACCTGTAATGACTAGTTATTATCATTTGTGGCCTAGACAAGAACAGTTATGGCTTTATTTGGGGTTCAACTAGTCCGTAACACGTGACACGCAACAACATGTTTTACTCTTGATAGTCAGCATGTGAAACCCTAGTTTTGAAAAAAAAAAAAAAAAACTAAAAAACGTGGCTAAATTGTTATGTTGTCCACCAAACAATTCCATTGTTTGCCCCGCCCTTTTATGAAAAACAGCAACTTCTAATTGTTTTTTTTTTGGTCTGATGTATGTCCCGCCCCATTTTCAATTTCTAATTGGTTGATATTTTGTCTGACGCTCATAGAAGGGCGGGGCCAGTGATGGATTTGTGCTGTGAGCACACCTGGTTTATTTATATATAGTCTGCGAAATGTTGCTGCTCTACGATGCGAAATAAAGAAACGTTATCGTCTTCGTTTTTGCTAAGCTTTGCATAACATTTCCGTTTTCTGGTTTCGTTTTGTTGTGTTCATACTATGCTTCACTATACACATGGGATGCAAAGGAATCCGTCTTTAAAAATCGTCAGAACTGCTTCCTTATATTCTCGTTTAGCGCGCTGGTATATGATGCATGTGTTGGACGAAAGTGACGCGGGCTATAGCGCATGCTGTAAAAGCTGGAACTTCATACCTGCTACCTTGAGCGTAGCGTCTGTGACTAGTGACTAGCATAGCGGCTTGAAGTAGCAAGTCGCTAGTCGCTGGCACACACTACATATGTGCTGCACCTACAAGCATTTTGGGCGTGTCTTTATGGTGTGTGATGTCATATAAAATGGCGTCGAAGACGCCTTATGTAACAAAATCTGGTTTCTGATTGGTTGTTGGGTAGCGACTTGAAACGTTTGCGACCTGAAGCTTCTGTTTGAACAGAAGTTTGGCGACTGAGTAGCAAGTTGCGACGCTTTGACAAGTCGCTAATAGTTGCTTGTATATGGTATGAAAGACGCGCATGTGCGCTGACGCTCGCTTGAGGTAGGTCGCTCGACGTCGCGTGAATGAAGTTTAAGCTTAACGCTCTTGATTCTGAAGTAGGCCTAAGTGGATTTTCGTTCAACACTGCGTTCAACCTTAAACGTTGAACGACATTACTGACGTGCAAGTGAAGACTGCCGGTTGAGGCATGCGTTCATGACATGCATGCGCCAAAAGGCATGCCGTTGACGAATGCAGTGTGGAAAATGAAAGGGGAACGTGACAGTGCAAAAGGAAGATGAAAGCGTACGAGTGTGGACATATACTGTATAGCTAAAATCCTATCGAAAATAGTATGCGAAAACGAAGGTGTGCGAAAATTGTGTACACTTTTTTGCTGCGAAAGTTTTTTTTTTGTTTGTTTCGCATCGCTTTTCGCAGCATTTTTGCCGACTATAATAAAAACCAAGCCTTAAATTGTTGTAAAACGAAAAGTTTTACGTTTTTTTTTCGTCATGAATTCTGATGATGTTTTACGTTATGTGGGACCCTAGCTTAAAAATTCTAAAACAGTAAACAGTCAAAGTAATTCTGAGTGTTGTGATCTTCAAAAAAAATGTCCCTGATTCTTCAAACTTATTTCTGATTCCTGAAATTGTTTTAGACCTATAAACTAAAGAACCCCATATCAGATAATATGTTGTGTTGGCTAGACCACTAAAGAAATGTGGGATTTAGTTATCAGCATGTTTTTGACTTGTAATGTGTTTTTTATTATCATTTTGGCAGTAGCTCAGAATGGCTTTTTCTTTATTTGAAAGCAATGGTGGTGGTGGGTGCTGGTGGTGGTGTAAACTTGGAAGGTTTTGGCTGTAAATCAATTTTTTTTTAATACACAGATGATGATGGTGTCTTTCCTAACTTTTTTTGCCAAACGAGCCACAAACAGCATTTTTATATTTCACTCAAAAATGAGCCAGAAAGATTTTTTTTTCTCTCTCTCTCTCTCTCTCTCTCTCTCTCTCTGGATTTTGTCATTATTTTAGATGGGGGGGCCTTTTTTTCTATTTTGAAAGGCAAATTTTTAACTAAAAAATTTATTTTTCTTAACTATGGTCTCGAAATTAAGACAAAATTGAACAGGAGAAAAAGAAAATATATTTGGAATTGTAATTTTCTTAGAAAAAGAGAATTTGAACAACTTCTGAAATTAATGGTGTAGACATGAAAAGAAAAAAAAAAAGTATTTTGCATATTTGTATGGCTTTACTAAATTATAAAATTGTGTAATAACCAAGAAAACAATTTTCATTCTCAGCTTTGAATTGGGGATCAAATCATGTGTGAAATCGTAAATAGATTGTTTTTTTTTTTACTTATCATAAGCTTCAAATTTTTTTTTTCTACTGAATTTTTGTCTTAAGGCCTTGTTTCCATTGATGTAAAAATTTGAACTTTTTGAAAATTTCAACTGATGAAAAATTGAATAAACGTGGCTCCCCCGCCTATGATAGTGAATGGGTGGGTGCCACACGTGTGTGTTCTATTTTTCAACAGTTGAAATTTTCAAAAAAAGTTCAGATTTGTACATCAGTGGAAACAAGGCAAATAACAATGTAAATCTGGTGCCTTGTTTCCACTGGGGTGAATATTTAAACTTTTTGATGATTTCAACTGGTGAAAAATTGAACACACGTGGTTGGTGCTTATTCAGTTTGGCATTTGTTTCGTTTGGTGCTTATTCAGTTTGGCATTTGTTCTGTTTGGCGCTCATTCAGTTTGGAGTTTGTTCCATTTGGCACTTATTCAGTTTGGTGTTTGTTCCGTTTGGTGCTTATTCAGTTTGGCATTTGTTCCGTTTGGTGCTTATTCAGTTTGGCATTTGTTCCGTTTGGTGCTTATTCAGTTTGGCATTTGTTCCGTTTGGTGCTTATTCAGTTTGGCATTTGTTCCATTTGGTGCTTATTTAGTTTGGCATTTGTTCCATTTGGCACTCATTCAGTTTGGCATTTGTTCCATTTGGCACTTGTTCCATTTGGCATTTGTTCCATTTGGCGTTTATTCAGTTTGGCATTTGTTCCATTTGGCGTTTATTCAGTTTGGCATTTGTTCCATTTGGCGCTTATTCAGTTTGGCATTTGTTCCATTTGGCGCTTATTCAGTTTGGCATTTGTTCCATTTGGCGCTTATTCAGTTTCGCATTTGTTCCATTTGGTGCTTATTCAGTTTGGCGTTTGTTCCATTTGGCGCTCATTCAGTTTGGAGTTTGTTCCATTTGGCGCTTATTCAGTTTGGCGTTTGTTCCATTTGGCGTTTATTCAGTTTGGCATTTGTTCCATTTGGCGCTTATTCAGTTTGGCGTTTGTTCCATTTGGCGTTTATTCAGTTTGGCGTTTGTTCCATTTGGCGTTTATTCAGTTTTGCATTTGTTCAACACCTATATAACGTGATAGCCACTGTAGTGGCGCCCTCCGGTGGAAAAAAACGAAATGAATATCTATTTAGCCACCTTAAAGTTTGCTAGAAGGAAGACTATAACGATTTTTTTGTAGTTACTGTTGACGTCTTTTGCCCTTTATAGGTATGGTTATTGAGGGCTTTTGTAGGTCGGACCCGGAGGGGGGGGGGGCGGGCTCTTGTGCTTTTTCTGTGCATCTGAGCTCTTTGACAGTGTTTACTGCCATGTAAAACATTGATTATGTTGTCCACTTAAGAAACTAAAAAAAGAAGGATAATTGTTTCCGCATGACGTTGCTTTTGTTTTCCATACTTGTCAGAAAATTTGATTAATGATCCGTTATGATTAGAAGAGGCCATTTTTTTAAATAAGTTTTTTTTTTTAAAAAAAATACACAAAAATAATTTCATTTTAAATCAGGCGTTGTTGCCTTTTATGAATATTCTAGAGGAATTGATTGATTTTTGTTGTTGTTGTTGTTGTTACTGAGACTTGTTTCGTTATCAATGAAATTAAAAATGTGGTTTGAAAGGGGGGGGGGAAGTTCTTTCACTTTCATCCTTCATGAAAAGTTTGGAAGGATGGATGGATGTTAGAAGGTTGGAGGGGAAGTTGCATTTAGTTGGGTGTAAGGGGAAATCAGCATGTACAAAAAAATTGATTATACAGAATTTCATTATGGATTTTACTCTTAAGACTTCGTTATTTGAATCTTGGAAACAGCTCAGAATCATCTTCTTCTTTGTTTGTGTTGTAAGTGTGGTTGGATATATTTTTTAATGAAATATATATAAGGGAAATGCAATTGTTTGAAATTTGTATACAAATGTGTGTATGGGTTTCTGCTGTTTGCGTGCGTGAGACACACACATGAAGTTTACGTACAACACCAAAACATAACTGAATTACAGTATGCATATATGTTACTGCCAATCTACGGAATCAGTCAATCTGCACCATTGCCTAGCCAATCTGCAAAACCACCGAAACTGTTAGTGAATCTGCAAAATTGAATACATTTTAGGTGTTGAATTTTGCAGATATTCACTAGCAGTTTCGGTGGTTTTGCAAATTGCCTAGGCAATCTGCAGATTGACTGATTCCGTAGATTGACTGTAACATATAAACAATTGAGAGTATCAGACTGATTACGGTACAGACACGCACTTTTGAAACAGAGAAGCCCATTTACTGATGAAACTGATACATTTACAGATAACACAAACGCATTTCACATATGAAACACGTGCCTATATTCAAAGGTAGAACGCGCAAACATGAATATGTTTACGTGTTTTACCTTTGAACACAAGTAATTTACTGTTGAAACGCACATTCAAAGATGAAACACGCAATATTCACAGATAAAACACGTACATATTCAAAAGTGAAAAACGCATAGACGCAGCTAAAACACATTCACTGATGAAAGACATTCACAGATGAAACACAAATTCACTAATGAAACACGTGTTCACTAATGAAACACAAACATAGTCACTGATAAAACACATTTACTGATGAAACATTTCCTGATGAAACACATTTACTGATGAAACACATTTCCTGATGAAACACATTTACTGATGAAACACATTTACTGGTGAAACACATTTACTGATGAAACACATTTACTGATGAAACACATTTACTGATGAAACACATTTACTGATGAAACACATTTACTGATGAAACACATTTACTGATGAAACACATTTACTGATGAAACACATTTACTGGTGAAACACATTTACTGATGAAACACATTTACTGATGAAACAGATTTACTGGTGAAACAGATTTACTGATGAAACAGATTTACTGGTGAAACACATTTACTGGTGAAACACATTTACTGGTGAAACACATTTACTGGTGAAACACATTTACTGGTGAAACACATTTACTGGTGAAACAAACATTCACAGTTGTAACAAACATTCACAGTTGTAACACAAACATGTTCACTAATGAAACACATTCACAAATAAAACACATTCACTGATGCAGCACAAACATTCCCAGGTTGAACACATTCATGCACATTCACGAATGGAAACATAAATACATCATAAAACGTGCATATTGGCAGATAAAACATACAAACACAAATTCACAGATGAAAACACTTAAACGGGTGAATAGTACCCACCTATACACACACCATACACACACACTGACCACACACGTACATTACATTAGATCAAAACCCAAGTTAGATAGTAGATAATCTACATATTTAACCACAACATAAAACACAAATAAATACATTCAAATATGGTTTTAGAAATTAACCCAGAACTCATAGACACAAGTATAAAATTCCATAAAAAACTCCACCCATATCATTTGAAATATTGTAACATTCATGTTTTTTTTGTTGTTGTTGTTTTACGATAGTTTTTTTTTTCTTCTCATGCATAAACCACACAATGCCCCTCCCCCCCAAAAAAAACATTCAGGGAGACTTCATTAAAATTACATGCGTGTAACATAGAGACTGTAGAGTAATGCAATATGAGAAATATTTCATGATTTTGCTGGAACATGAAAAATCAATTCCCTAGTCAAAACACGCAAACCATTGGTAGAGGGAGGGGGTGGGCGGTTTGTGTAGGAGGCTAATCCACCCACTCCATCCTGTGCACCCACCCACCCACCCACCCACCCTTTAAGACCCAAATAAAAGATCATTAGACACAAGATAATAGTAGGAGAGGCAGGGCAGTTTGTGAAGAGCCACTAGGGAATTTCTTTTTTAAGTTGAAATTGAAATGGAGTTCCTTAATTAAGAGAAATTAAGGCCAATTTAAAATTTCCAGCTCTTTGAAGCTCATCATCAGTATTATCAAACAAAGAGGCACCCCCCCCCCCTCCAAGCTAATAAAAAGGAAATGCATTCATAGAAAAACCTATTTATTCTTTATGGTTAAGTCAATTGTGCCAAACTATGTTTGTCTTTTTTGTGTTCGTGTTTAGCCTCTTCCATAGTGTACGTGCATTGTGTGTGTTTTTGATCAGTGTATAGTTTGAGGGGGGAGGGGAATAAAGCTGCGTTTACACGAGTCAAGTGAGTTGAGATCAACTCACATGAATTTATGAGGTGCCGTTCATGGCAAAAATACTTACGAATTAGTGATATCACTAATTCAATCGATGATATCTCTTAAGAGGCTACATCACTAAATTACTTCGAAAAATCTCTGCAAAGAGCGCTAGCATCGTTTTTTTCTATTGAGCCCATAGACCTGATGTTAAAAAAAAAAAGAAACATCAGTTTTCAAAATATATAGTAGCGGCAATATGTTTATTTTTCATATTTAAAGTTGTCCACTATTAAGTTTTCAAAGTGCAATGTGCACCTTAAATATATGCGGATCGAGTGATAGAATGGCAAAAAATTGGTAAGTGCGGTTCTATTTTTAAAAAGTATTTCAAAATCGCGAATTTCTAACTCTTTATGTTAAACTCCATTGAGTATGCGCTCATAAGCAAAAAAAACATCCATTAAAATGCTCGTAAAAATACGTAAAATAATTTAAAAAAAAAACATAAAAACATCAGCACGTGCGCCAATGTGTTGGCTTCACTGCATGTGGCTTAATTGTGGCTTTTTAGGTATTTTTTTTTACCAACATTTTAATGAATGTTTTTTTTTTGCTTATTTGGCCGTGCTCAATGGAGTTTAACATAAAGAGTTAGAAAT
The DNA here is from genome assembly GCA_036925085.1 of Brachycybe producta. Classification (NCBI taxonomy): domain Eukaryota; kingdom Metazoa; phylum Arthropoda; class Diplopoda; order Playtdesmida; family Andrognathidae; genus Brachycybe; species Brachycybe producta. The sequence goes on from JAUPFP010000066.1 coordinate 325,546, forward strand.
TCGCGATTTTGAAATAGTTTTTTAAAATATATCCGCACTCTCTATGCTGCACTTGGACTCGTGTCCCTCTGCCATAGGCCTTTATGGCTGCTTGCAGAGTAATTATTCAAATTCAAATTCAAATTCCCAAGTTTTTGTCATTCTATCACTCGATCCGCATATATTTAAGGTGCATATTGCACTGCGAACGAAGAACGGCGCCCCATAGATTTTGCGTGAGTTGATCAACTCACTTGACTCGTGGTAAACCCACCTTTAGGCCTTGTTTCCACTGAGATGAAAATTTGAACTTTTTTTCAACTGGTGAAAAATAAAATACACGTGACCCCCCCCCCCCTTTCCCCGCCCATTTGCTTAAAAAAATCCTGCAAAATTCAATACAATTTTAGGTGTTGAATTTTGCAGATTCATTAAGCAGGTTAGTTGTTTTGCAGATTGCCTGATTTCCGCAGATTGACAGTTAACAGATACATTATAATAGCAACTCTGTATCAACAGTTTTAACTTAACAGAAACAACACTTGGACTTTTTTTTTAAAAAAAATCTTATCTTCAAACACAACTAACTTGAACTCAAAAGCTTTTTTTGTTAACTTTCTTCTGTTTTAAACTTTTTTTTTTTTGAAACATTTTAACTTTTATACTAAGTGCTAAGTTTATCAATTGCTTTTCAATGCATTGCTTATTTTTTTTCGTCTTCAAAAAAATAAAGGCAGGAAAAGCAAAAATGCAAACTCATCATCAAGTATTGTAAATAACGTAAAAAATTGAGCTGATGGATACAACTACTACTTGGCAGACATGTTTAAATTTTTATAACCTTTTTTACAAGGCAGTTTTTTCAGTAATTGACTTTTAGAAATGTAGTTTTACATCAGGTGATAGACTAAAAAAAGAGGAGGGAGGGTGGGTTAGTAGATAGATGTGGGTGGTGAAGAAGGATAATGGCATCAGTTTTTTTTAAAAAAAACACACCTGAATGCCTGTACCATAATTATTAATGAGATCTCTAGGGAGAATGAATATGGCGGTTTTTATTTATTTTTTGTTGTTGTTCTTATTGGGATATGTGTAGTAAAAATGGTATTTTATATAGGCTTGTGCCAGTCTGCCTGCCTGCCTTACATACTGTAAATGCAAGTTTTGAGACAATGTTTGCGTGTCAGAATGTTGTTCATTACAAGAAAGCACGCAATTGTAGTTGAAATTGTAGTAGAAGAGGGTGAAAAAAGTTTTGTTGTTGATGATTGGTGGTTGTATTTTTTTTTTAAGGGGTTTGTTGTTTTGTGGCAAATAGGTGAGATAATGTTTGCTACTGATGATGGTCTTGTCTGGAAGGAGAGGGGGGGGGGGGGGTTTGCATATTATAACATGACAATCAAATGACATCTGAGACATGATGATGATGATCGTGATGCTCTCTGTGTAATTATCTAAGGGAGAATATGAACTCACTATAATGTTTTCCAGTTACATTCAAATTATATAGTGAACTATGGGGTAATATGGCATATAGGTTTCCTATTAGAGATGCCCCGATTCCGATTCGATTAATCGGTGAATCGATTTTTTTGTTTTAATTAATCGATTAATTGAATCGATTCGATGCCTTTCGATTAATCGAGTGTTTTCAAGTTTCAATCCTTTGATTATTCTATTTTTTTTTTTAGAAAAAAATCATGACATCGTTTTTAGAGAAAGAAAACAAAAATTACTATTATTTCCCAGTTTCTCTACCCTTATGTTATCGAATCGGTTAATTTTCCGATTATTAATCGAAACATGCGATTCGATTCATATGAATCGATTCAGCAAACAAATTTGGCAATCCGAATTTCCAAATCAAATCTGCATCAGAGATGTTTTTTGTATTAATATTAGCCTAGACATGTCAGCGGTTCGGAACCGGTAGAACTGGTTCGCCAATTATTGGAACTGATGGAACCGGTTTCTGTCTGGTCGAACGGATAATAATAATAATAATAATAATAATATTTTATTAGGGTTTTACAGGTTGTACATTACAGCAACACTTACGTCTAACCCTGGTCAATATAAGACAAAATAAAATAACAAACACAAATACATAGGGATATACAAAGAGGTGAAAACAATCATTTCATCATCGATACATTTTTTTAATTTCCTCTTGCAGCCCGTCCATGCAACCAACAAGCTAGATCCAATGTCTTAACATTAGCATAAAAGCTAGCTGATGATGAAGAGTCCACTACATATTGTGGGAGTGAATTCCAAATAGGGATGACCCTATTAAAAAAACAGTGTTGTTTACAATTAATGCGAGCTACAGGTGACATAATACGCTTTGAGTGGGACCTAGTGATTGTTGGAGAAAATATTAGGAAAGACTCCCACTCCAAGGGAAAAAAAGACATCCTTAGCCAATATTTTGTATAACAATACTAAGTCAGTATGGAGGCGTCTGAGTTCAAGAGTAATTATTCCAAGGGAATGCAATCGTTGTATATACGACATATTAGACAAGCCCTTCAATCGTTTAGTAAATCTACGCTGAACTGCCTCTATTGCATCAATATCTCGTATCAGATATGGGGACCACACTGAAGAGGCATAACTCAGGATTGGGATTACAAATGCCTTAAAGGCCATGACTAATACTGTAATTGGGCTATTGGGCAATACTTTAAATAATATGCCTACCCTTTGATGGCCTTTGGAACATATTACATTACAATGTGATGAGAAATTTAACTTATCATTAAATAAGACACCCAGGTCTCGGGCTTCAGGAACCAATTTAATGGCACTGCCCATACAAGATAGACTTGATGCCAGCCCTTTAGTATTAAAGTCCAGCACCATACACTTGTCAATTGAAAGAGACATGCCATTAGTATCTGCCCAATCTGATATGTTAGATAGGGTTCCTTGCAGTTTCTCCAAACAACTGGATACACATTTCACATCATCGGCATAAAGCAGGGTCTTACAGAGATTGTTTTGTGCTATATCATTAATAAATATACCAAATAGGATTGGTCCCAATACGCTACCCTGAATTACCCCACTACCAACTGAGCTAACGCACGAGAGGGTTGATCCCACTTGAACTGACTGGAGGCGGTTAGTCAGAAAAGCCTGTATCCATCCATAGACAGGGTTTGCTATACCATATAAGAACTGATTGTGAACCGAGCAAGATTTTGTTTCAGTTCTACAATTTGCTACCTCTAACTAATGTGCTGTGCAAATCTGTTGATACATATTCGGAACCGGTTCTTGATCTTGACGAACCAGCTGAAACGCCATTAGCAGATTTGCACAGCACATGTTGCACAAATCTGCGCAATATTGCGCATATCTGCACATAATTTGCTAGGGAAATCTGCTAATGCATGTTGATAACCGGTTTGTCAAGATCAATGAACTGATCAGAACCAGTTTCCAAAACGCGAACCGTGAACCGATTAAACCGGTTAGACGAAGATGAAAGAACGATGGCGACCAAAAACGCCTAAAAAAAAAACAAAAAAGGACAAATAATCGCAAACAAAAGTTGAAATTGAGTCTTTTTTTGGCGAAATATTTCGCACTTCGGCTGGAAGAGTGGCACAACTCAAAAAAAATACTTTTTTGAGGGAAAAATGAGTTTAAAATGAAGAAAAGATTCATGGCTTATTTTGCTGAGCTTTTCAAGTGCGAAAAACCGTTTTAACTATTCACAATATCGGTTTATTTGGCTCCTTTTCAATAGATTAAGATAGAAAAAAAATGCAACTTTAAACTCATTTTCCCCCAAAAAAAGTGTTTTTTGAGTTGCACTGCTCTTCCAGCCGAGGTGAGATTTGTGCTTTTTTTTGGGGGGGGGGGGCGTTATATCGAGCAGTTTTTTTTTTCTTCTGATTGTCCGACTAATAGAAATGCATTATTAGTACATTTATCTCCATAGAGTAAACACTTGTTATTTTTCAACAGTTGAAATTTTGACTAGCGCATATTTTCGCCTCAGTGGAAACTAGGCCTAATGTTTGTAAAAGAAAAAGAAAAATATACAGCATTTTTGCAAAGTTTACAATTTTTTTTTTGTTTATTTTTTGAAAATTCTTTTTTTGTTGTTGTGTGAATAAGATTAACAGACAGAAAAAGTGAAGTTTTTTCGTGGTTTATCTTATCGTTCAAAGGCCCCTGTGCTTTTTTTTTTTTCTAAAAAAGAAATTACATGCTGTAGAATTTTGACTTAGTGTGTGGCTTGGTTCCTTCTTGTATTTGTGTTTGAGGCCATGTGTTCACTATCAAATTTGTTGATTTTTATAGACTTATAATAGAATAAAAATAAAATGATTAGATTTTTTTGAAAGGGGGAGGGGGGGGGGAGCTTTTAAACGTTTGATTTTTGTTTATGTGAAAAATTGAAAATGAAATGGATGGACAAATCATTTTCAATTTTCAGTTAAGTGTCAGTTGGTTTTCAGAATATATTTATGGGTGTGTTCACACTACTCGTACTCGGGCTCGAGCTTGTGCCCTTGTTGACTTGTCGAGCTCGTGCTCTTGACAACTGAGGGTTGAGAGTTAGGGATACAGGATCGATTCTTTGAAAATCGATTATATATTTTTTTTAATGTAATCGATGCATACGATGAATCGGCGCTAAGGCTAGAAATAAAGACACAGTATTAAACTATTAAGAATTTATTTTATTAATATTAAATTTAATGAATTTTATTTTATAAAAAAAAAACTGTTGTGCCAGTAGTGAACATGTCTTCTTTGATGTATCGCCATCCATCTTGATTTTTTTTTTGAAGCCGAGTGAGCGAATGATTGCTCGCTCTTGCTCACTTTTTTTGGTGGATACGCAGCCTAAGTGTCAACAACTAGTGGCGCGAGCAACAATAAAAAAATCGGAATACGATAAACTTATAATCGATTCAGCCGATGCATTGGAAGTGTCAAAATCGAAAAAAAGAATCGATTAATTGGCAACAAAGAATCGAGTAATCGATTAATTGGCAACAAAGAATCGAGTAATCGATTAATAGCCAACAAAGAATCGAGTAATCGATTAATTGGCAACAAAGAATCGAGTAATCGATTAATAATCGCTGAATCGCCCATTTCTATTGAGTTCAGTTATTGGAGAGGCTTTGACTCCTACGGATCCGATGATCAACGACGGAATTTTGATTCCCAGTGCAAGTTTTATTATCATACACTCATCGTTAGACAAAACACCACGCGAGTATCAAGTCAACTAAATAATAATAACTAGTGGAGTAACCCGTCATAAATGACGGGAGCAAAATTCACAGGCAATTGTGCGCATGCGCGTCGTTTTTTCCTTTTTTTTACTCCTTTCATTTCAATTTCAGTCACCCCCTCCCACTTTTCTCTCTCTCTCCCCCTTCTACACTTTCCAACCTTTTCCCCTCACCCCTCCCACTGTTTTCTCTCTCCCCTTCTACACTTTCCAACCTCTTCCCCTAACCCCCTCCCACTTTTCTCTCTCTCTCCCCTTCTACACTTTCCAACCTTTTCCCCTCACCCCCTCCCACTTTTTTCTCTCTCTCTTTCTCTCCCCCCTTCTACACTTTCCAAAGGAAGGGTTCAACATATAGTTGACCTTGAGAAAAAGAACGGTTCATTTATTCAAATTTATATAAATTCCGACGTGCTTCAAGGGTTTTGTTACTCCACGCACACACACACACACAGACCTGGGATATTATATATATAAATAATAATAATAATTTTATTAAGGGTTTTTACAGGGAAAAAAATGGGAAAAAAAACAAAAAATAATAAAACACAGAAATACATAGAAATATACAAAAAGATGAGAATAAATTATTTCATTGTCATTAATTCCCCCTCTCAGCCTGTCCGCAGAACCAATAAGTTACGTCCAATGACTTTACATTGACTTGCAAGTTTAGAAGAGAGTAGGGGCCCTACCTCTTTGATGTACCCGACACCAAGAGGAGCCAGACGTGCCCTCTGGCTTGCATTACTCGTTTCACTTGTATGGTTGCTCGCTAGTCAGTCCACATTACTCGAGACTTGTAGACGAGCCACCTCACCGAGTACGAGCACGAGTAGTCTAAACCGCACCCTATTAAAAAAGTTAAAAAATGGGCACCAGAAAAGAAAAGAAAAAAAAACTTGCCAGTCTGCAGCAGCAAAAAAAAAAAAAAAAAAAAAAAAAAACAGCAGCTGTTCAATTTTTTATGTAACAGAAAAGAAAAAAAGAAACATGTTTTCGATTTTAATTTTAATTTTTTTGATTAAATGGATGAGATAAGTTTCATTTTTTATTCATTTATTTCTTTGAACTTGTTGTAATGATTAGTTTTTTTTTACTTCTCTGTATTACACACTCAACCTGAAAAAGAAGAAGAAGAGAGAGAAAACTATACAATTGAAAGTTATGTTTTTATGAAGAGATTCAGTTACTGAAAATCGGAAATTAAAATTGAACAAAAAAAAAAACTTTTGGGAAGGTTTTCTTCTTCTTCTTTTTTATTTTTTTTTTTGCTTCTGTTATCTTTTTTTTTTTTTTTTGCCTTTTCTCAATTGTATTTTGTGTGCCTTCTTTGAAGTTCTTTTTTTCTTGCACATTTCGTTTTGTGTGTGTTCTTCTACTTCTCTTCTAGTTTTCTTATCTTGTGTGTATTTTTCCGGTTCCTACGCGTGTTTTACGTGTGTTCTCTTCCTAACAGCAATGTGTGTGTCTGTTTTTTTACTATCTTTGTCTTGTGTGACGTGGCGTCTGTGTCGCTCTCGAATTTGAATTTGAAAAATTACTTTGTAAACAAGGGTTTGCCCATTAGAATTAGCAGAGCGCATGCGCATTACCATCTTATCGTTTTATTTAGGAAAACTAACCTAACCTTAGCAGAGCGCATGCGCATTACCATCTTATCGTTTTATATAATAAAATTAACCTAACCTAACCAAACCTATAGTGAACGTCGCGTCGGAAGTTTCCATTGGTGATCAATAGATGGCGCTGATAATGCAAATCTGCAATTACTTTCCTATATAAAACGATAAGATGGTAATGCGCATGCGCTCTGCTAATTCTAATGGGCAAACGCTAGTCTCTGTAAGCAACCAAGAAGGTTTATTGCAGACATGGGCGCTCGTACAGGCAGTTAGAAATCGGGGAGAACTTCAGTTGCCTCCGCCCTTGTTATGACGACCGGCAACTTCTAATTGGTTTGTTGTGTGGTTCGACGTTGAAAAGGGTGGAGCATGTGACGTCAGACTACATAACCAACCAATTAGAAGTTGCGTTCGTCATAACAAGGGCGGAGCCAACTGAAGTTCTTTCCGATTTCTAACTGCCTGTGGGCGACCATACATAGGGGGCAAGAGAGGGCACTTACCCTCCCTGAAAAAATCATATCTAATTTTTTTTTATCTACTACTTTTTTGAGTTTTTAACCAATTTCTTCGCACTAAAGCACTAAAGACAGTGGCATAGCTAGAGTTTGTGCCGCCCTGGGTGGTCCTTGAGTTTGCTGCCCCTTCCTACCGAAAAACACAACACGATACACATCAGTGGCACAACCAGGATTCTGGTCTGGGAGGGGCCAATCGATACTATCGATATCCAGTGATTGAAATGGTTTATATAATTTTATATTAATTATGAAATTATTAAATAAAATCAGTACCCGGACTTAAAAACATAATGCTGGATTGCAGAATACATTCTGCGAGCGCAGCGAGCGACAAAAATTTCATAATTCCTTCTTGGGCCATCTTAAGAGTTTTATCAAGGTCCTTCTACTATCCCGACAGGAAAAAAGCTTTTCTTTTCGTTGGTGCCGCCCCCAAAAAAGCGCCCCCCCCCCCTAGCTACTCTACTGACTAAAGATCTAAAAAATCCACAAAGTTGGAATTCAGAAATTTAACTAGATGAAAAATACCAGGAATGGAACATTCGAATCTTCGAAATCCCGCGAATCTTGAAAAAATATTCGAGATTCGAATGTTTCGAGATGTTCTTTCTCGTACTTGTTAATTTTTTTTTTTTCGTTTTCATATCCAATTCATTTCAATAACAAAAAAGATATATTGATTTTTGTTCTTGTATTTTTCTTTTTTTCTTTCTCGTTTAGCTGTTTCAAGGAAACATCAATACGTACACTGAACTAAAGCAAGAAGTAAATCCACCGATTATTGCCAGCAAAATACGATTTCTTCCCTATAGTGTTCATCTTCGAACTGTCTGTATGAGAGTGGAAGTCTATGGATGTCAATGGAGAGGTGAGACTGAGCTTCATTAATAAGTTATTAACTTAACATGTATTGTGTCTGAGAGCCCCATGTGAAGGTGTCTCAGAGCCAGCACTGACACTGCTCCCCCATCGACGTGTGTGTACGGGGAGGTGGAGGAGGAGGAGGAGGCAGTTTTGTGAACATAAAAAAGCTTATTTTGAAAGATGCAATTTTTTTTTTATCAACATGAAAATTATCCCATGTGTAACAGGTCACACTAGTAGTGGCTACAGTGTACAAAATTTTAACTCTCGACGTTATTATGGGGAAGTTGGTTAAAATGGGAGAAATACAAGTCCACGCAAACGGGCAATGGTCATGTCAACTTAAAGTGACCCATTACCTCCGGAAATTTCTTGTCAAAATATTGTCAAGAATTATTCAACAAAACGATTTTAAAAATTTAAAATATGTGATTAATATAATTAAAAAAAAATTAAAAATCAGTTGATTTTTAATCTAAATGAACCTTTATCAGATAGATGCGCCACCAAACAACAGACATTGGCAACAAAATTCACCCAAAGTCTACTCCTCTACTTGAATTCTGATGTGTTGTCACCAGCTCACATTACTTTCATTTCAAAGTACTATGGATTTAATATTTGAATTATTCCACATCGAAGGTTGTATTGAGTTGAATACGAATAGAGAATACATGTCTTTGATTAAAGAATTCTGGAAATGTGAGGTGACAACCTTTGCCACAAAAATGGTAAGGGGGGTTAGAATTTGGTTTTTGGAAATTTAAAATGGAGTCGTTTGGTGACCCAGGAAAAGTCGCTTCATTTTCAAATTTGTTTATGATTTTAATGACTTAATTTAAAAATTTAAAAATCGTTTTGACAATTGTTAGGTAAGTCTTGACAATATTTTGAAAAGATATTTCTGGAGGTAATGGTCTCTTTTAAAAAAATTGTTTTTTTTCCACTTTTGTAATTTCAAATAAGTTGTTTACATTTTAAAATTTGTTTTCTAGTAATTTATATATAAAGAGACATTTTTATTACAAAAAAAAAAAACAGCAAAAAAAAAAGTTCTAAGCAAAATATTTTGCATTAAAAAATGTATTCTTTTAACCATGTGTGAAGAAGAAGAAAAAGATGAAAACATATTTTGTATTAATTTGAAAGTGATTGAAGTTTTTGCTGTTTTTTTTTTTGCATGAAATTTTGTATTTTATTTTTATGGTTAAGAAATATGAAGTTGAGAGGGTGGAGGTGGGGTGTAATGGGTTTTTTTAGACAGTGAGAGGAGTTGGGGAGGAGAGGGTCCTCCTTTGTTCGCCTTTTATCAAGGGACAGGAAATTAAGAGATGACTCGATAATCGTTAAGTAATTCAGACAGGAAATTGAAAAATTTGAAATTTGCATATGCTGAATAAGTCTGTCTTGTGTGAAAAGAAATATTTCTAGAACTATTGGAAAGATATCAATAGGGGTTTTATTTTTTATAAAAAGAAAAACTTGTTTTCCAACCAGACCCACCCATTTTTTGGGTTTTTTTTTTTCTTTCTTCTCTTTAAATCTAAAGAAAGAAGAAAGAAAAAAGTAAAAACTTTATTTGAATTTTGAAAACTTGTGTTTTATAAACACATTTGCTAAAAAAAATTTTTTTTAGAAAAGAAAAAGACACTAGAACGTGTTTTAGAAACTAGAAGGGTAGCTCAATTATGTCAGGGTATTTTTTTGTTTGACATCTTTCAAAGTAAACTTTTTCTAGGCGAAAATTATCATCAAACAAAAATTATTTTCTTGAGTAATTTTCAAACCAAAAGTAAAAAGAAAAAGCTTATTTTGAAAGATATCAACGTAAGAACACCCTTAAGTGATTGAGCTATCCTTCTAGTATTTAAAACACTTTAAGGTTTCTCTTCATTTTGCACCTGAAAGACAAGAAGTGTTAATCAAAGAGTTCGAGAGGCAAGTTTTTAAATTTAAAAAAAACCACGTTAGGAGAGGCTACATCGCATAAATTACTTCGAAAAAGTTCCACAAAGAGCGCAAGCATCGTTTTTCTATTGGGCCCATAAGCCCAATGTTAAAGAAGAAACTTTATTTTTTTAAATACACAGTCGCGGCGGCAATATGTTTATTTTTCATATTTAAAGTTGTTCAATATTAAGTTTTCAAAGTGCAATGTGCACCTTAAATATATGCTGATCGAGTGATAGATTGACAAAAAATTGATAAGTGCGGTTATATTTTTAAAAACTACTTCAAAATCGCGAATTTCTAACTCTTATGTTAAACTCCATTGAAGTATGAGTATAAGTTGTAAGAAAAAAACATCCATTAAAATGCTCGTAAAAATACCTAAAAATAATTTTAAAAAACAGGAAGAAAATCAGCACGTGCGCAAATGTGTTGGCTTCACTGTGGTTTACTTGTCGTTTTTTTAAAATTATTCTTACGTATTTTTACGAACATGTACATGTATTCTTACGAGCACGTACTCAATGGAGTTTAACATAAGAGCTAGAAATTTGCGATTTTGAAATAGTTTTTTTTAAAATAGAACCGCATTTACCAATTTTTTGTCATTCTATCACTCGATCCGCATATATTCAAGGTGCACATTGCACTTTGAAAACTTAATATTGGACAACTTTAAATATGAAAAATAAACATATTGCCGCCATGACTGTGTATTTTAAAAATTAACGTTTCTTCTTTAACATCGTGTCTTATGGGCTTAGTAGAAAAACGATGCTAGCGCTCTTTGTGGAGCATAGCATAGCCTCTTAAGTGATTTACATGTAGTTACTCTTCTAAAGTTTGCCAGATATTTTTTTTCTTCTTCTCCACTTTAGTAACAAAAAAAATGGTCGTATTTTGATTGTCATACTGCCAAAGTATTTTTTATTGATACATTTATTTTATTGTTTTTTTCTTCTTTCCTCTTAGATTCTATCATTTCATATTCGATGCCTCAGGGAGAACGTCGTGGCTCCGAAATAGATTTATTCGATATGGTTTACGACGGCATCGAGGAAGAAACTTTTCTTTATGGTGGTCTAGGTCAATTGACTGACGGCCAAAAGGGGCACGATAATTTTCGCTTGGATTCCAGTGGATTTGGCAAAGGTGAGTTTAAGAAGAAGAAAAAAATCATATAAAACGGTAATGTATTGTGTGATTGCCCGCCTACGAGGGGGGGCGGGCGGGTGGGAGGTGGGCGTAATTGCTATGTGAGTTAAGGCCGTGGTCACACTACTTATATCAAAAGTAGTTACAACCTGAAAATGTTTACACTGTCCAATAATTTGACGTGTGACATCATTAGGGCTCGGATTTTTATGAAAATGTCAAGCAAAATGTGTCTCAATTTGTGGCCTAAAGTGCCAATTGTGAAGTAATCATCATTATTATTATTTGAGAAACTGCAATTATGTTGTTCTTTTAATAATGGGCCAATCGAATCTTCGAATCTTTGAAAATATTTGAGATTCGAAAACTCGAATCTTCGCGCTTTTTTTCGCCTTTTGAATCTTTCGAATCCTAACCTAAAAAACTGTTAAAAACTTTTGTTAAAATTAGTTTTAACTCTATTGACATCCAATAGAAGCGTTCACTAACAAAAAATCAGCGATTGTTGCAACCCGGATCACCAATGGATCACCTCGTGGCCACCCTGAGTGCAGCATTGTTTTTTATTATTAATAATTTAATATTTAATATCAATTCATTTATTTGTATTTTCTTAATGAATAATAGAGGATTCTTATATGAAGGATTCGAGAGATTCGAGATTCGCTTTCAAACACTTTATAAATTAAAAAAATAGAAAAAAAAATATTCGTACTTTTATCTTAGGTTACGAGTGGGTCGGTTGGAAGAACGACACTGGACACATGCGTCCGATCGAGATCACGTTCGAGTTTGATGAAGTTCGAAATTTCAGTGCCGCCTACTTTTATGCCAACAATCTGTTCACCAAAGACGTTCAGGTGTTCTCTGGCGCTCGTATTGCGTTCAGTGTCGGTGGTCGCTACTTCAACGGAGAACCACTCTACTTTTCTTACATGCCGGACACTGTCGTCGAAAATGCTCGCAATGTCACCGTTCACCTTCACGGACGTGTCGGTCGCTTTATCAAATTTCAACTTCACTTTGCGGCCAAGTGGATGCTCATAAGTGAAATTTCGTTTGATTCCAGTAAGTCCATTGGTCTTATTGATTACAGATATTGCCGACGTAATGTCCAGGGGTTAATTTTCTTATGAGGTTACATCGCAAAATTACTGCGATAAATCTCCACAAAGAGTGCTAGCATCGTTTTTCTATTGAGCCCATAGACCCGATGTTAATGAGAAAAAAAAACATTAGTTTTTAAAATACACAGTCGCGGGAATGTATTTATTTTTCATATTTAAAGTTGTCTAAATTTGATAGTTAAAAGTGTAATGTGCTCTTTAAATATATGCTGATCGAGTGATAGAATGACAAAAAATTGGTAAGTGCGGTTCTTTTTTTAAAAACTATTTCAAAATCGCAGAATTTCTAACTTTTTTATTAAAATCAGCACGTGCGCCAATGGGCTTTGAAATTACTTTTAGGTATAAAACTTTTACGAGCATTTTTAATGGATGTTTTTTTTTTGCTTACGAGCGCGTTTACTCAATGGAGTTTAACATAAGAGTTAGAAATTCGCGATTTTGAAATACAATTTAAAAATATAACCACACTTTCCACTTTATTGTCATTCTGTCATTCGATCCGCATATAATTAAGGTGCACATTTTCTTTTCCTTTTCAGCATAAAATGTGCAAAAAGCACCAACATTGAAACTAGTTTGTCAAAATAAATGTCTTATGTCACGTATTTGAATTATAGTTTAATTGAAATGTTATTTTTTTTTTGTTGTAGCTGCGGCTGTTGGTAATTTTAGCGAAGAAATGGATATTCCCACTTCTCCCGACGGTCGTTTCTTTCCTGTTGGAAACAAAGATGATCTTGGAGGTGATTTTTTGATTGTTTTCTTATATGGAATTTTAAAATAAATGAAGCGAGATCGAAGAAGTTACTGTTTTTAAATGAAATTAAGAGGAAAAAATGTCTTAAAAGGTGCAGAAGTTTAAAAAAAAAATAAGTAACTAATTAATGGATAATTGGGGCTTGCATTTCCAAAACGTTGTAAATACCACATAAGGGTAAACGCCCAGCTTTTTGCAGGGAACGAAAGTGCTGTTCCGAGCGGTAAATATAAGCTGAAGTAGATTTGTTTGTGCAAGTCGTAACGTTGTAACAGCCAATAGCAATTCGAGTGGCAACATGGCCAGTCACTTAGTGACTAATAGTCACGTTGTAAATGCCAACGATGTCACTATAGTGATAAGTTGATAACTTTGTCAGCATACGTTGCATGTTGGCATTTACAACGTTTTCGAAACTGAAATGAAGTTTAAAATTTTTTTTTAGAAATATTCTAATGAGTAGGGCTCGGATTTTTATTCAAAATCAAGCAAGTGTTTCTCAGTCTATGGTTCAAGGGCCAATTGTAAATCGAATTAACATAATTGTAATCAAACATGAAATTGAATAAGAAAATGAATAATACGTTATACAGTAGAACGTCGGTTATCGGAACCGTCGATTATTGGAACCGTTGGCTATCGGAACCGTCGATTACCGAAACCAATTTTTTTACCAATTCTTATGGAAGGAAATAAAAAAAATCTTTACAATTGTTTTTTTTTCTTACTTTTTTTCTACTTCTTTTAATGGGAATTCGATTATATGAACTTTCTATTATCAGAACTAGTCATGTCCGACATTAGTTCCGATAATCGACGTTCTACTGTAATGGAATAAATTATTTAATGGCGTTTTTTTTTTCTCATTATCTTTTTTTTAAAAAAAAAGTTAGTACAGCTGTAAATGATGAGGCCATCTCGAATCAATACATCGGACTGATTATTGGCGTTTTGGCAGCGGTCATTCTGTTGCTGGTTCTCATCATTTTTGTCATCATCGTACGAAACAGACGTCGCAAACAAAACAACAACCACACCGTTTTGAAACCGGTCGAGAAACGGGTCACCATCAATATGAAGGTACGCATTCCGTTTTAAAAAAAAGTTTCTCTTTAAGAAAAAAAAAATCTTATTATTTGTGTTGTGTTTTATTTTTAAAATTTAATATTTGACTTGTCCAATTTCTCACTGACCACAACACATTTTAAATAAATGTGTCTCCTTTCTTTCTTTCACATATTTCTTTTTCATATTTCTCTTTATCCTTGTTTTTCTTTCTTACTTTGTTATCGAGAATTAAGCAGGGCTATTATATATATTTACATGTATATATAAAAACAAAAAGGTCTGGCAACTGGAAAATTGGAAATTTTCAAAAAGTTTTTCTTATTTCATCTCGTGCGGTGACGAGGGATGGAGGTGGAGGCTATCATTGCTTCTAGATAATGGGATATTGCTTGGTCATAGCTTGGTCAAGGGTTCAAATCGCCAGCACGTACTCTAACCACCAGATGAATGTTGGCCATATGGCACTTCTGGGAAATGCCAGAAGGGCCGGTATTCAATTGGGCCTGTTGTTCTTTTTTCAAAAAATATTGCCGAGCGTTTCTTGCGTACGGGTTTTCGAATAGGTGCTGCGCTCTCAATACTAATAATTTCCCGTGCATATACTAATGTAAGGATGGCCAACTAGAAGATTTTATGATTTTCCTTACTAATATGTGGGCTGGGTTTATCTTCAAAATGCCAGGGCCAAATTATTTTCTCAGCATGCCTCTGACCACCATCCACATATTGCTAGAGTTAAATAACTGCGTTGACTTGTAGGTCCTAATTTTTGCGCCCAAGGCAATAATAGCAATAGTGACCCTTTTAGTATTATCGTTCTTGTTAGATCTATTTTGCGCCTCCTGTTTCTCGTCTTGCCCTAGTTACGGGCACTGACTACGTCTGAAGCTTTTTAGGCGGGTGAGCCTTTAAAATTATTACAGTTCGAAGCGTAAAACGGGAATCACTAACAGTGACTAGGAATTCATTAGCAGGCACCGTGCTGCACATAACCAACAGTGTTATCTAGTAACAAATAACATTTTTTGTATGAAAACAATCATTGTTTTCTCGGCGCCGTAGATGAAAATATTATATTCCTCCTCTTCCTCCACCTCGATCGCTTGTTTTCACAGAAGATAAATATTTGCTGAGTTTTTGAACAAATAATTACATATTGGCATACTCGACAAATACACCACTGATGAGAGAGGGTTGGCTTCAGAAGCGATGAAACTTCACAAGTCTGTTGTGTGGCCCCTCTGGGTTGCCACTGGCCACTGGTGTCTATTGATCCCGAGAGCCACATTACTGGCTTTAGTCAAAATATAAATATTTATTTATGGTCCAGTATTTTTTTGTAGAAGGTATGCCACAAGCCATAACTGATATGATGTTTCAAAATTAACTATTACTTGTTAGTAATGGTTGCTAGAACCTTTAAGTCGGTCACTATTATCAGTAGTGACTCCGACATATACATGTATATACTAGCCCTGACTATTGCAAATGTTCAAAAATATTGTTTCACGCGGAGGCGCTTGTGTTTGACGGACGCCGGCCTTATTCTGTTGTGCTTACGACCCTCCCCCCTCTTAGACTCACGTAAACATCGACATGAATTTGCGCCAGTCCAGGTTAAAGGTGGCACATTCCCACTACATTCGGACAAAATTATATACTCGCGAAGACGGGTCACTTTTGTAAAAATTTTTACAAAAAAAAAACAAAAATAATAATATAGAAAAGAAAAATAGCATGTACAGAATTTGGTCTTGGCTCCCATCTTCATATTAACCCCATATGTTTGTTTTTTTCCATTTCGGGAAAGTGTATTTCCCGACCCACTTCTTCCTTATATTTTTTTTTTGTGTTTTCTGTCTTGTCTTTTTTGCATGCAATGCCACCCAATGTGAATCAAGCACGGTCTCCTTTACGTATTTCTCTCGCAACTTGCTCGTGATCCCAGCTTTTTTTTACGATGCTTTTTTTGTTACGAAATTAGCTTCTGGTTTGTTGCGAATTAACATTTGTCTTGTCTCGCTCAAAATTTACGAAGATGGGATCTCAGTCCAAATTCTGTTTTATATTTAATTTTACTTAAATTTAAAATAAATTATTAGCATAATATTTCTTTTTTTTTTGGTGGGGGAGGGGAGAAAAAAATTTAAAATTTCTTTTTCTTATAAAAAAAATATTTATAATATAAATTTAAAAGTCCAATTATTAATTTTATTCGCATCCGCACTTTACACGAAAAAAAAAAAAAAGAAAGTGTTTGTTTTTGAAACCTCACTTGTCACTGGAAAGCGGCATGCGCTAACTTTAAGGAATGTTCTGCCTTGACCCCAACCACAAGGACCTTCGCATGAATGTGACGTGCCGTAACAACAACCATCGTCAAGCTAATGGCAACATCTATGGCCAGGTGGCGTTGGAGGAACCAGAAAAGACGTATTACCACGAGCCTTACAAACCGTATCAGGAGCCTTACAAAAGTGTCGTCGGCTACACGAAACGGAAATTACCCGATGTGCCACTCAGTCCGGACTACACAGGTACGAGATACATTCTAATACGAATTACAGTCAAGGATTTCGTGCTAGTTGCAGATGGCTTTAAAATTTGATTGCTAAAATTACGAAAAGTCACATCTTGAACGCTTTGCTGAGTGCTTATGCTGACCACTGGTCAGTTAAAGCACTCAATATTTACGGTTCTGTAACACTTTATGCAGCTGTGCCACCAAGTGGTCACTTCTATTTTTAAGAGCAAGTAAGGGTTGGACTGCAAAATGAGGTGTGGTTGTCGCCAAAATCGACGCATTTAAATCTTTCAAGAAAAAAAAAATGCATTGCAGCCACAGCTCAACCACTTGCGGCTTCATTTCGTAGTCGAGATTGACTACCAAAAGTGGTTTCAGAGCCTTGGCACACCACCAATTAGGCTCTAAAAGTGACCACTTCGTGGCACGATGTCAACTACAATCACGATTTATTTTGCTGAGACTTCCGCTGTGTGAAATTCTGATCCTTTTCTGGTCATTCACAAAAGTCCACTTCATTTGTTTAGGTTCGAGTACGTCTCGAGAGTATGCCGTGCCGGACATAACATCAACGCTCATTACAAGTCCTCTGGTGTTTCCACGTGCGGCCATAGCTCCTCCTCCAGCCGACCGCCATTATGCAGCCACTGAAATTTGTAAAGTGCAAAACATTCAGGGAGTTAGCGGCACGACCACTTATGCCGTTCCCAGCATTGATCTTCTAAGTCACGAAGACTTGGCCAATGCTGCCGTCGGCGTTTCCATTTGTGAGTTTCCGAGGCATCGGTTGAGGTTCCTAGAAAAGTTGGGCGAGGGACAGTTTGGAGAGGTTTGTATACTTTCTGTTAACAAGTTGTCGAAATTCTCTATCGGAATCTGTTCTAAAGAGGTTTTTTTGCATTTATTTTTTTTTAGGTCCACCTTTGCGAGGCTGAAGGCATTCCTGAACTAGTGGATGTTCCAACATTTGGCACTTCCAAATTGGTTGCTCTTAAGGTTCTTAGACCAAATGCTGGTGAAGTTGCAAGGTAATTTCAATGTAATTAATATGATCATTGTGGTCAATAAGTACAAGTTCATTGAAACTTTATCAGCTCTATTTGTTTTGCTTATCATTAGGGCTCGGATTTTTATGCAATATCAAGCAAATGTATCTCAATCTGTGGCATAAAAAGCCAATTGTGAAGGAACAAGCCCCCGTTATAGATCAGCCAACAATTTTTATGCTTTTTGTTTTTAATCAAAAACACTGGTTAGATGCTTAGAACTCTTAGTTGACAACTAATAGTAAGCAGACATCTAGCCTCTAACTAGACGTTTTTGATTAGAAAAAAGTGTAATTGCAGTTTCTCTAATAATGATGATTATTTCACAATTGGCACTTGAGAAATATTTGCTTGATATTGCATAAAATTCCGAGCCCTACTTATCATTTTTGAACCAATAGAAGAAATAATACGTTTTAAACTACAAACAAAAACATTTTATCAATAAATTATACATCTTTAAGGCCGACCTACATCATGCTAACAAAACGCAAAGAAAACAGAAACTCAGTGTTTCGAGACAAACTGGCGACAAATTTTAAAACATGTTTGAGACTTTTCTGTTTTGTTTCTGTTTTTGTCTGCAATTTCACAAACTATTCCAATTCTCGGCTCAAGTCGGTAAACATCAAAAGGTTTGTAGATTGTTTATGTATTATGCAACATTTTGTCAACTCTGTCTGTGCAGTGTGGACAGTTTATATTAAAACAACAACAGAACAGTTGTGAAGTTTTCATAGGACAGCTATATCTAGAGACAAAAAACAAAACCCAAATATGTTTGTGTTGTATCACAGATTTGTTTTCGTTTTGCCTTGAGTACTGCTGACATTTGTTGCAGATTTGTTCTGTTTTCAAAGTCTGCTATTTTTCTATTATTTTTGCTGTGTTTTTCTCAAACTCATGTTGCACTTTTGTCAGCTTGATGTGGATGAGCATTACGTTCTAAAAATAACATCTAAGTGCCGCTTCACACAGGACACTCTTATGTCGCTGTTTTGTGTTATCACGAAATGGTGGACACGGTATGCTTCGCATGGACCGCCTTTGTAAACAATGGAATGCTGTCAGTGTTTTCCACTGTTATGACTTTGATCACCTTTTTCAAACAGGAGGTGTTCGACACTCGTGGCTGAACACGAGCACTCGTCGACACTATGGAGCAAAAAAAAAAAAGGTGGCGGTGTCTGGTCTGAACAACTCCATCATAGGTATCAGTTTTCTGCTAGAAATGGTGACTTTTGGTGTCGACACAGTGTCTCGTATGAAACAGCTCGACAAATCCGAGCTCTTTCCTCTTGATATCGTCCCCAGTTAATTAATGGTGGCTCTTTAGCGGTTTAGGAGAAAAATTCAGGGTTTTCAAGTAAACGTTTCACAAGAGAAACATTGCGAACAAATTCAAAGTGTTTTAGAAACCAGAATAGTTGGTGATGTTGCTAAAAGTTTTTTTTTCCTGATATATTATTTATAGATATGAACTTATTATGTATATTTCAAGTTGACGACTTTCATTTTTCATTTCAATATATTTAAAAATAAACTTTATATACCATTTTGAAAAATATAAAGTGAAAAATTAAAAGATTGAACAATGAAATTGTCACAAAAAGTTTATTTTTAAACGGAAACGGAAACGGAACGTTTATATTTACACGGAACAAAATAGAAACTAGAAGAGTAACGGTATAACTTTTAAAAGATTTTCATGTTTATATCTAAACATGAAAATCTTTTAAAAATTATACCGTTACTCTTCTAGTTTCTATTTTATTCCGTGTAATTAGTAAAAAAACCTATTTTTTTTCAAAATGTTGTATTTGTATTTTTTTTTTCCTGCTTCTCTTTTTAAGATCTGATTTCCACAAGGAAGTTCGAATTCTGGCCAAACTACGAGACCCGAACATCGTGCACGTGCTCGGCGTGTGCACTCGAGACGAACCTCTGTGTATGATTGTCGAATACATGGAAAACGGAGACCTAAATCAGTTTCTACAAGAACACGTGGCTGAAAGCACTTTGAACCTACGCCCACCGAACAACTCTAAGGTGCTTAGTTATGGCGCCCTCATCTATATGGCAACTCAGATCTCGTCGGGAATGAAGTACTTAGAATCGTTAAATTTTGTGCATCGTGATCTGGCTACGAGGAATTGTCTTGTCGGATCGGCCTACAGTATCAAAATTGCTGACTTTGGCATGAGTCGGAGTCTGTATGCGGCCGATTACTACAAGATCGAAGGACGTGCCGTACTCCCCATTCGCTGGATGGCTTGGGAAAGTATTTTACTGGTGAGAACCCATTTTATTTGTGATAGTTTGTTTGTTTATTTTGGCCTGATTATAGAAAGTATGGTAACAATTTATGAGAGTTGAAAGAAAAAAAGAATGGAACTTGCGGTTTGTTCCAACTGTCGTAAGTTGGAACATTAGTTAGTTTTTTAATGTTGTAGGGAAGAACTAACTTTATATTGGGAAAAAAAAGTTTCAGGATAGTTTGAAAAAAAGTAACTCTGAAGGACAGTTTTGGAAGAAAAAAAGAAGTAACTTTGAGGATAGTTTTGGGAAAAAAGTAACTTTCAGGACAGTTTTGTAAAAAAAAGAGAAAAATTCTCAGGACAGTTTTGAAGAAAAAAGGAACTCTCAGGACAGTTTTTGACAAAAAGTTTTGGAAAAAGAGTAACTTTCAGGACAGTTTTCGAAAAAAAAAAGTAACTTTCAGGACAGTTTTGTGAAAAAAAGAGTAATCCTCAGGACAGTTTGGAAGAAAAAAAGGAACTCTCAGGACAGTTTTTGACAAAAAAAAAGTAACTTTCAGGACAGTTTTGGAAAAAGAGTAACTTTCAGGACAGTTTTCGAAAAAAAAAAGTAACTTTCAGGACAGTTTTGTGAAAAAAAGAGTAATCCTCAGGACAGTTTGGAAGAAAAAAAAGGAACTCTCAGGACAGTTTTTGACAAAAAAAAGTAACTTTCAGGACAGTTGAGGGGAAAAGTTACTTTTTGAACAGTTTAGAAAAAAAAGTAACTCATGGGACAGTTTAGGGAACAAAAACAAAAAGTAACTTGCGAGGCAATTGAGAGTAAAGGTGGAATTTCGTAGGAGCGACTGCGACTGTAGTCTTCTGGCGACCATAGTCGTGTTTGCGCCCCACCGTAATTCCTGGCATGTAGTTATTGTGTGACTCACGATCGCCAGTCGTGGGTCAACTTGCTTGTTGTTCATAACTTGTCACAAAGAACTTTCTACCCCCACGACTGCGACCAGGCTGCTCTCCGAGAAGTATAGTCGCATTCGTAGAGACACCGGTCGCGCACTCTGGTCGCCGGTCGCGTTCGCGTCAAAGGAACTGCTCAGATATAGAACTATTGAATAAAGTCCGGTTGCGGGGTCGCCATCCGCGGTCGCTCGTAGGGAATTCCACATTATTTACTTATTAAGAAAGAAATTTTGCATTAATTTGTCTTTTCTATAACGAGAATTTTTTTTGTTCCTTAGGGTAAATTTACGACTAAAAGTGATGTGTGGTCTTTTGCCGTTACGCTCTGGGAAATTTTAACTTTTGCTCGCGAACAACCGTATGAGGATCTGAACGACGAGAAAGTGATCGAAAACGTGGGACACTTTTATCACAACGATGGCCTGTGCGCGTATTTGCCTCAACCGATTAACTGCCCGAAGGAGATTTATGACTTAATGAGGGAATGTTGGCAGAGGAACGAAGTCGAGAGACCGAACTTTCGTGAGATTCACCTTTTTCTACAGCGCAAGAATCTGGGTTATCAACCCGAGGTGCTTTAAAAAAAAAAAAAAAAAACATGGCAACAACAAATCATATCAACTCAAATTGAAACAATCTTTAATAATTATTATATCCCTCGCTCCTCTTTTTGCTCTCGATGCAAGTGTCGGACTGCCCTCCACTCCTCGTCCCTTAAACCTCAACACTCGGGAAGCAATATTCTTTCTCGGAATGTGGGGACAATAGGGTGGCGAGTGGCTCTACGAGGGGCAACGTGGTACTCGTAGCTCGTGAGACATCGCGGTATCTTGAGATATCCAGGTTATATTTGGATGGACAAATAGTGTGGCTATTTGGTCCGTCGTGGGGTCCGAAGACAAGCTGAATGAATGTATATGGGTGGAATCAAAGTTTAAAATGGGCTTTTTATTAAGGTTTTGTGAACGTTTTCGGAGTAAATGAAATGTGTATAGCTTAAAACATGAGCCACACTAAGAAACTAATCGCCCTAATCCTTATGTGAGACTTAAGAGGGGAGAGGAGGCCAGGACCCCTATGAAGGGACTGGTTCTGGCACAGAATAGGAACGAATCGGTCCGACACTCTGCTCGGATTTCCTTTTTTTGTCTTCTTTTTTAAGATTCTGCTATCCCCATACCCTCGAACACCTTTGCCCAACTCCCGTTAACCCTCGCCTCTAAACCCATTCCTCAACCCTTCCCCCCCCCCCCAGAAATTGTGTCTATGCACCCCAGCCCCTTTAGGCAATGGTGCCTTACAGTGACCAGCGAATAATAATAATTATAATAACAATAATAATAATAATAAATGTGTTTTTTAATATAAAATGTTGTAATTTATTTTCTATTTTATATGCCTCCGTGAAGAACTTTTACAGATGAGCGACTTTTTAGTCGTCGAGTTTCGCTGCAAAATGTAGTCTTTAAACGAACCGATGACCGGTAGTTGTGGTGTGGTTGACAATGTATTGCTATATAAAGCGTCCGAACCTGATCACACGAGCGTCTTCTCGATCGCTTTTGAGTTGCACTTGACGACTAAAGAGTCGCTCGTCTGTGAAGGGTTTAAAATCCGTGTGTTTCAAACTGTGGTCCGCGGTGGTGTGCCAGGTGGGTCCACAGGGGGGATCATAGAGAAAAATATTTTTAGTCGCCAACTGTCTGAACGGAAGTTGCAAAACAACAACAACAAAAACAGATTATAGTTGTGCTAAGTCAACTACTGTAGAAGGACTTTTGACAAACAGACCACTTTTGGTGGTCGATTTCGATTGCAAAGGTGATTGAGCTGTGGTTTGCAATGTATTTTTATGTAAAGATTCGAAGTGGTTGTTTTTGGCGTGACAACCCGACTTCATCTTGCAGTCGTAATTGACCACAAAAAGTGGTCTGTGTTATCCAACCCTAACTCTGATATAACCGCCACTCTGCTCTAATATGAGGTGTTCGGAGTGTGCTTTTAATATGAGGCACACTCAAGTGTGCCCAATCACTGGTTCAAAGCTACTTGCGCCAGTCCATACACAGTGGGATTTTTTAAGGTGGGTGGTCCGCATGGACATCGACATTTGATCTAGTGGTCCGCAATTGTGAAAAGTTTTGAGAAACACTGGTCTAAATTTTTAAGAACCTAGACACTCTCTTGAGTTTCACGTGCCATAAGATATGGTTAATTTGGGAATTGCTGGTTACTTTCAGTTGTCACCTAGAGTTCTAGCCTATAAGCAGTGTTTTTAATTGAAAAAAATGTTGGTTGATTTAAAGAGCATTGTAATTTTACAATTGGCTCGTTGTGCCACGTCAGATTGTGAGACATTTGCTTGATATTGCATAAAAATCCTAGCCCTAGTAATTAAAGTGTTAATAATAGGCCTAATGGAGACTTTGGAGAGAGAATTGAATGATCTTTATTTTTTGTTTTTTCATAAATTTAGCTTTTTTTAGTTTACGAGAAATTTATTTTTGAAAAAAAAAATTAAGGACATTGTGTGTATAGCCTGCCTCATCCTTGAGAAGAGGCTTGTGACGTCATTGGGATTACCGTAAAAAAATTAGGATTGTGTTGTTAAAAGTCTGATATAAAAAGGAGTTAATAAGTTCTGTAACAAAATTTTCAATAATACAATAACAAAAGGTTTCTTGAATTTTTTTGTTATTACCCCTTTTTTATCATTCTAAACTAAACGTTTAGAATTGTGTATTTAATTATGACGTCAGTGGCTTTTTCTTAGGATGAGGTTGATATATTTAGATCATTTCTATTCTGAATAGGGTGGCGCCATCTATTGGTCATATTATGTTGAACACCTGTTTTTTGTCAAATTATCATTCAAGAATCAAGATGGCCGCCCTTTTGGAAATCGTAACGCAATCTTCGCGGGAAAAAAAGTTATTATTTGTGAGTTTTTCTTGATTTCCACACAAATATCTCGATTTTTCAACAATGAACTATAGCGATACGTGTTTAGTTAGTTTTAAGTTAGTTTTAGGTGATAAAGTTGAGTAATTGCGGAAAATGTTATCAAGTGATCGTATGAAGCGCCTATATAGACTTTAAAAGAACCCGGATGTGGACATCTTTTAGGTGAAAATTGGACGCTCATCTCTTTCGGTAATTTTTTTTTTAACTTTTTTAAATTTAAATAATTTCACTGAACAAAAAAGCTAATGTCGACGCCTGAAAGTTGTTGTTAATGCATATCATGTTAAATTAACATGGTTTTGGTTTTTAGTTTTCTACTACGTTTGGGTTGAGAGGCTACATCACATAATTACATCGAAAAATCTCCGCAAAGAGCGCTGGCATCGTTTTTCTATTGAGCCCATAAACCAGATGATAAAGAAAAAATGTTAATTTTTAAAATACACAGTCTCGGCGGCAATATGTTTATTTTTCATATTTAAAGTTGTCCAATATTAAGTTTTCAAAGTGCAATGTGCACCTTATATATATATATGCGGATCTAATGATAGAATGTTGGCAAGTGTCCTTTATTTTTAAAAAATATTCAAAATCGCGAATTTCTAACTCTTTGTGTTAAACTCCATTGAGTACGCCCAAATAAGAAAAAACATCCATTAAAATGCTCGTAAAAATACCTAAAAATAATTTTGAAAAATCACAATTAAACCACAGTGAAGCCAACACATTGGCGCACGTGCTGATTTTTTTTCTGGTTTTTTAAAAATATTTTTACGAGCATTAATGTATAGCATAAATGTTTTTTTTTGCTTACGAGCATGTATACTCATATAAGAGTTAGAAATTGGCGATTTTGAAATATGTTTTAAAAATATAAGCGCACTTTCTAATTTTTTGTCATTCTAGAACTCGATCAGCATATATTTAAGATGCACGTTGCACTTTGCACCATCAAAATTGGACAACTTTAAATATGAAAAATAAACATATTTTTTCATTAACGTTGGGTCTATGGGTTCAATAGAAAAACGATACTAGCGCTCTTTTTGCGATGTAGCCGCTTAATAAACATTTGGTTCATATTGCATAAAAATCCGAGCCTTAGTGATTACAGTGTTAATAATTATGGAAACAAAATTAAATTATCTTTATTTTCTTTTGTCTTTTTCATAAATTTAGCTTTCTTAGTTTACGAGAAATTAATTTTTGAAAAAAAAAAACACATTTATCCTTATTGTGACGTCATTTGGATTGCGGTTAAATTTAGGATTGTGTCATTGAACTCAAATAGAAAAGGGGTAATAAGTTTTATCACAAATATTTTCAACAATTTAAAAGAAAGTGTTCTTTAATGTTGTTTTTTTCTGCTATTGCCCCCTTTTTTAAATGTTTCGTCAATCCCTATGACGTCAGAAGCTTTTTCTTAAGCTCTGAGGTAGATATATATTTAGATGATTTCTAGTCCATAGGAAAGGACTAGCGTTTGGAGGCTTGTGTTTTTTCATAGCGCATGCGCATTGCCATCTCGGTTGGTTTGTATAGGAAAGTGATGGCAGATTTGCGTTAGCAGCGCCATTTATTGATGACCAATGGAAACTGCCCACGTCTTATAAGGGGCACCGTAGTTTCCATTGGTCATCAATAGATGGCGCTACTAACGCAAATCTGCCATCACTTTCCTATACAAACCAACCGAGATGGCAATGAATGCGCATGCGCTATGAAAAAACACAAGCCTCCAGACGCTAGTTAGGAAAGGAGGCTATGTCTAGTCTGAATAGAGTTTCGCCATCTATTGGTCACATTATGTTGATCATGTGTTTTTTTTTTTTGTCAAATTGGCATTCGAGAATCAAGATGGCCGCCGTTTTGTAATTTGTAACGCAATCTTCGCGGAAAAAAAGTTATTATTTATGAGTTTTTCTTCAGATTTCCACACGAATATCTCACTTTTGGGCGCTGATCTCTTTCGGTAATTTGTTTTTTTAACTTTTTTTTAAATTTAAATAATTTCACCGAACAAAAAAGCTAATGTCGACGCTTAAAAGTTATTGTTAATGTAGATCATGTTAAATTAACATGCGTTTTGGTTTTTAGTTTTCTTCTACATTTGGGTTGAGAGGCTACACGTCGCAAAGTGCGGGTTACATTTTTAAAATGTATTTCAAACCCCATAACAAACAGAATCGAACACCATAACATTATAATAAACCCAAATAAGTGAAATAACCAACCAGAACAAACTTTTCTAGCTGCGCCCAACTGCTTCTTACTAGGACAGCAACCGTGCAACCTGAAAGCACTTTCTTGCTGCCTTTATCATCCGCATGGATTATTTTGCTGTTTTCACTAAGCAAATTATAAATTTGAGGGCCATTTTACGTCTAATTGTGTGAAAAGGGCGCAGCCAACTTCTGTATGTCCCGCTTTCTAATTGCATGCTTTTTGCGCGCCATTTCACACCTTTATGCTATTGTTATTGTTTTTCTCGCTCCCCTCAACAAGCATTTAGAAATCGGGACGAACACAGGTTGGCTCCGTTCTTTTTATGACGACCGGCAACTTCTAATTGGTTGGTTATGTAGTCTGACGTCACATGCTCCGCCCTTTGCAACGTCGACCCACGCAACAAACCAATTAGAAGTTGCCGTTCGTCATAAAAAGGGCGGAGCCAACTTCTGTTTGTCCCGATTTCTAATTGCCTGTCGTCACTGCTAGCCTTCACCTCCAACCCTCGGCGTCGTCCCGCTTCTATAGAATCCTCTCAGCCGGAACATATACAGCAGCCTTTTTTTAAGGCCATATTTTATGATAATTAGCTTTTTTTGTGGACGATTGACGGTCGTATCGAAGATGCTGTTGCTGTGCTAATTATAACTTATATGAATTGAAGCCAATGAACGTTTTGTCAGTTTGTGGAAGCAAGCCATAGTATAGGATTTAATTGGTTAATAGGAATTCTACATCAGCGTGTACAGTTTGTAATGATATCCTGTTGGCTAGTTTTTCGTTTAGGAAGAAGAAAAGAAACCATTATGCCTTGTACACACGTGAGTTAAATGAATTCAAATTAAATGTTTTTGGGTGAATGATACGGAATCCAGTTAAGGACATGAATCCAAATAAAAATTGACTTTATTATTAATATTTTAAATTGAAATACTAAATCAATATTTTGTCAATAGTTTATATTATTATATATAAGTATTAGCTCAATATTTTCAGATTATTAATTAGATTATTAGTAGATTTATTAATAATCTCAAAATATTGAGTTAATACTTATATAAACTATTGACGACATATTGATTTAATATTTCAATTTTTAAATATTAATAATAAAGTAAATTTTTTATTTGGTTCATGTCCTGAACGGGATTCTGTATAATTCACCTGAACACATTTAATTCGAATTCATTTAACTCCTGTGTGTACAAAGTATTAGAGTCTACCCGACATTTAATTAGTTTTTTTTGCGTTTAATTAAAATTCTTATTATAGTAGGCCTAATGACATTTCTTCGGGGTTTTTTTTAAACTATAACTTATTTGAGTTTTGACAACTTGTATTATATAGTGGGGTAACCCGTCATAAGACGGGAGCGAAATTCACAGGCAATTGTGCCCAGCATTAGAATTTCTTTTCCTCCGTCTTTTTATGACGTCAGACCAAGTAACAAACCAATTATAGAAATTGATGACGTTCATAAAAGAGCGGAGCAAAAGAAATTCTAATGCTGGGCACATTGCCCGTGATAAGTTCTAGTTTAATTTTGCTACTATTATCCCCTCCCCTTTTTTATATTTGAAAGAGAAAATGAGCTTTTCATTTTCTCTGGTGTGCTCATGCGCGTCGTTTGTTCCTTTTTTACTCCTTTCATTTCAATTTCAGCCACCCCCTCCTACTTTTTTCAACCCTCCACATTTCTCTCTCTCCCCCTCTACACTTTCCAACCTTTTCCCCCTCTCCAATTTAATATCAATGGGGTTCTTGGATGGGAAGGGTGCAACATATAGTTGACCTTGAGAAACAAAAGTGGTTCATTTATTCATTTAATTTTATATAAATTCCGACATGCTTCAAGGTATTTGTACAGGATTATCTCCACACACACACACACCCACAGACCTGGCTTAATATATATATAACTAGTGGGGTAACCCGTCATAAATGACGGGAGCAAAATTCACAGGTAATTGTGCGAATGCACGTCTTTTTTTCCTTTTTTACTCCTTTCATTTCAATTTCAGTCACCCCCTCCCACTTTTCTTTCTCTCTCCCCCTTCTACACTTTCCAAAGGAAGAGTTCAACATATAGTTGACCTTGAGAAAAAAAAATGGTTCATTTATTCAAATTTATATAAATTCCGACGTGCTTCAATGGTTTTGTTACTCCACACACACACAAACACACACACAGACCTGGGATATTATATATATAACTAGCAGAACCCGGCAGACACTGTCCTGCCAGTGCATATTTATTTTATCTTTATATATTTCTGAAAATGGACGGTTAGTATGTAACCTCTGCAACTCGTACATCATGCTGTTGAAATGTTTCAGCAGCTCTTAAAGTAGAGGCTCTGATCTGGTTAGTTTCTAAGCGTACCTCTCGGTCTTCAAATGTTTCAGCAGCTCTAATGGCTGGCAGTCGCCGCGCATATCTGGTTGATCTTCTAATGTTTGATTTTTTACGTGGCATTTCAAATAATTTCTAGTATTTAATGTTATACCAATGTCCATGGCGATCGGTTGAACGGCATGGAAGTTGATATACTGCAGCGCCATCTGGTGGCGACTTACAACAAAGGGGATAGCATAAAAACTTTCTCCATGAAAAAATACATGTACGTGCTCATTTTCATGGTGATCGGTCAAACGGTGTTGGAGTTTAGCGATTTCATATATACAAACATCCATTTTTATATGTACAGAGAAGAAGATATCTGTTTTGCCCTCTGATAATGAATTTTACTATAGGGCTGTGGAGTCGTTACGTAATTGTACGAATCCACTATACGACTCTGACGGGTCAGGATAAAAGGATGAAACAATGAACGGATGAACATCATGGGTAATCGTAAAACCTAAAACTGCAGAAATCATCTAGAAATGGATGAACACAAAAACATTGCATTGGGATGAACACTATTAAGATGGGTGCAGAACACACAAATCATGTTTTAAATCGAATTAATTTTTTTTACATTCTTGGGGGGGGGGGGGGGCAGCGCCAGCCCAGCGTTGTTGGCATGTTTTTTTTTTAATTATTTGAAAAAATGGGATTCATTAAAAAGTAATCCTTCTGATGAAGCGATGAAAAATGTTTTGATCGTAAAAAGAAGCGTACAAATGATTTTTTTTTTAATTTTACCGTCTTCGGACGGGGACTACACTTCTATAGTGTTTTTATAATTTGAAAATATATACGTAGCCTACTACTAAATATGAATTAAAAATCAAACTACTCGATACAATACAAGCCCTATACTGTGCTAAGCAGACCAATCCACATACACGTGAATAGAATGGAAGAAAAAAAAACTAGGGATGGGACAGTCGAATCAACGAATCCCACGAATATTGAAAAATATTCGAGATTCGAAAACTCGAATCTTCGCGCTTGGTTTCGTCTTTCTAATCTTTCGAATCCTAACCTAAAAAAAACTGTTAAAAAGTTTGGTAAAATTAGTTTTAACTCTGTTGACCGTCCTATAGAAGCGGTTCACTAACAAAAAAACCGGCGATTGTAGCAATTTCGGTGGTCGGACCCGGATCACCAATATCACCTAATGGCGACCCTGAGTGCCGCGCGGTTTTTATTATTAATAATTTAATATTTAATATTATTTCATTTATTTGTATCTTCTTAATGAATAATATAGGACTCTTATATGAAGGATTCGAGAACCTTTTAGGATTTGAATTCGAGAAAATTTAGGATTCGTCCCACGCCCATTTCTAAAAAAACGTTTTTAAAAATGTAAACTTAGACATACGAATATGAAATTCAACGTAATTTTTTTTTTGCAAATATAAAATATAAATATATTTTTATTTTTCCAAGATTTTCTTTCAAAAAAATAATATAAAGGTGCATTCACACTACTCCGATCGGCATTGTCGCTCACTATGCCGAAGTCGACAGCCGAAATTGCTGCAGACTATGCAAGACTGATGCGATTGGAGACCGATGGGTCCGCCCATGGACCGTCCCCGGTGGTAGATTGTGCAATTAAACCCCCAATAACGAGACTTGAGACTCAGATGTAGATTTAAAATGGATTCTTTATTTGAAAGCACTTACTTAAGTCGTGAATGCAAACATCTACAATAAATGTCAATAATGCTGGCCAGATTTTGACAAGCTAAAAAGAGCAATTTATATAAATAAAATACAATAGGAAAAGCAATGGCTTCTCAGGCCAACAAAACCCCAAAACATGCACGTAGCAAGAACCGGAGCGATATCCAAATCCACAACTGTCCTCTTAGAACATGGTCATTAGTGAAAATGGTTGTTTTGGAAAGTAGTTTTATGCTTTTGTCGCGTTTCTCGATAAACGCCGCGGTGGCTCGGATTTCTTCGAATCAGAAGGTCTCGAAAAACCTTCTGAAAAATCGCCGTTATGGGTTCTGCCTTGTCGATTCGTATTTTTTCCATCTTGATCTCGAGAAACTCCTCGATGCACCTTTTTGATGTCATCTGCAATAGGTTCTTGTGAGATGTCTGTCTCTGTTTCTTTACGGTTATTTGACCGGAATGGAGGATCTTCAGGGATTTTCTGATAAGTGCTGTCGTCGTTGCGGGTCGCCGGTGGTTGCTTTCTTAAGCGATAAGGTTCTTGGAGAAGTTCTTCATCGTTGTTTTCCTTTTGAAAGTTTCTGAAGTGATCATGACTTTGAAGAGTTGCTTGGTCATTGTCTTGGTTTTGATTGATTTCTGAATCGTCACGTCTGTTAGATTGCTGACTATAAGTTTCCGGAGTGTTGCCACGTTCAGTGGTGCTTGAGAAATTTGGTTGACTGCGGTCACTTGACTTCGCAACTTGATTTGCGGTTCTTTGAAAATGATTTTGTTTTGGAAGATTTTCACGTCCGTGGAACTCGTGATGAATCCCACTGGGATTATTTTCTTCAGACAAACTTTCAGGAGTAGTTTGTCGGAATTGTTTTGGTAACAGTTGGTTTTCAACCTGCTTGCCGAAGGTCGGGATATCTGAAACGCTTTGTTGAATTGGTTGGCCGAGTTGAGAATTCGTTAGAAAATCTTTCTGGCCATTGTTGTTTAAAATGCCTGTCAATGGATCTTGATAAGGGACTTCATGAACACCAAGATGGTTTCCGTACTGTTTAGGATTGTTTAAGGGTGATATTGCTGGGTAAATTGCCGAGGCATCGAGTTGGTTTGTATTGCTGGGGTAGTGTAGAGTATTTATCGGGTTCAGTACAGGCATGGCTTGTGGAAGTGAGTTCGAGCTGACTGCTGTATTGAGCTGATTTTGTAAGTTTGCCATGTTGGGACTTCGTGGTAATACTCCTTCTCTGAGAGTATTTATATTCTGTAACATTGGAAGGAGGCTGGGATGTACGAGTATTCCAGGGATTCCATGAAAAATATCTTCCATTTTGGCTTCATTTCTTGGAATTTCAGTTCGTTGAGCTTCAGTTTGTGAAGCTTCATTCCATGGAACTTCCTTCCTTGGTGCTTCTTTCCTCGGAGCATCTTTCATTAGAGCTTCCTTCTTCAGAGCTTTTTTCATTTGAGCTTCCTTCCTCTGAGCTTCTTTCATTTTCGCTTCGTTCCTTGGAGCTTGATTTCTTCGAGGTTCGTTCCTTGGAGCTTCGTTTTGTGAAGCTTTAATCCCTGAAGCGTCATTCATTGGAGCTTCCTTTTTGGCTTCATAGCTTTGTGGTTCCTTTTTGGCTTCATAGCTTTGTGGTTCCTTTTTGGCTTTGAGCATAGTTTCTTTTTCGGAGTAATCAGTTACTTTCGCTATTGTGGGCCTCTTGATGACTGGTCGTTTTTTTAGTGGTTGTTTAGTGTCTTTTGCAAAGGTCGTTGCTTTCTCATCGACATGTTTCTTTAATTCAGAAATTATTGCAGATGTTTTTTCTTTACTTTCTTTGTTAATTTTGTTAGGCTTTTCTGGTTTCAGTGCGTTTTTCTGCGAGGTCTTTTCATCATTTTCCTTTAAAATTTCTGGCAAAACATGTTGATCATATTCCACCTGGTTGTCGAATGTCGGGATATCTGGAACGTTTTGTTGAATTTGTTGGCTGAGTTGTGAATTTGTTCGAAAATCTTTCAGACCATTGTTGTTGAAAATGCCTGAGAATGGATCTTGATAAGGGACTCCATGAACACCAAATAGGCTGTTTTCTTGGTTTAGACGTTGATGGTTTCCGTATTGTTGAGGATTGTTTATGGGTGATGTTGGGTAAATTCCGGAAACATCGAGTTTCGTATCGCTTGGATAGTTCAGAATATTTAGTGGGTTAATTGCATTCATGGCTTGTGGAAGTGAGTTCGAGCTAAATGCCGTATTAAGATCATTTTGTAAGTTTGCAAGGTTGGGACTTTGTGATAATACTCCTTCTCTGAGAGTATTTATATTCTGTAACATTGGAAGGAGACTGGGATGTACGAGTATTCCAGGGAGTCCATGAACAATATCGTTGCTCTGATCTTCTTTATTGGCTTCATTTCTTGGAGCTTCAGTCCGTGGAACTTCATTCGGAGGAACTTCCTTTCTTGGAGCTTCATTCCGTTGAACTTCCTTCCTCAGAGCATCTTTCATTAGAGATTCCTTCCTCGGAGTTTCAGCTTCCTTCCTCGGAGTTTCAGCTTCCTTCCTCGGAGTTTCAGCTTTCTTCCTCGGCATTTCAGCTTTCTTCCTCGGCATTTCAGCTTTCTTCCTCGGCATTTCAGCTTTCTTCCTCGGCATTTCAGCTTTCTTCCTCGGCATTTCAGCTTCCTTCCTCGGCATTTCAGCTTCCTTCCTCGGAGTTTCAGCTTCCTTCCTCGGAGTTTCAGCTTCCTTCCTCGGAGTTTCAGCTTCCTTCCTCGGAGTTTCAGCTTCCTTCCTCTGAGTTTCAGCTTCCTTCCTCTGAGTTTCAGCTTCCTTCCTCTGAGTTTCAGCTTCCTTCCTCTGAGTTTCAGCTTCCTTCCTCTGAGTTTCAGCTTCCTTCCTCGGAGTTTTAGCTTCCTTCCTCGGAGTTTCAGCTTCCTTCCTCGGAGTTTCACCTTCCTTCCTCGGAGTTTCACCTTCCTTCCTCGGAGTTTCACCTTCCTTTCTCGTAGCTTCAGCTTCCTTCCTCGGAGTTTCACCTTCCTTTCTCGTAGCTTCAGCTTCCTTCCTCGGAGTTTCACCTTCCTTTCTCGTAGCTTCAGCTTCCTTTCTCGTAGCTTCAGCTTCCTTTCTCGGAGCTTCAGCTTCCTTCCTCGGAGCTTGACTTCTTGGAGATTCATTCGGTAGAGCTTCGTTTTGTAGAGCTTCGTTCTTTGAAGCATCATTTCCTGAGGCATCATTCATTCGAGCGTCATTTTTTGAAGCTTCTTTTGTGGCCTCATTCTTTGGTGGTTCCTTTTTGGTTTCGAGCATAGTTTCTTTCTTGGAGTCATCAGTTATTTTCGCTATTGAGGGCCTCTTGATGACTGGTCGTGTTTTTGGCGACTCTTTAGTGTATTTTGCAAGGATCGCTGCTTTCTCATCGACATGTTTCTTTAATTCAGAAATGATTGCAGCTGGTTTTTCTTTACTTTCTCTGTTAATTGTGTTAGACTTTTCTTGCTTTTCTGGTTTTAATTGGCCTACGTTTTTCTGCGAGGTCTTTTCATCATTTTTCTTTAAATTTTCTGGCAAAACTTGTTGATCATATTCTACCACTTTGGTTAATGTTTTAGACCTGCCATGTTGTGGAATGATTGGCGAGGATGTTTCAAACGTTGTCGATTGCGGTTCGGTTACATCGGCCGACTTTTTCGGTGGTTTCTTTGGTAATTTCGTTCTTCCGATACAGCCTTTAGCATAGTATTCCAGTTTTGCTAACTCGTAAACTATTTGAGAAAATTTGAACAAATTTTTAATGCTTGTAAATAAATGAGTGCGAGGACTTAGTGTGTTCAAAGGCTACATCGCAAAATTGCTTCGAAAAATCTCCGCAAAGAGCGCTAGCATAGTTTTTCTATTGAGCCCCCATAGACCCAATGTTAAAGAAAAAATGTAAATTTTTAAAATACTCAGTTGCGGCAATGCTATGTGGTTTCGGCCTTCACGAACATATGATTATTTAAATCCTCAAAAATCCAGTACATTAACGAGTTTCACTTTTCGTGATGAGCATTAATCATAGCGTGTTCCACTTTTCATAATGAATTATGTCGAAAACTCCCGGGCGACGCCGGGTAATAAAGCTATTATTATTTATATAAAAGAAAGATCTACCTGTTATTTTGTCCAAACTTCCATCGTCAGACTGAAGTGTCATAAAGAGAAACAAAAAAAAATATTTGTATTAGTCGTTGATGTGATTTCGGAAACATCATTTTGAAAAAAGTCTTTTCTTACGAGGTGCTTTAGTAGAGCTCGAAGACATTTAGTGGTAAGGAGGTAATAGTAGGTAAAACATCTCTAATATAATCAAAAAGAGATGGTTACTTGTAGTGTTGGTCGTAAGTAGCGGTTTGTTTCTTAAAAATAGACGAAACGTACCTCTGAAGTGTGATTCGTCACGGTTATGTAATGAATTCCGTTAATCAGGTCGGTTTTATAGGTAATGGCCTGATTAGGTGAATACAAAGCAAAGGTTATAACTTATAATATATATTAACTACCCCGGTACTGTTTTAAAAGATATTGACTGGTAGAGGGAGGAGGGTGTTCAAATCCATTTAATGTGATTTTGCGAATATTTAGAGAAAATAAAAATTATTTGTGATGTCATGTTCCAACATAATTATATTAATTATGGCTAAAAAATGATCAAATAATTTTATTAGCAAAAAATTGTGTAACAAAACTTTAAATTTGCATTATAAAGTTTTTTTTGTTCCTCTTGTAAAATTTATATTTTGTTAAGCCTCGTTTTCACGATGGTTGCTGTCATGAGAGCAACTATCGCGAGAACTATCATCATGCAGACCACCATGATAAGCCTCTTTTTCACGGTGATAGTTCTTTCATGAGAGTATAGCTGTCATGAAAGTTGCTATAGTTCATTCTATCTTGAAGTAACGTGATAGTTCTGTCATGACAGTGTGATGTCTACTTCACAGTCAACAACAGTGTTGCCTGTCTCCCTCAAGAAGCTCAATTTCCCAATAAAGTAGATATTCTCCCTACAAGCGGTCACTCAACAACTATTACTATTGCAACTGTACTATCAACTATCTAGTGAAACGAGATAGTGTGATAGTGCTATCGCGACAGTGTGATACTGACTATCATGTGGTTTTCACGATGATAGTTTTCACGATAGTTGCTGTCATGAGAGCAACTATCGCGAGAACTATCACCGTGAAGACCACATGATAGTCACTATAGCATACTGTTGCGATAGCACTATCTCGTTTGACTATATAGTTGATAGTACTGTCGCGATAGCACTATCTCGTTTGACTATATAGTTGATAGTACTGTCGCGATAGTAATAGTTGTTGAGTGACAGCTTGTAGGGAAATATTCACTTTGTAGGGAAATTTGGCTTCTCGAGGGAGAGAGGCAACACTGTTGTTGACTCAGTGGATATATCTGTGAAAGTAGACGTCACACTGTCATGTGACAAGAACTATCACGTTACTTCAAGACATGTAGACAGTTGCTATCGTGAGAGTGAACTATTGCAACTTTCATGACAGCTACTCTCATGAAAGAACTATATTGCCGTGAAAACGAGGCTTGAATGCAGTTTAAGCCTTGTTTCCTCTGGGTTGAAAATTTGAACTGGTGAAAAATTGAAGAGATGTGATCCCTACTTGTTCACTATATATCTTAGGCGGAAGCTACGTGTGTTCTATTTTTCACCAGTTCAAATTTAAAAAAATCCAAATTTTCACCCCCAATGGAAACACAAGGCCTAAAGTATTTTTTTTTTCGACAAACACAATGTAAGTTCATTCTAAACGGTTTCGATTAAACGCTATAAAATGGATGTACCTTCTTACGTCCTGCAATATTTCAAAAGGACCCCATATGTTTTTAATTCTTATAAACCAGATGTAAAATCTAAACCTTCAAAACATATTTTTTTTCTCTCGTACCTCAGTTGCAGTTTCCGGACTTCCTGGTGATTCCAATTTAACTGTCGGGATAATTGAACATCCCAATAGGCATAAGAATATCACACATTCCTCCATGTCCTAATTAGTAATTGCTGATAGATTAGAATTATTTTTCACGTTATTAAAAGCGGCGATCACATTGGCAATATTTAAAGCAAGGTTCACTGCAGTATGTTCTTGAATTAATTACAAATGTCAATGTGATAATAATCTTACAAGACTGAAAGTGGTTTCTTGCTCTTCCTGCTTAAGAAGCTACATCGCAGAATTACTTTGAAAAATCTCCGCAAAGAGCGCTAGCATCGTTTTTTCTATTAAGTAAATAGACCCAATGTTAAGACAAAAATGTTAATTTTTAAAATACGCAGTCGCGGCGGCAATATGTTTATTTTTCATATTTAAAGTTGTCTAATATTAAGTTTTTAAAGTGCAATGTGCACCTTAAATATATGCTGATCTAGTGATAGAATGACAAATAATTGGAAAGTGCGGTTCTATTTTTAAAAACGTATTTAAAATTCGCGAATTTCTAACTCCTATAAGTTAAAACTTCATTCAGTATGCACTCATAAGCAAAAAAACATCTATAAACTACGTAAAAATAATTTTAAAAAACCACAATTAAACCATAGTGAAGCCAACACATTGGCGCACGTGGTGCTTTTTTTTTTTTCCTGTTTTTTAAAAATTATTTTTACGTTTTTTACGAGCATTTTAATAGATTTTTTTTCTTACGAGCGCGCGTACTCAATGGTGTTTAACATAAGAGTTATAAATTCGCGATTTTGAAATACTTTTAAAAATAGAACGGCACTTACCAATCTTTTTTATCACTAGATGAACATATACTTAAAGTGCTCACATAGCATGTGGAATGATCAAAATTGGACAACTTTAAATATGAAAAATAAACATAGCGCCGCGAACTGTGTGTATTTTAAAAATTAACGTTTTTTCTTTAACATTGGGTCTATGGGTTGAATAGAAAAACGATGCTAGCGCTCTTTGCGAAGATTTTTCAAAGTAATTTTGCGGTGTAGCCTCCTAAGCTTGGGTTTGCTAGTGTAGGGGTGCATAATATAGCGGCTGTCATATAGCAGTACTGTCATATATAAACTACCTATAGCGTTAGAAAGAAACGTTGGCCGTTGTGACGATAAACACTAATGCAAAGCTAGAGCAG
Organism: Brachycybe producta; assembly: GCA_036925085.1. Classification (NCBI taxonomy): domain Eukaryota; kingdom Metazoa; phylum Arthropoda; class Diplopoda; order Playtdesmida; family Andrognathidae; genus Brachycybe; species Brachycybe producta. Next base: position 363,079 of record JAUPFP010000066.1, read on the forward strand.
AAAATTGACGGTTAATATCCCGCAGCGTGACGATAATTAACCGTGAAATTTCGTCTAGCTTTACAGCAGTGTTACAGCCAAACTGGACTCCCGCTCGCTATTCCACCAAATATTTTGAAACATTATAAACAAACAGTATGTCACACGCGCCACGGTGCCGCATAAAAACGTTGCAACGAGTGTTTCTCGCCGTATTTTAATGAAAAAGACGTTGATGTTTTTTTATGTAGCGGGTGGTGCTTTACCGTTCTCGAGAAAACCACGTCCGTTTCGGTCTATGAAAACGTTTTTTTTGTGACTGTCTTCTACCGTCATATTACGGCCAGTATATAACTTACCTTATAAAAACGCAAGCTTTATTTTTTTGCAAGAAACTGCAGAATTCACAGCAATATTTGACTTAGCCTTTCCACGGAATCTTGCGAGAGAAAAATGGCCAGTGTGATCGCCGCTTTACTTATTTTGTTAAAAAAAAATGGGTAAACTGACCTTTCTTTAACAATAACCCGGCGTTTGCGTTTGTGATGCGGTTGAGGTTGTGTAGGAGGCGGTAACTGTTTAATTAGGCTGCTAAAGTGGTCGTGGTAATAGTTGGCTACACTTCTTACTTTGGTTTTTATACAAGAGCACCTTTCTTTTGCTCGTTAGTCAGATAGTTAAAACCAATAGGGTAGTAACAAGTGTCCTGTGACCCTGAAACTTTACTAGTAATACAGTGTATATATCATTTGGACATCTTCATGACGTTAATGAAACTTGGCACAAGTTTCTTTTTAACAAATTCATTCTCACTCGCTGTGAATGGGTTCCTTCTTTTCGCACAAATTTCACGGTAAAATAACACGAACATCTGCTGATGACGTTCCACGTACAAAAAAGAACCTTGTTGTAGCTCTCATACAACGTGCCTGCTTTTTATTTTGTGTTTCCATGCTTACCGAACGTCCAGGCACGTGCTATCTTCGGTTCCCAGTTTCTAGAAGTTCCCAGGCGCTTAACAGTTTCAGAGGCTTTTATGGGCGTCACAGTTTTAAAAGGCTCCTGAGCACTTCCCAGTTTCTAGAGTCTCCAAGATGTTTCTCAAGTTTGAGAGGCTGACCGGGGGCTTCACAGTTTTGAGAGGTTTCTAAATTCCACCTTGTTTTGAGATGCTGATTGATGCTTCATAGTAGGCCTATAGTGTGAGGCTTCTTAGCCGCTTCCAGGATCTTGACAGTATTGACAGGCTTTCAGGGTGGTTTCACAGCTTCAAGCGATTCTTTTGAGCTTCTCAGTTTCGACACAATCCCGGGAGCCTTGCAACTTCTGGTGGCTTCGAAAGGTTTGCCCGTTTTAAGAAGCTAATGGGTGCGGGCTTCACAGCTTCGAGAGGATCCTCGGATCATTTCAGTGTTGAGATGCTTCTGGAGACCTCCTAGTTTCTTACGCGAGTTTCCACGTATATTGAGAAGCTCTTGGGGCTTCAGTTTCAACACATTTTCAGGGAATCTCCCAGTTGGCATTAGTTTCCAAGAACTTCGGATTTAAGGAGCTCATAGGGGCTTCACAATTTCGAGAGGTATTTGGGGACTTTTTAGTTTTGAGAGACTTCCATGAGCCTTTCAGTTTGGACAGGAGTTCTACAAAAAAAGAAAACTTGTGCTCGGCGTAAAATACAAAAATTAACACATTTACTGCAATTAAAAATTAAAGAGAAATTTATTTTAAAATGTATTCTCGCTCCGCTGAGTACGCTTGCATTTGATTTTTAACTGGGCCATCTTCCCTCCAGTCTGCCCGTGCGCCCGCACAGGCTGGCACAGCAACAACTTTATTTTTGCTTACACATTTCTGTTCCTATAAGCAACTTTTTTTTATCCTATTTTTATAACCTATTTGTCATTCTATAACTCTTTCGTTCACCATTTGGTCCAAAAAGACTTCCATCTGTCTGAATCAGTGAAGGAGAAAAGTACAATTATGACGAAGAGGTTATTGAAGACAAAAACACCAGGATATACTTTAAAAATAGAAGGTCTTTGTGTCCTTGTTACTAGTGGCTGTGAATTAGATGATAATAGACTATACTTGGTGCCCAATTTTGACAATTTTGGGCCCGTGGTACACAGGCGATTTTAAAAAGACGTTCAACGACAAAAAGAAGTCGAAGGTCGCAGAGGTATCGTCGCAATGTAATTTCTATGGAAAGACACCAACCTTCTCACACAGGCGACTTTTAACTCTACCAAGGTTGGCGTCTTTTCATAGACGATACATTGCGGCGACTCCTCTGCGACTTTCGACTTCTTTTTGTCGTTGAACGTCTTTTTTAAAGTCGCCTATGTACCACGGGCCCTAATTGTCAAAATAGGACACAAGTATAGTCTAATTATCATCATATTGCTGTTCAGGTCCAAAATGAAGAAAAACTTGAATGTGTTTTAGTAACTAGATTAAGGCTAGCTGAATCACTTAAGAAACTTGAAAGCGCCACGGACATCTATAGGACAATAAATAGGCCGATATAACTATGGGGGTGATATAGAGGCGCTGACATCGTTAAAATTATCATCGTTTGCGACAAAAATGTTTTTCAAGATATTTCTAACGGCTTCTAAAATATAAAAGGTTATGTCATGATTAAGAAAAGTAAATTAACTTACCTTCATAACTTGTTGAAATTCCGATAAAACACGAACACAAGAGGCGAAAAAGCTTGATCCATGTACGTGACTGGCAAAGTTCTTCCATTGGAAAAATAGATTTGCCAGAGAAAAAAAAGCACACTTGTAGGGACCAACTTTTAAGAGTCTTGTGTTCGTTTAATCGGAAGACAACAGATTATCAAATTTAATTTTGTTTTCTTATTCATGACATACCTTTTATATATTTTAATTAATACGTTAAAAACTAGAGGAGTACCTTAATGAGGTAAGGGTATTTTCATGTTAATATATTTTAAAATAAGCGTTTTACGTGAGCTTGAAAATCATCCAATGTTTCTCTTTAAAAGCTTATTTTAAACAAGAAAATTAACCAAAAAACATGTTCTGTTTGTGATACTCGCTTAAAAGTAAGAAAAAAAACAAGATGTAATCGTGTCTTGTGTAGTGGTTAGTGTCTCAGGCTCTCAGTCCATGGTAATTAGTGGATTATATTTTCAAATATTTCAGAATTTGGCGGACAAACATACAAACAAATTATGAAGTTAAAGCCTCGTTTTCACGGCGATAGTTTTATCGTGAGAGTAGCTGTCATGAAAGTTACGATAGTTGAAGTAACATGATAGTTGTCGGTCATGACAGTGTGACGTCTACTTCATGGATATCATTGAGTCAACAACAGTGTTGCCTCTCTCTCTCTCTCTCTCTCTCTCTCCAGAAGCCAAATTTCCCTATACAAAGTGGATATTTTCCCCTACAAGCGGTCACACAACAATTATTAATATCGCGACAGTACTATCAACTATCTAGTCAAACGAGATAGTGTGATAGTCACTATCGCAACAGTGACTATCATGTGGTCTGCACGATAATAGTTCTCGCGATAGTTGCTCTCATGACAGCAACTGTCGTGAAATCTATCATCGTGGAAACGGGGCTTAAATAAAAGCGATTAAAAATAGAGTAATGGAGTAGCGAGAGAGAGAGAGAGAGAAATAGATAGAAAAGAAGAAATAAATAGATAGAAATGGAGAAAGACAATAGAGAAAGGAGAAATTGCTACAAAAATGTATGGAGCGAAACAGAAAACAAGAAAATTAAAAAAAGGGTCTAAAAAGAAAAACAAGATCCAATCACTTGTTCTCTTGCTGGTGTAGTGGTTAGTTTCTCAGCTGGTCATGGGTTCAATCCCCGTGCAGTGTCGATTATATTTTCAAATATTTCAGAAGGTGGCGGTCGACAAACAAACAAATTATGAAGTTAAATAAAAACGAGTAAGAATATCAACAAGAAAAAATACCCTTAAGTGATTGAGCTACCGTTCGGATTTGTATGCAGTATCAAGTAAATGTTTCTCAATGTTTGGCCCAAATGCCACTTGTGAAGTAATCACATCATGTTTAGTATAACCACAACTATGCCTTTTCTAATTTAAAGGGTTGGCTAGTGGCTACATATCTGGTTACTATCATTTGTCTAGCCTCTCTAACCAGTGTTTTTGATTGAAACAAACATAAATCGTTGTTCCAAACAGGATTGTCACTTTACTTTAGCACTTGAGCCACAAATTGAAAAAGATTTGCTTGGATATTGCATAAAAATACGAGCCTTAGTAATCGGTGTTCACAAATTATCTGTTCAGAAACCATCTTAATAAATTGTTTCTCGTTTGTTCATTTAGTTAGTTGCATTTGTGGACAAAAAAACATTTGAAGAGAAAATATGAAATTGCTTTTGTGATGGAATAGACCCTTATAAGGCCTACGTCTTGAGGGAATCTAATTCAGTTATTTGTGGATGCGGAATCTCTTACTCCAAGCTTTGCTAACATTTTGCTTTGAAGATGCTTTGAAGCTTATAAGAATTTAGTTCCCCAAAGTTTAGCTTAGCTTGTTCATGTAAACACGTGATTTTGCAAGGTTTTACAGTATTTTATAACCTTTATTGTATGCCCTATAAAACAGACGTACAAAACATTAGAACGCTTCCCCTTCTGGAAGAAAAAAAAAACAACTTGAGAGAACTTTGAGAAGAGACTTCTTCGTCCCATTTTTGTATCTGTTTCAGGATTAATGCTTTGAATTGCTTCAACTTTCAAAAGTTGAACAATTTCAAATGGCGAAGGCACAAAAATCTGAAGCTCTGACGTGATTTTTTTTAAGCTTTGCGGGCTGCATTGCAGGCTTAGCAAGGGAAGTTTAAACCAAGCCTATAGTGTTTGATGAATTAGCCTACTTTTGAAAAGCGCTTAAGAGCCTAGATACACGTCCTCCATCTTGTTGTTTTGAGCAGACGACAACGAGACAAATGAGTGTTCTTATATGGTGTTACTAAAACTGAAAGAAATCGCCTCACAATCGCTCAATTAAAATACAGTAAAGCGCAAATTGCAATAAAAAGTATTGTTCTTCACGTGCTCGATTTATATAATTTTTCAAAAAGTCCTTCTATTTTTAAACAAGGTTCAAAATCGTTCGTTTTTTTAACCCCATGTTAAATCCCATTGGATCCAAAACCGTGTCACAAACATTTGAAAAACTCTCGTTAAAAACGATTTAGAAAACTAACAAAATAATTAGCACATACTTTCATGTATTGGCTTCACGATGTTTCTTTTTTATACATTTTGAAAAGGTCCTTCTTATTTTTAATAACGTTTAAAATCGTACATTATTTTAACTCCATGTTAAGTCCCATAGGACCAAAAAACCCTCCCACAAACATTTGAAGAACTCCCATTAAAAACGACTTAGAACAATCACATAAAAATGAGCACGTGCATTAATCTATTGGCTTCACGATGTTTCCTTTTTATAAGCTTAGCACGTGAAATTGTTTTTTATTTCTATTAATTATTATGTGACTTCAAACCAGGAGAAAAAACGATAAAAAAACGTTTTTCAATCAACAACGATCGCAGCGCCTATATTCGGAGAAATTTTGAACTAAACACTATCTAGGCTCTTAAATCCTGTGGTATATTTGTCGAATTTTCTGTAGTATATTGTCGGTTTCTTTTTAATTTCTTTCCTTTCAAGTAGTAATTGACGATTTCTGTGCAAAATGCAATGTCGTTATGTAAAAAATCGTTAGTCATCAGAATGTCCATTTTTATTTAAATCTAAAAAAGTCGTGTACAAATTACACAATCAGTTTATTAATTGATAACTTAGTTTCATTAAGAGGCTACATCGCAAAATTTCTTCAAGAAACCTCCGCAAAGAGCGCTAGGATCGTTTTTTTTTTCTAGACCATAGACCTGGATGTTAAAGAAGAAGCGTTAGTTTTTAAAATAAACAGTCGCGGCAGTATCTTTATTTTTCATATTTAAAGTTGTCCAATATTAAGTTTTGGAAGTGCAATGTGCGCCTTAAATATATGCTGATCGAGTGATAGAATGACAACAAATTGGTAAGTGCGGTTCTATTTTTAAAAACTATTTCAAAATCGCGAATTTCTAACTCTTATGTTAAACTCCATTGAGTACGCGCCCAAAATAAGAAGAAAAAATCCACGAAAATGTTGGTAAAAATACCTAAAAACCAGAAAAAATCAGCACGTGCGCCAACGTGTTGGTGTCACTGTGGTTTACTTGTGGTTTTTTAAAATTATTTTTAGGTATTTTTACCAACATTTTAATGGGTGTTTTTTGCTTATGAGCGCGCGTACTCAATGGAGTTTAACATAAGAGTTAGAACGTCGCCATTTTGAAACAGTTTTTTTTTTAAAAAATGGAACCACACTTTCCAATTTTTTTGTCATTTTATCACTCGATCAGCACATATTTAAGGTGCACATTGCACTTTGAAAACTTAATATTGGACAACTTAAAATATGAAAAATAAACATATTGCCGCGACTGAATTTTTAAAAACTAACGTTTTCTCTTCATCATTTGGGTCTGTGGGCTGAATAGAAAAACGATGCTAGCGCTCTTTGCGGAGGGGTTTCAAAGTAATTTTGCGATGTAGCCTCTTAAGGGTCGATTCACACTATACAGTCATAAAACGGGTCCGGTTATGGTCACCGATCATTTTTCTATGAAAAACAAATGATCCATTGAAATGCTTGTTATCAAGATATTTCGATTCATTCCGTTCCGTTCCGATCCAGTGTGTGGCAAACTTTAAAAAATTCCATATTGGTGAACAGTATTCTAATTAATGTTTTACAATATTTTTACAAACATACATTATTTCCTTCTACATTTTTTTTACAATCTTCTAAAAGCAATACTCTGGAGAAGGTTTTTTACTAAAAAAAAAAGCAATAAATAATTCATTTACAGATATTTGATTGCTTGGATTTTAGATTATTTTAGGTTGTCGTAAATTATCTAAAATTATATTTTTAAACTACAGCCATATAAACTCGAAATATGTTTTGTAGTAACATTTTTACTCAATACGTTAACAACGCATATTACGATGAGAAAAGAATTCCTAGTTGTCGTAATGACTAAGACCAAAATGAGTCTAATTTAAGACTTTGGTGTTATAAGTTGTTGTAAACGTCCGGTGTTTCTTGTGTTGTCATCTGATTTCCCTTCTTAAACGTAAACAGATATGAGTTGAATGCAATATCTATCAACCAGAGTTTCGATTTCTTCAACTTCTTCTGCTGCTTTTAATAAAATAAATAATCAGTTTAATCACATAAAATATTTTTTTAAAGAGACCTCATTACCTCCAGAAATTTCTTGTCAAAATATTGTCAAGAATTATTCAATGATTACCAAAAACGCTTTTTAAAATTTATAATGAGTCATTAATATGATTTCAAAAATTAAAAATCAGTTGACTTCATATAAATGAACTTTATCAGATAGATGCGCCACCAAACAACATACATTGGCAACAAAAAAAAACAAAATATACTTTGGTGTGTTGTCACCACCAGCACACATTACAAGTTTCATTTCAAAGTACTATGGATTTAATATTTGAATTATTCCACGTGGAAGGTTGTATTGAGTTGAATAGGAATAGGGAATATCTATATTTCATTAAGGAATTCTGGAAATGTGAGGTGACAACCTTTAACACAAAAAGGGGGGTGGGGAGAGACTTTCATTTTTGGAAATTTAAAATGGCGTCGTTTGGTGACTCAGGAAAAGTCACTTCATTTTCAAGTGTTTTTTTTTTTTTTTTGTTTTAAATTTTGAAAATCGTTTTGACAATCATTAGGTTTTGACAATATTTTGAAAAGAAATTTCTTGAAGGAATTCTTTAAATTTTTTGTAGACACTCAGACCCCAATTTGTGCCGGGGATGGGAACAGACTAATCGTAGGTCACTAGGTGACTTACACTTCAGTCTGCATAAGCTATACAGATCTGAAGGTAGTAGGCATGTCAAATTGTTTGCCACGTTGCTTGACTCTATAAGTTGGCTTCATAATACAATAAAATGAGTTCAACCGTAAACATAAAAATATTGGCTTTTTTTTCTGCAGGCCTAAAATAGAGAATATAGTTCAGGATTTTTTGACGAAAAACGTCAAAAAATGACAAAAAAAAAATCCTCTAGATGCCCAAAAAAGCACTACAAGTGTAGAAAAAACCACGCCTATAGTAAAACACTTTAATCCTCTCTTAATTTTTTTATCAAGAAAAAGATAGGACAACAAGAGTTAAGCCGGTTTTTCACGGCACGAGTTAACTAGGACCGAGTACACTCAAGAGTCTCACTCGGTCACTGCTCGTGTCGCATAAACATGTGATCCGAGCCCACCTGGATGGCGTCAATGCCGCGTCATCCTAGCCGCGAGTGGACTAGGACCGTGCCTCAAACGTTTGCGAGTCAGCTCAGGTACCGAGTAGCTCATAACTTGCAACCTGAAACAAGTTTCATCAAGAAAAAAAGGGGTATTCCCGGAACGACACAAATGTTGAATTTGACGAATCAAAGCGAAAAATATGTTGTCTTAATTGTTTTAAAACGCTACTTCGGAAATAACACGAATCGAGCTGATACAAATTGGGGTCTGGTGTATGTGCACATGTATAATTTCGGTCCAGTATATAAAAACTTGAAAAGTGGATATTTTACCTGATAAATTATTCAAACCAACTTCCCTTGCAATCTATATTTTTAAAAATTAAAAAAAAAATCATTTGTATGTTTGCGAGTTTCTTTTCCAGGCATTTAAAGAGACCATTACCTCCAGAAATTTCTTGTCAAAATATTGTCAAGACTTACACCCACAGATAGCCAAAATGCTTTTTAAAATTTATAATGAGTCATTAATATAATTTCAAAAATTAAAAATCAGTTGACTTCATATAAATGAACTTTATCAGATAGATGCGCCACCAAACAACAGACATTGGCAACAAAACCGCCCAAAATCTACTCCTCTACTCGAATTCTGATGTGTTGTCACCTCCTCACATTACTTTCATTTCAAAGTACTATGGATTTAATATTTGAAATTATTCCACATGGAAGGTTGTATTCTGGAAATGTGAGGTGACAACTCCTTTGCCACAAAAATGGGGAATGGGAATTTGGAAATTTAAAATGGCGTCGTTTGGTGACTCGAGAAAAGTCACTTCATTTTTATGGTTTTACTGACTTATTTTAAATTTTAAAAATCGTTTTGGCAAGCGTTGGGTAAGTCTTCACAATATTTTGAAAGTATTTTTCTGGAGGTAATGGTCTCTAATTGTGTCTGGAAAATGATTCAAATTTTACCTCTGTTCTTCTGAGTTGCCTCATACAGTGTTTGGATCTCTTGTAAAAGTACTTAACTGTCTCCTAACAAAAAATGAATGGAATGGTTAGACTTGTGCATTTTCTCATAAAATAACCCCTTCTTGAGGTTATGTTTGTGTGTTGACGGCGCGCAACAGTAAGTGTAATATTTGTCAAGCGACGTCGTTCCCCTTCACTTCCTTGCAATTCGGTTTTCTGACAAAACATCGAAAACGGCCCTCATATGCTTTCAAAGTGGATTGCAATTTGCAATGTTAGATTTGTTTCAAACTGGTATTGACCTGAATGTGTTGGTCACTGGTATTTATAGAAATGCTACAGGTTAGTTTGACAATGCATTTCTTATTCAGCTTTTGGACTAATTTGTCCTGCTGTAGACCGTTGTCGCTGTTTGCATGAGTTCAAATTTTCAAATTCAAATTCAGATTCGTATAGCATGTCTGTGATGTGGTCTTGTGTAGAGCGTTGCAGCCAGTATTTGAAGACTAAAGGTCTGGACACACTTGTCCGGGCTAAGACAGGGCCGTAAAGACGGCCGCACTCCAGCCCAGTCTCGGCCCGGAAATCTGGAAAACACTCGACGAGCTTTCAGTCTGCTTTGAGATCGTGAAACGGCATGATGTTTTTTTTAAGGTTGAAGGTATATGGATGCGTGCCGAGAGCGTGGACTGTCACCGGGAAAATGTAAACATGCAATATCCACCAGAGGGCCAAGGCACTGTCCGGTCACGGCACGTTGGTGTGGTAACTGACGCATTGAATTTGACGGTGAAAATCCTCCACCTAGTGACGGCCGTCACATTCAGCCGACTTTCAGGCCCTGACTTGGCCCGGGCATGTGTGTCCAGACATTAAATAAGTTTATCATCGTGTGTGTTAGTCTGAGGCTATAACGATGTTAATCGGTTGTGACTACTTCGATTGTCATTAGTATAGAGCTCGGATTTGTATGCGATATCAAGTAAATGTTTCTCAACCTGTGGCCAAAGTGCTAACTGTGAACTTAATTATCATCTCTAGAGCAGCTGTAAATTTCCTTTTTCTGATCAAAAAGTCTTGTTAGAGGCTAGCTGGCTAGTTACTATCAGTTTTCAACAAGTGTTCTAAAAAGGATTCTTTATATCCAGACTAAATGGGATTGTTACTTCACAATTGGCTCTTGAGCAACACATAGAGAAACATTTACGTGATACGTTCAAGCAAGACTGTGTGTGTTGAAGGGTCACACTGCGAACAGTCAGGCAGTGCGGGGGAAAATTCCCACCGCACAGTGGCGGATCCAGGTGGGGGGGGGCTCCGGGGGCTGGAGCCCCACAAGACAAACGAAATTATATTAAAAAATACGTAAAATATAAAATTACAAATGTCCATATTTAAATTTTAGAGAGAAAAAAAACAATACTGTTAAGAAATTAGTATCAAAAATTGATAATTTTAGTCATAAATATAACGAAATAAACCGTCTATTTGGTGGGTTCAGGGTGGCAGTGATTTAAATCAATTGATTTTTTAAAATAAATCAAATGATTTAAAAAAATATTCGTATTTATTTAAACATTAAAATTATACAATAAAAAGAAAACAGTTCCCAACATTTTTCTTTATGTTTTAAAAATAAAGTCGGGTGGTAGTCCTTTTGTTAATGCATTATTTTTGGGAAGCTATGCTTGAGGAAGTATCCCTAAATGACTGGTGGAAATCATTATTGGGACACATTGATATAAATATCAATAGTAATCTATTTATGAGCCTCAGAGGTAAACTGTGTTAAGTCACCAAACCTATATTTTACATGAAGAGTCATTTGAAAGTTTTCCTCTTCATTGAAGGAATAGGACTTAACATGGTATAAAACCATCCAGCAGCCGATGTGTAAAACTGTGGACATAACACTGTTCGCCACTGATAAAACTTGACAATCTGTTTAAAAACACGAATTTTTTATCGTATGAAGATGTAAAAAATCGTGTTTTTTTTCAAAAAAAAAATGACTTAACACAGTTTACCTCTGAGACACTGATTTGCTCTGGGTACTGAAAAGGCTACAAAGCTCGTGTTTATGTTCAGTATGTGAAATTAAAAGTGCTTGAAACTTATTATTTTCACTTATTATTTTTTCTTATTTTGCAATTATTTTTACTAACAACTTAACAATTAACAATGTTATTACTCATTTTTGCAGACATCATCATAACAAAAATTTAATATTTCATATAAATGAAAAAAAATACTGATTTAAATCAAAAAAATCAGCCACCCTGGGTGGGTTTGAATCTTTGATTGGGGGGGGGGGAAGTATGATTTGAGTCACATTTTGATCACTTTGTATTTGATGTTTTTGCTCGAAAACGTAATCAGTTTGCACAAACTGAGCGTAGGTTAATTAGGTGATATATGAGAGGATTAGTTATTATTGTTAGTTGATTAGTTGTTTTTAATTGATTAAACCTATGGTATTACCAATTTTCTCGCTTTATTTTCTAAAAAAATGTTTTGAAAAAATGGGTGAGGGGGAGTGTGGAGCCCCTCCAACAACAGGTCCTGGATCCGCCCCTGCCACCGCATTAGTTTGAACGGTTCTATTGAAACCAATCTGTTGTAGGCCCTTCACATGAAGCGCCCGCACCGCATCTGTGTGAACCAAGCTTAAGCTTTCTAAACAGACTAAGCAGTGAAGCTTGTTAGCTTACTTTCGTACAAGCACAATATTTATAACTGGTAACAATTAATTATGATTTATAAGAAATGATTACTGTAGTTACCCCTGAGTATTTGCGCGTCACAACGATTTTATCAAGGTAGCCTTTAATTGAAAGTGAGTGTGATTCGAATAAGTCTGTTCCATATCTGTAGATTTTAAACCGTCCATCGCCTTTGTGAAGTGTATATCCATATTGAATTCTTTCCTTTAAAATTTTTATAAATTAAAATTTTTAATAAAATTTTTTTACAAAATATGAGCACAATTTACCAAAGATATGATTCACATATAATCAGGTGTTTAGGATGTAGTTTAACTTAGCGTTATTTTCTGGTTCCATAGTGTAAATATGGCGCAGTTGCCGTTCTTCAATTGGTTTTGGAATTTGACTGTCTTGTATTAGAGACCTACATTGTGTAAAAAGTTGAAGCCCAGCCCACCAGGTACACAAAGCCCACCAGGCCCATGGACCGTTAACATAATAATGCCGAGCCCAGCCCAGCCCATGGGCTAGGCTGGGCTTTTGTAAAAACCCACCATCCCATGGGCTTTGTGTAGGTCTCCAATTTCCATACTAAATGGTTCGCAAGTTCAAATGCTTTCCAAGAAAAGAATGTCAATGAGGAATTTGTTATACTTTTACTAATGTGTGAAACAATATAGATTTATGTGATTCAGTTCTTTACATTTGTAAAGTATCTCGAGAGAGAAATGATCAAACACCTTCCAAACCCGTGATGCCCACAAAGGTCACCAACCCCATGAGGCCCTCAAAGCCCACCAGGCCCACAAAACCCACCAGGCCCACGAAACCCACCAGGCCCACAAAACCCACCAGGCCCACGAAACCCACCAGGCCCATGGGCCTTTAAACTCTTTTGTTCAATATTTGAGCTTTTTTACTTCATTTACTTCATAGTTTTGATTGTTGTTTTCCCTTTTTGGATGCTCAGTCTTTTCTGGCTTTACAGTTAAGGATCTCAGAAAGCATAACAGAATATTTAAATGAGAAAATTTTCCATAAAAAGTGAATGGAATATTCATTAAAAATGAGTTGAACAAAGCTCAACGTTTTCCTTTCTCAAAATATTCCGTTCAAATACCCACCAATCAGAAAGAAGCATGTGGCATCACAAAAAAAAAAGCAAATTGGAATCCATTTTGTCATAAATATGTTTCTTTTGTTGCTCAATAGAGGGCGCGCACAACTTTCCTGACTACTTTTCTGTATCTTTGTGTGAAGAACAGAAATTACCAGAAAAAGAAAATGACTTTTTTTTTTTCATTTTTCAAATTTTCTTTTTCGTTGGCAGAATTCCGCGTGTGTGGTTCCAGGCTTTTATTTAAAAATTGTTTGTTCAAAAACAGATTTATATTATATCTTCTATAGACGAATGTACAATGTCTTGACTATTCCATTTCCTTTTAGTCTGATGATGATGATTAGGAGGAGGATGATATGTCGTGCATGTGTGCAGTTTTGACATCTAAAAACACTATGGACCAACTTTATGAATAAAGTAACCTTGAGTTAGATCCTGTTCCTAGAATGATCATAAGAGGCGTGTTTTGTCTTCGCGCACTTGTGGTAGAACCATTCATAAACACTATGGAGGGCCGTGCATGACAATATTACCTAATTTTGTCGAACCGCAATTCAATTATGGGTATATCCATAATTAAATCAGGCACAGGCCTACATTATATTTGAACAATGGATACCAATAATTAGGGATCCTATTTTTAAAAAAAAAAACCTGGATGAGATGAGAAACTAGAAGAGTAGTTTAATCACTTCAGTGTGTTTTCATGTTGATATCTTTCAAAATAAACTTTTTATAGACAGGAATTAAAAATTATCATTTGCTGTAAAGTGTTAGGTCATTTTCAAATTCAGATAAAAAGCTTATTTTGAAAGATATCAACATGAAAACACCCTTAAGGGATTGAGCTACCCTTCTAGTTCCTAAAACAGGCTCAAAATGCTTTTTCATTTTATCCCTAAAAGACAGAATGATCAGAGTTTGAGAGGAGTTTACACTTTAAAACCCGCCTTAACAACTTCAAACGGGAAACACTGACACTTGCACACTAAAACCATATGCTGGTCACATCAGATTTTTCGTGTACAAACCCAGTATTAGTTTGCTTGACTAACAAAAACCGTATTTATGATCGCCATCAAAGAGATATGGGAATAATACTTATTACAATCTATGAAAGTAGCCACGATATAGTTTAACCTGCATCGCCGTGAAACGAAGCTTGTGACGTCATGCAGTGGAGTTAACAATTTAGGCTTTTGTCATTTTTATCTTCTAATAATATGGGGGATTATAAAAGAATACAAGAATTCTTTTGTTTGAAATGTGTTATTACCCTTTTCCAATCAGACTAAATGACACAATCCTAAATTTTGCGTAAACCCCTCTGACGTCACAAGCTTCTTCCTAGGTCGAGGCTGGTATAACATCCTCGCAAAAAATGATTCTTTTGGAATTACTTAATTTTATAAATTCACCTGTTCCTCGTCTTGTTTCAATTCTAATGCCGCTACTGAAAACAAATACACGAAAACACTGAAGACGACGAACAGCAACTTCATATTAATTTTGATGCGAACTACACTAGTTGGTTTCTCTTGATCTTTAGAAGTTGCAAACGTACTTTTTTTTTTCTTTTAGCAACGGGATTTAATTGTACCAAGTTGTATTTATATAATGAGGAACTTCTTATTGTATGCGCAGTACTATTGTAGTTAGTTGTAGTTATGGCAACGGTATAACATGATTTATCAGCATGTCTTCATGACAGACTTGAGTACGAAACGAAATGTTTCACTCGTGGGCTTTTTTCTTTGCACATGTACATCTGTAAAACGTCATCGTTTAGTGTGTTGTACCTAAACCTTCGTGGGATAGAGGTTTTGTGTTATTCTGATTGTTATACTCTAGAACGTCGATTATCGGAACTAATGTCAGACATGAGTCACATGACTAGTTCTGATAAGTGAAAGTTCATATAATCGAACTCCCATTAAAAATCTGGAGAAAAGAAAAAAAGCAATTGCAAAGAAATGTTTTATTTCCATATGTAGTATTTTCATAAGAATAATCGACGGTTCCGATAACTGATGTTCCGATAATCGACGCTCTACTATAATTCATTATGTGGCAACAAATAAATGCTACTCGGGAGTTACATTAAAAAAAAACGTGTGCAAGGTGGTTACCAACGTTACTGTTACCGTTACGTTGCAAGACATACTCCCGTATTCAAAAACAGTGGTCTCCAAAGTGGGGTATGCGTACCCCAAGGGGTACGTGAGTAAATACGTGGGGGTACACCAAGAAAATTTAATATTTTCTTCTTGAAGTTTATTTCTAGGACAAGTTTTATATTGACAGAAGAAAAAAAATAAGAAAATTAAGGAAAAAATAACGAATATTAACTTGTATTTTTAAATTACACGATTATGAACACTAAATAGATCAGGAATTGGCATACTCGCCAGGGTCCACACGATTTATTTTTTTTCTAAAAACAAAAATAAAGATCTTTAAAAATGTAAAAACCAGGTTAAGACGAAATAGTAATGATTTTTTTCTTCTTTTTTTTTTCTGTAGATCGGGTGTGAATGTTGACTGAAGAATCAGTGCTGGAAGAAATTAATATAAAACAGTTCTTTCAATGGTTTGCTAAAAATAAAACGACCCTAAAAAAGAGCAGGGTTTTAAAATTATTATAGATTAGAATGTCAAGTGGTGCTTTTGTTTAGGGCCTTCAAATTTATTGTGAACTGAATTAAATTGAATTGAAATGAACTGAACTGAACTGAACGAAATGGCCGACAATACAAATCATTAGAAGACAAGGTTTGCAAAACAATTCTTTTTTATTTCTTATTATAGTTTTTAAGTAATGTTAGGTTTTTTTTTGCAAAGATCTGAGTGGTCAATCCACGTTCTTACAGAACGATCACTTTATGAAGTTTTACAGAATTCTGTTTAGTTTTTTCAAGTGATTGTACACTGTAGTAGTGCGTTCATAATTGCTTTGCTTTTGTTGTCGTTTTTAAACAATTGTCTCAAGATAAATATTTAAAAAAATATTTGATTAAGAAAAAGACAAATAAAAAAAATTCTGAGAAACATTTTTAAAAAGTGTTTTTAAACATGGTTATCGTTTAAATACTCGTCATATCGTAAATTTCTCACATTTCAGGGCAACAATCTCGATTCTTCATGGGTCGTCGAGGGGTGAACTTGGTAAACGGACGAGTGAGGGTGGGGATACACAACAGTGGCTTGTTGAACGGTATAGCTTTTTGGCCAAACTCTATTAAGAGTAGTGAGGTACTCGTTAGGAATAACAATTAGTACACGAGGTACCCATACATTAGGCTGCGCATACTACTGGACACAACTGACATGCCAGAGCAAAAACTTCTAATGGTCAGTCCTAGACTTTAGAAGTTTTTGCTCCCCAAAAGTGTTGTCTTTTTTAATGTCTCCATTACTTTACCCCCTGACCTTTTCAATTTTTTTGGATGCATTGTGGATGTGGACCATCATCGTTGGAGCTCTGCAATGGATTTTCATCGATGTGATGCACTGAGGTAATTTTAGAGAAACATTTCCGTTCGCAAGACACGTTTGGTGTTTCTTGGATGTCTCAAAAGCTGGGTTTCGGTTTTGTTAGGGTTGGTCTGATCTTTCCATTGGTAGGTCCTGTGCCATTTGAAAGTGTTGGCCTATGTGCTATTCTTTATATTTAAAAGGTAGCAATATATAATTCAAGGTGAACTCAAATCATAATTTTAAAAGTTGATCACTTGATTGTAGATTTGGTGAAGATCGTGGTCTTGATGGGGGTTGGCTTATAAATGATATTATCATTTGATGAGATTTATAAATAAAATGTATTTCCCGATTTGATGGCGGATCCCAGTCCGTACACCTGGTCTCGCATCTCGTCTCGGGGAGAACGACATTGCTACTCTTCGGAGAGCATTCAAAAGAAAGACATCATGTGTCTTTTTGTTTTGAGAACCTGTACTCTGATAGCCAATGCAATGCACCATAAAGAATTACAAGAAGCAAACTCACACTCACTCATTGTCCGTGTATCAAGTTTTAGGTATCGCTCTGCGCTTCGTGGGATCGTCATTCATCATTGTTTTTTTTAAGGTGTGTTAAATTTTTTTTAATTTTATTTATTTTTCATTTCACTCAGATCTTTGCATACTTTTTACATTTGAAAATAGAGCAATTGTTGCAATCATGGCAGCATTGCTCTGTATTCAAAAGTATATTCAGAATTAGCCATTTGCTTGTGCATGCATGTCGTCAAATTTTGGGTTTTGTCATCAACTTTAATTGGGTATATTTAATCTTAATTGGGTTTAATTTTTTACCTTTGATTTAATCTTAATTGGGTTTAATTTATTTTTAATTAGGTTTCATTTATTCTTAATTGGGTTTCATTTATTCTTACTTGGGTTTAATTTTTAATCGTATTTGTGTTTAATTGATTGTATACATTATTTGATTATTTAATTGGGTTTTGTCATTGTTCATTATGAATTTTGCTTTAAATTAATTGGGTTTTGTTATTTAATTTGGTATTGTTTTTAATTTAATTGGGTTATGTCGTAATTTAATTTGCGACTTGTTTTTGATTGTTTAATTGGGTTTTGTTATTGTTTCATGGTTTTGTCATTGGTTTATGGCACATAAATAATGCAAGTTACAATGTGTAACTTGTGTTATTTTGTGTGAAAATGTGTAATTTGGTTGTTTTTTTGACAATAATTTGTCATTTGTTTTATGATGGTTTACTTATACATGAGTAACTTTTTGTTACATCATGTAACATTTTTTTGAATTGGTTTTTGATTATTCATGGTCATTACAGTTGAATAATTTGTTACAAGTGTTGTTTGGTTTTGAAATGTTGTGTTTGATAATTAATTGTGATTTGCATTTACAATATTTTTTCTTGTGTACGGGAATAACTTTTAATTTGTGTTTGGTTATGGTTAGGAATGTCAGGGTTCATAATTTCTAGGAATATAGATCTATTACGGTTTAAAACATGACTTGAAGGTTAAAGTGTAAAACGTTTAACACAAAGTGGAACATACCGTAATATTTTTTCATATTAAGTGAATTTCGTGTTACAAGAAAAGGTAAATTTCACTTTGTAGGGAATTTACCAGAAGCGCCATATATCTTTTGAGTGCAAATGATCATAGAATTTGTATTTCTAATTCTATTTTCTGGTGGTTTTTCAGCTTGTTATTCTTTCCTATAGAGAAACGGAATCGAAAATATGTTTCGTATCATCCGTTTTTGTTTTGAACGGTTTTCACTGTGCTAAATTATTATCCCGAAAATTAAAATAACAAAATTCATTCTATCATTTTATATCAGTATTTGTTTTTTGTTCTTGACAAAAACACCTCCTTTCGCTTATTTTCACAACCCTTTTTACATTTCTGGTTTTTAACAAAGTTTGAATTTCTTCTTAAAATTGCTATTAAAATGACAGTTTATGTTGATTTTATGCACTTAATACCGCAAATATACGTAGTTATAAATAGTTAAACCTTAGACTATTAAACCTTAGACTATTACTCTACTGGACTGGCAACTCCCTATCTTCTACATGTTAAAGTGTTAAATGCATGTTCTTAGGCAAAATAAATAAGGCAAAAGTGACGCCAGATCCGCCTGGTGGCATCGTTAAAAAAATCGTTAGCTAGATTGTTTTGTTTTTTTTGCAAAGGGGAAGACATTGGGGGTGAATCATGTACTGTATGGCAAGTTATTTTAGTTTTTTCACGTTTTACTGGATTTTCCAATTTTAATTCTATTCTAGGAATCCAGTAAAATGCGGATAAAAAAGTAAAATGAATTTCCATATGTGATATGTGAATTTGTGTAAATCTTAGTGAATCTCGTACATGATTTTTTTTAATGTCGGCCCATTTGTCGTTTCGTTTCTTAAGCAAAGAATGGTTGGAAAACGTTGTTGTTACGGTGTTTGTGACTCGCGTTTTCCTGACAATAGACCACAACCAAAACAGGTAACACTTTACAGACACTTTTTGACAGAGAACACAGCTGTAGTTCTTCATCGGCCATACTTTTTATAATAATATGTATAAAAAATCCACCCTATATGACTACAAAATGAACTCGTCCAAAGTTTGACTTTTGATATTCATGTTCATATACCATAGTCCCGCTAGAGGCGCCACTTCAAAACCGACGTCACGACGATTCAAAACTATCCAACACAAAATTTCGGGAGTTGCCAGTCCAGTAGAGTAATAGTCTAAGGTTAAACAACTGAAAACGATTAAAAACATATTAGCTAAGTTTCCACATACAGAAAACGCCAATTGAAAATGCTATAGTATCGTAGACAGAATGTGTCTTAATTTAAATACTTTTAGTTTATTTATTTGGTTGAAAATTAGGAAGACATAAAAATCTGAATAGATCCGTACTTATGGTCCGTAATCCCATTTTTTCTTCCCTTTTTATTGAAACGTCTTTGAAGTGTTATCTATTGTAACATATGAGAACCGTGAACGCAACAGAAAGCAGAAATGTACAGGATAGTATTTTCAATTTTCTGCTTTTTCACGCATGTGAGACCCAGGTCTTATATTTTCATACAAGTTATGCTAGTCGCCCACTATGGCGCCCCGAACTGCCGTGTGGAACATACCATGCGCCTTAATCCGGGACTCCGTCCGTTTAACATGCCGCTTAGAGAATGAAGACAATATAAAGACACACTTCATTATACAAATGAACACGTGTTGTTGTTTACAAGGAGCTATGTTGGCAAACAAAGACACCGGTGTGGTGTCTGAATGTCACTTGAGCGCATTTCTCTCCCCCCCCCCCCCGGCCGGTTCCTTTTGTCTGTCCCACACACACATACACACACACACACAGAGGCGCGCCTATGCGCGGTGAAAGGAAAACGCATTGAAGTTTGGCAAGCCAGTTTCGCACGTCCCAGCGCGCCGCCGTATAGCGCACGTTGCACCATTTGATTTCATACGATGCATACAATGGAAACATCTTCTAGGCAGCACGGTGCTAAGCGCCATAGTGGGCGACTAGATTTAATTGGTTGGGGGAGTCATTTTCTTTAAACAGGTTTGAATCTCTATCTCATGGTAGCCACATTGGCTGTTACGTGGTCATCGTAGCGTTTGTTATTCCATGGCTTTGGTGAAAGAATTTGAATGCATTCCGGAACCATTTCATGAATCTGGCGAACTTGCCTTTCTGTTGGTGTAACATTAATTGAAAATTAGTATGCTTGTGCGATGCACTGATTGTGATAAATAAAATGAAAGCAGTTGTGATTGATTTACTTGACAGTGATAACAAGCCGGGTCTTCTCGCAAACTATAATGGAAATTGTGTTAAACATGAAAGTTAATGTACATTATTTTCGTATTCATGATATAAATCCAGTTTTATAACAGTTATTCACAAATTGTCTTTCAAATGAACAAGTTGTTTTAGACAGGTTTTTTAAAAAAAATAATTTTAATGAATTATTTTTAATTTTAAAAATTATTTTGGCAATCGTTGTTTAAATCTTGACAATATTTTGTCACGGTAATGGTCTCTTTAATTAAAGTACAAAAAAGAAGGTGTAGAAAGTGAAGGCGGTCTTTTTCATTTGAAAGACAAGGCGTCGCAAATCAGGTTATTATTCTTACTTTGAATCTCAACAGTTCTTTCATGCAGTCGTCGTGATTGTCGTAACGGTAATGAAGTGTTTTCTTAAAAGAGGAGGAATACATGTTCTTAATTATATTTTTTATGAACGAATGTTTAAACAAAAAAAAAAATGAATTTACCCCATTCTTTTCTGTCTGTACGTAAATGTACATATTTTCGGCATGAACGGTTTTTGTGATTATTCTTCCAGGAGTGAAGTCTGTGTAGTAGTGATCGTACAGTCCATTTTCAGTATCTTTGGTATATGTCTCGAACTGATATTTTAAACCCTGTTTTCATTTAAAAATATGAGATAAAGGTTATCCCATGTTTGTGACTATTCCAGTGGTTTTCGCACGTTTTTTTTTTTTTTTTTTGCTCGTGACAGAGTATTTTTGTGCCTTGATAAATCGCGGCACATCGAGTAAAACTTATGGCACACTCTTTGGGAACTAGTTCTTTTATTTTAAAAAGTTGCCTAAAAGTGCGTCGAGAATACTCGTGCCCAAGCCCGAGTAATGTGGACGGATTTGCAAGCAGTGATACAAGTAGCACGAGTAACACAAGCCAGGAGCTCGTCTGCCTCCGCGCGTTGTCGATACATCAATGGAGGTGCTCGTCAACAGTTGCAAGTCATTAGACGTGCTACGAGCAGTTTCGTTGACTCGCTGTACTCATGGCGTTTCTCCCAACAATGAGTGAATGATAATAAAACTTGCACTTGTAATCAAAACTCTGTCGTCGCTCATCGTATCCGCATGTGTCAAAACCTTTCGAGTAACGGAAATCTTAACCTTCAGTAACAAGAGCACAAGCCCGAGCCTGGCAAGTCAACCAGGACACAAGCTCTAAATGAGTATAAGCACACGTAGTCTAAACGCACCCAAGGAGGTGCTCATAAGGATGCGTTAAGATTACTTGTGCTTATACTCATTTCGGGCTTGTGTCCTGGTTAACTTGTTAAGCTCTGACCCCTGCTCTTGTCAACTGAGGGTTGAGAATTCAGTTACTGGGGACGCTTTGTCTCGTGCGGATCCGATGAGCGACGACGAAGTTTTGATTACCAGTGCAAGTTTTATTATCATACACTCATTGTTGGGAGAAACGCCACGAGTGCAGCGATTCAACTAAATTGTGCTCGTCCCCGTAAAATGACTTGCAAGTCTTGACGAGCACCTCTTACTCGCGTTACTCCTGTTACTTGTATTGCTGCTCGCGAGTCTGTCCGCATTATTCGGGCTTGTGGACGAGCCACCTCGCCGAGCACGGGTAGTCTAAGCGCATAGTAAGACTTGCAAGTAATTGAACGGGCTACACGCACAGTTTAGTTAACTCGCTGTACTCGTGGCGTCAACATGCATGGAGTGAACAAACAGGTCACCTTTCCCCGGTAATCAAATGGGAATCTCAACGAGTAAAAGCAGCTCAAGTAACTGAACTTTTGAAAGTAACTCAACGCTCAGTTGACAAGAACACGACAAGTCAATAAGGGCACAATTAAGCCGGAGCACGAGTAGTACCTTTAGATTTAGAGATCCCATGTTTTAACAACAAATAAGGAGAGGAGAGGGATTAGAAAAAAAAATTATACTTACATCGTAGTAAATGTATACAGGGCCTCTCTCTAATTTTAGTAAACTATTGTTTACTGGAAAGAACTTGTCGAGCGCGAATATATATTTTTTTCTTGGTAGAAACACCAAATACGTGCTATAAAACGCGAGCAAACAGTAGCATTTACGTAGAGGTCTATGACATTTTAATGTGTTTATTCTTATAATTATAACGGTTAATGTTTGCTGTTTTATGCTGAGTTAAATTAGGTCAAGGTAAGGTTGTTGAGAGATGGCCCTTTTCGAAATTCCCAATTCAATTATGGTTCACGTTTATCTTTCAAAACTTTGAACATAACTTACTTCTACAGGTTGTATCGTCATATTATCGGCATATTATGCCTACTTATTAGGGTGGGTTTAGACTAGAAGAGAACAACAAACAGAACACTGTTCGCGAAAAGTGTGGACGGTTTTCCAAACATTTCTCTGTGACAAAT
Organism: Brachycybe producta; assembly: GCA_036925085.1. Classification (NCBI taxonomy): domain Eukaryota; kingdom Metazoa; phylum Arthropoda; class Diplopoda; order Playtdesmida; family Andrognathidae; genus Brachycybe; species Brachycybe producta. The sequence goes on from JAUPFP010000066.1 coordinate 385,947, forward strand.
TTTATTTGTTGTTCGGTTCGCCTCTGATCCCCCCAGTTGTCGGGTTTTGCCCGTAACATCAAAGGATGTTTGTGTTCTGGGCCAGGAATAGTTTGGACGTCGCAGCGAACATTTCACCCGAACATCCCTTAGATGTATGAGTTTACCAACTGGAAACACGTTGCAAACATGTTCTATTCAGGTTTGAACACTGAGCAGAACGACGAACATGTTTTTTTTTTTGGAAATGTTCGGTGTTCTGTTCTAGTCTGGACCCACTCTTAGAAATTTGTTTGCAACAATGAGTACTAATATACATTTATTTACCGCATTATCTTCATATGATCTTGATGATGATGATCTCCTTGATATTTCTGGATGAATGAGTATTGAGACAAAGCAGAAAGTGTATAGCAGTATCATGTTAAAAGCTTAAACTTTTAATGAAGTGCGTCGTTAGATACATGTTAATTTAAGGTGTAGCTCATGATATGGAAATTGAGTTTTTTGAACAAGTGTGACAGACTTCTGCGCACAAAAGAACTCCCACAGCATGTCGTATTTTCAACGAAGTCAGTGGGTGTTATTGTCGGAGATTCGACGAAAGCTTGTTACGAAGGGTTTTTAAATCTAAAGGGAAAAACATAACGTAACCTCAAATGACGCTCTGACCTTAAAAGGCTATCTGGTTTCCCGTATTATCACCTGAAATATCGAACATTTTTCCTGGGGTTTTCATTGCAAACGTAGTTACCAAAATAATCACTCGCTTGGCAGCAGTTACCCTGGAGTGATATAATAGTATCAGTAGATGTAGCATATTGCCAACACCCCCGCCCGGGTCTGTTCAGTAGTTGGGCGCAGACCTAATTTGACGCCGATAGCCGCTCAGCTCAACTGTTGGTGGCTATCGCCAATATGCCGCCCGTTGCCCTATGACGGAAGAAGGTGGAGAACACAAAAGCCGGCCGGAAGATTTAGTTGGTCGTATAATGCATGGTTTTCAATAGTTGTACCTTAGACTATTACTTTACTGGACTGGCAACTCCCGAAATTTTGTGTTGGACAGTTTTGCATCGTCGTGACGTCGTTTTCGAAGTGGCGCCTCTAGCGGGACTATGGTATATGAACATGAACAGTAAAAGTGAAGTTTTGGACGAGTTCATTTTGTAGCTATGTAGGGTGTATTTTTATGGCCTCCTATAGATACTATCTATAGGAGGCTATGACACAGGCAATTAGAAATCGGGAGGGACGAACAGAAGTTGGCTCCGCCCTTTTTATGTCGAACGCAACTTCTAATTGGTTGGTTGTGTACCTGACGTCACATCAATCAACGTTGAACCACACAAAAAGAACAGACTTTTTCACTCGCGATTTTCTTTAAAAATAATGCCACTAGACGGAGCTGCGTCACTTTTGCCTACGAACATGCATTTAACGCTTTAACATTTAGAAGATAGGGAGTTGCCAGTCCAGTAGAGTAATAGTCTTAGACCCGTAGCAAATTAGGCAACAAAATAAGCTTGTAACCAGCAACAGTTTCCGGAGACTGTTGTTGGTGTTGCTACACTAGCACCACCACTGCAGTTGCAGGCACCAAAATGGTAGCTTGCAACGGTAGGAGGTGGATGTTGCCTCTGCTCAGTATAGTGAGCAGAGGGAACAAGCAACCATTGCGTGCCAGCAACTACTTTCTTGTCACGTGATCATAATTCGGTCGCTGGTTGCTCGCTCGTTTGGTTCCCTAATTTGCGCCTGGCCTAAGGTAGAAAAAAGTCGATGAACCCACTGAACAATGTCCAACAATTGTAGGTCGTTTACAACTGAAAAGTTGATGGTGTGCGACTCTACCTAAAATTTTATAGATTTTGTTCAATTTTGTTCATACACAAACGCCAGCAATTATTTTATAACAAAGCGTTCCTATTTTTTTCAGACTATAATTTTATTGTTTTGTTTGTGAAGTAAGTGGATGTGGCAATTCTTTAGCCACGAAAACAAGTGTTTTTTTAATTTTGTGTATAGGTAATAGGTAGTAAGCGCTGGTAGTTCTTTAGGTCACAAGACAGTTCCTAGGGCTCTGAAATTAGGATTTTATCGTTTTGTAAATAATGAGGATTGAGGATGCAGCAGTTTCTTTGTTTTGGTTTCCCTTTTATCACGTTAGATCTATTCCCCGAGTTCCAAGTTTTGTTTTTGAACTTCTTGGCTATGTGTGTACACTGTTGACGAATTGTCAAACAACTTTTTGTCGTTACGATGTAAACAAAAAATTACAATACAGGTGTGTTCACTGGCAACGACACAACAAAACTGTGTCTCACCAGTTGAAAGACTGGCGATAACTATAACATTGCTAAGTTGTTTCCTATTGTGCTTGGACGTGGCCAATTTGACAGTTACGTATTGATAGCACCTACTTCTTGGACGTCCACGATGATATTGGCGTTTTTTTTTTTTCCTAGCAACAAATTTGTGACCGGTGAACACACATACCAACGACGCGACGGTTTTGGTTGTCATCTGTTGCCGTGCCACGAAGGTAATGCTGCAACAGTTGTTCGACAGTGTACCCACATATAGCCTTAGGCTATGTGTATTCAGTCAACAAATTGTCTACGAACGTTTGCGCCGTTAGCTGGCTGGCAACCTGTCTAGCAACTGCACGACAACAGATGACAAACGAAACAGACGCGTTGTTGGTGTGTGTGTGTTCACAGGAGACAGACTTATTGCCGGGATCAAGCGATAGAGATGCGCCTTATTATCCACTCAATACGTCACTGTCAGGTCGGTCAGGTCCAAGTACAATCTGGGGAACAACAACGGAGTTGTTGCCGGTGTGCACGCTCCTGTTTGATTTGCATTGGCGCATCCTAGTCGTAAGATAAAAAGATTGTTGCAATGTTGTGACTCTCCACAACTCTTTTCAACTGGTGAAACACAGTTCTGTTGTGTCATTTGCCTGTGAACATACATGTATTGAAACCTATTGATCATATCGTAACGATGAAGTGTCATTAGACAGCATCGACTTATTGTCTGTCTTAAGTTTTGCTAAGTTACTGGACTATTAGAACAGTAGCTCAATCACTTAATAGTTTTTTCATGTTGGTATTTTTGAAAATTTTGAAAGGTATCAACTTAAAAATATTATATTCCTTCTAGTTTCTTGTAATATTACCCCTGAAAGACAGAATAATGAAGAGTTCGAGAGGTGTTTACACTTTATAACCGTCTTAACATAGATAAAAAAAGGACCATCATAAATATTGTACGAAACATTTTTATTTCATTTCTTCTTAGATGTTGAGTAATTTGTTGAAATCTCTCTTAGAAGTAGATCAAACTTTTCTGGTCTAGACTCATAAGAGTTTAGCATTTTCAAAGAAAGCCTTCGAGGCCAACGACTGAGACGCATCCTTCAGCATGTTCTTCGATCGGTTGTATTTGCTTGTCTTTCAAAATAAGACAACAAAAATTAAAAATTACTTTACATTAAACCACATATAACGGTTTGTGTAAAAACGTTCATTGTTTAGAGCTGGTTTACTAGCTATGATATCGATATTCCAGTACTTAGCATATGCTCATATACGGGGTATACTTTTTAGTTATTTTATTACGAAGGATGTCGATTAGTGGCACATTAGTCCATTATACGTAAGGCAAAAAGAATTATACTTTTTTCAATCAAAAAGGTTGCTTAGAGACTAGAACAACTCTCACTTCTAATCAGCCTCTTTGATTACAAAAAGCGTCATTTTTTGCCTTATTAATTTACCGGTCATGACAAAGTTGTACAAGAAGTCACTTAGATTAATTTTGAAGTTTTTAGTATGTCAATACTTGTCTTGTATTGTTATACGACAGTCCTTTAGTATCGATGTATCACACCTCGGCTGGAAGAGTGGCACAATTAAAAAAAAAACACTTTTTTGGGAAAATGAGTTTAAACTTAAGAGAAGATCCATGGTTTACTTTGCTGAGCTTGTTTGAGTTAGTTTTTTTTAGTTGTGCCACTCTTTTAGCCGAGATGCGATATGTCCTTTTACCCAGGCTCTACTCTCCATTCTCCACTCTTCTTCTAATGTGAGAACGCTTGCGATGGAAGTTGTGAATGGAGTCTTGGGTAAGATGACGTGCATCGATACTTCTAGCGCAATAAGTAGTGACGTGTAACCTCCCTCAGCGACTTCTTTTTTTTAAACATTATTTTGATAATACTTTTTTGTTTAAGACTTGTTGTCATAATTTGGATGAAAAATTTCGGAACGTTATGAAATTTTTAGCTTTAAAAAGCTTGTGGAAGAGTTAGTTAGCCATGAGGGGTATAGGCATATATTAACACAAATTCTACCCATTTTTTCACATGAGTGGCGCCTCATATACATTGCATGCTTCTGAAGCTGCTTGAAAAACACTTATTAACAAATCACAAAGGAATGATTTTTGAACTCACGAGTTAGTGGCTTGTGAAGCTGATGAGGTTGAAGCTTCTGCATAAAATAAAATAGAATAGATTTTTAGATTAAAATATTTCAAACTATTGGGGTAACCCGTCATAAATGACGGGAGCAAAATTCGCAGGCAATTGTGCCCAGCATTAGAATTTCTTTTACTCCGCCCTTTTATGACATCAGACCAAGTAACAAACCAATTAGAAATTGATGACGTTCATAAAAGGGCGGAGCAAAAAAAATTCTAATGCTGGGCACAATTGCCTGTGATAAACTGTAGTATAATTGTAGTATACGGGCCCCTCGACAATTTAAATAAACTGTAACTTGTTGGAAATATCATGTCCAGCTCAATACGGATATGCGCAGAATTCGCCAGAAATGCCAAATACGCGCAAAAAACGCTTGCAAAATTTAAGATTTTACATGGAGGTCTATGGCATTTTAAAATGTTTCTTTTTGGAAATCGTTCTGAGGGCATACTAGGTTAAGGTTAATTTTCTTAGGTTTGGTTAAGCTTATTGCAAGGGACGTGAGAGCGCAGCCCCATCCCCCCCCCCCCCCCCAGTTTGCAATAAATCACTTAATTTGATTTATAAATGATTGTTAGGCCGCTCGTATTTTAACATAGCAAGAAAAAACTTTAAAATGCCATAGACTACTATGTACTATTGCACGCGTGTTTGGTGTTTTCAGAATCCGTGCTGCTAGCATGTGCGGAGCGCCCCCTGCCAATTATTTAAAATCGAATTCATGGGTAATGAGCCTATGATATGTTCCACTGCCAGTATTCTTTTCCATTGTTATCTTTCATTCGCATATTTTTTTTAAATGGCTGCTGATAAAATCGCTTAAAATTGGACAACACAACCACTTTCTGAATGCAAAATGAAGTCGAAGTTGGTTGTGCTGTGGTTACAAGGTGGTCCGTTTTGGCTGCAAACCAACTTCATTTTGCAGACAAAAAAAAGTGGTCAAAAGTTGTCCGTGTGTTAAAGTGCCCTTATTCATAAACTTTCTAAAGTTTACCAGTAGACGTTGGAGAGTCCGTTCGCACGTAGGACCGACGTTCATCTTGTATGCAAATTGATTCTAAAATATAAATCAACTCATTAGTATTAGGCCTTTCGATATTTTTTTTCGGCGTGTATTTTGTAAATTCTTACTCCATTGACGTCAGTGAACACATAACGGTCTAATCCGATCACAATCGATCCGACACCAACGTCTTCCTTCATTAAAAAGTAGATTTTTTTTTCATTCGTGACTTTATAGCGGATTTAAATGCAATTGCATATGTTGTTTGCTTGGGAAGCAGGTGCTCGAAACACAGTGATAGGCACTGACTCCGTATGTGCCTGGTGGTACTTTTTCATATTTTGCAATGTAAGGAGCCGAATAGATGTTTTTGTTTTTGTCCACTCGGATGGTGCCACTGCAGTGGCTATTGTTTTCTATAGGGAGGTCACTTCTCTCCATGAAATGTCAATAAAAAAAAACCTAAATATGGGTCAGTTTCAAACTACAATAAAATATTTATTTTTTTTAAATATTGCCACGAAAAGTTTTTGAAAATTAGAATTTTTCATAGTGTTGTTTCTAAAGAAAATGTTCTCTTGACGTTTTTGCGTCCAAAATTTAGCCACTGCAGTGGAGGTGAAAAAAGCAAACTGAATATCTATAAAGCCACCTTGATATAAAATTGTTATTTTTTTCATAATGAAAATTAAATCTGAAGGTCTCTTTTTGGAGACCTATGCTGGGATCAAACAGTTCCCACTTTTCCCCATTGCTACCCGTACATAATACATCTGTTGTAATAATTTAACGTTTACCGGAAATTGCTTATTAAATCTGTTGCCTCCGCGAGCATTGCCATTGGGTCCATTGTTATTGCGTCCATTGTTATTGCGTCCATTATTGCCAGGAGCAGCATCAACAGAGGAAATGTAGTCCTTTTATATTCAAAGTAAAAAGAAACAAAATAAATTTCAAGTTTTTCATTATAAAGCCGGGTTTACACGATACGACTTAACGTATACGTTTTATCGGATTTGACAAATCGTATCAAGTAAAACGGATCGTGTTGACAACAAATCGTACGTCTTATCGGATTGGAATGAAATCGAAGATTGGGTCGGAAGTCGAACAAGCCTGGACAGCCTCACTGATTTTTTTTCTGGTTTGTTTAAAATTATTTGTAGGTATTTTTAAGAGCATTTTAAGTGATGTTTTTTTTCTTATTTGGGCTCTCAATGGAGTTTATTTAACATCAGAGTTAGAAATTCGCGATTTTGAAATAGTTTTTAAAAATATGACCGCACTTACCAATTTTTTGTTATTCTATTACTAGATCTGCATACATTTAAGGTGCACATTGCACTTTGAAAACTTAATATTGGACAACTTTAAATATGAAAAATAAACATATTGCCGCGACTGTGTATTTTAAAAAATAACGTTTCTTCTTTAACATTGGGTGTATGGGCTCAATGGACTCTTTGTGAAGATTATTCAAAGTAAATTTGCGATGTGTAGCCTCTTAATGGCTTATTTACTAGAAAGCCTCGTACTGGTAGACAAGAGCATCCAAAGATCCTCAAAAAATTACTTATAGTTAGAACTGATGCATCTTTTTGGTCTTTTTTCCCAAAATGTTATTAGACTATGGAGTTCTCTTCTAGTAGATCTTTAAAGTTTACTGAGTTGAAATGAATTTGTCAAATGTGAGAACGGACCTGCGTTTTTTGATAATACGTACCCCGAAAATGAATAGTCCGATGAGGCAGACGAAGACATAAAGCTTCATGTTAGATATTGTCGTTTCTTACAACGTGTTAAACGGAATAATTATTTTTCTTGCGACGTTGCAACTTGCTTTTATAACTGCAATTGTAGTGCACTATGCAGGTGTAGCATGTGTTTATTACTTTATTGTTATTCAAATTTTATATGACGTTCTATATTTTTTTTAACATAATGTACATCCTTTAAAATTGATTGATCGAATAAAACTTCCTTGTTACACGCGCCATTGATCGAATAAAACTTCCTTGTTACACGCGCCAAGGCCTCTACCCATTTGGCAGATCTCTCGTAGAAACTTTGAAATTATTTCCCTTCTGCTGTTGCCCGTCTGTGCCACGGCGGCACTGCAAAACAACCTCTGACTCCCGCCTCTAACCGTTTTAGGCAATTTATATGAGACGAGGGGGCCGTGGGGTTGTTAGCATGCTATAGAATAATGGCGAAAAGCGGATTTGGATAGTAACATTTCTATTTCAACCTTTTTCTCAAATGGGTAGGCCATATCTTCTTTGTATAGGCCATGTCATAATCTTATGCCCTCTGCACATGTGTTTCGATTAACGTGGCCTACGTGTAACGAAAACTAACATGTTTTCGGCGTGCACAATGGGGATGAAGGTGACGAGTGCCACGTTGTAAATGTCGATTAGACCAATCAGTGGTTTGCATCCATTGTTATTGTATCCATTATTGCCACGAGCAGCATCAACAGAGGAAATGTAATCCTTTTTATATTCAAAGTAAAAAGGAACAAAAAAAAATTCTCCAGGAATTTTTGTTGAAATGTTGTCAAGACTTACCCAACGATTGACAAAATAATTTTTAAATTGAAACATAAAACAAGAAAATTAAACAAAGAACATGTGTTTTGTGACACCCTGTAGAAACAGAAGGTGAAACACTTTAGTCAAAATTCCTTTTTGACAGTATGGCACCCCTTGGTGCACATGTTATTTTTACCTCCACTCTATAGCCCTGAAAGTCAAAATTCAAAATTTTGGAAAAGGGGAAGAAGTGAAAGTGTACAGCTTGGTTCAGGTTCCAGACAATGGTCTATTTGAGGAACCACTATCTCTGTTTTGATTAAGTTGTGCCCCCCTATGTTTCTTAGTCTATTTTTACGTTATTGGCCTTGTTTAAAAACCTTGTGTAAACAAACCAAAATTATTTAGAGTTTTCAATGTATAAACCAACCAAAATTATTTAGAGTTCTCAATGTATAAAACCAAAACTATTTAGAATTCTAAATGTATAAAACCAAAACTATTTAGAATTCTAAATGTATAAACCAAAATATTTTAGAGTGCTGAATGTGTAAACTCAAAACACTTTGGAGTTCTAAATGTATAAACCCCAAAATATTTTAGAGTTCTGAATGTGTAAACTCAAAATATTTTCTAAGAAAATCAAACAATATACTAGGTTCCTATGGGAAACTAGTATATTGTTGTCTTTTTTTTTTCTTGAAAAGAAAACTAAGTCCTTCTGGCCCCTTTACAAACCACTGGTAATCTTTTATCTCTGTCTCTCTCTCTAGCTGTAGACACTCTGCATCAAAATCCAAAATGCACTGATTAAAATTGAAGATTTTAGCTCTGTTCCAGTCTCTAATTGGTTAACTTGTAATGATTATCTGATCATTTAATTGGTCAACCTTATGATTGACACATGAAAGTATTTTGATTGACAGGGTAGACTAATGTGATATCCTATTTTAACAATGGTTAATAAATTGTAAATACAGATGTGACCTTTGTTATAAAAGGTTAATTTAGGCATTAGTGTAACTGCCAGGTGTTAATATTACGATTAACAGGGCAGCGTAACATTATCTCTTATTTGGATAGAAGCTACATTGAATTGTGAATAGGGCTGTGACCTTTATTATAAAAGGTTAATTTTAGGTGTTAGTTTGCTTGACAGGTAACAATAGAATAATTTTATATCTTATTATGATTGACAGGCCATTTTAACATTTCCTCTTATTGTGACAGCAAATCTCATAAATTATTTTTGTGATCTTATTATTTTCACCCCCCAGCCTAGTCACCATATAAGATTTTGTTAATGTGATGCGTATGCCTATTGTAGTTAATTATTTCTTCTTTCTATCATCATCATTTCACTTAAGGTGTTATATTACACCTTTTAACTTTTCTTTTCCTTTCTATTCACTTAAGGTGTTATATTACACCTTTTAGCTTTTACATACGACACACCTGTTATGACACTTGTTTACATTTTAAACTTTCTCTTTTTTCTTCCATTCATTTTCAGGTGTTATATTACACCTTTTTAGTCATACACCTGTTATGGATACTTTATATTTTATTTATAATTGTTTTTATTGTTTTTTTTTGTTTATTTAATTTAAATTTTTTGTAAATATATATAAGTTTATGTTAGGTGTTTGTGTATATTGTAACACCTAACACAGATGGGTGGCCCGAATTCTAAGTGAATTCGTGGAACCCAGTCAGACCGTGAGAATTGGGAATAGAGTCCCAAAAATACCTCTCCTTTTAAGGTAATATCCCCGGCCCAGGGCAATGATTGGCCCAGTTGGTCAATCATTGAGCCCTGAGGTGACAGTTGCCCCTCCCAGGAGACCGAACAAGTGTGCTTGAGGCTTGAGTGTGAGGACAGTCCGATCTAGAGGATCGAAGAGGACAGTTGAAAATAGTACATTATGTAAAGAATTGTATGCAACCTGATTATGTCAATAATACAGTAGTAAAAGAGTATATTTTATTTTACCTAAAAAGTGTTGTGTACAGATTTGATTGAGGTTTAGGACTCCGAAACAAATAACGGAGTATCCAGCAGAAAGTACTCAGACACAGCCTGAGTCCCTCTGCCTGGAAACCTCCAGCAACTCAACGAAATAGGACTAAAAAGCAACATCGGCATCGTCACGCCCTATACAGGAAGGTTCTTGTATAAATACGGTCTTTTTGTGGGCTGTTACCAGGTCGGACCAGCAAATGTCCCGGCCGGTAAAATCAACCCCTAGAGCAGAGGCTGGCACGGCAACTACAGAGTCGGCACCGGCACCATCGATTCAGCAGCAAGTAAGCCGAAACGGTGGCGCCAAAGGGCCAGCGACGTCACAGTTTGATATGAAAAGGGTGTCTAAAAAGTAAGAAAAAACAAGATCTAATCCCGTATTGTGTTGTTGGTGTAGTGGTTAGTGTCTGAGACTCTCAGCCGATGGTAATGTTGGACATGGGTTCAATCCTCGGGCATGTAGTGTGAATTCACAAATAAATTATGAAGTTAAATAAAAGCGAGAAAAAGCAGCAAAGAACGTCCTGTGGTACAGAGAACGTCCAGAAAATAACGTTATTAACGTTATTGAGCATAAGCAATGTAAATGACAATAACCAGGATGCAGTGTTTGAAATTGATGCAATAGGTTTATGTTAATAATACCTTATACACACATGAGTTAATGAAATCAAATTAAATGTGTTTAGGTGAATTATACGGAATCTAGTTAAGGACATGAACCAAATAAATATACAGGCAATTAGAAATCGGCACATACAGAAGTTGGCTCCGCCCTTTTTATGACGACTGAGAACTTCTAATTGGTTTGTTGTGTGGTTCGACCTTGAAAAGTGGCGGAGCATGTGACGTCAGACTACATAACCAACCAATTAGAAGTTGCCGGTCGTCATAAAAGGGGCGGAGCCAACTTCTGTATGTCCCGATTTCTAATTGCCTGTAATAAAAATTGACTTTATTATTAATATTTTAAACTAGTGGGGTAACCCGTCATAAATGACGGGAGCAAAATTCACAGGCAATTGTGCGCATGCGCGTCGTTTGTTCCTTTTTTACTCCATTCATTATAATTTCAGTCACCCCCTCCCACTTCCCCTCCCCTCCACGTTTTTTTCTCTCTCCCCCTCTACACTTTCCAACCTATATAGACTATGTTCACAAACAATGGTTTTTTTTGTTTCAAGTTTTCATTGTTTCAAAGAAACGGTTAACAATTCGTAGGTAGAATAAATATTTTGAAAAACATTTTTTTAAGGATTAGTGAATTTTTTAATAAATGGTTGAAGACGAATTTGGTAGTAGGCCTAGTCCCTATTGATTAAGAATCTTCATACTTTTTAGATACTTTGTCTAGATTGCATTCCTGCGGCACCATTGAGTTGTTGCCCACGTCCTGTTTGTTGTTGCCCACGTCCTGTTTGTTGTTGCCCAAGTCCATTGTGTTGTTGTCCAAGTCCATTGTGTTGTTGTCCATGTCCATTGTGTTGTTGTCCATGTCCATTGTGTTGTTGTCCATGTCCATTGTGTTCCTCATAGCCGTCGTCTGTCTCTGAATATTGAGATTCGTCGTCTTCATCATCATCATCATCATCATCATCATGATCATGGTGCCCTGACTCTGAATTTTCGTGTGTTTCCATATCGGTGATTGTGATGCAACCCTCTGATTGATCAGCTACTTCCTCTAACATATCCTCTATTAACATTTTAATGATTAGTTTAGTAATATGCAATAAAGGTAACGACATACTGTCTCCGGCTAATTATAACCTGAATAAGTAAAAAGGCAAACTGGAGAGCAATACAGGCCATCGAAAATGACGTCAAATGGTCTTAATTGGAATAATTTTCGACTGACCCGCCTTATCTATTACAACAACGTTGCCGTTTTACTTAGTTATGTTATAGTAAGTCAGAGCATTAGGCCGCTTTCACACGAGGATACAATGATGTCACCGATTTGACGGGTTTTCTGTTGAATGGACAACAGATCACAATTACAGTTACAAAAAATACTCTGCAAGAAGCCGGTTGGCCTATGATAGCCTATGATGCATTGTCAATATATAGTTACAAAAAATAATCTGTATTGCAAACAGGCATCTTATCTGTAGACAGCTTCTGATTTTATTTGGCCCTGCCCTTTTATGAGCGTCAGACGAAATATCAACCAATTAGATATTGATGATGCTTATAAAAGGCGGAGCCAAAGAAATTCTGAAGCTGTCCAAGGATGCTTGTGCATTGCAAATATAAAAAAAAATATGAATACAGTCATGACAATTTAAAGCGACAATTCATTAATGGCATCATCATTAGCCTGTTTAGGAAGAGTATTCCATTGTCGTATAACCCTCGGAAAAGAAGACTAATAATAAGTTAGTCTTGGCAAAAATCTCTTAATTTTTCTTGAGTGGTCACCCCGTTACCTACATAGAATGGCTTTACACATATCACTAGACTGTGATTTGGGACACTGACCACGTATACAATTTTCTTAAACATACATAAACTAATTTCTGATCTATGATGAGCTAAACTATCCCAATGAAGCCCCACCAGATGGACTTAGCATATTGGCGCCTTTCTATAGGCCTACATGTCTATGTGGCTATAAAAATTCTAGTAAATTTAGTTTAATATACTCACTTGTCACTGGATTAAGGAAGTCATCAGGATCCCTTGACTGAATTTTAACGAAAAAAAAATTACAAAGGATACTTAGAATCATAATTTGGAAGTAACGTAACAAAATATAAAAATATAAACTTTACAAGTAGATCGTAAAACTTTTTAAGACAGTACGAGTCGACTTTATGGCTGTAACTGAGGAGTTTCTAAAAATGAAATAGCAAATTGTTAATGTAAAACAAAGCCAATAATCAGCTACTGCAGCAACAACAACAACAACAACAAAAATACAGCATGGCGCACACAGAGCTCACGTCCTACTTTTGAAACAGCTGCAATTCGTGTTACATTTTTCAAAATACAATTGACTTATTCTTGGGTTGAAATGTAATAAAGACAAATGTAATTAATTACATAGAAGACTTGCGAATTCAACAAAGAAAAACAACAGTCAAAATTAAACTTCAAATAGAAAGCGTACAATAAGACTATAGTAATGATAGTCAACTTGACCTTTATTGTGAACCAAATTTATTATTTTAGTACAAACCTAACCTTTTAGTTTTAAACTAGGGATGGGGGCATTCGAATCATTGAATCCCGCGAATCTCGAACAAAAATATTCGAGATTCGTAAACTCGAATCTTGCGCTGTTTTTTATTATTAATAATTTAATGTTTAATATTTTTTTTTCATCTTCTTAATGAATATTATAGTATTCTTATACGAAAGATTCAAGAGATTCGAGGGATTCGAGACTCTTAGGATTCGGATTCGAGAAAATTTCTTATTCGTCCCACCTCTAATTTAAATCCAATTTAATAAGAAATAGCCACTGTTATATGTCGCATTTGAAATGCTGTTATTCTTGCGACGAAGTTATTCTTACGAGTCGTAATAATAACAGCATTTAAAATGCGAAAAAACTGAAAAAAACAACAACTGTAAAATGTGGAGATGTCAACAGCTCGGAACCGGTTTGCCAGTTACTGGAACTGATAGAACCGGTTCACTAGTATAGGTCGAACTGATAAGAACTGGTTTTGAACTGGTTACGAACCGACTTGAAACGGTTCGGTTCTACCCTTCGCCACCTCTAACTAATGTGCTGCGCAAATCTGCTAATGCATATTGGGAACCGGTTCGAACTGGTTCGTCAAGATCGACAAACTGATCAATACCGGTTTCCAAATAATCGCGAACCGATTAAACGTGATCCGAACCGAGTATAAAACGGTTCGGTTCTACCCGTTGCCACCTCTAGTTAAATGGTACTTTGCTCTCTGCGCTCGCTGTATTCCAAAGGTTAGAGTTTAAATACTTTATTTGAACAAATAAAGACTGAAGTTTATTTATTTAACATCTTCACAAAATGATATAATTTCATTTTACTAGAGTTAATATGCTTAGGATGTTCGTTAATATTATTTAACGATATCTTTAACGAATCGAAGCTGTTTAAAAGTGGTGCATTGATTTTATGCTTCTACTCGTGATAATTATACTAGAAATAACTAAGAATCCTTACGTTGTCCAATAAAGAATAGACATGACGTTGTGTTCCAACAGTATTTGCGGCAATTACAATAACTTTCTTGAGTTTGTAAAGAAGAAGAAGAAGAAAAATAATACATTAGAAATTTGTTAAGATTTTTGTTTTATTATTATTCAAAATTTACCGGCGTTGACTGGCTGTGTTGGGAGTAACTTTGTAGATGATTGGAGGAGGCTTGATTACCGCTTCTTTGACTGTTAGGATTCGAGGATCGTTGTTGTTGTTTGTTGCGATTATTGGTGTGTTGTTTATTATTGCCAGAGTTCCGTGCACCGTAATTTCCGGCGTTCTTACCACTTTTTTGATTGCCTTTTCTATTATTATTGGGTGCAGCATTAACCTTATATTAAAAGAGATAAAACATTTATTTTGAAATGAAACGATTAATTTTATGACAAGCTTCTTTTTTTCATGAGTAACATTATACTGGGTGATATTAAATTTATTTTCAGGTTATTTTTCAAAGTAAACTATTTGTGGCAGTTGGAAAGTAACTTAATAAATGTTTCTTTCTATACTTCTCCCTTCAGATGGCGCCACATTAAATTTCATAGTGCATACATCTACTGTACTATAAATATGGATAGGGAAGAAAGTGCAAATTAAAAAATTAACATGATCCCAAATAATGTACCTTTCAACCAAAAATGTCTTCGTTAAAATCTATATAATATTCGTCTGACTTGATAAGTTTTAAAGTAATTTCTGGACCCCATGTTAATATCCACTAATTTGTTGAAATGCCATTTATTTAAGCCATAAAACATTCTAAAAGCCATATTAACAGTATGCCCCACTTAACAACAACACATGGACAAAGAGAAGCTGACGAAGTAGTTACTCAGGCTGTCTGAAGTTGCACTATATACGTAGACCTATTATGCCATATGTAATTATTACGTTCTTCATTTTCAACAACACTGCAAACACGTATACGTCACTATTTCTCACTATTTCGGTATTGTCGCATGCGTTCGTTGCATTTGTTGCATGAAGATTACGAGAGCGTAAGAGTTTTTAAAGGCCATATTGCAAGGTTGCCCAGTCGTTTCTCAGGCGCATACTGACGATTTTTAATCGGACAACTGTTTAGTCGCGATCCCAAAGGTTGTGAGTTTATATAGTGAGTTTATATATTTCATACTCAATTTCAACACGACCAAAAAGTCTAAAGTCAGCCGGCGAGGCTTTTTGATCAAAAAGTTGGACAACTATCGTAAGAAAGCGCTATATCCGTGGCAGTGCTACTAAACAGTCGTGCTCATGCACCTGGCTCTTTGTCAAAAACGTAGTTGCACATTTGCGACAAAACTGTTTAATCGTGGCGAAATCGTGGTGTAGGCCGAACCCAACTAAACAGTTGAGTCGTGGCAACAATCGCCCAATATGCGCCTACCCTAAGCCATTTCTTTTGATTGAAATGCACACAATTTTTTTATATCAATGATCATTTGCTGTTTACTGGGTTCTCTAATGCCATCTCCTAAAAGCTAGTTTCCACCTCTAACCCTCATCATTGTGCGAGATGCGCGCATACTGCCAAAAGTTTGAAGGATGTTTGTACTTCAAATGAAATTTAACAGCTAATTGCAAAACATCCTTAATAAAATAAAGAGTTCAGGGTTTTGGAGGTTTTGAAACCTTCGTTGTTTTCGAAGATGTACAGACTGTCAGGCATACATTTGACAAAATTAATGTCAATTTTATGTAATTGTTTCCTGTTTCTGAAGGCCTGGTCGGCTTTCTGAATATTTTTGACCGTGGTTATTTTAAATATTATTAAATTTTGAGTCATAACTAGCTTATTTTGTGCTCGAGGTAAGAAAAAACTGAAGCACCCTTATAGTATTATCTTATCATTCTAGTTATTTTGCACCGGAGGGCAGAGGTAGGTGCCTAACTAGCATTGAACTAGTTACGACTCAGATACGGAACGTCATGTAAGGATGACCGGTCGGACCTTATGTGTTACGTGGTCATTAGTAAATTACTGCAATTATATAATTACCTCTAATATGCACAAGATGATGAGGCAGACAATTAGATAAAACTTCATGTTCTATTGAGTCGTATGTATGCTTCTTGTTTTTTTTGTAAGTGTTGTGGAACAGGACAGTTTAACGTTTGCAAAACTGTAAAGTTGGCAAACGTTTTATAATGTAGGGAAGGATGTGGATGTTCATTTGAATTAGTATACGTGTAATTCTACCTACGCGCAAAGGTTTATACGGTGCAGCTGGTTGAATATTTTATTTTCATATGCCTGTTTTTCCTCCTCAAAGAGGAAAACTGATACGATAGGTTATCAACTAGCCAATGGGTGCTATTATCGCCCTATTCACCTTGAACATTTGTACAAGGTTATAACACAGGAAAGATATTCAATAATAATGCTTGGTTCACACTGGCTGTAAAAAATACGCAACAGTAAGCAGGAACTGCAAAATGTAATAAAAAAAAGACTCTTCCTGCCCTGCAGTGGATATAGGATATATTTGCCCGGATCTACATGTATACCGGGCATAAAATTTGAGCAATAATCACTAGTCTGAAACAAAATAAGTCTCAAGTTCATTGAAAAAACAATGATAACACTGCCTCTTTTGTGTTACAGTAGACCGTCGATTATCGGAACTAATTTTTTATACTTATTCTTGTTAGAGGTTTTAATAGTAGATGGTTTAATATAACTTTAGATTTAACTTAGATTACAAAATATATTTGTAACACCCTGTAATTCGTGATCCCGCCAAAACCATAGCCCGGGGGGTAAACAACTCTCAACCGTCCCTCTCTCCCCTCTGACTCATCTATCTGACTCATACTTAAGTGGCGGATTAATACACGTAGGACCATGGTCACTTGGACCTGGTTACACCTCGCAGGTGTACACAGGTCCAAGGTATAAAAGGGCCATGTTCCTCTTTGTAGTTAGTTCTTGTCCTTGCCTAAATTGTATTATGTTGATCTTATCCGTACCACATCATGGGCATGAGGACACACCGTTAGTATTCATAAATCGTCTTTGTATTCTGTGTTTCCATACGAAGATGAATAAAGCGTTATAACAAGAAACAGCGTTGTTTTTATGTATTAAGTAAGCAACTTCTCTTCAGAGGCCAGAGACTACATTAAGGCAGAAGGCATACGATTCCGAAGCAGCTACAACATCTTCTCCTGTCGGCATACCGAAAGGGGAAGATGTATATCAGCATCGACCTTAGGAGAGAGAGATGGCAGCCATTCTGTTGCATAGATTTCACCCCCATGCAGGAGGGTGACCACAATCCATCTCCATCCAACTCTCTGCAACTCAAATCTTCTCCGTGCGGGCACCGCGTGATGCAGAGAAGGACGAGTTACAGAAAATGTCATCTACAGGTTGGTAAAACAAGATGGTCGATGTCAAAAGCTCACATATTTGAGCACATTTCAAAGATGTCACCCACCACCATTTGCACATTATAACATCGAGGTAAGAAGAGATAATTTCAGTGAGAGTTGATTGCAGTAAAAACACCTATATTTATACCACCGTCAAAACAGGTTAAATTGGAAAGTTCAGTGACCATAAGCCACTGGTCACTTTCTAGAAAAAGTCAGAACAATAGGACCACTGTCTTATAGATGAAATGGTGTCACCTTTGAGTGACCACTGTCAAGAGAAACTAAATTTTTGCGCATTTTTGTCTAACAATTCTTATGGAAATACTATTTTTGGAAATAAAAAAAATTTCTTTGCAGTCGGTTTTTTTCTTTTCTTCACTTTTTTAATGGGAGTTCCATTATAATGAACTTTTGATTATCGGAAATATGAATGTCCGATGTTAGTTCCTATAATTAACGTTCTATTGTATTGGTTACTGCTACTTGAATTTCTGGTTATTTTCACACAACGAATGCATCATATATACGACATTACAAAATATTGACGTATTTGTCTTTGGACAGCGTTCCTAGTGGCATAGGACAATAATACGAATAAGATTGTTGACAGCAATATGAGGTGATTGAGCAATTCTCTTAAATGTATTATTCTTGACTAGCCCAACATACATAACAAGCTGCAAGCGTTAAGTCAATAAATAATGCTGATTGGCGGAAAGACTAACAAACTGAAAGTTTTGTCGCCGTTTGTTTCACAGCAAGCATTGCATTGTGTTACAAAGTGCCGGCTGTGACGTCACTTATGGATTGTCGTGTGTGCTGCTCGAGAGACGGATGCGGCAGTAAAAATCCAATGTTGCAGTAAGAATAAACTTCCAGGAGGGAAAGAGGTGATTGGGGGTGATGATTCTACAGATTGAAACATAATGACATAATGAAAATCTATCATTAGGTAAACAAATATTTAAAGTGCACTATACTGTAACATCCCCGTTTCCGTAGGGTTAGTAGAGAGATCTCTACTAGCCATCTAGAAGTGTCGAATGGATGTTGATGATTAAGTCTTTCGGTCTATTGGCTCCTGTGTTGCACACTTCACCACCAGGGACACAAGGGTCGGTACCTCAGGAGACCTGTGGTAGAGAATATTGTAGAGATGTCGTCTTACACTCGGCTGCTGGAGACTTCGTTGTCCGGTGGAAACATCGGCTACGTGGCGGCTATAATTCTAAGTCCCACTCCCATAAAATGACTGAGTCCACACATTGAATTCGTATGATGAAAATGCTCTTTTATTCAATAAACAGAGAGTCCTGTAGATTGAGAGATATCGCATCGGTCTTAAGCATAAAGACGGTCTGTCCGATCTGCCTGATCTATCCGATCTGTCCTCTCAATCTACAACCTCTTGTATTTATACTCAAAATACAATACAAACATCTGATTATGATAACAAAGGCTCCAGGTGTGTCCAAGTCTCTTGGACACACTCGGACCTAGAAGTGAACTATCACTTGACAAGAAAACGAAAACATCTATAAGATGTATAAATTATAACAATACAGAAGGATGTACGATCATCCTCCTATTAACAATTTGTAAAGATTCTCACGTCCAAAAGTTCTGCATCGATGGTTCTTCTAGGATCTATCCTATTAACCATCGATGTAGTACTTTTGGGCTATTCTTCTCATCTTTGGAGGGCAGGGAGTCATCGTCGTAATGACCTCCCGGCCACCCCCAAGCATGAGGTGAGAACCTTTCATCGATACAACTTGATTACAGGGTGTCTACAAAAACGGACGAATTCTAAACGGTGAATTCGTTACACCCCCCAACTAGTTTAAGAGTACGTCCCTGTACTCTCAAAAAGCTAACTATTAAAAATAACCGTTGGTATAAAAATCTATACGATAAAAATTATAAATCCCGTTGGATAATAAAATTTAAAAATCACAACTCGTGATACTAATAGCATCTCGCTATTTTAAAAATTCCCGTTCGGAATTAAAAGCAATTCTAAAAATTGACAAATAGGCGAAAGCCTATCAAATTACAAAAGGGACAATCCCCTAATATAAAAACTTCTATAAAACGCAGGCAACTGCCTTAAAAACTACGAAAAATAAATAGACAACGGTCTATAAAAATAAATGCGAACGTGCATTAAAAATACCAAATACAAAAGTATAAAACGCAATACTTAAAAAAAAACAAACAATCAGGATTATGGAGACAATATTACAACCCAGATTCTTGCTAATACATCTGGTCGGCCCATCCAATTGCAGGGCTCTCAGGTCCTCGACGAAGTTCCATTTCGAGGAACTCGGCGGCTCCAGCCGATCCCTTGTAGTAGCGATGACTTCGGCGACCCTCTGCATGACTGGTGGCCTCATCGAACATGAGATAGGGACGGTCATCGTGGAGGGATGGCCTACGAATCGGGTTCCTGATGATGCGAATGGGACGATCTTGATCCCATCGAAAGAACTGTCGCATCCACCGGCGAATTTCGTCGTCGCTTTGTTCCAGATGGAAGACATCGTTGTAATAATGCACTGTTGTCTTGTCCAGCCGATTGTTGATCACCAAGATGAGCGACAAAGCCCGGACGACGAGTACGACGATAAAGACCTCTGTGTCTGTAGGAAGAGAGTTCCTCGGTGGGGTCTCATTACTCTCGAAGAGCCCCAGGTACAGATGGCGACGCGGCGTTCGTTTGCGCTGCCATTGAACAAATAAATTGTTCAGTATCGTCTCATCCTCTCGTGTACTCCGGTGTGGCTTCGTGATGGGCTTACCATCAGGGACCTTCAAGGACTCCGTGGGGGCCCCCAATGGTAACCCCAGACGCTCCTTTACTGGCCTTCGTTTTGGCACAGCACCCATAGCCTTGGTCGACTCGTTCTTTGCCTTGGTTTCGATCCCGACAGCTTCTGTTGCTTCGGGAAGCGTCGTGGAAGCCCTAGGACACCCAGGAGCTTCCACTTTGCTCCTGGCGGCTTCCGTTTCGCTGTGGATGACGACATCATCCTTGTATAGATGCCCTTCCGTCCGTGGGCAAATGTCCCGAAGTGTAAGACTGTCTCCCGGAGCTTTGTGGAAGAAACTTTTTATCTCCGTTCTCAAAAGGGTCCTCAGGCCTCTGCTGGGCCGGTTTTGTTCGACGAGAGGCCTTGGCTGCCTCCAACGCCGAACTCCGCGGATCAACAGGTCTTCTGGGAGGCCTGAGTTGCCGATGTCCTTCGGAGGGGTCGTCCCTTCGTACTCCGTGATACGACTATCATACAACAGAATTCTCTCACCATCGTTCGTCTCGTAGACATTGTTTGTCAAGGACAGCCCCACTTGGTGATATGCAACGGCCAGATCGATCAAGTGTTTAAGTTGAGCGTTGTACAGGTCCCTCGGATTCTCGGCCGTCTTGGGGACTTCTGGAGCGTTGGTTTTCAATACCGAAAAGGTCTTGGCTGTCTCAATGACCATGATGGCTTCGGAGTCGAGGTCCATGTTCTCTTCGTCAATGTAGAGAACATCATTGTCCTCCTCGTGTTGGTTTGACTCCGTTTTACTCTGGATGGTCACGATTGGTCCGTCGATCGGATGATCCATCACTTGTCGCTTCTTGAGGTGGGCCACAGCGGACTCCGTGGGCCCTTCCTCACGGCGTCGCTTGGCATCCCTATGCCTCTTACTTGGTTTGGCCTTCCTCCGAGGAAGGGTTTCAGTTGGTGCAACTGCGGCTGCAGGCGGACTTGTCAGGGGTACTGGTCGCTTGAGCGAAGGTACCGCTATCTTGGCTTTTGCTGCTGCCGGTTCTACCAGTTTCATGTAGGCCTTTTCTGCCTTCTTGAGGGCCGCACTCTTGCGGACATACTCCCCCTTATCGTTCCATATCTCATGGAGACTTCTGTGTGGTACGGGCGGTCTGTTTCGACGACTGTGGCGCTCCCAATCTGCAGGGGTCCATTCGCTGGTGTCGTTTGGATCACCTTCTTTGCCCCAGTTCTTTGGTTCTGCGCCTCCGGGAGCAAACTCTCCGGGTCTGATGGCGTTAAAGAAGTTGGGCTGACCGGCCCCGACGACTCCTGGCAGAATCTTTTCCGATTGCCGCTTTTTTTGTTGCTTAGTCAGGCTTGGAACAATCGCGTGGTCCCATAATCCATCTTCGATCTCTTTTTCCAGCGCCACTGCTGCTGTATCGAAGATCAGCTTGGATCCGCCTTCTATCGGCACGATGGAGCTTGGTCTGATTTCGTTTTGCCGTTCAAAATATCGTCCTCTTTTGTGGGCACGACCCTGCAAGGTGGGCCCACGGACACTGTGACCCCAACCCTGCCTGGTAGTGGCCACTTCTTCGTAGAGATTCTCCAACGGCGACTGCATAGTCGTACTTCTTTTCGAAAAAGACAAAGGAAAAGTGTTTGGATCTCGGAGCCCGAAATTTACATGCTTTTCTTGGCTCCTTCTTACCTCTTTCGATCCATCTTTAGATTTTTCCTCGTTCTCTTTGTTGAAGATTTGCACAAACAAAATAAAACTCCCGATATTTTTCGCGATTAAAGAAAATTTACTCGATGTCTTCGTGAAACAATCCAAATAAAAACGATAACGCTTCGAAAAATGACCGATAACGGTAAAGAAGTCTAGGATATGATAAAGATGCCAAAAAATAGTGCCGGTACATGTGGATAGCACATGGGCACAACTGTCAGTTGTGAAGAAGATAAACAATAGGACCCGGATCCATAGTGGTGCGAGGCTAGTAGACATTTCACTGAATGTATCCCTCCGCCCACGTGTTTCTTCCATACTTGGTAGCGTCATTGACCGCTCCCTGTTTACTTCCTCATTTGGGACGTCATTTCCATCTGTGGCGTCACTAGCATCGATATCATCGTCCATTTTTGTTGTTTCATCGATAACTTCCGCGTTTTTCACCTCCATTTGAAATTCCATCGGCGAATTTACATCTTTTTCGTCGATTTTCATCGTTTCTTCAGGAATTTCGCTGATTTCTTCAACAAATCCAATGGTTTCCATGGTAAAATTCGTCTTATTACCATATTCTCTGGTGAATTTCATCGCATCTTCGCCAGGTAAGTATGAGAATTGCTGCTGGTTATCGTCTGCTGCCATTTTTCTTCTAATTTCGACGTTACGGTCAGAATGCTTTCGGATTGCTTTCGTAATTATCTCAATTTCTTCTTCATCCTCAGAAGATTCGATCCAAGCATTTTGGCGTCTGCAGTGTCCACAACATCTCTTCTTACGCGAAGGTAAGTTTTTCTTCTTGACAAACGCTGTCATTTCTTTTTCTTTTACAGGTTCCGATTCGGATTCTTCTGGCGATGAGTTACCCATGGACTCCAGGGTGTCTCCAGTCGTTGGAACATTGGGTCCGTCCTTTTGGTAAGTCTCATATAGTGGTCTCAGGTTTGCAACGTTTACAGAGTCCTCCACTAATCTTCCAGCTCGATTCTCGTAACTCAATCGGTATACGGTGTCCGATACTTTCGACACAATCGTATATCCCTGTCTCCATTTTGTTAAGAACTTCTTGTTCTGCCCAGGCCTGATTCGCATGTCCCGTACAAGTACTTTCTGTCCGATTTGGTACTCGTAAGGCTTCTTATGCCTTTGGTCGTAGTACTTCTTTCGACGATCATGTGCTGCTTTCAGGTTCGCCCTGGCTGTTCTTAGTTCTTCTTCTTGGCGTTCCTCCGCCTGTTGTCGAACGTCCACGAGGTTTCCTGCCTCGTTATCCACAATAACTGGTCGTTCTGGAACTAAGGTGTCTACTTTAGTTCTGGGCTCCCTCCCAAACATGAGTCTGTACGGCGTAAACTTTGTGGATGAATGTACAGATGAGTTGTACGATTCCAAAACTTCATCCAGTTTTGTAGCCCAATCAGTCTGGTTCTTCGCAGGAGTCAGATACTTTTTCATAGTCTGAATAATGCTTTTATTCGTCCTTTCGGCGAGACCATTACTTTGCGGATGGTAGGCAGTTGTTGTTTCGTGCTCTATCTTGTTTATTTTCAAGAATTCTTGAGTGTTCTTTGCAACAAACGGCGTCCCTCGATCCGAAATGAGTTTCTCTGGTATCCCGAAGATTTTCTTTACGTCTTTTGCTAGGAAGTTCATTACGATTAGTGCGGTTGTGCTTTTCACTGCTTTAGCAACGCAATATCGAGTGGCGTAATCGACTGCCAACAAGATATGCTTGTTTCCTCCAACCGACGGTACTAATGGTCCAATGAAATCCATTCCCCAGCAATCACAAGGCTTTCCAATGGGCATTTCTTGAAGGAACCCTTCAGGTTTCTCCGTACCCAACTTGTGTAATTGACAAATCTCACATGATCGCACATATTCGAATATGTCGTGCTTCATGTTATTCCAATAAAATCTTTGCCTGGCTCTATTCCAGGTCTTAGTTTGTCCCTCATGACCAGCATCTGGCTCGTCATGGCATAATCTCATTACTTCAGGGATGAGATGTTTTGGCACCACATTCACGAGTGTGGGTACGGAACTTCCGTGAAACACACAAGCGAACAACTTGTTGTCGTAATCGCAAAACAACTTATGAAGAGGTGACTCTGGTTGGTTACGCAACTCCTCACGAATCTTCAAAATCTCTGGGTCCAATTTTTGCTCCACCTTCCAATCCCATTGTAAGGTTACATTAAAGATCACACTGTCATCTAGGTCTTCCGCTTCTGGGATGGCCTTCCAGTTAACAGGCACTCCTGCTGGATATCTTGAGAGGCAATCGGCTTCGATGTGAAGTTTCCCCTCCTTGTAGATGATTTTGTAGTCGTACTCCTGCATTAGCAGCTGCCAGCGACCAAGTCTTCCTTCCAGACGTGCTGCAGTTTTCATGTAGCATAATGCATGGTGATCCGTCACAATTGTAAAGGGCTTCTGGAACAGGTACGGCCGGAACTTGGTGACTCCATAGATTACTGCTAGGCACTCCTTATCCGTCGTACTGTAGTTCTTTTCCGCGTCCCTTAGAACTCTGGAGACACTTCCAATGATCTCCTTTCTTCGTTTATCCTCTGACTTTTGATAAAGCATCGCTCCAATTCCGTATCCACAGGCATCAGTATGCATAAATATTGCAGCCTTCGGATCATATACGGCAACCAATGGAGATTTCGACAACATATTCTTTAGCGTGCGGAATGCATTCTCGCAGTCAACTGACCATTCGAACGGTATATCTTTACCCGTCAGGTCTGACATTGGCTTCGCTATGTTGGCAAATCCAGGTACATGCTTTCGATAATAACCCGCCAATCCAAGGAAACTTCTGATTGCGGTTACATTGTCAGGAACTGGGAAGTTCTTTATGGCGACAACCTTATCTGGATCTGGCCGAATTCCATCAGGCGAGATCAGGTGTCCCAAATACTTCACTTCTTGGAATCCAAAGAAGCATTTCATTGGATGCAACTTCAGGTTTGCTGTCCTCAGCAGGTCCAAGATAGTTCTCAGTCTTTCCAAAAATTCTTCGAACGTTCTTCCAAACACTACGATGTCGTCAAGGTAGACAAGGCACGTTTCCCATTTGTGCCCGGCGAGTAGGATGTCCAATGCACGTTGCATAGTGGCAGGAGCGTTTCGGAGTCCGAAAGGCATTCTTACGAACTCGAACAATCCTCGATGAGATGTAAATGCGGTCTTCTCGATGTCGCTTTCTTCCATCTCGAACTGCCAGTATCCACTCTTCATATCCAGCGTTGCGAAGTAGCATGCTCCTCTCATGGAGTCTAATGCGTCATCAATCCTCGGTAATGGATAAGTGTCTGCCTTTGTAATCGCGTTCAACTTCCGATAATCCACACAGAAACGGTAGGAGCCGTCCTTCTTCTTTACAAGGACGATGGGCGATGCATACGGCGATTTCGATGGCCTTACAACCCCAGATTTCTTCATCTCCTCTAGCGTCTCATCAATTACGATGCGTTCCCCAGGCCCGCATCTTCGTAACGTGTCTCGAACAGGTAAATTATCTCCAGTTTCGATCTTGTGTTTGGTCAAATTCGTAGCTCCCAGGTCCTTAGATGAAAAGGCGAAGATCGGTTGGAACTCCTTCAGTAGGATCGTCAACTCTTCTCTTTGATCATCTGTCATGACGTTCAGGACCAAGTTGAATTTCTTTTTCAAAATCAACGGGTGCTTCTCCGATGTCTCTAAAGTTTTCCTCTTCGGAAACTTTGCAGGCTTGCTCTTCTTCTAGTTCTTCTAGAAGTTCGAAGTGTCCAATAGTCTCGCGGTCTCCAATCCCCACGGACTCCAGTGTGGTATTTAGGAGTTGGACTTCCAGTTGTGATGTCCCATTCCCTTGTAGCACACTGCTGGCCACAACGATGCCTTTTCTATTAAAGAGACTATCGTTCGTTTCAATCATGAGTACTTCGTTTTCCTCAATGATCCGCCCTGCAGCTACTTTGAGGTTCAAAGCCTGGCCCGGATTTAACGTAATCCTTCCTTGGGCTTTTACGCAGCTTTCCTCTCTAGCTTTTATGGCATAGGAGTTATCCAGATGGCTATTCTGAGCACATCCCCCCTCTTTTAACTCTTTGAAGAAATTCCAGGGAAGGCTACTACGCGCACTTCCTTTCTTCAACAATTCTCGTGTTCCTTCGTAGAACATCTCATTAGCAAAGTAGATCTTGGAGGTCTTCATGGAAATGATGAGATCAAATGCAGCTCCCAGGTCTCTCCCCAGCAGTGCTTCTCGTTTTCCATCTATGATGAGCATCCTTGCCGTTACTTGCTTTCCGTTCAACTCGAACGTTGGCCACAACTGACCAAGTACCTTAATCGGTACCCCTCCTACTGCGCCTAATGCAGGTGCGTTCCGGATTGGTCCATATCGAAGTCCGTACTCTTTGGCCATTGTGCCTGACAAGATAGTGAACCCAGTTCCGCTATCCGCCAAAAATCGAACTGGTGTGCCGTCAACCTGAATGGTAATCTTGGCAACACTCTCATCGGGCGTAGTATCTCCTACCTCGATGAGTTCGCATGAGGTGAGTAGGCTGTCTACAGTGATTTCGACACTCTTTCGACAACAAGCCCTACTCCTCAATAAATCTCCAACTTCAACGGATTCAATAACCTCGCTGTTCGCAGGGGTCCTGCTGGTATCATCTCCTCTACCGATAGCTGCGTTTACAATAGCCTTCTTGGATTTCTTAGCATCAGTTTCGGCCTTGCCCCAGGCAATAACATTGGATGTTACATCTTGAGGGATTTCCTGAGCAACATTGCTTATCCCCGGTATACACGCCGCAGAATTCTGTTGGGTCCTTCCCTCAATTCTGTCTGGCACCGCAGAATTCTGTTGGGTCTTTCCCTCAATTCTGTCTTGATGAACTCCAGTTTCCATGGCTTCCACAATTCTCTTTGCTTCCTCCAAGCTATTCACGTAAACTACCATAGCTTTCGTAGGTGACCAGATGATGGGTTCCGGAAATATCTCTTCGATGATTTCTCCCCTTCGACCAGTATCCTTTCGCAGCTTCTTAGATTTTCGTGAATTCCGTTGTCGTTTTCCATTCGTAATGCCGACTAACAACTCCGACGATTGCTCAGGGAGTCCTTGAGTGTCCAAATCACATGGTCTCTTCGGTGCTCCAGCCTTTGGTCTAGTTGTGGTGACATTCGAAATGCCGACTAACAACTCCGACGATTGCTCAGGGAGTCCTTGAGTGTCCAAATCGCATGGTCTCTTCGGTGCTCCAGCATTCCGTCTAGTTTTAGTGACATTGGTAGCTTCGCTCACGCCCCTATTCCCCCCCAACAAAGCTTTATCCACAATGTTTCGGGAATTGGCGATCGCTGTTTCGTTTCGATTTTGTCGTTTTCCAGAGGGTTTTCCGTTTTTAAAGGGCGGTAGGCCCCTCTTTACTGCCACCCCTTCTAGTTTAAATCAGCCGGGTTTTCCTCTCGCAGGAACTTCTTCTGCCCGTTCTCGCTGACGACAAAATACTGCTGGCCATTTTTTCCAGTGGCCATTCCATGTTGAACAAGTCCAACGGTTCCATCCGCAACTACTTTCTTTGGGCAGTTTCTTGAAAAGTGACCCTTCTCGTGACAGTGATAACACTCTACTGTACTGAGATCTTTCAGGGTTTTACTTCCATCTTGCGTTTGCTGACCATTGTAGTTTTTCTTCTGCGGATATCTTTGGTTCCATTTACGACCTTGTTGCTGATTCGAGTTCTGGTTGGTCTTCTGTTGCGCTTGGTTATTTGAATTTGATGGAGTCGAGTTGTTCGTTGGGTCCGCTTGATCTTGAGTAACAACCGCGTAAGAACGTCCTCCGTCCATTACTGCTTGCGTCTGTTTGGCATTTTGGCGTTGGTTATTCTTCTGTGGACCCTTGGAGACCTGGGTCGTCGTTTGTTGACCCATCGTTCCTTCCGGTATCCATAACCCATCAGCCATCAAAACTTCCTCGGTATCCTTGATATATGTCGTGTACAGCTTCAGATTGCCATTCGGTGCATTCTGTGTAGCATTACGTATAATCGGATGAAGTTTCTGCCGAAATTCCACAATCCGGTATTTGTCGGTTACCCCCGGTAACACTTTTCTACTCAAGTCAAGGTAGCGACCCAAAAACTGATTGGTGTCCTCTCCTTTCCTTTGGAGCATGGTATCCAACCTCAGCTTCAGTTGCACTAACTCGTCTCGACGTCCAAATCTTTCAATTAACTCGCTTCGAATGAAGTCCCACGTGGTCTTTCCTCTATTCTCTTTATAGAAATTGGATAACCAACGTACTACGTCCCCTTCTACCGCTTTACGTAGGTAGTAGGTCTTGTGGACGTTGCTCCAGTCCTCCAGATCTGCGATACTCTCGTAGTCCTCCAGAAAGGTGTATACAGACGTCAATCCTTTGAAGGTCTCCAGATTCCGGAGTGGGTGAAGACTCTTGTACTTCCCATCCAGCTCCTCACAGGTCCGATGACGATTGCAAATTGGATTTCCTTCCAGCTCTTCTACGCTGGGATCCTCACTTGTTAGGCTTTCATCCTCTAGCTGGTCCGGGTTCTCTCTCCGTAGAATAGGAGTCTCAGGTAGGCGACCTCTCTGGGTCCCTCCACTCTTCTTCAGCATGAGCGGCGTCTGGAATACATTAACCTGTCTTAGGTTTTCAGCGTGGGCCGACGAGGGCTCCCCTTCAGTGTCCAATCCAGGAATCACTGTATGACGCTGCGATTCAGCGTGGGCCGACGAGGGCTCCACTCCGGTATCCACTTCTCGGACTACCGTATGACGCTGAACTGTACTTACACCACGCCCGCTCCGGAGTAACATCGATCCTGATGGTTGCTGGGCTTCGAACCAGGCCATCAGTCTCTCCCGTCTTTCAGCACTTAGATTTTGAAGGATACCTTCAAGTGGATCTTCTCCATCCATTTGGTTTGTATCGTCCTTCTCCCGTGTCTTCGACTTCGATTTCGGTCTGCCTTTCTTTCCTTTACCACCTGGTGTAACTCCGACATCATTGGTATTCTCTACTGGATCTGTAGTGAGGTACCCCGCACCTCCACCATTTTGTAACATCCCCGTTTCCGTAGGGTTAGTAGAGAGATCTCTACTAGCCATCTAGAAGTGTCGAATGGATGTTGATGATTAAGTCTTTCGGTCTATTGGCTCCTGTGTTGCACACTTCACCACCAGGGACACAAGGGTCGGTACCTCAGGAGACCTGTGGTAGAGAATATTGTAGAGATGTCGTCTTACACTCGGCTGCTGGAGACTTCGTTGTCCGGTGGAAACATCGGCTACGTGGCGGCTATAATTCTAAGTCCCACTCCCATAAAATGACTGAGTCCACACATTGAATTCGTATGATGAAAATGCTCTTTTATTCAATAAACAGAGAGTCCTGTAGATTGAGAGATATCGCATCGGTCTTAAGCATAAAGACGGTCTGTCCGATCTGCCTGATCTATCCGATCTGTCCTCTCAATCTACAACCTCTTGTATTTATACTCAAAATACAATACAAACATCTGATTATGATAACAAAGGCTCCAGGTGTGTCCAAGTCTCTTGGACACACTCGGACCTAGAAGTGAACTATCACTTGACAAGAAAACGAAAACATCTATAAGATGTATAAATTATAACAATACAGAAGGATGTACGATCATCCTCCTATTAACAATTTGTAAAGATTCTCACGTCCAAAAGTTCTGCATCGATGGTTCTTCTAGGATCTATCCTATTAACCATCGATGTAGTACTTTTGGGCTATTCTTCTCATCTTTGGAGGGCAGGGAGTCATCGTCGTAATGACCTCCCGGCCACCCCCAAGCATGAGGTGAGAACCTTTCATCGATACAACTTGATTACAGGGTGTCTACAAAAACGGACGAATTCTAAACGGTGAATTCGTTACAATACTATCAAAATTGGACAACTTAAAATAAAAAAATGAACATAAAGTGGATACCGCATTTTAAAAATTAACATTTTTTTTCTCTTTAAAGTGACCATTACCTCCAGAAATTTCTTGTCAAAATATTGTCAAGAATCATTCAACGATTAAAAAAATGATTTTTAAAATTTAAAAGAAGTGATTAATATAATTTTAAAAAATTAAAAATCAGTTGACTTCATGTAAATGAACTTTATCAGATAGATGCAACAACACCCCCCCCCCCCCCAAAGTATACTTGTATACTCTAATTTTGATCGTGTTCTCGCCTCACATTGCTTTCATTTGAATGTACCATGAATTTAATATTTGAATTGTGCCACATGGAAGGTTGTATTGAGTTGAATATGAATAGGGAATACATGTATTTGATTAAGGAATTATGGGAAATGTGAAGTGACAACATTTGCCATGAAAAGGGGGGAGGAGACTTTCGTTTTTGGAAATTTTAAATGGAGTCGTATGGTGAGTGATGATCCTTTATGTGAGTGAATATTACATTTGACTAGGTTATGGCCGCTAATCCTCTTGGAAACTGCAACATTGGATACAAGAAGCGAAACGTTAATTAAAAAATAACTGTATTAAGGATTCTATCAATCTTTGTTGGCATGTATAAAACATAATGAATATACAATTTTGAATCTCACAAAACAAAATTATTATGCCCATTCACCCCTTCCTCAGGAAGAGAGTTCCATTGTCTTATAACTCTAGGAGAAAAAAAAATAGTATAAATCTGTCCTAGCAAAAATTTCCCTAATTTTCCTAGAGTGGTCAGCCCTGCCCATATATAGTGCTTTATGAATATCACTAGACTGTGGTTTAGGACAATCACCACGTATGAGGGGTTATGTCACATACAGGACCAAACTTAATGTCTGCAAATCATCAAAAGACACTAAACTGTATGAAAAGAGAGAACAAAAAAGTGATTTTAGGGCAAATGTTCCTTTAGGGCAAATGTATAAGGTTGAATTTACATGTACACCAATGGAAGTGTTCATACGGCGATACTTACGGGATACAGTTTCGCGATATGGGTTTTTAGTATCCCGTGAACCGCGGCCTCCGGCGACTTTTTGTAAAGCTCAATCGACAAACAAAAGGTCGTCACCCACGTGTGAGTCCTGTAGCACACGAGTACCCAATGTTTTTATTCCCGGATACGTGTATCACATAGACGTCATACACATCTCGTTTGAATGACACCTTAGCTGAGAGCTGGAGGATAAATCCTCCTCTGGAAGATATATCCTCCAGCTGTAATACTCTTGTTGTGGTTTTGATTACACACAACTGTTGTGGTTATTGCACAACTTTATTAATAAATTGAATATTGAATAATCTCAACACGAACACTGCAAATTGCATTTGAATGGCTTTATTTATTTGCTGCATCAATTTATTTACTTGCATCGACCATGAGGTCCACCACTAGAGTTGCCAGAGGAATTGCCTGAGGTCGAAACCTGCAGAACAACACCTAAGCTGGTCCAAATGACCAAGTGTCTGTTTATGATCCAGAGGAACACTGGGGTTCAACGTGACAGTTAGATGACTAGCAAGACAAACTGTCCACATTGATAGAGCCGCTGAAGGCACCCCAAATTTGCCCGTAAGCACTGCCTTTGCAATGAGAAGGCTGGAAGGATATGGAGGGTTAGTGACCATTGCTGTAGTGGTGAACGTGGAGGGTTACTGACCATTACTGTAGTGGTGAACGTGGATGCTTTACATATACAATAATTGGTACATGATAATGAATTGCAAAGTACATGAAATTATACACAACCAGAAAACACATTGTCAAAAACAATCTAAACAAGATAATCATAACGTAGATAAACTATAAGTTAAGATATAATAATATTTACACTAAATAATGTGTGCGTGGTTGTAAACATGCACGGTCATGCACGAAGTTAATGAAAACGGTTTTAAAAGAGAAAATGAATAACTGCAGATCACCACACTCTTATTTAACTACGTAAATGGAGTTCGAAATTTTGTTTATTGTCCTTAACAGGGCGCTGTACGTATAGTGCATGTTAAGTGTAGAAAAAAAGGCATATAAAGTGTCGATAAAAGGCATATAGAAATGAATGATTTTAAATGCTGTCTGCTAAAGTGAGCCAACCGGGAAAATTACTGTTAAAAAATCCAATATAAATTACAATAAATTGAGTGATTCTTTTCAATTATTACAAGAAAGAAGCTCATTGATTCAAACATAATGCAAGGAAATGTTTTATGACTACCGGCAACTTCTAATTGGTTTGTTGCGTGGTTCGACGTTGAAAAGGGCGGAGCATGTGACGTCAGACTACATAACCAACCAATTAGAAGTTGCGTTCGTCATAAAAAGGGCGGAGCCAACTTCTGTTTGTCCCGTTTTCTAATTGCCTGTTTAATGAAATATGACGTATTATCTCATTTTTTGTTTGACCACCGTATTCGTATGATTATGTTGTGTTTCTGGCATTCATTACTAAAGGGCTTGCCATGTGCACGCCATGCTGGCAATACGTAAAATTTTGACATATCGAAAATTTTATACGCTTTAAAGAAGGCTGACTGACACATAGCCGGCGAGCTTAAGAGCTTAATTGAAAATCCACATCAGGAGGCGGATTAGCCATTCCCGGAATAAATACTGGATTGGTGTGTGTTTGGACACCATACGGTATCGAGTAGGATAGTCAAGGCTGTATTGACTGCCAGTCTGAGCGCATTAAAAATGGTTTTAAAAGATGGTTTATGAACAGCTGATTTTCGAACTTTTTGTTTTTCAGGAGCAAAATTAAAAAAAAACTAAAGAGTGGCTCACACTTAAAGAGACCATTACCTCTAGAAATTTCTACTTAAAATTATGATAAGACTTACCTTTTGATTGTAAAAATGATGTCTATTTTTTTTAAGTACTTTCTTAATTAAAAAAAACTTCAAAATGAATCGGTATTTGGTAGAAACTTGCAATTTCAGATAGATGTGCCACCAAACAACATGAATTGGAACTAAAGTAATAAAAAGTATACTAGTATACTCAAAAAATATCGATATATCGTTATTTAAGAGTTTCGTTTTTAGAAATTTAAAATGGCGTTGTTTGGTGACTAATAAAAGTCACTTCATTTTTAAGTTTTTTTATAATTTTAATTTCTTATTTTTAATTTTAAAAATTATTTTTAACAATCGTTGGGTGAGTCTTGACGATATTTCAACAATGTAATCCTTGGGGAAATGGTCTCTTTAAGAGTGGCTCACACTTAAGGGTATTTTCATATTGATGTCTTTCAAAATAAGCTTTTTATTAGTGTAACGAATTAAAGGTTAATCGTTTATTGGAACACCCTGTAATAAAGAATGTTTAACGGAGGTTCTCATCTCATGCTTGGGGGCGGCTGGGAGGCCATCAAGACGATGACTCCCTGCCCTCCAAGATGAGAATAACAGACAAGAGGGCTGTATCATTGTTTTAATAGAAAAACCAACGATGCAGAACTCTTGGACGTGAGAATCTTTTGAAAGTTGTTATTAGAAGGATCAACTAAGATCCTTCTTGATTGTTATAATTATTACATCTTATAGATGTTTTCATTTTAGAATTAATATAATTAATTGAAGGTCCTGGTTGTGTTCAAGAGACTTGGACAGCTGGTCCACTACAACACCCTGGTAAGATTTTACTGTCTTACCAGGTCCAGACGGGGACGGGATCGCAGCATTAGCTGCCCTTTTACATACCGTGCCCTGGGTGGCACCGGCAAACCAGAGTCTACCTAGCCTAATACCGACAATCGGATGACTTATGGGCCGACGAGAAACCCACAGTGAAATCTAATGCAAGGATTTACTGTGAAACCGGCGTGAACAAAGTACCGGCCGTACGACAAAACAAGACGTATAGTACGGTGGTGAAGTGGTGGACCCCTCACCGGAATCACCACCCTATCCTCAGTAACTTCCCCAAGAACAGACAAGACACAGTGTAGATTAAAAGAATACACTGTATTTAATATATACACTTACTATTATGCAAATATATACAGCAGCTGCTGGTCACCTTGTCCAGGAGAAGAAACACAATAAAGCAAACAATTAACAAAGATGACGATGTAGCAGGCCTCCCTGGCCTGCAGCATGATGTTATCACTTCAGGGCCTCTACACTACACTGTCCAGATTTAATGGCAGCCTTGCCATTAAATACTACCCCCAGGCTGCTCCACCTGGGGGAGGACAGTGGCTCTTCTGGTGTTCGTGTCGTCTGCCGGGCTGCCTACTACAGCAGCCTAGCAGACGACATCAGGATTTAGTCTGCTCCTTCTAATACCAAAAGGAGCCAGACTGGGTTGTCACAATAGTCATTCTTTTTATTCATTCCATTTGCATTTTTTTTTTTGCTTTCTTTAAGTGTTCAGTTGTGGTAACAAAAACATTTATAACCTCCACCACCTGCTTTCCGGTCATTTTGTAAGTTTCATGACAGTGATTGTGGCATAGAGTATGAGTTATCACCACCCCTAATTGAGGACACTGTGAGTCATATGTTCCTATAACAAAATTATTTTATTTTATTAGACTGTTGTATATGCAATAATTGTAGCAGCAATAATTTAATTTTTAAGAGTATGGTGCAGGCAACATGGCATAATTAATGTGGCCAGATAAAAGAGATTAAGTCGACATGTCGAGTTTTATAAAATGTCGACATGTTGAAAATAAAGTCGACATGTCGAGATTTAAAAAAAAATCTCGCATGTCCTTTGCAGGGCTTCGTACCTTTATAACTAGCTTTAATTACAAACTTATGTCAGTTACTTACTTTTATTCTGTTTACTTTTATTATTTTATTCTGCATGGGTTTGGGGCAATGCCTTGTATTCTTCAACATTACCATAGGCAGTTTTTAGTTTTTTAAATCACTTATATTTCTATAATTATTGCAAAAAAACTATTGCAAGGTTTGTTAATCCACGCCACATGCCTTAGTTTTTTTTTCAGTTCAATCTAATGAATGAAGTGAACTTCTGGCTGAGTAGGTCATTCAAACCACGATTGAATGCAATATCAGTTTGATTTAATTGCCTAAATCCACCTTATAAAGATGCATTTTGGATTGACAAGCTAGAACTAATCATCTGTGGTCAGCCTATGTAACTGACAGACCATAGCCCATAAGGACAATTCAAATAAAAATCTGGCATTCTGCATTGTATTTGGAAGAAAAAAATGGGATTTATCTCACCTACCAATGCGACCAAGGTTCCACATATGAGAAAACCAACAAGAAGTTTTAATCCAAACATCTTTCAGAAATAAAAATAAAAAAACTGAAAATGAAAATAAATAATCAATATTTCGTGGCCATAATTTTTTGGCGTATTGAAAACGGGTATCATGTGGTACAGAAAATATTATGTCATGTTTTAAGGCTACTGTGACACCCTGTATTTCGACTCTGCAAAAACACCAGGGTTGCTGTCCCGTGCCACAATTCTTTCCAATTCCACTCCTTCCTTTAGATCAAGGGGACCTAAAGAACAAACTAATCTTTGGGGTGTAACTATACAGGCCTAAGGTATAAAAGCCCGTGCCTCAATCAATTCGTGGTTCATTTCCTGATTTACGAAACTGGTACAATTCACTTCAAATTGTCACATAGGCAATGCAACGCCATACTTTTTATATCACCGAATGTACATTAAATATTATATCGTTCAACCACAATTCGTCTCGATTGTACTTTTATTTCTTCTCATCGCAGCTGTGAGTCTATGGAATCTGGGAGAACGTTCCCCCATCACCAAGTTGGATGCGGTCTAAGAACACAACGTTTTTTTCCAAGTCTAAGGCAGTTATTTCCGAAATAAAGAGAATTCTGGTCTGAGTCCTGTAACAGAGGCTCTACACTGTTGCTATTGAACGAAAGTGATGAATTCGAACTGATTTATGTGACGTGGCTGGTCCTTTGGCACCATCGTTTCGACCTTTTTGAACCGGTGGTGCCGTCGACTCTACTGGCGGGCCAGCCCCTGCTCCTATAGCAGCTTTTACCGGTCGAGATATTTGCTAGTCCGACCTGGTAACGGCCCACAAAAAGACCGTTTACCCTGGAACCTTCCTGTATAGTACGTGACAATGCTGATGGCCTCTAGTCCTTTTTCGTTGAGTTATTGGAGGTTCCAGGCAGAGGGACTCAGGCTGTGTCTGAGTACCTTCTGCTGGATGCTCCGTTATTTTCCGGAGCCGTAGAACTCAATAATCCGGTACACAACACTTTTGTTAAGTCAAAATAAAATATACTCTTTTACTTCGATATTATTGACATAATCAGGTTGCATACTTTACATAATGCACTCTGTTTAAGTTCTCTCTGAACTCTAACTGAACTGTCCTCACACATAAGTGCCATGGCATACTTGTTGGTCTCCTGGGAGGGGCAACTGTCACCTCAGGGCTCAATGATTGACCAACTGGGCAGATCATTGCCCTGGGCTTAGGATATTACCTAAAAAGGAAAGTTATTTTTGGGACTATTCCCAATTCTCACGGTCCGATTGGGCCACCCAAGTCTGAACATCTGTGCACCAAGGGGTGCCATACTGTCAAAAAGAAATTTTGATGAGAGTGTTCCACCTTCTGTGACTACAGGGTGTCACATTTACTAGCCTAGTAGCTCACAGTTTTGTCTATGAGAATTAGCATAAGAAAAGAAAGTTCAAAACGAAATTGAAAATAATTTCGAATAAGTTTCAAAATCTTCGTTTATCTTTTGTTAGTTACATATCTCTTCCCTAAGTTGAAAATTACTATGATTATATAATAAGAAAGATTTTACCTTACAGTATGATAGGTGATTTGGGCTTTAAAGTGCTGTGTGAAGTGTTATCAAGTTTTGAACGTGCAATCTTTTATACATCTATTTGAAAATAGGAGACAAAACGCATGTATTATAGTTTTATATCATACATATCATATAAAGTAATTGTTGACGTCCCATGCTAGATTAGTGACGACAGAAGAAGAAGAAAAGGCCCATCTGTTTGGCTTAGCACCCATAGCATATGGTTTGGCAAATATTTTTTGTAGCAATCTTCTGCCTAGACACATTGCATTTATAATGAAGTGCAGTGCACTTAAAAGTTTAACTATACCTAATAAAACTTTAACTACTCTGCCAAATTACAGTTTGGACTAATAATTGCAGAGTGCAAATAGTACATGCATTGAGGTTAAAATAATGCGAACCTACATGAAGGTACCTACCTATACATAAGAAAGACATGTCTTCAATGAAATCATCTTTAAATTACAAATTTAAATAAAGTTTTGAAGAACTCACTTTAATCATATTTAAAATCACTTAATATACATTAAGTGTACAAAACAGTAAAAGATTGTGAAAAATAGGGAATATTACTTCAAGAAATAAACTTTCCACATTTGCAAAATGTTGACTAAAATGCTGATTTTGAAATGAAAACTCTTTCAAATAATTTTTTTCATGAAACAGAAATGGCAAAAAGTATTATTGTAGCTGGAGGGATATATCCTCCGGCTGCAATAATACTATGTGATGACGTAAATTGAGTTCAACATGTTTTATGTTGTTCTTAACAGGGTTCTAATGTATTATCTGAAAAGTGTAGGTAATACGTTGTACACACGAGTTAAATGAATTCAAATTAAATGTGTTCAGGTGAATTATACGGAATCCAATTAAGGGCATGAACTAAATAAAAATTGACTTTATTATTAATATTTTAAATTGAAATACTAAATCAATATTTTGTCAATAGTTTCTATATTATATTTAAGTATTAACTTAATATTTTCAGATTATTAACTGAATAATTTGAATTCGACATATTGTTTGTTTGCCCTTCACAGGGCTCTGTAGAACACGTTTATTATTTAAATGCATTTAAATTATCAGGTGTGTGCTAGATATAAGGCAAGAGGAAATAAAACGTTTAAATGCTGTCTGCTAGAATGATCCAACAGGAGAAAATTGTTAAAAAAAATTAATATAATTTGCTTGGTCAGTCTGTATGTCTGTAACGCTGTGACCTCATAGATCGAATCACAAAAGTATTCACTAGCGTAGTAGCAAGGGGAGGTGGTCCGCCCTCGGCGGCACTTTTTTGGGGCGGCACGAACGAAAAGAAAAGTTTTTTTCGCATCCGGATAGTAGAAGGAGCTTTATAAAACTCTTTTAAGATGGCCCAAGAAGAAATTAGAAATATTTGTCGCTCACTGCGCTCACAGAATGTATTCTGCAATCCAGCATTATGTATTTAAGTCTGTACTGGTTTATTTTATAACTTCATAATTAATACAAAATTATATAAACCATTTCAATCACTGGTTATCGATAATATCGTTTGGCCCCTCCCAGACCAGAATCTTGGTTGCACCACGGATGTGTATTGTGTTGTTTTTTTGTAAGGGAGGGGCGGCAAACTCCAGGGCGGCACAAACTTTAGAGACGCCACTGCATCATTTCACAATTTGCAGAACACAACAACGTTACCAGGTCACGTGAAGCCAGTTATGGGTGTACAACAATGGCGTGGTTTCAATTAAACTAACGTATTTGAGGTGCCATGCATATTTTTGCGTGAATTTCTGTTCCTCCTATTTTAACCAACTCCCCCATAAATGACGTCACAAAAACCATTTTCATAGATGTAAATGGATGTGGTTTTCTCGAGTGTTATACCTACTACACACCTGATAATTTAAATGCATTTAAATAATAAATGTGTTCTACAGAGCCCTGTGAAGGGCAAGCAAACAATATATCGATTTCAATTTATTCAGTTAATAATCTTGAAAATAATGAGTTAAATATAACTTAAATATAATATAGAAGCTATTGACAAAAAATTTAGTATTTCAATTTAAAATATAAATAATAAAGTCAATTTTTATTTGGTTAATGTCTTTAACTCTAGTCCATATAATTCACCTAAACACATTTAGTTTGAATTCATTTAACTCATGTGTGTACAAGGTATAAGACTTCCTAAAATATTTCCTTTTTGCCTTCAGCTGTTCTTTCTCCTTGCTACAATTGTCTATTTTTGTAAAATGTAAAATTCAGTTTTTGTTAATAAAGTTAGTTACTGTT
The DNA here is from genome assembly GCA_036925085.1 of Brachycybe producta. Classification (NCBI taxonomy): domain Eukaryota; kingdom Metazoa; phylum Arthropoda; class Diplopoda; order Playtdesmida; family Andrognathidae; genus Brachycybe; species Brachycybe producta. The sequence goes on from JAUPFP010000066.1 coordinate 425,170, forward strand.
CTAGTTCTCCATTGAGTGGTTGTGTGTTCTTGGGAATCATTTTTATATTTTCTAAAAGTCTGAATATTTAGTACTCTACTTTTGTGATCAACCTAACTCATAACCACCACAAATACCTTTAGGACCATGGTCACTTGGACGTGGTGGGTAAGAATATTTTTCAAACTTCAAAAAATTGGCACTTCTTCGCCTGTAAAATTTCATCTATGGTTTTTACATCACTGGAAAGGAAATTAATGAATTTTCACATAGCATAAGTAGTTTTTTGTAGGTGGACCACAGGGCAAAAATCGGGGTCAAAAGTCACCCAAATTGCTTTTTTCAAAGTTTAGGCTAATGTTCTATTATGTTGCAGTCACATATTTTAATCAAAGTAATAGTCCCACATACTAGAGTAGACCCAGTGCATAACTGCGAAAAAATACGAACCCTAACTTTAGACCCCAGTGCATAACTGCAAAAAATACGAACCCTAACCTTTGACCCCAACACGGCCTAAAACGGGTTCAAATTTGACCAAAATGCTAAAAATTGAACATGTACTTTGACACCCTAAATTTCAATATTATGAAAGATGATTAAAAACTTCTTTCTCCCCACTGTTAAGACATTTATTTTGAGCTATCAACCATTGTTCTATCTTTAGTAGTTTTGGAGTTAGCATTTTTTACATTTGCATCATTTTCAGCAAAACAGTGAAACTTCGAAGGGCCAATTCTCCAAAAATTATGGCCTGATTTAAAAACCAAAAAAGTTAGAGCATTTTTTATGTTCTAGTTGTGTTGTGATTTTACATTAATATCTGAGATGACTGAGCAACACCTTTCGGTGAATTAGTGTGGAATAGCTCTATAGCAACTTTAATGAAACTTACTACTTCAAATATTTAAGCGGCAGTCACACTAGGCTGGTTTACAAGCTGCTGGTTGCTGCTGGCTATTAGCAGCAACAGTAAGCAGCAGCTGCTTTGGGTTCACACTTGTCCAGTCACTGCTGGTATTAGCAGTGCAAGTCATCCAATTACCGTCTTGCAAAAACACAAACTAACAACAACCAACCCAAGCAGTAGAGTTTCAACTACCACTAGTGCCACTACTAGCAACAACAAGTTCACACTAGATGGCAGCAGCAGGAAGGGAGTCACATGACCAGCTGGTAGCTGCTAAAGTTGGACATGTCCAACTTCACCAGCCGCTGTTAAAATCACTAGCATGCTGGGAAAAGCATCTGCTGGTAGCAGTTCAGACTATGCTGCTAGAGCGCTACAACCAGCCAGCAGCAACCAGCGGCTGGGAAATCAGCCTAGTGTGACTGCGGCATTACTCATTCTTGAAAGCAACAGCCAATGCAACAAAGATATTGTGAAACAAAGATGGTGTCCTCCTTTGTGCCGAGAAAAGTTGCAGCTTTAAACATAATGGCTAATAACTTAATAAGTAATTCCTAATTGTCAATTAAACATACCTTTATAAAATTCTATCAGAAACAATTCCCTTTCAGCTGACCACACGTTGTGTTGGGAGACATTTTTCTTCTTTCTCCTCTTCATTAGTTAAAATAGTCCTGTGATTATACAAACCATTTTATCGGCTGTTGGCTGAAATGGTTGCTTGAAAACAGAACCAAGTTGTATTTGAAAATTCTGTTGCTTTCAATTTGTAAACAATTCGGTTTGTTGCTCCTATGGCAGACATTTCAACTTTCATAAAACTGTAACACCCTGTAAATCGTGATCCCGCCAAAACCATAGCCTGGGGGGTAAACAACTCTCAACCGTCCCTCCCTCCTCTCTGACTCACCTTTCTGACTCATGCCCAAGCGGCGGATTGATACATAAAGGACCATGGTCACTTGGACCTGGTTACACCTCGCAGGTGTACACAGGTCCAAGGTATAAAAGGACCATGTTCCTCTTTGTTCCTAAGTTCTTTCCTTTGCCTGTTTTTGAGATACATTCCAAATCATGGGCCTGAGGATTTCCAGTTAGTATATTACTATTCACCCTTGTATCTGTACTTCTTACAAGGAATGAATAAAAGTGTTGTAACAAGAAGTAGCGTTGTCTCTATGTCTTTATGTTAATAACTTCTCTTCAGAGGCCGGAGGTTTCATAGGGCAGGAGCTATACGATTCTCAGCAGCTACAACATCTTCTCTAGTCGGAATACCGATGGAGAAGATGTATATCAGCATCAACCGGAAGAGAGAGAGATGGCCGCCACTCTCCTGCATCGGTTACACCCCCATGCAGAAGAGTGACTACAATCTATCTCCACCCAGCTCTCTCTACAGCTCGGATCTTCTCTGTGCAGGTGTCATACTGCTCAGAGAAGAAACGAAAAGTAGAAAATGTCATCTAAAGGTTGGTAATAAAATATTGGTTGATGTCAAAAGCTCACAAAACAATAGAGCATCAAGCCTATGTTGGTCTTAAGTTGCTGAATTGTTGCTAAGTGCACTTAACTACTTATGGAAATAAAAAGATTTGATTGCAATCGCTTTTTTTTGTCTTACTTGTTTCCACTTTTTAGTTCTGATAATCGACGTTCTACTGTATATTGTTTTTCAGGAGCAAAATTAAAGAAAACTATATATAAATGTATTTTCATGTTGATATCTTTCAAATTAAGCTTTTTATATAAGCGACCCAACATTTAAGCAAATGATGCACTAGCAGTCTTTAGTTTTTCAGCTATAAAAAGTTTATTTTGAAAGATCTGAACATTAAAATATTAAGTGATTTCGCTACTGTTATACATTCTAAGACACTTTTCTAGTTTCTTAATGAAATTATCAAACCTTATTACATGACAAAATTGATGGTAAACCGGTTTATTTTGCATTCAGAGTACAGAAAATCGTAAATTTAACGAGTTTAACAATGTTTACGCCAATTAAAATTAAACAGTTAATAATTATATAAACATTGCAATGTCATTCTTTTTAGCTAGTCGCGAACTATGGTGCGCAGCACCACCTAGAAGAACACTTCGTTGTATGCATCGTATGAAATCAAATGGTCCGACGTCCACTATAAGGGCAGGCAAGTGTGCCCAACCAGGCCTGGACTGGCCCGGCCGGCTGACCGGCGATCGCCGGTCAATTGGGGGCCAAATGCTGAAGGTTTATAAGGGGCAAATCGTTGGTTATTTTGGGGCTGGGGCCAACACAATTTCATAGCTGGTGGGGCCAACCACTAGCCAGTCCGGCCCTGTGCCCAACACTAAAATTTCGTTCGCCCCACCCTTTTATGACATCAGACTAAGTAAGAAACCAATTAGCAATTGATGGCGCTCATAAAAGGGCGGTGCTAACAAAATTTTAGTACTGGGCACACTTGCCTGTCTATAAGGCAATGTGCCATGTTGCTCAAAACTGGCTTGTTGAACGTCCATGCCAGAAGTCTCAAGGAGAACCGAAAAGAACGTTTTCATTTTTACGTGCAGCTGTGCGCCTGTGTGTTAGATGGTTAGACGGAAGGAACCAGGAGAAAAATGCACTCACGTGACATTCAGAAACCACTCGTGTGTCTTTGTTTCAGGGTTGGCAAAGTTTTTTCCAGGGGTAGTATTTACCAGATATTACCACGGTATTTACCGTCTAGGAATAATGGCTTTTTCCCAGTTTTAGACAATTTCAATTTTTTAAGCCAGTTTTTTCCTTACACAGTGTGCTTTTGCACATAACTTCCTTTCCATACAGTGGATTTTCCATGTCCACTGCAATGTTTTTCAAAGTGATCATAAATAGGATCTGTTGGTCATCTGTCCCTGTTCATTTTTTTGTGATTTAAGCAAAAATAGCTGTACATAAAATGTCACTTTAATAAAATAATATTAACACTAGCTTATAGTACTAGACGAAAAGAGCATAATAGTAGTTTTTCCCCGGTTTTAGTGGTAGAAACCGGTTGTAACCGGTATTTACCAGTGCCCTGTCTTTTACCTGTTTTTTTCTGGGAATTTGCCAATCCTGCTTTGTTTGCCAGCATACCTCGTTATAAACAACAACACCACGAGTTCATTTGTATTATGAAGCGTGAACGTTTATGTTATCTTCAACACTTGGTGAAGTCGGGGCGGCGCGAGTTTATATGGGCAGAGTTTCAGATGATCTGTTCCACACGGCAGTTCGGGGCGGCGCGGCGCGGTGCTGCGCGCCATAGTGGGCGACTAGTTATATTCATGCCATTTGTATTTTTGTTGACATTCTTTCAGTGTTCATTCTCGTTCGCATTCACATTTATAACTACCATCTGCAGTTTGACGGCACACTCCGTTAACTCTGTAATATCGATATTGTTTAGTACAGTGATTGTGGCATAGATAATGAACCACCCCCGTCCTATTTAGAGGACAAAGAGGGTTATGTGTTCCTATAACAAAATAATTTTGTTTTATTAGATTGTTGTATATGAAAAGGACGATTTTTAGTGAATAATTTAACGAATTTAAACCTTTGTTAAAAATGACTAATTAATCAAAATTTAAATCGCAATTTAAATCTGTTTTTATTAGTTATAAATCAACGTGATTTAAATCTTATTTAAATCACGATTTAATGAAATAATTGGCAACACCATAAAATTCAAGTGAATACAGATTAAATTTCGGAATTTCTTTTTCTTTAGAATTTTATGGAGCCTTGTTGAGGACATGGAATATATTTTTTTTATTTCGTCCGGACGAGATACTAAACAACTGCCATGCCAAGCCCATTTGTAAGGGGTCAGGATAAAAAACATGAACGGATGAACATTGGGTGTAACTCTAAAACCCAACACAAAATGCACATAGAATTGGATGCGCACTATATTAATATGGATGAACACAATTTTTAAAGGGATGAATGAACATGGTTTTACGGGGGATGAGCGTGGTTTTATGGTGAATATGGTTCATCTTCCATAAATTCATGTTTAGCCCCCTTAAAACCATGTTCATCCTTTTATTTCTATCTGTTCATTCCTTTAAGATTTGTGTTAATCCATATTAATATAGTATTCATCCATTTCTGTATGCATTCTCTGTTCGGTTTTAGTTACACCCAATGTTCATCCCGTTCATTCGTTCATCTTTTTATCCTAACCCTTTATAATAACAAAGAGTATTCAAATAAATTTGGCATTCTACGTTGTATTTGTGAAAAATTGAATTTAACTCACCTCCCAATGCGACCAAGGTTCCAAATATGAGAAAACCAACGAGAAATTTAAATCCAAACATCTTTCAAAAATTGAAAACACAACTGAAAAAGAAATTGCATATACGGTAATTAAGATAATTTCGTGGCCTTTTTGACGCATTAGTATTAGGGACTTAGCGAAATTTCGTACGAATTAAATTTATTTACGAAATCCATTATTTTTACGTCATTTTCGGCTGATTTCGTTACAACACAAAGATTTCGTACGAAGTAAGGCATTTCTTTACGAAATTATAAAATTATTTCGTAGTTGGATTTCGTAGAAACGAAATAAATGCGCATGCGCAGAAGCGGTTTAACGCCGTTTGAGAAACTTGAAAACGACGCCATTTTCCCACCGCTTCGATAGAAAACGACGTCATTTTAAAAAGAATAACCATCCCTACATGAAAGATTTCCGATTAAAGCAAGAATATTAAATGCAAAGAACAATAAAAATTAAAAAAAATCTACGTTTAGCGGCGATTAATTAGTCAAAATGACCAAACAAATCGCCGTATAAAGTGAATGATTTCGTTTTCAGGTTGCTTCGCTAACTAAAATTACGAAATTGAAACGAAAACGAAATCACTTAATTTAAATATATAAATTTCGTACGAAATTTCGCTAAGTCCCTATTAAAAACCTTAGCATTAATGAGTTCGGTTAGATTTTAGCATGAATGAGTAAAAGAAATTTTAAAATGAAATTGAAAAGGATTTCAATTAAGTTTCTCAACATCTTCGTTTATCTTTTCCAAGTTAAATATTTCTTTACTAACAATGGAAGTCTACAGTTTGTCAGTCACCGACTCTGATTAAACCTTTTTTGGGTGAATTTACACCCCAAATATATTAAGACACTTGTCTTGGTATTTCGTCCAATGGGTTCTGGTTTCCGAGATAATCACGATTTTATTGAAGTTAAAATTGACAATTCTTTTTATTTTTGAAAACTATCAGAAAAATGCCAAATTCTTACATAAAACGCGATTTTAACTCGCACTCGCATTTTTCTCTAAAATCAACCTAAAAAGAGAGAAATTAAGGGAAAGTTATGGTTCGACTGTTCTATACATAGCATCCAAATCATTAGGTTCTATTGATAAATTTAAATAGTTTGCAATACGATTTGACATATAGGCCTATATACCTATCTTATGTTCTTTATAACACAATACTCATTGAAGGCTATAGACTCTATATAGTGTAACATGCCGTTTCCGTACGGTTAGCAGAGAGATCTCTGTTCGCCATTCGAAAGTGTCGATTGGATGTTGATGATTAAGTCTTTTGGTCGATTGGCTCCTGTGTTGAATACTTAACCACCAGGGACACAAGGGTCGGTACTTCAGGAGTCCAGAGGTAGAAAATAGTATAGATATGTCTTCTTACACGTGGCTGTTGGAGGCTTCCTTCTCTGCTGGTCGAATCATTGACTGAGTGGCGGCTGTAATCCCAGTCCCACTCTCATAAAATAACTGAATCCACACATATATTTATATATTTACAACGATATTTATTCAATAAACAGCGAGACGCCGTGGATTGAGATATCAGTGGTGTGTCAAGTTCGTAGCTTTAACCAGCCTGATTCTCAATCCGAGCAGTCCTGCTTATATACTCTTAATACATTGTTAAACAAAGGTGCCAGGCCAGGTGTGTCCAAGTCTCTTGGACACAACCAGGACCTTCAATTAATTATAACAATCTAAAAACGAAAACATCTATAAGATGTAACAAAATATAACAATAAAATCCAATTAACAATTCAAACGAAAAGGACTTCTTCATCTTTTTCGTTACACTTGACTGGAGTTTCACTGGCTAAAAGTTCTATATCATCAATTCTTCTAGGAACTATCTTATAAGAATTGACTATACGATTCTTTTGCCGTCTTTTACTCATCCTGGGGGGTAGGGAGGTATCGTCTGGATATCTCCCAACCACCCCTAAGCATGAGGTGAAACCCGTCCTATAAGGTTAACTTAAAAACTACAGGGTGATTAAAATAACCAACGAATTCTGAACAATGAATTCGTTAAAATAGATTGCATGAAAATGTGGTTTACAATGTTAGCTTCGTTCTTTTGGAAGAAAATAAGCCTATAGAAATCGTCCTAATATGCGCTTTGTCTCATAACGGCAATGGTTAACTCAAACATTCTATTTTTCAAACAGTTCAATTCAACTCAGTACAACCTCCCGATCACAAATGATTGTCATTCAGGTAAAACAAGACATCATTGTTAAATTGAAATCCTCCTAACAAAAAACTTGTCAACTGGAAGATAATTCCATAGTCTAATAACATTTGGGAGAAGGAAGACCTATAATAAGGTGGAAAAGCAATAAACAAATTTGAGAAAAATAATTTATATTGAAAATATTATTTACAGAGAGAAGAAAGATATTTATCATAAAAACATTAAAAATATTGTTTGTAATAGGGGGGGGGGAACATTTTATGAGCGACATAGTTGTAAACCTATGCTATATAAACCCGCTCTAATTGTAAACCTAATTATTAAGCCTCTAACCAGGAGAATATGTAAACTGTAATTTCCTTAATATTTCATTCCTGTTCGATTTAGAGAAAAATACAAGAATAAAAATGTTTTTAAAAATCGCTTTTTACTAAGAATTTGGCATTTTTTTTCTGATAGAATTGAAGATTTTTTTTTTATCTTCAATTTTAACAGTAAAACTGTCATAACTGTCACGGCCCATTGCACGAAATACCAAGACATGTGTCACCCAAAAAAAAATGTTTCATCAGAATCGGTGACTGACACGCTGCAGGGACTCCCCTTCTAAGTTAAAGTTACTATATGGCACGAAGATTTTACCTTACGTTGTGATAGGTGAATTGGGCTTTTAAACACAGAGCGAAGTGTTATAACATAACTTTTATCAGGTTTTGAACGCGACACCCTCTTATATATATGCAGGCAAGTGTGCCCAGCACTAACATTTCGTTTGCCCCGTTCTTTTATGAGCGTCATCAATTTCTAATTGGTTTGTATTTTGGTCTGATGCGAAATGCCTCGCCCTTTTCAATTTCTAATTGGTTGATATTTGGTTTGACGCTCATAAAAGGGCGGATCAAACGAAAAGTTAGTGCTGGGCACACTTGGCTTTTATATTTCTTTGAAAATAGGGTGCAATAGATGTTTTTTTTTTCTTCAAAAAAGCGCATAAATTATAGTTTTATACGTCAGAATATATATCGCGAAAAGAAAATGTTGATGTCACTTGCTATAGCTTAGTGATGAATCTGATGATAGACGAAAAAAAGGCCCATCTGTTTGGCTTAACCACCCATAGCATATGGTGATGTTTTTTCCCCACGAGTTTGGAGACCATTTTTTTGTAATAATTTTCTTCTTGTAGGATGTACGTATTGAATAAAAGGGTAAAATGGCGTGTAATATGATTCAAAATAAATATTACAATATAAAATAAGTAAAATGATATAATTTTCTGAGCAAAGCTTTAAAAAAAAAATTGGAAAAATAATAGTGGGTTTTACACTGGTTTTGTAGCCATTTTTCTGTGGCAATTATTCTCCCTACAGACGCATTGTATTTAGAATGAAATGCAGTACACATTAAAGTTTAAACTTTTATTAAACTATATTTTAAACTATTTTACTATTAATTTAAAGTATTCACAAATAAATTAAAGATGAATAAAAATTACATTCAAGACTGCGAAATTTCGTACGAAATAAATTCATTTACGAAATGCTGGCTATTGATGTCACTTCCGCCTCATTTCGTAAAGATTTTATACGAAATGATCATTCAAAGTATTTCATTTGAAACGAAATATATGCACATGTGCAGAACCGTTTTACAACGTTTGATTCAATGGAAAAGGACGCCATTTTGTCGATCACTTCAATTGGAAAATAGAGAGAGAGTTAACGAAATTTCCTACGAAATTATTTTATTTACGAAATGATAGATTTTGCCGTCACTTTCGGCGCATTTCGTTGTAAAATAAAGATTTCGTACGAAATGATTACTAAAATTACGAAATCCAACTTCGAAATTATTCAATAATTTTGTAGTTGGATTTCGTAGAAACGAAATAAACGCGCGCATGCGCAGAAGCGGTTTAACGCCGTTTGAGAAACTTGAAAACGACGGCATTTTTCCACCGCTTCGATGGAAAACGACGTCGTTTTAAAAAGAATAACCAACCCTACATGAAAGATTTCCGATTAAAGCAAGAATATTAAGTGCAAAGAACAATACAAATTAAAAAATCTACGTTTAGTGGCGATTAATTAGTCAAAAATGACCACACAAATCGCCTTATAAGTTGAATGTTTTCGAAAACGAAAACGAAATCACTTAATATAAATATATACATTTCGTGAAACTTAAATTCGTACGAAATTTTGCTAACTCTCTAATAATTCTGATTACAAAAAAATAGCAAGCCGTATGAGGGTTATGCCGCATACAGACCAAACTTAATGTCTGCGAATCGCCAAAAGACACTAAACCGTATGAAAAGAGAAAACAAAAAAGTGGTTTTAGGGCAAGTGTCTTTAGGGAAAATGTATTTATCCCTGAATTCACATGGACACCAATGGAAGCGTTCATACGGCGATACTTGTGGGATACAGTATCGGGATACAGTATCGCGATACGGGTTTTTAGTATCCCATGAACCTCGGCCTCCGGCGATTTTTTGTAAAGCTCAATTGACAAACAAAATGTCGTCACCCACTTGTGAGTCCTGTAGCACATGAGTACCCAATATTTTTATTCCCGGATGCGTGTATCACATACACGTCATACACATATCTCTTTTGAAAGAAACCTTTGCTGCCAGCTGGAGGATATACTGTATATCCTCCAGCTGCAATAATACTATGTAACTGCGTACATGGAGTTCGACATGTTGTGTTGTCCTTAACAGGGCACTGTAGGTGTAGTGTCTGTAAAGTGCAGATAAAAGGCATATAGAAATGAAACATTTTAAATGCTGTCTGTTCTCTGAACACTGTTAAAAAAATTCAATATAAATTACAATAAATTGAGTGAAAATAATATTAATAAAAAACCATGAAATTAATTGGGATTCTCCTCAATTATTACAAAAAAAAAAAGCACATTAATTCAAACATAATACAAGGAAATGTTTTATTAACACACGATGTGATATATGGGTGACCTTTCATATTCATAAAATCATATGCAAATTTATTAATGAAAAAAAATCCGTTGGCCTCAAGTTTTTATTGTTGTTTGTGTTGGTTTCGTCTGGTAGCCAGTTAGTTTTTTTTCTGTTGTTTTGTTTTTAGTTTTTTGTGTTTTAAGTTTTGGATTTTACTTGAGGTGGAACGAATTCTAAATTTTCTCGAATCCGAAACCGAATCCTGAAAGGTTCGCCAATCTCTCTCCAATCAGTCATATAAAGAATCTTATATTATTCATTAAGAGGCTAGATACATCGTTTAGTTCAAAATTTCTCCGAATGTAGGCGCTGCGATCGTTGTTGATTGAAAAACGGTTTTTTAACGTTTTTTCTCCCGGTTCGAAGTCACATAATAATTAATAGAAAAATAATTTCGCGTGCTAACCTTATAAAAAGAAAACATTGACAAGCCAGTAGGTTAATGCACGTAATAATTATTTTGTTATTGTTCTGAGTTGTTTTTAACGGGAGTTCTTCAAATGTTTGGGTGACGTTTTTTTGCTCCTATGGGACTTAACATGGAGTTAAAAAAACGTAAGATTTTAAATGTTATTTAAAAATAGAAAGCCCTTTTAAAATTTAGAAAAAGGATTAACCCTGAGGACAATAAACACGTGTAAGTACGTGCTAATTTTTCTGATTGCTGTAAATCATTTTTAATGAGAGTTCTCTTAACTTTTGTTGGACGGTGTTTTAGTCCTATGGGACTTAACATGGAGTTAAAAAACGTACGATTTTAAACGTTATTAAAAAATAGAATCACCTTTTCAAAATTTATAAAACCGAAACATCGTGAAGCCAATACATGAATGTATGTGCTAATTATTTTGTTATTGTTCTAAATCAGTTTTAACGAGAGTTTTTCAAATGTTTGTGGGACGGTTTTTGATCCTATGGGATTTAACATGGGGTTGAAAAAAACGAACGACTTTGAACGTTGTTTAAAAATAGAAAGACCTTTTCAAAAATTATATAAATCGAGCACGTGAAGAATAATACTTTTTATTGCATTTTGCACTTTACTGTATTTTAATTGAGCGATTGTGAAGCGATTTCTTGCAGTTTTAGTAACACCATATAAGAACACTCATTTGTCTCGTTGTCGTCTGCTCAAAACAACAAGATGGACGTGGATCTAGGCTCTTAATGTGACCGGGTGGTCACTAAAAACTTAACTGAAATACAATATTGGTAATTTATTGTTTTTTGAAACTCATTAGGTGGTGCAGCTTTATGAGCATCTGTCCTAATTCATTTTTGGTAGTTGGTGACCTAAGGTGACCAACTCCTTTCTTTGTTTTTTTTAGTTGTTTATTGTTGTGGGCTGTTATGACAACTTGCTGGAATTGTTTGAATTCAAACATACATATAATTTTAGTTGATTGTTGTAACAGTCATATTCAAGATTAGCAAGCTTATTGTTTTTTTTAGTGACAGTTAATTTTTAAATACAAAATAATGCCTATAAAAGGGTAAATCCTGGAGATAAGAGTGTGGTTGTAAACGTTGTTGTCGTACTAAAATGTTAAAATGTATCAATCCGGGCAGTTTAACTCCTGGTGGAGACCAGGGTGGGAATGCACCCAGGAAGTATGTGTTTGAAGACTTAGGCCTATATGTTTTGTACTGTATGTGAATGGCAAAGACAAATAGCTAAGTATGATGTTTTTATGTATTTGAAAATTGAAGGCATAGCCCTCACCTACTGTGACTACTAATGTTTTGGTACTTGTGCATATGGAAGACAAGGCTCTAATAAAGTGATGCAACTACAGATGTGTGATGTTATTACTACGGAATTTTTATTTATATATGTGACTCCCGTCACATTAAGATACAAATAAATGAAATAATATTAATTAATAAATTATCAATAATAAACAACACAGTGTGGCACGCTTGGTCGCCACAAGGTGATATTGGTGATCCGGATACCACCGAAATTGCAACAATCGCCGTTTTTTATTGTTAGTGAACGCTTCTAATGGACGTCAATGGAATTAAAACTAATTTTACCAAAGTTTTTAACAGTTTTTTTAGGTTAGGATTCGAAAGATTCGAAAGACGAAAAAAGTGCGAAGATTCGAGTTTTCGAATCTCGAATATTTTTCAAGACTCGCGTGTTTCGAGGATTCGAATGTCCCATCCCTAATTTTTACCTGTTTGGAAAAAAAAGGTTAATTATGAGATCCTCCTCCTACAGTGTTATTGTATCGAGCACAATGTTTGGTGTCCTTGTATACTGTGTTTTATTTTTAATTTCCGTTATTGTCTCACATTACACTTTTAAAATTTTTAAATCTTACTTCCCAGTCCATCTAGCTGAGTGGATATCAAATTTCTTTTCTTCAATTTGTTTCTTTCTAGCACTTTGTTTTGAACACCTGCATATGTTTTGATATTATTATTGTTACTATTAATACGAGCGTATTACTGATTCTTTCTAATTATTTTTCTTTTTAGTTTTTGTTTCATTTTGATTTTTTTTAATTTGTCTTAAACTAATGTTAAGTGTTTTAGGTTTCATATGTCAATGCCTTATAAGTTATAACACGTATATCAAATATTGAATCATACTGATTTTCTTCATGTTGATAGCCTCTTGAGACTAAATAACCCAGTAGAAGTTAACAAAAAAACAATGCACTAAAATTAACGATGGTGATTGGATAGTTAAGGAAATATGACGTCAGAATATCATTTGATAAAGGTGTCATTCCGTAGGACTCAGTAGAATTTAAAAACGGTCAAAGCGAAACCTGTTATAAATACATGACAGTAATATATTAACTCATTTTTTGTTTGACCACCACATTCGTATGATTACATTATGTTGCGTTTCTGGCATTCATTAATAAAGGGCTTGCCATGTGCACGCCATGCTGGCAATATGTAAAATTTTGACATATTGAAAATTTTATATGCTTTAAAGAAGGCTGACATATAGCTGGCGAACTTAAGAGCTTAATTAGAAATCCACCTCAGGAGGCGGATTAGCCAATTCCCGAATTAAATACTGGAGTGGTGTGTGTTAGGACATCATACGGTATCGAGTAGGTTAGTCAAGGCTGTATTGAGTGCCAGTCTGAACGCATTAAAAATGGTTATAAAAGATGGTTTATAAACAGCTTTCAGGAGCAAAATTAACAAAGAAAACTAAAGAGTGGCTCTCACTTAAAAAGACCATTACCCGTAGAAATTTCTACTTAAAATTATGAAGAGACTTTCCTTGTGATTGTAAAAATGATGTCTATTTTTTTGAAAAGTACCTTCTTAATTTAAAAAAAAAAACTTCAAAATGAATCTGTATTTTTTAGAAACTTGCAATTTCAGATAGATGTGCCACCAAACAACATGAATCGGAACTAAACCAATAAAACGTATACTAGTATACTCGAAAAATATCTATATATTGATATTTAAGCCTTTTGCCTGTGTTACCTCATTACTTTTAATTCACTATTCAAATACATGTATTTCTATTCAGTTCAAAGTATTATGGATTATTGGAATTATCCCACCATTATGCCACGTGGCTCTCGAGTTGATGTGAAAGTTGTATTGAGTTTAATATGACTGGGGAATACACGTATTTGATTAAGGAATTATGGAAATGTGAAATGACAACATTTGCCACTAAATTGAGGGCGAGACTTTCGTTTTTAGAAATTTAAAATGGCGTTGTTTGGCGACTAATAAAAGTTACTTAATTTTAAATTTTTTTTTTTATAATTTTAATGTCTTATTTTTAATTTTAAAAATTATTTTTAGCAATTGTTGGGTAAGTCTCAACGATATTTCAACAACGAAATTCTTGGGGGAAATGGTCTCTTTAAGAGTGGCTCATACTTAAGGGTATTTTCATATTGATGTCTTTCAGAATAAGCTTTTATTAGCCACTCAACTTTATGAAGATGATGCAAGCAGATATTATTAATTTTTTCTATAAAAAGGTTTATTTAACATTAAAATATTAGCTACTTTTCTAGTTTTTAAAACACTTTCTAGTTTCTCTTCATTTTGCTCTTGTAAGACAGAATAAAGTGTTCAGTAATCAGTTGTTCGAAAACCATCTTAATGAAATTATTATCAAATCTTATTGCATGACAAAATTTATGGTGAAACCTGTTTATTTGGCATTCAAGAGTGCAAAGAAAATAGTTAAATTACAGAATTTATTTCATTTGCATTTTTTTTTTGCTTTCTTTAAGTGTTCAGTTGTGGTAACAATGACATTCATAACCTCCACCACCTGATTTCCGACACACTCCGGTCATTTTGTAAGTTCCATGACAGTGATTGTGGCATAGAGTATGAGTCATCACCACCCCTAATTGAGGACAATTTGAGTCATATGTTCCTATAACAAAATTATTTTATTAGACTGTTGTATATGAAAAGGACAATTTTTAGTAAATAATTCTATACGTATTGAATATCTTTGTTACAAATTACTTTAATTAATCAAAATAAACACCAGTATGTACATTCACTACAGACGGTAGATAATTGATGATGATTGACAATTCAGAACTTTTTTCGGCTGTAGGAAGTACTAGCATTACGGGACTTTCTCTGACAGGCATGTAAAGACAGGGAGATACAGTCGTTTGCCCCGCCCTTTTATGAGCGTCAGACAAAATATCAATCAATTGAAAATTGAAAAGGGCGGGGCATGTGACGTCAGACCACATAACAAACCAATTACAAGTTGCTTGTCTTCATAAAATGGGCAGAGCAAACAACTGTATCTTAAAGTCTTTACTTGCCTAAGTCAAACCTTATAGAATGGCAAAATGACTGGGAGTTAACAAGCAAAGGCAGGAAGACTTTCCTATGGATTCTTAAAGGGGCATTCAAAGGTCATATATTCACTGGGGAAGTTGTTCAAATACTGACGGGTCATGGAGTTTTTAGAGGATACTTAAATAGAATCGGCATTCTGGAAGACGGAGGAAGTGGTCTTTGCGCATGTACACTGTACATTGGGGGAAGATACAGTTGACCACGTTCTGTGGAATTGTCCGATTGAGGTAAGAACCAGGGGCGTAGCTAGGCAACCGCAAGACTCGCGGGGAGGGGGGGGGGGGCGCAAAAACGAAATGAAAGTTATGTATTTTCAAAAATAATTGAATAAATTAAGCGAGTGATTCAGAATCGCTCAACTGACTTCTTCAACATTACCACAGGCAGTTTTTAGCTTTTTGAATCACTTGTACATCTATAATTATTGCAAGGTTTGTCAATCCATGCCACATGGCCACAGTTCAATCTAATTAATGAACTGGACTTCTGACTGAATAGGTCATTCAAACTACGATTGACGCAATATCAGTTTGATTTAATTGCATAAATTTAACTGCTGCCCCCTTAGAAACGATGCATTTTTTATTGACAAGCCAGAACTGACCATATGTGGTCAGCCTATGCAACTGACAGACCAAGCCCATAAGTAATGTAACAAGGACAATTCAAATAAAAATCTGGCATTCTACATTGCGTTTTGAAAAAAAAAAATGGAATTTAACTCACCTCCCAATGCGACCAAGGTTCCAAATATGAGAAAACCGACGAGAAATTTAAATCCAAACATCTTTCAAAAATTGAAAACGCAACTGAAAAAGAAATTGCATTTCCGGTAATTAAGATAATTTCGTGCCCTTTTTGACGCATTAGTATTAGGGACTTAGCGAAATTTCGTACGAATTAAATTTATTTACGAAATCCATTATTTTTACGTCATTTTCGGCTGATTTCGTTACAACACAAAGATTTCGTACGAAATAAGGCATTTCTTTACGAAATTTTAAAATTATTTCGTAGTTGGATTTCGTAGAAACGAAATAAACGCGCATGCGCAGAAGCGGTTTAACGCCGTTTGAGAAACTTGAAAACGACGCCATTTTCCCACCGCTTCGATGGAAAACGACGTCATTTTAAAAAGAATAACCATCCCTACATGAAAGATTTCCGATTAAAGCAAGAATATTAAATGCAAAAAACAATAAAAATTAAAAAAAATCTACGTTTAGCGGCGATTAATTAGTCAAAAATGACCACACAAATCGCCGTATAAAGTGAATGCTTTCGTTTTCAGGTTGCTTCGCTAACTAAAATTACGAAATTGAAACGAAAACGAAATCACTTAATTTAAATATATAAACTTCGTACGAAATTTCGCTAAGTCCCTATTAAACACCTTAGCATTAATGAGTTCGGTTAGATTTTAGCATGAATGAGTAAAAGAAATTTTAAAATGAAATTGAAAATGATTTCAATTAAGTTTCTCAACATCTTCGTTTATCTTTTCCAAGTTAAATATTTCTTTACTAACAATGGAAGTCCACAGTTTGTCAGTCAGTTTGAATTTACACCCCAAATATATTAAGACACTTTTCTTGGTATTTCGTCCAATGGGTTCTGGTTTCCGAGATAATCACGATTTTATTGAAGTTAAAATTGACAATTCTTTTTATTTTTGAAAACTATCAGGAAAATGCCAAATTCTTACATAAAACGTGATTTTAACTCGCACTCGCATTTTTCTCTAAAATCAACCTAAAAAGAGAGAAATTAAGGGAAAGTTATGGTTCGACTGTTTTATATATAGCATCCAAATCATTAGGTTCTATTGATAAATTTAAATAGTTTGCAATACGATTTTACATATAGGCCTATATACCTATCTTATATTCTTTATAACACAATACTCATTGAAGGCTATAGACTCTATATAGTGTAACATGCCGTTTCCGTACGGTTAGCAGAGAGATCTCTGTTCGCCATTCGAAAGTGTCGATTGGATGTTGATGATTAAGTCTTTCGGTCGATTGGCTCCTGTGTTGGATACTTAACCACCAGGGACACAAGGGTCGGTACTTCAGGAGTCCAGAGGTAGAAAATAGCATAGATATGTCTTCTTACACGTGGCTTCCTTCTCTGCTGGTCGAATCATTGACTGAGTGGCGGCTGTAATCCCAGTCCCACTCTCATAAAATAACTGAGTCCACACATATATTTATATATTTACAACGATATTTATTCAATAAACAGTGAGATGCCGTGGATTGAGATATCAGTGGTGTGTCAAGTTCATAGCTTTAACCAGTCTGATTCTCAATCCAAGCAGTCCTGCTTATATACTCTTAAAATATTGTTAAACAAAGGTACCAGGCCAGGTGTGTCCAAGTCTCTTGGACACAACCAGGACCTTCAATTAATTATAACAATCTAAAAACGAAAACATCTATAAGATGTAACAAAATATAACAATAAAATCCAATTAAGAATTCAAACGAAAAGGACTTCTTCATCCTTTTCGTTACACTTGACTGGAGTTTCACTGGCTAAAAGTTCTATATCGTCAATTCTTCTAGGAACTATCTTATAAGAATTGACTATACAATTCTTTTGCCGTCTTTTACTCATCCTGGGGGTAGGGAGGTATCGTCTCGATATCTACCAACCACCCCTAAGCATGAGGTGAAACCCGTCCTATAAGAATAACTTAAAAACTACAGGGTGATTAAAATA
The DNA here is from genome assembly GCA_036925085.1 of Brachycybe producta. Classification (NCBI taxonomy): domain Eukaryota; kingdom Metazoa; phylum Arthropoda; class Diplopoda; order Playtdesmida; family Andrognathidae; genus Brachycybe; species Brachycybe producta. The sequence continues at coordinate 443,100 of JAUPFP010000066.1, forward strand.
ACGAACGAATTCTGAACGATGAATTCGTTAAAATAGATTGCATGAAAATGTGGTTTACATTGTTAGCTTCGTGCTTTTGGAAGAAAATAAACCTATAGAAATCGTCCTAATATGCGCTTTGTCTTATAACGGCAATGGTTAACTCAAACTTTCTATTTTTCAAACAGTTCAATTCAACTCAGTACAACCTCCCGATCACAAATGATTGTCATTCAGGTAAAACAAGACATCATTGTTAAATTGAAATCCTCCTAACAAAAAACTTGTCAACTGGAAGATAATTCCATAGTCTAATAACATTTGGGAGAAGGAAGACCTATAATAAGGTGGAAAAGCAATAAACAAATTTGAGAAAAATAATTTATATTGAAAATATTATTTGCAGAGAGAAGAAAGGTATTTATCATAAAAACATTAAAAATATTGTTTGTAATTGGGGGGGGGGGACATTTTATGAGCGACATAGATTTGCGCTCTAATTGTAAACCTAATTATTAAGCCTCTAACCAGGACACTATGTAAACTGTAATTTCCTTAATATTTCATTCCTGTTCGATTTAGAGAAAAATACAAGAATAAAAATGTTTTTAAAAATCGCTTTTTACTAAGAATTTGGCATTTTTTTTCTGATAGAATTGAAGATTTTTTTTTATCTTCAATTTTAACAGTAAAACTGTCATAACTGTCACGGCCCATTGCACGAAATACCAAGACATGTGTCACCCAAAAAAAAAATGTTTCATCAGAATCGGTGACTGACACGCTGCAGGGACTCCCCTTCTAAGTTAAAGTTACTATATGGCACGAAGATTTTACCTTACGTTGTGATAGGTGAATTGGGCTTTAAAACACAGAGCGAAGTGTTATAACTTATAACTTTTATCAGGTTTTGAATGCGACACCCTCTTATATATATGCAGGCAAGTGTGCCCAGCACTAACATTTCGTTCGCCCCGCCCTTTTATGAGCGTCATCAATTTCTAATTGGTTTGTATTTTGGTCTGATGCCACATGCCTCGCCCTTTTCAATTTCTAATTGGTTGATATTTGGTTTGACGCTTTTAAAGTGCGGAGCAAACGAAAAGTTAGTGCTGGGCACACTTGGCTTTTATATTTCTTTGAAAATAGGGTGCAATAGATGTTTTTTTTTCTTCAAAAAAGCGCATAAATTATAGTTTTATACGTCAGAATATATATCGCGAAAAGAAAATGTTGATGTCACTTGCTATAGCTTAGTGATGAATCTGATGATAGACGAAGAAGAAAAGGCCCATCTGTTTGGCTTAACCACCCATAGCATATGGTGTTGTTTTCCCCCCCACGAGTTTGGAGACCATTTTTTTGTAATAATTTTCTTCTTGTAGGATGTACGTATTGAATAAAAGGGTAAAATGGCGTGTAATATGATTCAAAATAAATATTACAATATAAAATAAGTAAAATGATATAATTTTCTGGGCAAAAGCTTTAAAAAAAATTGGAAAAATAATAGTGGGTTTTTACACTGGTTTGGTAGCCATTTTTCTGCAGCAATTTTTCTCCCTACAGACGCATTGTATTTAGAATGAAATGCAGTGCACATTAAAGTTTAAACTTTTATTAAACTATATTTTAAACTATTTTACTATTAATTTAAAGTATTCACAAATAAATTGAAGATGAATAAAAATTACATTCAAGACTGCGAAATTTCGTACGAAATAAATTCGTTTACGAAACGCTGGCTATTGATGTCACTTCCGCCTCATTTCGTAAAGATTTTATACGAAATGATCATTCAAAGTATTTCATTTGAAACGAAATATATGCACATGTGCAGAACCGTTTTACAACGTTTGAGTCAATGGAAAAGGACGCCATTTTGTCGATCACTTCAATTGGAAAATAGAGAGAGAGTTAACGAAATTTCCTACGAAATTATTTTATTTACGAAATGATAGATTTTGACGTCAAAAAGAATAACCAAACCTACATGAAAGATTTCCGATTAAAGCAAGAATATTAAGTGAAAAGAACAATACAAATTAAAAAATCTACGTTTAGTGGCGATTAATTAGTAAAAAATGACCACACAAGTCGCCTTATAAGTTGAATGTTTTCGTTTTAGGGTCGCTTCGCTAACTAAAATTACGAAATCGAAACGAAAACGAAATCACTTAATGTAAATATATACATTTCGTGAAACTTAATTTCGTACGAAATTTTGCTAACTCTCTAATGATTCTGATTACAAAAAAATAGCAAGCCGTATGAGGGTTATGCCGCATACAGACCAAACTTAATGTCTGCAAATCGCCAAAAGACACTAAACCGCATGAAAAGAGAGAACAACAAAAGTGGTTTTAGGGCAAGTGTCTTTAGGGGAAAATGTACTTATCCCTGAATTCACATGGACACCAATGGAAGCGTTCATACGGCGATACTTGTGGGATACAGTATCGCGATACGGGTTTTTAGTATCCCATGAACCTCGGCCTCCGGCGAATTTTTCTAAAGTTCAATTGACAAACAAAAGGTCGTCACCCACATGTGAGTCTTGTAGCACATGAGTACCCAATATTTTTAATCCCGGATGCGTGTATCACATACACGTCATACACATATCTCTTTTGAAAGAAACCTTTGCTGCCAGCTGGAGGATATACTGTATATCCTCCAGCTGCAATAATACTATGTACCTGCGTACATGGAGTTCGACATATTGTTGTATTGTCCTTAACAGGGCACTGTAGGTGTAGTGTCTGTAAAGTGTAGATAAAAGGCATATAGAAATGAAACATTTTAAATGCTGTCTGTTCTCTGAACACTGTTAAAAAAATTCAATATAAATTACAATAAATTGAGTGAAAATAATATTAATAAAAAACCATGAAATTAATTGGGATTCTCCTCAATTATTACAAAAAAAAAGCTCATTGATTCAAACATAATACAAGGAAATGTTTTATTAACACACGATGTGATATATGGGTGACCTTTCATATTCATAAAATCATATGCAAATTTATTAATGAAAAAAAATCCGTTGGCCTCAAGTTTTTATTGTTGTTTGTGTTGGTTTCGTCTGGTAGCCAGTTAGTTTTTTTTCTGTTGTTTTGTTTTTAGTTTTTTGTGTTTTAAGTTTTGGATTTTACTTGAGGTGGAACGAATTCTAAATTTTCTCGAATCCGAAACCGAATCCTGAAAGGTTCGCCAATCTCTCTCCAATCAGTCATATAAAGAATCTTATATTATTCATTAAGAGGCTAGATACATCGTTTAGTTCAAAATTTCTCCGAATGTAGGCGCTGCGATCGTTGTTGATTGAAAAACGGTTTTTTAACGTTTTTTCTCCCGGTTCGAAGTCACATAATAATTAATAGAAAAATAATTTCGCGTGCTAACCTTATAAAAAGAAAACATTGACAAGCCAGTAGGTTAATGCACGTAATAATTATTTTGTTATTGTTCTGAGTTGTTTTTAACGGGAGTTCTTCAAATGTTTGGGTGACGTTTTTTTGCTCCTATGGGACTTAACATGGAGTTAAAAAAACGTAAGATTTTAAATGTTATTTAAAAATAGAAAGCCCTTTTAAAATTTAGAAAAAGGATTAACCCTGAGGACAATAAACACGTGTAAGTACGTGCTAATTTTTCTGATTGCTGTAAATCATTTTTAATGAGAGTTCTCTTAACTTTTGTTGGACGGTGTTTTAGTCCTATGGGACTTAACATGGAGTTAAAAAACGTACGATTTTAAACGTTATTAAAAAATAGAATCACCTTTTCAAAATTTATAAAACCGAAACATCGTGAAGCCAATACATGAATGTATGTGCTAATTATTTTGTTATTGTTCTAAATCAGTTTTAACGAGAGTTTTTCAAATGTTTGTGGGACGGTTTTTGATCCTATGGGATTTAACATGGGGTTGAAAAAAACGAACGACTTTGAACGTTGTTTAAAAATAGAAAGACCTTTTCAAAAATTATATAAATCGAGCACGTGAAGAATAATACTTTTTATTGCATTTTGCACTTTACTGTATTTTAATTGAGCGATTGTGAAGCGATTTCTTGCAGTTTTAGTAACACCATATAAGAACACTCATTTGTCTCGTTGTCGTCTGCTCAAAACAACAAGATGGACGTGGATCTAGGCTCTTAATGTGACCGGGTGGTCACTAAAAACTTAACTGAAATACAATATTGGTAATTTATTGTTTTTTGAAACTCATTAGGTGGTGCAGCTTTATGAGCATCTGTCCTAATTCATTTTTGGTAGTTGGTGACCTAAGGTGACCAACTCCTTTCTTTGTTTTATTTAGTTGTTTATTGTTGTGGGCTGTTATGACAACTTGCTGGAATTGTTTGAATTCAAACATACATATAATTTTAGTTGATTGTTGTAACAGTCATATTCAAGATTAGCAAGCTTATTGTTTTTTTTAGTGACAAGTTAATTTTTAAATACAAAATAATGCCTATAAAAGGGTAAATCCTGGAGATAAGAGTGTGGTTGTAAACGTTGTTGTCGTACTAAAATGTTAAAATGTATCAATCCGGGCAGTTTAACTCCTGGTGGAGACCAGGGTGGGAATGCACCCAGGAAGTATGTGTTTGAAGACTTAGGCCTATATGTTTTGTACTGTATTTGAATGGCAAAGACAAATAGCTAAGTATGATGTTTTTATGTATTTGAAAATTGAAGGCATAGCCCTCACCTACTGTGACTACTAATGTTTTGGTACTTGTGCATATGGAAGACAAGGCTCTAATAAAGTGATGCAACTACAGATGTGTGATGTTATTACTACGGAATTTTTATTTATATATGTGACTCCCGTCACATTAAGATACAAATAAATGAAATAATATTAATTAATAAATTATCAATAATAAAAAACACAGTGTGGCACGCTTGGTCGCCACAAGGTGATATTGGTGATCCGGATACCACCGAAATTGCAACAATCGCCGTTTTTTATTGTTAGTGAACGCTTCTAATGGACGTCAATGGAATTAAAACTAATTTTACCAAAGTTTTTAACAGTTTTTTTAGGTTAGGATTCGAAAGATTCGAAAGACGAAAAAAGTGCGAAGATTCGAGTTTTCGAATCTCGAATATTTTTCAAGACTCGCGTGTTTCGAGGATTCGAATGTCCCATCCCTAATTTTTACCTGTTTGGAAAAAAAAAGGTTAATTATGAGATCCTCCTCCTACAGTGTTATTGTATCGAGCACAATGTTTGGTGTCCTTGTATACTGTGTTTTATTTTTAATTTCCGTTATTGTCACACATTACACTTTTAAAATTTTTAAATCTTACTTCCCAGTCCATCTAGCTGAGTGGATATCAAATTTCTTTTCTTCAATTTGTTTCTTTCTAGCACTTTGTTTTGAACACCTGCATATGTTTTGATATTATTATTGTTACTATTAATACGAGCGTATTACTGATTCTTTCTAATTATTTTTCTTTTTAGTTTTTGTTTCATTTTGATTTTTTTTAATTTGTCTTAAACTAATGTTAAGTGTTTTAGGTGTCATATGTCAATGCCTTATAAGTTATAACACGTATATCAAATATTGAATCATACTGATTTTCTTCATGTTGATAGCCTCTTGAGACTAAATAACCCAGTAGAAGTTAACAAAAAAACAATGCACTAAAATTAACGATGGTGATTGGATAGTTAAGGAAATATGACGTCAGAATATCATTTGATAAAGGTGTCATTCCATAGGACTCAGTAGAATTTAAAAACGGTCAAAGCGAAACCTATTATAAATACATGACAGTAATATATTATCTCATTTTTTGCTTGAGCTTGAAATATGGATATTCATGCCTTTGAATCCATAGCATCAACTTTAAAAACAGTTTCAAATTTGAACCAAGAATTAACCTTCTTGTTGGACGAAGTTTATCGAGGATCACCTTCATTCGGTAAAATTATAGTGGCTTACGCACTCGTTCTCCAACTGGCAAGATCTGGATTTGAGGAAGCAACGGCAGTGCATATCGGCAAATACGTGTTCAAGTCATCAGCATCGTGGCTTCGAGATAATGGATAATGGGATGCCATGTACGATGTCTGTGCATCTCCTCAGGCCCATGCGAGTCATTTTGTTCATGTGGTTCCGCAATTACTAATGATTAGCACCTTGTTTTATTTATTATTACGGATGCAATAAAATGGGGTACGAGCATTCCTCGGTCAAATTTCTTGATTCCTAAACACAGTCAACTTTTAAAAATTCTAATCTTGTCAAGTTAAGAGAATACCATTAAGTATAAATCTATTCTCTTAATAACTTCCGGTTTAAGATAGGCGAGGCTTCGTGAGTAAACATGACTCAAGATGTCTGTTCACGAGTCCATGATTTATAGATACGCCCCTTTGGAAATGATTCATCGAGACAGGTTTGAACAAGTCTAAACGTCTCTAGTCTTGTTTCGACAAGTTCGTGATTTACCTACACCTATCGGAAACAGGAATGGAATAATCCACGGGTATAAATTCTTCGTGAAAGGGTTGCAATGACGCAAGATCTACTCATTGATGGAATCTTCAGATTTTCCAACCTTAGGTATGTTTTATTGTTCTTAACGCGATTCCGTTTTATGAATGAAAATTGCAGAATGACCACTTTCGATAACATAGCCACTATTATCGATTGCGACGGATTTCAAATTGGAAATGAGTTTTTCGTTAAAGAATTGGGATACTATTCTATCGGTGATCTGCACCCATGTAATATATTTGTACGGGTACCTCAAAATAGATGGCTGACTGAAAAGGATGTCAGAACCGTACGTTTTGTGACAGATCATATTCACGTGTCAACGATGTTACATCTTCGGCATTACGCGAGTCTTTTCGTAACTTATATACGCGTGCCTCTAAGAAAAATCCAAATGCCTTATTTGCTTATGAGGGTGGCATCATCGAAAAAAATTTATTATTGAAATTCAATATTCCTTGCGTGAATCTCGAAGAACTAGGTCTTTGTATGAAATACAAGAATTTATTGCCAATTTTTTGTCCACAAGCAGTGTGATCGTGTGTGATCGGCACGAAAAATGGGGAAATAGAATAGTACATTGTGCCAAAAATGAAGCTTATATTTTTGGATTATGGGTCCAAATAAAAGATAAATGAAGAAATGAACAGCTTTTTTTCTCAAGGTCAACTATATGTTGCACCCTTCCCATCCAAGAACCCCATGATATTAAATTGGAGAGGGGAAAAGGTTGGAAAGTGGAGAGGGGGAGAGAGAGGAAGATAGAGAGAGAGAAACGTGGAGGGGGAAAAGTGGGAGGGGGTGACTGAAATTGAAATGAAAGGAGTAAAAAAACGAAAAAACGACGCGTATGTGCACAGTTGCCTGTGAATTTTGCTTCCGTCATTTATGACGGGTTACCCCACTAGTATATATATATATAATTATTAGCTGAATAAATGGAATTCGAAATATTGTTTGTTTGTCCTTCGCAGGACTCTGTAGAACACGTTATTATTTAAATGCATTTAAATTATCAGGTGTATTTACTAGGTATTAGATTGGCTCACTTAAGGGTATTTTCATATTGATATCTTTCAAAATAAGCTTTTAATAAGTGACCCAATGTTTTAAGCACATGATGCACTAGCAGTTGTTATTTTTTAATTTGTCTATAAAAACAAATTTTATTTTGAAAGATCTCAACAGTAAAATATTGAGTGATTTAGCTACTTATCTAATTTATAAAACACTTTCTAGTTTTTCTTAATTTCGTTCCTATAATAAGACAGAATAATCAAGAGTTTAAAAAATCAGTTGTTCCTAAATCATGTTAATGAAATGATCTAAATCGATACCAACATGATTTTTTTGAATTCAGAATACAGACATTAGTCAATTTAAGAGAATTGAGCACTGTTCATGTCAATGAAAATTAAACAGTTGATAAGCATTGCGATGTTATTTTATTCATTTCATTTGGCATTTTTCTCACATTCTTTCTGTTCAATGAGGGTCGCAAACACATGTATAAGCACCATTAACTAGTCGACAATGTCCGGTGACTCCGTGCAAATCATAACAGTGCTGGTGGCAATCATAATGATAGTCCACTCCGCGAGGACATTTACTGTCATGTGTTACTGGTGTGTTTCTTCCTAAAACAAAATTAGTTTATTAATTGTTGTACACTGTATATGAAAAGGGTAATTTTTATTGAATAAATTCAATGCACCTTTGTTGAAATAACTTTAATTAATCAAAAATAAAAACCAATCTATTCAATACACATGATGGATTGGTTGATTTAAATATGCGATTTAAATCGATTGATTTTTCTTTTTCATTTATAGACTTAATAATCTATACTATATTTCTGAAAGGTGTTTGTCATTCTGTTTGTTTGTCCGAAACATCGAAATCTCACGAACGGCGCAACGTAGCGCAATGAAACTTTTACAGGACATTCTGCTGCCGATATCTAAGTCAACGCAACTTATTTCAAGTCGCTATGTCGTTCCCTTCACGAGTTATGGACATTTGATTATGTATTGTACGAAATGTTTTGGCCGGCAAAGTCGGGCACTAAAGCCAGCATTTCATTCATATACATGAAAAATGGCAACAACATAAAAATCAATTGATTTAAATTATTTTTTAAAAAAAAATAAAGGTGAATTTTTTTCTCCTTTACGGCGAAAGGCAGCTTTAGTGTTCTGTTTATAGTATACTACTGATTCTGTAGAGCGGCTTTTATATGCTGCAAAAATAAAATACTGTATTCCTCCTATTGGCCAAAATCAAATGGAGCATATCAAGTTCTTCAGCTCTAGAAAGCCCTTTCGAACTAGCTTTAATCTCAAACTTATGTCATTTACTCATTTTTTTTTTTTTTTTCATTATTTTCTCCTGTACGAAACATTTACTTTTTATTATTTTGTTTTGCGATTTTCAAACTTTTGCATTTTTTTTTTAAATTAAAAAGTCGTACTTAAATTGGATTTTTGGTATACGCCAGTATTTTTGAGATTTTTAAATCACTTATACTTCTAACATTGCACAAACAATATTGTAATGTTTGTCAATCTAACGCCACATGACTTAAGAGTTGGCTGAATAGATCAGTCAAACTCTACTGTGTGGTTATCGTATGCAAATTACATGCGAAGCCCATAAGTAAAATAACAAAAAGTATTCAAATAATTTTGGCATTCTACTTTGAATTTGTAAAATAGAAAGTTGAATTTAACTCACCGTTAAGTGCGTCCAAGCTTCCAAATACGAGGAAAACAACGAGAAGTTTAAACGCAAACATCTTTCAAAAATGAAAAATAAAAACTGAAAAAGAAAACAATTAATCAAAATAATTTTGTGGCCAGAATACCGGTATTGAAAACGTTACATATTAAGAGTGCTATTTTGAGTATTGGAGGTTATATAATGTCAGGTTTGAATTAAGGTGGTTTTAAGGTGTACACGCCTCTTTAAACTCAGTTTATTCTGTCTTTTCAGGTGCAAAATGAAGAGAAAATTGAACGTGTTGTACAAACTAGAAGAGTAGCTCAATCACTTAAGGCTACTTTTATGTTGATAACTTTCAAAATATGCGTTTTATGCTGATTATTTGATAATTACACAACTTTGTATGTCTGTTTGAAAATGATCCAACTTTATGCTTTAATGGTGCTAAGCAGACGATATGTTTTTTAAAACGCTTATTTTGAAAGATCATAATGGAATATTTACAACAACTAGATATTGACAGTTGCTATTGAATGAAATTGATGTTAGAATTTTAAACCTTGGCATTAATGAGTTCAGTTAGACTTTAATTTTGTCTATGAGAATTAGCGTGTGAAATAGAAATTTCAAAATGAAACGATTTCAAATACGTTTCTTAAACGTTTATCTTTTCTAAGTTAAATAATTCTTTACTAACTGTAACTGTTAAAATTTACTATAAAACAAAGATGTTACCTTTCTGCGAAGTGTTATCAGGTTTTGAACGAGCTACCCTCTTATATACCCATTTGAAAATTGGAAGCGAAACATGTTTTTTCTCAACAACAGAAAATGTTACTAAGCATACATACATCATGAAAATCAATCAATCAATCTTGCTAGCTTAGTGACGACAAAGGAAGGGCTTTTATTACCCAAATAGCATATGATGTGGTTTTTTCCCATTGGTTTGGTTACCATTTTCTTGTGAATAATGTTTTACGTGAACCTATTGCATGAAAGGTTTAAAATGACGTATAATATGAGGAAAAATATTACAATAAAAAATAAGTAAAATGATATAACTTTGTGGAGAAAAACCAACTTTTCTTTTTTACCATTTTCCAATTTTTGTTAACCATTTTTCTGTGGCAATTTTCCGCCTATACTCGCATTGCATTCATAATGAAATGCAGTGCACATAAAAGTTTAAAATTGTATAGATAAATTGAAATAAAATAAATAATATATTCGAGACTGAGCTAAATTTCGCACAAAATAAATTCAGTTGCGAAATGTAAGATATTGACGTCAAGTCTTCCTCGTTTCGTTTGAAAATTTAGATTTCGTACAAAAGGATCACTCAAATTATGAAATTATCAAATTATTTCGTTAGAAACGAAATACATGCTTATGTGTAGAACCGTTTTACCATGTTTGAGGAACGAGAAAACGACGACGATTAGAAAGGAATAACCAGTGCAGCGGTGCGACCCAGTCGGTTCGCCAGGTTCACTGAAATCGGTTGTTAGAATTGTGACTGGTTTGCGGATCCATTTGTTAATTTAATTTTTTTTTTAAATAATCTAAGGTATTATAATTTTCTTTACACTTGTAGTTTTTTATTTGTGGTTATTTTCCTCCTATATAGTGTATACAGTAGTATAGGTGACTAATATATTATTATGTATACTATAGCTGTACATAATACTGTACATAGGATGTAAAGGAGATTATGGTGTGTTGACACAGTGGTCCACGGTTTTACACATCGGCTGCTAGATGGTGGTCTACCATGTAACACCCAGTAACTTGCGGTCCCGCCAAAACCATAGCCTTGGGTGTAAACAACTCATGCTTGTCCCTCCCTCCTCTTTCTAATTAACATTCAAGTTGGGAATTGATACTCTTAGGACCATGGTCACTTGGACCTGGTTACACTCGCAGGTGTACACAGGTCCAGGGTATAAAAAGACCATGTTCCTCTTTGTTCTTTGTTCACTCTTTTGCCCTGTCTTTGTACTACATAGATTATCATATCCGTATCACATAATGGGCTCGTGGACACGATGCATCTTTAATATCAACTATTCATTCATGTAACGTTTGAGTTTCTATGCATATATAAATAGGTGTTTACAACATGAAACTGCGTTGTCGCTTGTCTGGATACTAATCCTTCTCTAGACAAGCCAGAGACACCACAAGGCAAGGAGACATATGGGTCTCGAAGGAGCAACAACATCTTCTAACCATCAAAGAAGATGTACATCAGTGGTGGCCAGAAGAGATGGTCACCATCCTTCTGAGCAAACTACACCCCTACACAGAAAGATGATCACAATCTATCACCATCCAACTACTTCTATAGCTCGAGTCTTCTCTGTGTGGTCACCGTGCGATCAAGAGAAGAAACGAGTTATAGAAAAGCATCAAAATGAATTGGTAAATATTCATGAGGTCGCCATAAAGCTCACAACCATGTTAAGTCCTATTCCTTCAATTAAGTGAAAAACTTTCAAATGACTCCACTGTAAAATTTAGGTTTGGTGACAAAATGGTTTACCTCTGAGTTTCTTAAATAGATTACTATTACTATTTATATCTACAGTATTTGTCCCTGATTTTCACCAGTCAATTTGGGGATACTTCCTCAAGCATATCTTCCGAAAAAATAATGCATTAATGAAAGGACTACCACTGGACTTTATTTTATAAACATAGAGAAAAATGCCATGAACTTTTTTATTTTTATTGTACAATTTAAATGTTTAAATAAATGTGAATATTTTTTTAAAAAAATCATTTGACTTATTTAAAAAAAATCTTTTGATATATTTAAAAAAAATCATTTGATTTAAATCAATGTGATTTATATCACTGCCACCGTGGCTGGGAGGGCCGAGCAATCCTTTGGTCATAGAACTGGCTGATGAAAAAATTGGCAGCACACTTAAGCCAGCACTGTGAGGATTAGAATACCAGGTACCAGGAACAATAAGTCTGGTTTCACACTAGGATATGTGTAAGATAGATACTGAATTACCATGTACACCAATAGAAGCATTCATGTATTGCTGTATGAACAATTCTATTGGTGTACATGTAAATTCAGTATCTATTGTGATTATTTGCACAACTATAGATAAAATGAAATAATTCAACACGAACACTACAAACTGCCTTTTGAATAGTTTTATTTATTTGCTGCATCAGTTTATCTACTAGCATCAACCATAAGGTCCACCACTAGAGTTGTCAGAGGAATTGCCTGCGGTCGAAACCTGCATTCTTCTGAATGAACTGCAACTGTCTTTGTGATGTACTAACTTCAATTTCTACTTTTTTGTAATGTCCTATTCCCAATTGGCTAATTTTTTTATGATTAGATTTCTTTAATTGGTCAGTTATGTTTGATATATTACCTTAATATTGCACAATATATTCAAAATAATCATTTTGCTACAATTCTTATTTTTACCTTTATGGAAAAGATTAATTATGAGGGTTCTAAATGTATCCCTCTCCCACAGTGTTATCCTGTAGAGCACAATGTTTGGTGTACTTATGTTGGGTAATTTTTTAATATCCATTATTGCCTCACATTACACTTTTACATTTATTAAATCTTACTTCCCTGTCCGTGTAGCTAAGTTGATATAATATCAGATTTCTTTTCTTTAATTTATTTCGTCTATTTTTTTTTACTTTTCTTTCTTTCTTTTTAATTTATATATATTAAGCGTTGTCTTTTTGTGTATAATGCTGTATAAACAAGGACAAAAACGTTTAAGCACCTTGGAATTTATTTAAATTTAAATGAACCGTTTTTTTTTTCTTCTCGTGGCCAACTTTATGTTGCACTCTTTCGATCCAAGAACCCAAGCAATATTATGGTGCTTATAAAAAATGCAAGTGGTCATGGCAAATTACTTCATGACAACCGGACATTCACACAAAATTAAACTAGATGCTCCTGTCATTTATGACGGGTTACCCCACTAGTTGTTAATATTAATACTACTGATTCTTTCTAATTATTTTTCTCTTAATTTTGATTTCATTCTTTAATTTGTCTAAACAAATGTTGTGTTTTAGGTGTCATATGTCAATACTTAATAACACCTAAAGCCGATGCTACACGTGGCAACAATTAAGCAACTTAAGAGAAACATAAGCGTGTTGCTTTCTTGTTTCATGAAAGTTGAAACGTCTGTCATAGCAGCAACAAATCGAATTGTTGCTCACAAATTGAAAGCGACGGAATTTTCAAATAAAACTTGGTTCTGTTTTCAAGCAACCATATCAGTCAACAGCCAATAAAAACTGTTCGTGTGATCACATGACTGTTTCAATTAAAGAAGAAGATGAAGAAGAAACAAAGTGTCTACCAACACAAAAGAATAGATGTGGTCAGTAGAAAGGTTAGGACACCTGGACACCAACTTTGTCTCACAACCTCTTTGTTTCATTGGTTGTTGATTTCAAGAATGAGGTTTGAAGTAGTAAGTTTCATCGAAAGTTGCTACATGTATAACAGGTGTTGCTAGCAACAAAGGGAAACTACTGTTGCTACAATGGGTATTGTGGCTTGAATATTGCTATGTGTAGCGCACTAGTAATGCTATGGGAACTGGGGGCAGTTTTTTTCCATGTCGGGATAGTAAAAGTAGCTTTATAAAAAATTTTAAGATGGTCCAAGAAGAAATTATAAAAAAAATTTCACTCGCTGCGCTCGCAGAATGTATTCTGCAATCCAGCATTATGTTTTTAAGTCCGGATATATATATGTTTATTTATATATATTGAGACGTTTGGGCCCGCCACTTATTTTCGCTTCTTTTTATTTTAGAGCGCTTTCGTTTTTGGGGGGTTTTTAAACTTAACGTCACCCTGTATTTTGTTTGGCTTCTGGGCCACTCGGTACTTTTGTTACCAAGTGACCCAGATTTCATATTTTGATCTTGACCTTTTCGTTCCCCCTCGTTTTTACTTCCACATGAGTGGATTTATGTGTTTTTAATTTGATTTTGTTTTCGTATTCTCCGTTATCACCTATGTGTGATAACAGGGGATGAATCATGATTTTGGCCAAATAGATCAATCCGTTGATTGGTCTATTTGGGCCAAAAGCTTAACTTAACCAATTAGAAGTTTGTGCCCTGAGAATCCGACTTCTGGGTTCTCAGGGTATAAAAAGAGTTGATTGTATGTATTCGAGAGAGATTTTTAAAACACTGAACCTATGCCCGATTTTGGCTAGGTTCTTTTCATTATTTTCAAGTTATATTTTTGTGTGTTGTGATTTAAAACCAGTTCGCTAATCTTGATATTTTATCTACGAAAATAAACCAAGATCTTTCTATTTAAACTAAACCAGTGGTGTTTCCTCTATTCTTTTCGTGTTGGATTATTGTTTTCAATGCGATTTTCATCATTACAGTGCAGCTCTTCACCCTTTTGGATACATCACGACTCCAATCAGGTGCAAACCTGCAATGCAAGCTTATAAGTATATTTAACATGATTCTTAGGGCAGATTTATGGACGAAAGTCGGAGAGATACAGAGATTAAAGATCCTCAAGACTGTGAAGTCTTTTGCCAAGTCTTTTGCCTCTCAAGGTTGCACACTCCCCGTCCAAGAACCCCATGATATTAAATTGGAAAGTGTAGAAGGGGGAGAGAGAGAGAGAAACGTGGAGGGGGAATAAGTGGGAGGGGGTGACTGAAAGTGATTGAAATTGAAATGAAAGGAGTAAAAAAGGAACAAACGACGCACATGCGCACACCAGAAAAAATGAAAAACTCATTTTCTCTTTCAAATATAAAAAGGCGAGGGGATAATAGTAGCAAAATTAAACCGGAGTTTATCACGGGCAACTGTGCCCAGCATTAGAATTTCTTTTCTTCCGCCCTTTTATGTACGTCATCAATTTCTAATTGTTTGTTACTTGGTCTGACGTCATAAAAGGGCGAAGGAAAAGAAATTCTAATGCTGGGCACAATTGCCTGTGAATTTTGCTCCTGTCATTTATCTCGTGTTACCCCACTAGTAAAATTATATAAACTATTTCAGTCACAGGATATCGATAATATCGTTTGGTTCCTACTAGACCAGAATCCTGGTTACGCCACTGATATGTATCGTGTTGTTTTTGTGAGGGAGGGGCGACACAAACTCTAGCTACGTCATTGATCCTCCCCAGAAGATTTAAAAACGGTTAAAACGAAAATTATTATAAATATTGTAGAATTTTATCTCGTTTTTATTTGACCACTGCTTACGTTTGATAATGTCGTGTTTCTGGCATTCATTACTAAACGGCTTGCCATGTGCACGCCATGATGGCGTTATGTAAAATGTTGACCTATTGAAAATTTGTATACGCTTTAAAGGCTAACAACATAGCCAGCGAGCTTAAGAGCTCAATGGCTAAACCACCTCAGGAGGTGGATTAACTATTGCCAGATGAAATACTGGATTGGTGTGTGTTACGACATCATACGGTATCGAGTAGGTTAGTCAAGGCTGTATTTAGAGAAAGTCTGAAACATTAAAAATGGTCTTACAAGATGGTTTATGAAAAGCTGATTTTTGAACTCCTCGTTTTTCAGGAGAAAAATTAGAGCGTTGCTCACACTTAAGGGTATTTTCATATTTATGTCTTTTAAAATGATCTCACTTATTTGCTAGCCACTCAACTTCAAAATATTATTAAAAGATTTAGCTACTTTTCTAGTTTTTAAAACACTTTCTAGTTTCTCTTCATTTCGCTCGTGTAAGACAGAATATCAATAATCAGTTGTTCGAAAACCATCTTAATGAAATTATCAAATCTTATTACATGACAAAATTGATGGTGAAAAACGTTTATTTGGCATTCAAGAATGCAAAAAAAAAAAAATTATTTATTGTTACTTTTTTTAAGTGTTATGGTAGCAGTAACATTTATAACCATTATGTGCACCATATCGATTTCGACATATTCCGGTGAGTTTGTAATTGTTACGACAGTAGTTGTGGCATACAAAATGAGTTATCACTCCTGCTTGAGGACAATTAATGTCAAATGTTCCTATAACAAAATTATTTTATTAGATTGTTGTATATGTAAAGGACGATTTTTAGGTTTACCGAAGCCGATAAGTAATCTAAGACAATTCAAAAAAATCTGGCATTTTGCATTGTATTTTATAAAAAAAAATGGAATTTAAAGCTGGTCGCCCGCTAGGTCGGTGACGCGATGCGGAGCAGAGAAAAACCGGCTCCCAAGAAAAAATGTATGTAAATGAATGGAGCACCGTCCATTAGGGTAGAAGCCCGGCACGACACCACCCTGGAGAAAGTTTGGGAGGGAGGATTGGGAGGTCAGTCTCCTCGCTTCCGCCCTAATGGACGAGAGAGCGAAGAAGAATTTATCAGGTTCCTTCTATAGTTTTTGCACTTTCTCTTCCTCCTCTACCTCCCCCACAGCAGCCAAAAAAAATACTTCCTCGTCACCATCTCCATGAATACTGTTGGATGGAGGGGGAAAACCATGCCACGCTGCGTTCATAGTGGGCGGACCTCTATTTGGAAATTCCACACCGTGCCGCGCCACGTCACCGACCTAGTGGGCGACCAGCTTAACTCACCTCCCAATGCCATGAAGGTTCCAAATACGAGAACACCAACGAGAACTTCGTCGAGAAGTTTAAATCCAAACATCTTTTGAAAATTTAAAAAAATATATACTTTAACCACAACTCGTCTAGATTGTATTTTATTTCTTCTCATCGCAGCTGCAAGTCTACGGAATCTGGGAGACCAGTCCCCCTGCACCAAATTAGATGAGGTCTGAGAACACAACATTTTTTCTAAGTCTAAAGCAGTTCATGCCCAAAATAAAGAAAATTCTGGCCTGAGTCCTGTAACAAGGGGAGGGGAGGAATGGAGGGGGGCTCTACACTGTTGCACTAATTTGATATATTTCAAAATAAGCTTTTTATGAGTTTGAAAATGACCTATCGTTAATGCAGATAGCACTTAGATGATATTTTTTTAATTCTTATATACGGTTTCTATTGAACGAAAGTGATGTTCGAATTTTAAACCTTTTCATTAATGAGTTTGATCAGGTTTTTACTAGCCTGATAGTTTTGTCTATGAGAATTAGCATAAGAAAAGAAATTTGAAAACGAAATTGAAAAGGATTTCAGAAGTTTCAATATCTTCGTTTGGCTTTTCTTAATTACATATTTATTCACTAAGTTGGAAATTACTATGATTATATAATAACAAAGATTTTACCTTACTGTGGTGATAGGTGAATTGGGCTTTAAACCATTAAACCTTCTTATATATCCATTTTAAAATTGGAAGCAACACATGTTATTTTTTTTTTAAAAAACCGTAAATTCTAATTTTATGCGTCAGAATATATAATTTATCATACAAAGTAAATGTTGACGTCACTTGCTAGCTTAGTGACGACAGACGGAAAAGAAAAGGCCCATCTGTTTGATGAATATTTTTTCGTAGCAATTGTTTGCCTTGACACATTGCATTTGTGGTGATCAGCAGTTATTCATTTTCTCTTTTAAAATCATTTTCAGTAACTTTGTGCATGACCGTGCATGTTTACAACTGCGCACACATAATTTAGTGTAAATATCGTTATGTCTTAACTTATAGTTTATCTGTGTTATGATTATCTTGTTTAGGTTCTTTTCGACAATATGTGTTTTCTGGTTGTTCATCATTTCATGTACTTTGCAGTTCATTATCGTGTACCAATTATTATATACAGCATTGTGTAAAGCATTCACGTTCACCACTACAATAATGGTCAATAACCCAAGCCTCCGCGTTCACCACTACAGTAGTGGTCAGTAACCCTCCATGTTCACCACTACAGTAATGGTCAGTAACCCTCCATATCCTTCCAGCCTTCTTTTTGCAAAGGTAGCACTTACAGGCAAATATGGGGTGCCTTCAGTGGCTCCTATTGATGTGGACAGTTTGTCTTGCTAGTCATCTGACTGTCACGTTGGACCCCAGTATTCCTCTGGAGACACTTGGTCATTTGGACCAGCTTTAGGTGTTGTTCTGCAGATTTCGATCTCAGGCAATTCCTCTGGCAACTCTAGTGGTGGACCTCATGGTCGATGCAAGTAAATAAATTGATGCAGCAAATAAATAAACCTATTCAAAACTTAATTTGCGGTGTTCATATTGAGATTATTCAAACATTCAATTTATTAATATAAAGTTGTGCAATAACCACAACAGTTGTGTGTAACAAACCACAACATTGGTGAACCAGACGTTTGAACCTCAACATTGGTGACCCAGATGTTTGAGCCAACAACACATTCATAATGAAGTGCACCTGAAAGTTTATATATTCCAGATAAATTGAATAAAAATAAAAATTACATTCGAGACTTAGCGAAGTTTCGTACGAAATTAGAAATGATTACTAAAAAAACGAAATTAGGAAATTATTTCGTTTATGTGCAGAGCCCTTTTACCCCGTTTGCAGAACTGGAAAAACATGTTTTCAACGAAATCATCTTTAAGCCAGTATTACACTAGCAACCTCCAATGCAATTCAACTTGCAATGCAACTCGTGATGTGACTTTGCAACTAGAACTTTGTATATTGAACTATATCACACTTTGCAACCTAGTTGCCAATGAAGTTTTCAAAACTTCATTTATGTCAAATAGGGGCCGACATTCGAGTGAATCCCGTACGGCATTGGAAGCCATTTTACTTTTAATCCGCATTTTACTGAATTTTAAAAATTTCTATTCTATTCTGGATATCCAGTAAAATGCAGCTAAAAAGTAAAATGACTTTCCAACCACACGATCTGCTGTGAATCTTAGTGAAAATCGTACGTGATTTTCTTCAATGTTGGCCCCCTTGGGTTGTGTCCATATTTTGATCAACTAACAGGAAGTTCATAAACCGGAAGTCATTAAACCGGGAATTCGTTCAATGTTACATCTGTCATTTCCTGCAAACGTCCTGATTGGTTGTTTGTCAGAAAGTTTACTTGAAAAGTCTGTCAGAAGTTGAACCTGTTCAAAATTTTGGAAAATTTTATCAAGTTGCATGTCATATCACACTATAAACATTCAAGTTGCAATGTCACATTGCACATTTTATTGCATTAAAAGATGCTAGTGTAATAGTGGCTTTAAATAAAGTTTTGAAGAAATCATTTGTAATCATATTTAAAATCACTTACTGTATACAAAACATTAAAAGAATGTGTAAAAAAGTCATAATTTTGTCAGGGGTTTACTCCCTTGGGGCGTAACTTTTACCATTCTCAACGTATGGCCACCGTGACCAGTTTTGACCATGGTCAGCCCACTTTTGCCCATGGTTGGCCAGAAGTGGGCCCGGGGTTGCCGACCACTCTGACGGGTGCTAACCGACCGGATCGGTCGACGCTTTTTCGACCATAAAATAGGAAATATTACTTCAAGAAATAAGCTTTCCACACTTACAAAGAGTCAAAGCACTTTGCAAAATATGGACTTATACTCTTCAAACAACTTTTTTCATCAAACAGAAATGACAAAAAGTGTCTAAAATCTCTACACTCAAGGCCGTGCCGTACTATGATGCACAGAGGCAGCCACAACAGGCGGCACCGTAATGGGGCGGCATAAGCAGCGAAATGAAAATACAATTATTTTTAGTTATTTATTATTAGTTATTATTAGTTACCTATTTATTATGTTTTGTTACCTACAAATCTTACTAGCTTTACAAACTTACTTTGGGGAAAGAAGTTTTTCCTGGAAGATGTTGTTGCTCCTTCAAGATCTCTATGTCTCCTTGCCTTATGGTGTCGCTAGCTTGTCTAGAGAAGGATTAGTTTCCAGACAACGCAGTTTCATGTTGTAAACACTGTTATTCACTTTTTAATTATTTTTTTTTTGCACTCTGCAAATCATGACTGGAGGGTCGAAAACAATTTCATGATTACATGAAGAAATGGTACAAATTACATTGAAAGAAACCTATTTACTCTGTGTGCTTCAATTTTTACAGGATGCGTGGAGTAAAGACATGCAGACAACTTTCATGAAATAGGGCCCTGATTTCTAGTCGACACTTTATTGTAGTTGTTTTCTAATTATTTTTATTAACACACTGTATTTTCATTTGACACGGATGCACTTCACTTAGTCAGAGTTACGTCGTTACATAGTATTATTGCAGCTGGAGGATGTATTCCTCCAGCTGCAATAATACGATGTAAATGGAGTTCAACATGTTTTATATTGTCCTTAGCAAGGCTCTAGGTGTAATGTCTGAAAAGTGTAGGTAATTCATGAGGAAATAAAACATTTAAATGCTGTCTGCTAGAATAATCTAACAGGAGAAAATTGTTAACAAAAATTCTAAAGAATGACGTCATAGCAGGGGCGTAGCTAGGGACCCGCAACTGGGGGCCGCAGAAGTTTTGGGAGCTTAAAAAACGAAATGAACATCGATTTATTTTCGAAATAATTGAATAATTAAATAAATAAGCGAGTGATTCAGGATCACTTGCTGAATTTATTCAATTATTTCGAAAATAAATCGACTTTCATTTAATATTTACTTTTAAAAATTACATACTTACAGCATTAAATCTTCATAGAGCGGGCACGGCGGAAGGGACGGAAATGCGTCCCTTACATCCCCAGAGACCCCCAGGCTAGGGGAGGGACGAAAAGGCGAAATACAGGGTGTCACAGTTTAGTAAAATTAAGTTGTTGCAGGGGGTCTGGTGGGCACAGACCCCGTTTTTTTTTTTAAATTATGCAATCAAATTAGTCCATTGTTCCGGCTGTTCCCCAAATTGTTCAATGGGAGGAACAGTTGGAATAATGAACACATTTCATTTAAGAACTCTTTAAAAAATGAGGGCTGCACCACCCAGACCTCTTGAAACATTCATTTTACTAAACTGAGCTTTTGATGTCGACCTTATAAAAATAAAAACTTGATGGTGATGTTTTCTGCAACTTGCTTCTTTTCCTGATCACGCAGTGACCGCACGAAGAAGATTCGAGTTACAGAAGTAGCCGGATGGCAATCGATTGCGATCATCCTTCTGTGCAGGGGTGTAATCTTTGCAGAAGGATGGTGGCCATCACTCCATCTTCCTTTGTCTGTTGCCAATTGAAGATGTTGTAGCTGCTCCAGGATTTGTATGTCTCCTTGCCTTATGGTGTCTCCGGCTCTGTAGAGAAGTATTAGTTTCCAAACATAAAGACAATGCAGATTTCCATTATAAACACTTTATTCATTCTTGTACGGAAACACTCAAGTTTACAAGAATGAATTCTTAATTAAAGGTGTGTCCTCATGCTCATGATATTGTACGGATAAGAATCTACGTAATACAAAGTTTAGCAAAGAGAAGGACGATGAACAAAGAGGAACACAGTCCTTTTATACCTTGGACCTGTGTACACCTACGAGGTGTAACCAGGTCCAAGCGAACATGGTCCCAAGAGTATCAATCCGCCGCTTCGATATGACTCAGAAGTATGAGTCAGAGAGGAGGGAGGGACAAGCAGGAGTTGTTTACCCCCAGGCTATGGTTTTGGTGGGATCGGGAGTTACTGGGTGTTACAAAACCTAACCTTCCGACTGTTCTGCCCTTCATCAAAATAGCAGCTCCCCAGTATGAGGACTAAGTGGAGGTAGAGGTAAAGGGACCACAAAGTTTTAAGGGGTGTTATAACTTCGATATTTATTTATTTATCTTTTTACATCGAGATTAAGTAACACACTATTCTTCATCTGTGGTGTAGTGTCCTCTGCATCTCTGTCTTCTTTTTTCTTCTCTGTCTTCTCCGTCTTCTCTGTCTTCTCTGTTGAAAAGGGCACACCTTGATGTAGTACCAGGATGTTCCGGGATCTTTTATTTTATTGAATTCCATGTTCTTTGTTTTAGGATGTTCTTTGTTTTAGAGTGTTCTTTGTTAATGCACCTGGTCACTAGTCTCAACAGGGGGTGCAAAGTTCTAAGTGGCGGGGCACAATAAAGCCTAGCTATGCCACTGCATCATAGTATGACGTAATTTCACAGTTTACAGAACACAACAATGTTACCAGGTCACATGATGACAAAACCTGCAGGAGAGATGATGTCATTTATATGAAGCCAGTTATTTGTGTACAAATTAGTCTGACGGACCCTTGTCGACTTGATAGATCTGCTTATTTTGTAACACGAGACGGGTTCGCACTCGTGTTAACAGTGATTGGCTAGGTCACTGATTCTATTGTTCTCCGAGGACTATGCCAATATAATGCCATTTTTTCATCCCCACTAGCCCTTAAAAGGACTCACAGTTTCGACAATTTTTCATCATCTGTACCCCGTCAGGCTTGCGCCTGATAGATTACCTTTGAAGATTGGACTGACTGCTTTCCCTTAAGAAACTTTAGAAGTGCCACGGATGTCAATGGGGAGATATATGGGTGGCTATAACTATCGGCCAATAGTTATATCGGCCGTTATAGGGGTGCAGACATCGCTAAAACAATTATCATTTGCAAAAAAAAAAATGTTTTTAAAAATATTTCTAACAATTTATAAAATATAAACGGTATCTCATGAATAAGAAAATAAAATTAATCTACCTTCATAACTTGTTGAAATTCCTGTAAAACGATCACAAGAGACGAAAGTACCCGAACCATGTTATCTTTTTTTGGCGGGCCGACCCAACGGAAAAGTAGGTCTGCCAGAGAAGTGCAGTTGATGGGGGGCTACTGAGTCGGGTATTTACTCTTCTTGTGTGCGTTTCCTCGTAATACAACAGATGATTAAAGTTAATTACCATTTATATTTTAATTAAGATGTAAGAAGAGAGTTAGCGAAATTTCGTAAGAAATTAAGTTTCACGAAATTTATATGTTTAAATGAAGTGATTTCGGTTTCGTTTCAATTTCGTAATTTTTGTTAGCAAAGCAACACGAAATCGAAAACGAAATCATTCAACTTATACGGCGATTTGTGTGGTCATTTTTGACTAATTAATCGCCGCTAAACGTAGATTTAATTTTTATTGTTCTTTGCACTTAATATTCTTGCTATAATCGGAAATCTTTCATGTAGGGATGGTTATTCTTTTTAAAACGACGTCGTTTTCCGGTGGCGCTGATCAAGCGCCAAATTGAACAAGCGCCAAATTGAATAAGCGCGAAATTGAACAAGCGCCAAATTGAACAAGCGCCAAATTGAACAAACGCCAATCTGAACTAATGCCAAACTGAATAAACGCCAAATGGAACAAACGCCAAACTGAATAAGCGCCAAATGGAACAAACGCCAAACTGAATAAGCGCCAAATGGAACAAACGCCAAACTGAATAAGCGCCAAATTGAACAAACGCCAAACTGAACAAGCGCCAAACGGAATAACCGCCAAAATGTGATAAACACATTGTTAGGTTAGGTTAGGTTTGGTTAGGTTAGGTTAGGATTGGTTAGGTTAGGTTAGGTTAGCATGTTCTGTTTGTAAATCTGCACAGTCTGACGTCTATAAAAGCTCACAATATTTGGACCATCAGAATTTACAAAAAACCTGAACAAACGCCAAACTGAATAAGCGCCAAATGGAGCAAACGCCAAACTGAATAACCGCCAAATTTTTGGCTTTTATTCAGTTTGGCGTTTGCTCCATTTGGCGCTTATTCAGTTTGGCGCTTATTCAGTCGCCCCCGTTTTCCGTCAAAGCAGTGGAAAAATGGCGTCGTTTTCAAAATCCAACTACGAAATTATTCAATAATTTCGTAATTTTAGTGATCATTTCGTACGAAATCTTTATTTTACAACGAAATGAGGCGGAAGTGACGTCAAAATCTATCATTTCGTAAATAAAATAATTTCTTACGAAATTTTGCTAACTCTATTATTGTTTAAAAACTAGGTGGTTTAGGAACAGCTGATTTTGGAACTCTGATTATTATGTTTTTCTGGAACAAGTTTAAAAAAAAAACTAAAGGTGGCTCACTTAAGGGTATTTTCATGTTTATATCTTTCAAATCCGGTTACATGTATGTGAAAATAACAAATTTTATTAGTAATTAATGACAAAATTGATGTTGAAACCAGTTTTATTTTTCAGCCATAGTACAGAAAATAGTAAATTTAGAGAATTTAACAATGTTTAGGCAAATGAAAAGTAAACAGTTGATGAATTAGGGCTCACAAAAACATTTATAACTACCATCAAAAGCTGTTTCGCACTTTCCGGTTAGTCCGGTCTTTACATTACAGTAATTTCGGCATAGAAAATGAGTATGACCTCCGTGAGGACAATAAAGATCATGTGTTCCTATAACAAAATAAATTTATTTTATTAGGTTGTTGCATATGAAAAGGACGATTTTAGTGAATAATTCAATGCCTAATTAATCACTTTAAGTAATCAAAATAAATATCAATATAGTCAATATGCATATAATGGGCACATGCTTCACGATTTAAGGGCGGGGGGAATGGCAACAGCTTAAATAATGAGCTTGACTGGTGAATAAACAGATAGAACTCTTTGTCATGCATAGCAAACAAATAAATTCGTGTAATCAATAATTTTTTTGAAGGAATTGTTAAGTCATTTCTCATTGATGAATGTTTTTTTCGTCTAAAAGTTGGTTTTTAGTTGGCGAATGTCCTGCGAAAAGCGAAGCGAAACGTAGAAAACCTTCGCACACCTTCATTTTCGCACAATATTTTGAAAAGATTTTATCCTATCTTATTGAACGAAAGAAACTTCGCAGCCAATCACATTTCAGCATTCTGTTTTTAAAAAACAACGAAGCGGTTCTTATTCGTTTTTTTATAAGAAGGATTCGTTGTATTTCATGCATAATGTGAAATTTAGCATAATAAATTTCACATTACGCATGGAAACATGGCCACAACAAATCGAAACGAGAAACAAAAATGTTTTGCGAAACGATTACGATAACATTTTTTCGCTTTGCATCATATACTGTAGTAACGTTTTGCAGACTATAATAAAACTAGTGGGGTAACCTGTCATAAATGACGGGAGCAAAATTAACAGGCAATTGTGCCCAGCATTAGAATTTCTTCTCCTCCACCTTTTTATGACGTCAGACCAAGTAATAAACCAATTAGAAATTGATGACGTTCATAAAAGGGCTGAGCAAAAGAAATTCTAATGCTGGGCACAATTGCCTGTGATAAATTCTAGTTTAATTTTGCTACTATTATCCCCTCCCCTTTTTATATTTGAAAGAGAAAATGAGTTTTTCATTTTCTCTGGTGTGCGCATGCGCGTCGTTTGTTCCTTTTCTTACTCCTTTCATTTCAATTTCATTTTCCCCCTCCCCCTTTTTTTTCCCTCCACATTTCTCTCTCTCCCCCCTTCTACACTTTCCAACCTTTTTCTCTCTGACCTTGAGAAAAAAAGCAGTTCATTTATTTAAATTTATATAAATTCCGACGTGCTTCAAGGTCTCAGCGTTAATCACACACACACACACACACATACACAGACCTGGCTTAATATTATATATTATATATATACTAGTGGGGTAACCCGTCATAAATGAAGGGAGAAAAATTCACAGGCAATTGTGCGCATGCGCGTCGTTTTTTCTTTTTTTACTCCTTTCATTTCAATTTCAGTCACCCCCTCCCACTTTTCTCCCCTTCTACGCTTTCCAACCTTTTCCCCTCACCCCTCCCACTTTTCTCTCTCTCTCTCTCCCCTTCTACACTTTCCAAACTTTTCCCCTCAACCCCTCCCACTTTTCTTTCCCTCTTCTACACTTTCCAAAGGAAGAGTTCAACATATAGTTGACCTTGAGAAAAAAAACGGTTCATTTATTCAAATTTATATAAATTCCGACGTGCTTCAATGGTTTTGTTACTCCACACACACACACACATACAGACCTGGGATATTATATATATAATAATATCCCAGGTCTGTGTGGGTATCTATCTATCTATCTGTCTCTGAAGTAACGCTGTACAACCATTGAAGCACGTCGGAATTTATATAAATTTGAATAAATGAACGGCTTTTTTCTCATGGTCAACAATATGTTGCACGCCAAGCACATGCACATCCAAGAACCCCATGATATTAAATTGGAGAGGGGAAAAGGTTGGAAAGTGTAGAGGGGAGAGAGATAAACGTGGAAGGGGAAAAGGTTGGAAAGTGTAGATGGGGAGAGAAACGTGGCGGGGGAAAAAGTGGGAGGGGGTGACTGAGATTGAAATGAAAGGAGTAAAAAAAGGAAAAAACGACGCACATGCGCACAATTGCCTGTGAATTTTGCCTGTGAATATATATATATATATATATATATATATATATATATATATATATATATATATATATATGAGGACAGTGACCCTACCTTGGGTTCATGAAGTCCGCCGGGCTGCCTACTCTAGCAGCCTAGCAGACGACATCAGGATTCAGTCTGCTCTTTCTAATTAAAGAAGGAGCAAAACTGGGTTGTGACAGCTGCAATGTATTTTCTATCGAAAGACGCAAGGTGGTCGGTTTTGGCGACAACACACGGCTTCATTTTATCTTCGAAAAGTGGCATGTGTCGTAAGGGCCTTGGATTACGATCCAGACAGATATTTGTAACAATGTTCAGAATAATTTCAAGGGCCACTTATTACAGCCATACTTTTCTTCCTTCATATGAATGTACCAAAATCTCAAATTCAGGAAACAAATTTGGCATTTGAAGTTTAGCTTCAGTCCTGTTCAATATTATGAAGTTGAAGTTTCAAGTTCCAAATTTTTTTCTTGAATTTGTGGCCAATTTTTTTTAAACGACAACAATTTATCCAATTAACAAGATAGTTTTTATTTGCAAATTGTTTCCCTAATCAAACGATTAAATTTCTTTGAAATTTGACTTGTCATTCAATAAATGCAACAAAAAAGTGTGTTCTAATGTACAATGATGCAAAAAAATCAGTTCCTGTTTCGTGTCTGTAACAATAACTTCGCGACTGGGTTCAGAGCAGTTGTCGTCGATGCATTTATGGTGATGCATCCGTTTGCTGCATGCAAAATCGGTCTCACCTGAGCATCTGTAAATTTCCAAACAAAATTATGACATTTTTGTCTTAGGTTTCTTACATTACACCAACGTACCTGTCAACGGTCGAAAGATGGCAAAACCGTCCACATTCTAAAATTGAAACATAAATTATATAACAAAAGTATTCTTTTTGTGTCAAAACAGATGATTTTTAATGATTTCTGCACTTGTGTCAAAGTTAAAAGAAAAAATATCTACTTCGGAATACTCGTAAAATGAGCATGATATTTAGAAGATTACTAGAATGATGTGTTTTATCAATCACTATGGGATGTCGTATTTGGGTTTTAATGCTTTAAGGTGGCTTTAGAAATATTTTTTTTGTTTTTATTTTCCCAGGTGGCGCGCCGGCATGTTCTATAGGAGGGTCTCTTCCCACCTCCGCCCGCGTGTTTGTGAATATCTATAAAGCAATCTCACAATAACTTAGTTGTTTGCAAAATAGCTAAATTTTCTGGATGGACAGGATTGTCAAACATACATTTGTCAATGGTGGAGGCTAGCAAGGCTACGAGTTATTGGGGTTGGAAGATGTTCGCATTTCTGGCGTGTAGTGCTAAGAAATCTGGCACTCGCAATTTTTCGTGACTGAATCTGGGCTAAAGCAAATATCTCCTAGAAGCTGTTAACCTAGGGTTATTCGACAATAGAACTTGCGTCCGGCGGATGATGTGCATGGGGAACTTTTGATTTTGGAGAGTTCTTAAGTGTTCCAGATGAACAGTCAGGCAGAAAATGACTTACTAGTTAGTTGAAAGACAGCGGCATAGCTGGGGACCGGCAGTCCCCTCCTCCCGACGGCTGCAAAGTGGAGGGCGCAGAAGGTTTGGAGGGTGCAGAAGGTTTGGAGGGTGCAGAAGGTTTGGAGGGTGCAAAGGGTACGCTATATTTTAAGCAGCAGGGTGCTGGCCAGGGTGAGGTTGCATAACCACACCTAGCTACGACACTGTTGTAAGAACTTACCAGAAGTTTAAGCAAAGTGGCAGCACATACAATACCAGTTTTGTGCTGATAGTTGAAGATGGTCTGAAGAAGAGAGAGAGAAAAAAAACTTGATCAGCAGACATTAATACATTTATGTGAAGTTTAGCTCATACTCCATCGATGGCAGTTTCGACATAGCGAATTCCTTGTCCGTAGTCATCAATCTTGATCCAAACATGTTTCTGTAAAGAAAACGAAATTCATGTTACTAGTTTTGTTTTTCACTTTTCAGGCTTTGCAATTTGTCTGGTGACCCCTGATAACAGCTTACGTTGTTGAAGGGAAAGGGTTGAGCAGGAGCCGCATAACTTATAATCTCCTTATAAAAGAAACATAGCAAAACAAGAATAGTACATCTTTTTATTGTTTAAATTAGAGATTTGACATTAGAATCCCGCGAATCTTGAAAAATATTCGAGATTCGAAAACTCGAATCTTCGCGCTTTTTTCGTCTTTCGAATCCTAGAATCCTAACCTAAAAACCTGTTAAAAACTTTGGTAAAATGACATGTAGTTTTAACTCCAATGACGTCCAATAGAAGCGTTCACTAACAAAAAACGGCGATTGTTGCAATTTCGGTGCTACCCGGATCACCAATATCACCTTATGGCGACATTGAGTGCCACACTTGTTTATTATTAATTTAATATTTAATATTATTTCATTTATTTGTATCTTCTTAATTAATATAGGATTCATATATGAAAGGTTCGAGATTCGAGGGATTCGTAAATGCAGCTAATGTTTATGAAACATGTTGGTGCGATATTTACCGGTGGTGGTGATGACATAGTGGCAACCTGAACAATTGCCAAAGCAACGATCGAGAGAACGACAAGACAGTTCATTGTTGTAGTTAGTATTGTACTTTGTAATTTTAATTAGCTCGCTAGTTTAGCTTTTATACCATTTTTTTGGCAAATGGTGAGGTTTTGCGTGGGAATTCATGTATGCATGTCTTACGTCAATGGTAACCTTTTACAAGATGTTACTTTGCATAGGATTCAAAAAAGTTATTATCATAAGAACAAATTTCTGATCAAGATTGCCAACTTCTATTGAAAGGGCATTTGGTTACAATAGAAATGGGTTTGACACACATAATAGGTGAAGAATTGGATCCGGCCTTTTATGTGCATTACGTTACAGTGTGTGACAGTTTTCACAAGAAAATATACCATCGCAGGCCTACTACTGTATAGCCAGTTGCTATGGCAAAATGGAATTGCGTTTTAAATGAATTTTACATGTTACTTGGGGAAAAAACAGTAGGTGTTTTAAGTGCACATTTGACCGAGTCAAGTTGCCTGCCTATGAGCTGAAGTTATGACATTATGTCATAATTGTTGAAAAGTTTAAAGTCTAGACTGAAATCTAGTTTTCATATTGGACGTGTAATGTGCCATTTTCTGGTAGGCCTACTTATTGTGAAAACCGCCTAATACAAAATTGAAGGGATTGGGATATTTTTTCGTGTTAACCGATATTTTCGTGTTAACCGATATTTTGTGTTAACCGATATTTTGTGTTAACCGATATTTTGTGTTATCCGATATTTTCGTGTTATCCGAAATTTTCGTGTTATCCGATATTTTCGTGTTATCCATTTTGTCTTGAAACAAAATACATAAAAAAACTTATACTGAGGAATGGGATCAAAAATATATTTCGTGTTATACGTTTTCGTGGAACCATAACTAGAGCAAGGCGAGTGAGGCACAGTGCGAGGATTAACGCATAAGCCTTATAAACCCAGGCTTAGGGCGCCAAATTTTGAAGGGCGCCGATGCACTGATCCTTTAAAAAATTTAATTTTTTAAAAAATTTGATACTTTTAAAAAATTCAAAAACTTAAATTTTGAAGGGTGTCGATGTACTAAGTCTTTTTAAAAGACTTAGTACATCGACACCTTTCAAAATTTAAGTTAAGGGACCAATGTAAAATTGTAGGAAACTTTAAATATGGTATAAATTAGGACAGGATACATTTTATTGACCTCAGGTCTTCTTTCTATTTTAGGCTTTTATTACATTTTCTCCTTTTTATTTACAGAGTGGCCACAATGTCTTTCCCCTGCAAAAATACATGCTACACGTTATTGTCTTCTGTTTCTTCTCAAATTTTTTTACTAGAATAATAAGTAATAAGTTTTTTGAGACTTTTTAATAAAAAAAAATGTATTGTATAGCAGTTTGCAGAAGGTGCCAAAAAAATAATCATTTTTAAACTGCCTTAAAAAGTTTTATATATCTTCATTAAAAACAATGTAAAGTTCCAAATTAATTTAGTTCATAACTAAATCAATTTTGAATTTTATTGCAATGTTGTTCTTGAAAAACATTGGTAGGATGTTCATGCACTGAAAACAACAATTAAGATATCTTTTGTAGGACCAATTAGTGTTACAAGCACACATGATACAAAGCAGGAAAGACACTATGGGCACCCTGTACAGTAGCTTGTCTCCCAAAATATTTCAGTTTATACAGGCACTCTTAAGTTTTATAGGTCCTTTGTAACACTTATTAAGAGCATCATGTGTGATTCAGGGAAAAAACCAAGTGGTGCTGAGTTCAAAAAACATTCAAAAGATAAATGTGTACAACATGAACTTTTAAAAAAAATTCTTAAGCTTCATTTGTTTTTTTAAGTCGACTGAATTTACAAGTACTATTGAACAATTTGAACTAAGGGCTTGTACGTGTACTATTGGACAATCTGAACTAAGTGCTTGTACAAGTACTACTGAACAATCTGACCTAAGTGCTTGCACGAGTACTATTGAAGAATCTGACCTAAGTGCTTGCACGAGTACTATTGAAGAATCTGACCTAAGTGCTTGCATGAGTACTATTGAAGAATCTGACCTAAGTGCTTGCATGAGTACTATTGAAGAATCTGACCTAAGTGCTTGCACGAGTACTATTGAAGAATCTGACCTAAGTGCTTGCACGAGTACTATTGAAGAGTCTGACCTAAGTGCTTGCACGAGTACTATTGAAGAATCTGACCTAAGTGCTTGCACGAGTACTATTGAAGAATCTGACCTAAGTGCTTGCACGAGTACTATTGAAGAATCTGACCTAAGTGCTTGCACGAGTACTATTGAAGAATCTGACCTAAGTGCTTGCACGAGTACTATTGAAGAATCTGACCTAAGTGCTTGCACGAGTACTATTGAAGAATCTGACCTAAGTGCTTGCACGAGTACTATTGAAGAATCTGACCTAAGTGCTTGCACGAGTACTATTGAAGAATCTGACCTAAGTGCTTGCACGAGTACTATTGAAGAATCTGACCTAAGTGCTTGCACGAGTACTATTGAAGAATCTGACCTAAGTGCTTGCACGAGTACTATTGAAGAATCTGACCTAAGTGCTTGCACGAGTACTATTGAAGAATCTGACCTAAGTGCTTGCACGAGTACTATTGAAGAATCTGACCTAAGTGCTTGCACGAGTACTATTGAAGAATCTGACCTAAGTGCTTGCACGAGTGCTATTGAAGAATCTGACCTAAGTGCTTGCACGAGTGCTATTGAAGAATCTGACCTAAGTGCTTGCACGAGTGCTATTGAAGAATCTGACCTAAGTGCTTGCACGAGTGCTATTGAAGAATCTGACCTAAGTGCTTGCACGAGTGCTATTGAAGAATCTGACCTAAGTGCTTGCACGAGTGCTATTGAAGAATCTGACCTAAGTGCTTGCACGAGTGCTATTGAAGAATCTGACCTAAGTGCTTGCACGAGTGCTATTGAAGAATCTGACCTAAGTGCTTGCACGAGTGCTATTGAAGAATCTGACCTAAGTGCTTGCACGAGTGCTATTGAAGAATCTGACCTAAGTGCTTGCACGAGTGCTATTGAAGAATCTGACCTAAGTGCTTGCACGAGTGCTATTGAAGAATCTGACCTAAGTGCTTGCACGAGTGCTATTGAAGAATCTGACCTAAGTGCTTGCACGAGTGCTATTGAAGAATCTGACCTAAGTGCTTGCACGAGTGCTATTGAAGAATCTGACCTAAGTGCTTGCACGAGTGCTATTGAAGAATCTGACCTAAGTGCTTGCACGAGTGCTATTGAAGAATCTGACCTAAGTGCTTGCACGAGTGCTATTGAAGAATCTGACCTAAGTGCTTGCACGAGTGCTATTGAAGAATCTGACCTAAGTGCTTGCACGAGTGCTATTGAAGAATCTGACCTAAGTGCTTGCACGAGTGCTATTGAAGAATCTGACCTAAGTGCTTGCACGAGTGCTATTGAAGAATCTGACCTAAGTGCTTGCACGAGTGCTATTGAAGAATCTGACCTAAGTGCTTGCACGAGTGCTATTGAAGAATCTGACCTAAGTGCTTGCACGAGTGCTATTGAAGAATCTGACCTAAGTGCTTGCACGAGTGCTATTGAAGAATCTGACCTAAGTGCTTGCACGAGTGCTATTGAAGAATCTGACCTAAGTGCTTGCACGAGTGCTATTGAAGAATCTGACCTAAGTGCTTGCACGAGTGCTATTGAAGAATCTGACCTAAGTGCTTGCACGAGTGCTATTGAAGAATCTGACCTAAGTGCTTGCACGAGTGCTATTGAAGAATCTGACCTAAGTGCTTGCACGAGTGCTATTGAAGAATCTGACCTAAGTGCTTGCACGAGTGCTATTGAAGAATCTGACCTAAGTGCTTGCACGAGTGCTATTGAAGAATCTGACCTAAGTGCTTGCACGAGTGCTATTGAAGAATCTGACCTAAGTGCTTGCACGAGTGCTATTGAAGAATCTGACCTAAGTGCTTGCACGAGTGCTATTGAAGAATCTGACCTAAGTGCTTGCACGAGTGCTATTGAAGAATCTGACCTAAGTGCTTGCACGAGTGCTATTGAAGAATCTGACCTAAGTGCTTGCACGAGTGCTATTGAAGAATCTGACCTAAGTGCTTGCACGAGTGCTATTGAAGAATCTGACCTAAGTGCTTGCACGAGTGCTATTGAAGAATCTGACCTAAGTGCTTGCACGAGTGCTATTGAAGAATCTGACCTAAGTGCTTGCACGAGTGCTATTGAAGAATCTGACCTAAGTGCTTGCACGAGTGCTATTGAAGAATCTGACCTAAGTGCTTGCACGAGTGCTATTGAAGAATCTGACCTAAGTGCTTGCACGAGTGCTATTGAAGAATCTGACCTAAGTGCTTGCACGAGTGCTATTGAAGAATCTGACCTAAGTGCTTGCACGAGTGCTATTGAAGAATCTGACCTAAGTGCTTGCACGAGTGCTATTGAAGAATCTGACCTAAGTGCTTGCACGAGTGCTATTGAAGAATCTGACCTAAGTGCTTGCACGAGTGCTATTGAAGAATCTGACCTAAGTGCTTGCACGAGTGCTATTGAAGAATCTGACCTAAGTGCTTGCACGAGTGCTATTGAAGAATCTGACCTAAGTGCTTGCACGAGTGCTATTGAAGAATCTGACCTAAGTGCTTGCACGAGTGCTATTGAAGAATCTGACCTAAGTGCTTGCACGAGTGCTATTGAAGAATCTGACCTAAGTGCTTGCACGAGTGCTATTGAAGAATCTGACCTAAGTGCTTGCACGAGTGCTATTGAAGAATCTGACCTAAGTGCTTGCACGAGTGCTATTGAAGAATCTGACCTAAGTGCTTGCACGAGTGCTATTGAAGAATCTGACCTAAGTGCTTGCACGAGTGCTATTGAAGAATCTGACCTAAGTGCTTGCACGAGTGCTATTGAAGAATCTGACCTAAGTGCTTGCACGAGTGCTATTGAAGAATCTGACCTAAGTGCTTGCACGAGTGCTATTGAAGAATCTGACCTAAGTGCTTGCACGAGTGCTATTGAAGAATCTGACCTAAGTGCTTGCACGAGTGCTATTGAAGAATCTGACCTAAGTGCTTGCACGAGTGCTATTGAAGAATCTGACCTAAGTGCTTGCACGAGTGCTATTGAAGAATCTGACCTAAGTGCTTGCACGAGTGCTATTGAAGAATCTGACCTAAGTGCTTGCACGAGTGCTATTGAAGAATCTGACCTAAGTGCTTGCACGAGTGCTATTGAAGAATCTGACCTAAGTGCTTGCACGAGTGCTATTGAAGAATCTGACCTAAGTGCTTGCACGAGTGCTATTGAAGAATCTGACCTAAGTGCTTGCACGAGTGCTATTGAAGAATCTGACCTAAGTGCTTGCACGAGTGCTATTGAAGAATCTGACCTAAGTGCTTGCACGAGTGCTATTGAAGAATCTGACCTAAGTGCTTGCACGAGTGCTATTGAAGAATCTGACCTAAGTGCTTGCACGAGTGCTATTGAAGAATCTGACCTAAGTGCTTGCACGAGTGCTATTGAAGAATCTGACCTAAGTGCTTGCACGAGTGCTATTGAAGAATCTGACCTAAGTGCTTGCACGAGTGCTATTGAAGAATCTGACCTAAGTGCTTGCACGAGTGCTATTGAAGAATCTGACCTAAGTGCTTGCACGAGTGCTATTGAAGAATCTGACCTAAGTGCTTGCACGAGTGCTATTGAAGAATCTGACCTAAGTGCTTGCACGAGTGCTATTGAAGAATCTGACCTAAGTGCTTGCACGAGTGCTATTGAAGAATCTGACCTAAGTGCTTGCACGAGTGCTATTGAAGAATCTGACCTAAGTGCTTGCACGAGTGCTATTGAAGAATCTGACCTAAGTGCTTGCACGAGTGCTATTGAAGAATCTGACCTAAGTGCTTGCACGAGTGCTATTGAAGAATCTGACCTAAGTGCTTGCACGAGTGCTATTGAAGAATCTGACCTAGGTGCTTGGCACGAGTGCTATTGAAGAATCTGACCTAGGTGCTTGGCACGAGTGCTATTGAAGAATCTGACCTAGGTGCTTGCACGAGTGCTATTGAAGAATCTGACCTAGGTGCTTGCACGAGTGCTATTGAAGAATCTGACCTAGGTGCTTGCACGAGTGCTATTGAAGAATCTGACCTAGGTGCTTGCACGAGTGCTATTGAAGAATCTGACCTAGGTGCTTGCACGAGTGCTATTGAAGAATCTGACCTAGGTGCTTGCACGAGTGCTATTGAAGAATCTGACCTAGGTGCTTGCACGAGTGCTATTGAAGAATCTGACCTAAGGTGCTTGCACGAGTGCTATTGAAGAATCTGACCTAAGGTGCTTGCACGAGTACTATTGAAGAATCTGACCTAAGGTGCTTGCACGAGTACTATTGAAGAATCTGACCTAAGGTGCTTGCACGAGTACTATTGAAGAATCTGACCTAAGGTGCTTGCACGAGTACTATTGAAGAATCTGACCTAAGGTGCTTGCACGAGTACTATTGAAGAATCTGACCTAAGGTGCTTGCACGAGTACTATTGAAGAATCTGACCTAAGGTGCTTGCACGAGTACTATTGAAGAATCTGACCTAAGGTGCTTGCACGAGTACTATTGAAGAATCTGACCTAAGGTGCTTGCACGAGTACTATTGAAGAATCTGACCTAAGGTGCTTGCACGAGTACTATTGAAGAATCTGACCTAAGGTGCTTGCACGAGTACTATTGAAGAATCTGACCTAAGGTGCTTGCACGAGTACTATTGAAGAATCTGACCTAAGGTGCTTGCACGAGTACTATTGAAGAATCTGACCTAAGGTGCTTGCACGAGTACTATTGAAGAATCTGACCTAAGGTGCTTGCACGAGTACTATTGAAGAATCTGACCTAAGGTGCTTGCACGAGTACTATTGAAGAATCTGACCTAAGGTGCTTGCACGAGTACTATTGAAGAATCTGACCTAAGGTGCTTGCACGAGTACTATTGAAGAATCTGACCTAAGGTGCTTGCACGAGTACTATTGAAGAATCTGACCTAAGGTGCTTGCACGAGTACTATTGAAGAATCTGACCTAAGGTGCTTGCACGAGTACTGTTGAAGAATCTGACCTAAGGTGCTTGCACGAGTACTGTTGAAGAATCTGACCTAAGGTGCTTGCACGAGTACTATTGAAGAATCTGACCTAAGGTGCTTGCACGAGTACTATTGAAGAATCTGACCTAAGGTGCTTGCACGAGTACTATTGAAGAATCTGACCTAAGGTGCTTGCACGAGTACTATTGAAGAATCTGACCTAAGGTGCTTGCACGAGTACTATTGAAGAATCTGACCTAAGGTGCTTGCACGAGTACTATTGAAGAATCTGACCTAAGGTGCTTGCACGAGTACTATTGAAGAATCTGACCTAAGTGCTTGCACGAGTACTATTGAAGAATCTGACCTAAGGTGCTTGTACGAGTACTATTGAAGAATCTGACCTAAGTGCTTGTACGAGTACTATTGAAGAATCTGAACTAAGTGCTTGTACGAGTACTATTGAAGAATCTGAACTAAGTGCTTGTACGAGTACTATTGAAGAATCTGAACTAAGTGCTTGTACGAGTACTATTGAAGAATCTGAACTAAGTGCTTGTACGAGTACTATTGAAGAATCTGACCTAAGGTGCTTGCACGAGTACTATTGAAGAATCTGACCTAAGGTGCTTGCACGAGTACTATTGAAGAATCTGACCTAAGGTGCTTGCACGAGTACTATTGAAGAATCTGACCTAAGTGCTTGCACGAGTACTATTGAAGAATCTGACCTAAGGTGCTTGTACGAGTACTATTGAAGAATCTGACCTAAGTGCTTGTACGAGTACTATTGAAGAATCTGAACTAAGTGCTTGTACGAGTCCTATTGAAGAATCTGAACTAAGTGCTTGTACGAGTACTATTGAAGAATCTGAACTAAGTGCTTGTACGAGTACTATTGAAGAATCTGAACTAAGTGCTTGTACGAGTACTATTGAAGAATCTGAACTAAGTGCTTGTACGAGTACTATTGAAGAATCTGAACTAAGTGCTTGTACGAGTACTATTGAAGAATCTGAACTAAGTGCTTGTACGAGTACTATTGAAGAATCTGAACTAAGTGCTTGTACGAGTACTATTGAAGAATCTGAACTAAGTGCTTGTACGAGTACTATTGAAGTATCTGAACTAAGTGCTTGTACGAGTACTATTGAAGAATCTGAACTAAGTGCTTGTACGAGTACTATTGAAGAATCTGAACTAAGTGCTTGTACGAGTACTATTGAAGAATCTGAACTAAGTGCTTGTACGAGTACTATTGAAGAATCTGAACTATGTGCTTGTACGAGTACTATTGAAGAATCTGAACTAAGTGCTTGTACGAGTACTATTGAACAATCTGAACTAAGTGCTTCTACGAGTACTATTGAACAATCTGAACTAAGTGCTTCTACAAGTAATTATGACAGTGATCAACATGATGTAACAGATTTGCCAGTTCCTGCATTCAGCCATACAAACATAGAAACAAAAAATACAACTTATGATGGGATTCACTTTTCCAAGAACTCCACAACAGTAAGGGACAATCCTGCAGAGTGGCTAAACGATGATAACCATCGTGATTTTATTGTGAAAAATGGTTTGAAGCAAAATGACAATGTTGATTTTTCAAAATCAATTGTCACTTACAATGACAAACACAGATTTCTCACAAAGGCAATAGTTTTCTCGAAAACTTTTGAATGGTGAAAATGCACAACGTAATTGGTTGGTCTATTCTCCTTCAACTGGAGTAGTGTTTTGTGCCCCATGCAGACTTTTTGGGACAGCCAAATCATCATTTGCCAGTAACAGATTTAAAGATTGGAGAAATAAACACAAAAAAGTTTCTGAACATGAAGGATCAGCTGAACATTGCCAGACTGTATTATCTTTAATGTCAAGAATG
The DNA here is from genome assembly GCA_036925085.1 of Brachycybe producta. NCBI lineage: Eukaryota > Metazoa > Arthropoda > Diplopoda > Playtdesmida > Andrognathidae > Brachycybe > Brachycybe producta. Next base: position 481,193 of record JAUPFP010000066.1, read on the forward strand.
AAACTTCTTGAGAGAGTAGACAGAAAGTTGGTTCAGCAAACGAATGAAGAGATTTCTTATTGGAAAAATGTCCTCTCAAAAGTAGTTTAAACTATAAAATTTCTAACTTCAAGAGGTTTACCATTACAAGGAGATGCAGAAAAATTTGGTTCTTCTTCTAATGAAAATTTTATGGGTACATTGGAGCTTCTGGTGAAATTCGATCCATTTATGGCAGATCACAATGCTTGATTTGGAAATGCAGGTAAAGGAATGTCATATTTTTTATCTTCAACTGTGAATGATGAACTCTTTGTACAAATGAGTTGTCAAATTACAAATGTAATAACATCCCATCTAAAACTTGCTAAATATTTTTCCATTAGTGTCGACTCAACACCTGACATAACTCATACTGACCAGTTAACATTCATTCTTCAATATATTCAGGATGGTACACCAGTTGAAAGATTTATTGCTTTTATTCCTAGCCAAGGTCACAAGGCTGAAGACTTAGCAGAGACAGTTCTTAACATGTTGCAAAAATTGAAAGTTGATACAAATGATTGTTGTGGACAAAGCTATGACAATGCAAGCAATATGTCAGGAAAATACTCAGGGCTTCAAGCAAGAATTAAAAATATAAATCCACTGGCAATATATATACCATGTGCTGCTCACTCACTAAATTTAGTTGGAGTTGCTGCTGTTGAATGTTGCAGAAATGCTGTATCATTTTTTGGATATTTGCAACAACTCTTCAATTTTTTTCAATGTCTACACATCGATGGAATATTTTGCTCTCAAATCAAAAAGATCATTCCTTAATATTGAAGAATCTGTCTGCCGTACACGGCATCGAACTTCGGCAAGCCGAGACCTCGAAAGGGGCTTCTGTGGTTTTTCCGCGGCAGCGCCGTGGTACCTAGCGAGGGCAACTCGCCCACGTAAAATAGATGTTCATTTCTCGAGGGATTTAAAACCCTTAAGTAATTGTCTCTTTTGAACCACTTTAAACTAAACTTTACTGAAGTAAAAACGTAAAGAGAAAATTATTGGTGCACTTACCCCATTTTGAGTAATGTGTACTCTCGTATGGTCACCATTTTCATAGGGTTGAACTGTAATTTATTGAAATTAGTTAACACACTTCTGGGAATTGTTTATAATGTAATATGTCGTGCAGAAATTATCTATAAAAATCGGCTATTTATCCTACTGCTAGTCTCCACGCACAAGACAATAGTGAGAATTGGTGCGAAATGCCAGCCCTTCCAAAAGGTGGGCGATAAGGCGAGAGGGGCTGTACACGGAGGCTAGCATTGGGACAATAAGCTGATTTTTCTCTTGAATAGCTATTTTCTTTTCGACGTATACACCTAGCTATTACCTGAACGTTGTTCCCTCCTTTGAAACCTTTCCTTCTGTTACGTCTCGAGTTGGAGTTTCTTTTTCGATTGTCAAAAAATTAATCTTCGTAGTGGTCATTGTGATCGTCAACAAAATCATGATGACAATCGAAATCATCAGGATGATTAAACGATCTTTCCTTTATTTAATTAGAAAAGAAACAAAGCTTACTACATGTAGAACAGAATTTCTATTGGGAATTTCAGTAGTCATTTTGTCTATTGAAAAGATAAGTCCAGGAGCGATCCTGGCTCGTTTACTTTTGTCTGGATCGTTTTTATTTTTGGATTGGTATGGAACTTTGTCAACCTTTTGTACTCGCATACAGAGGATTGACCCAGTTCTATCAGCTGATGACGATGCCGATATCCTGTCTTGGGTCCTTTTCCCTCCCAGTACCACCCCTTAATACAAAGAGATCATCTTGATAAGCCTCAGCATTGGGTCTATGGGGTTAAAACTTTCTATTATAAGTTTCTTTGTAATTCCAATGAGTCACTGGTCTATATTTTGTTGACCACTGGTCAATCATGTTGATTGGCCAGTTTGGTTGTTACTTGTGTTGTTACCCAATCAGGGGCTACTGAGGAAGTGTTCTCAGTATCCTCTTTTTGGGTATAAAAGGCCGTGTCTTTTTATGTAAAAAAAGGAGAGAGTCTCGAAAGCAATTTGGACACAGACATTATGCCCAAATCTGTCTAGAGCTGATGAGAAATGTAAATAAACTGTTATTATACTTAAAGCAGTTGTCAAGTCTTATTTTATCTTTTAAAACAAAACGAAGAACTTCAACATTTTGCCATCTAGCACTGTCAACCCAGGTGTAAACCTGGATCTCCAGCACTCGATGAAACTTCAGAAGATGGCACGATCAACCAGCTTTTTATGGGTGAAAGCCTGGGGAGTAGCAGACAACAAAAGATCCTTAAAACTGTAAAGGTTCTTAAGAGAGAAACTTGTGAGGAAACGTATGGGACTAATTTGTTCTCTTCCTCCCGAACCAGAGTAGAATTAGTGGCCTAGCCAACCACTTTCTGATCGCCCGAAAGAGCGCTACGATACTTTTTGACAATTCTATTCACCCCATGAATTTGGTTCAATACACTATAACATCTATAAATTTGAAGTGTCTCTCTAAAGTCATAACTATAGTCAAAGTATACACAAATTTAATGTACATGTAAAATAGTTTCTGCAATTGTTAATTTATTTGTAATTTCTTGCAAAAATTTTAAGGTGGCTTTATAAATATTTATTTTGATTTTGTCTCTCACGGACGGCGCCAGTGCACTATGCTCCATAGACGTTTTTTTTTTCCTAAAATTTGGACGCAAAAACGTCAAGTGAACTTTTTTTTTAAAAAAACTAGAATGAAAATGACCCGTTTTTTTGGTTTTTTCATTGACATTTCATGAAAAACTATTTTCGCCTTTTTCAAACTGTCATGAAAATTTCATTTTAAAGATATCACGAAAAAACTTTTAGCATTATCACCAACGATTCTAGTTTTCTACGATTCTAGTTTTTTTCCTGAAAACGTGCGGTTGAAAAATATAAATGTTGTGACACCCTGTAGAAACAGAAGGTGAAACACTTAAGTCAAAATTCAGTTTTGACAGTAAGGCACCCCTTGGTGCACAGATGTTCGGACATGGGTGGCCCGAATTCTAGAGAATTCGTGGAACCAAGTCCGACCGTGAGAAAATTGGAAATAAGTTCCAAGAATATTTCTGATTATGATTTAATATCCCCGGCCCAGGGGCAATGATTGGCCCAGTTGGTCAATCATTACGCCCTGAGGTGACAGTTGCCCCTCCCAGGAGACCGGACAAGTGAGCCTGAGACTTGAGTGTGAGGACAGTCAGTCTTCAGAGTTCCAGGAGTGAACTTGTAACAGAGTTTAGAGAAAAGACAAGTAAGCCTTGTTCTAGACAGTAGTTCTAGAAGAGAGTAAAGATCTGACTTAGAGAATAATATTATGTAAAAGTAATAATAATTATGTAATGAAGAGCAAGTAAAGAGTTATATTCAAAATACATAAACCAGTGTCAGTGTATGTGTATTTTGGACCGTATTGAGTTCCTGTACTCCTAAAATAGAGGGGTATCCAGCAGAAGGTACTCAGACACAGCCTGAGTCCCTCTGCCTGGAGCCTCCACCAACTCAACAAAAAGGAATAGAGTTTCTTCGGCATCGTCACGCCTATATCCAAAGATCCCTAGGAAAGACGGTCTTTTTGTGGGCCGTGCCAGGCGAGGCAAGTAAATGTCGCGCCCAGTGAACCCAACCCCCAGAGGTTCAATGGCAATAGAGGCTGGTCCGCAGCAGTCGACAACAGAGTCGACCCCGGCACCACCGATTCTGCAGAGGGAACAACGTCGTCAACGAGGACGAAGTTCCTCACGCATCGTCGATAATGGAGCCAAAGGTACGAGAGGTGGGCCAGTCATGTTACAATGTTCTCGAAACCGCATTTGGGCGAAGAGAGTCCTCCCATAGAACGTAATAGCCACGCAAGAACGCCATCAGGGTAGGAGAGAGGACAAAAATAAATTAAATATCTATTCAGCCACCTTAATGAAACAGAAATTATTAAAACAGCACAGGCCCCCAAATCAACAGCGCCTAGTTTTGAGTTTTTAAATAACAAGCTGTGTGTTGTGCATAAAATACAGTGCACAATGCGCACACCTTGTTCAGTTTCATGCAAAACACTTAGTCATGTCTTTTCAGCTACGCGCCATAAACACCCACGCAGCTACAATATCCTTTTTGTCAGATGTGTGTGTGTTCTCCACCAATAAGATTGCGTTGCTGCTAGATTAAAATTAGGCAGCAGTTGCTATGCAAAACTGAGGTGCCCTCAGCATATATCGCAGTTCAAGATACAAGTTTTAAGGCTGAATTGAATATCCGCCTCGATCTTCGTTTATGAAACGTGTTTGCGCAACTTAGGCAACAAAGCAAGCTTGCAACCAGCAACCGTCTCAAGCAAATGTTGGTCTCCTATTTGGAACTCCAAAAAATGCCTGAAACTCTCCACCCTCTTTAAATGGGAGCGTATTTTTTTTGGCAAAATGTCACATTTCTGTTTTTATAATAGCTGTTTTTCAGACTAACTTTCAGCTTGCATAGCAAGTAAACCTTCAGCTTGCATAGCAAGTAACCGTTCAGCAAGCGTAGCAAGTAACTGGTCAGCAAGCGTAGCCAGTAACCTTTCAGCAAGCGTAGCAAGTACACTTTTAGCAATCATAGCAAGTAAATTTTCAGCTAGCATAGAGAGAACTTTCAGCAAGCGTAGCGAGTAAAAAATGTAAAGAAGTGCATGAAGCCAGCAAAATCGTTTTTCTGCCTCCAAATGTTTTTCTACTTTCTATTTTTTTTTCCTTCTCAGTAAAGTGTATAACCTTCTAGAACTCTGCCTATATCCATGTCTTTCAGATGCAAAATGAAGAGAAACTGGAATGTTTTTAGAAACTAGAAGGATAGCTCAATCACTTAAGAGTATTTTAATGTTTGATATTTTTTCAAATAAAGCAATAAAATAAAAGAAATTACGCTCCTAGTAGAAATAATAGCTTGGCCCAAAAAACGTAGTTTTTCGTTGTTTGCTTCAATTTGTGGCCAATTTTTTTTTTAAACGACAACAATTTATCCAATTAACAAGATAGTTTTTATTTGCAAATTGTTTCCCTAATCAAACGATTAAATTTCTTTGAAATTTGACTTGTCATTCAATACATGCAACAAAAAAGTGTGTTCTAATGTACGATGAAAGGGACATGTCCAACTTGCAAAAATCAGTTCCTGTTTAGTGTCTGCAACAAAAAGTTCGCGAGTGGGTTCTGAGCAGGAGTAGTCGATGCAGTTATGGTGATGCATCCGTTTGCTGCACGCAAAATCGGTCTCACCTGAGCATCTGTAAATTTCCAAACAAAATTATGACATTTTTGTCTTAGGTTTCTTACATTACACCAACGTACTGGTCAACGGTCTAAAGATGGCACAACCGTCCAGATTCTAAAATTGAAACATAAATTATATAACAAAAGTATTCATTTTGTGTCAAAACAGATGATTTTTAATGATTTCTGCACTTGTGTCAAAGTTAAAAGAAAAAATATCTACTTCGGAATACTAGTAAAATGAGCATGATATTTAGAAGATTACTAGAATGATGTGCTGTATCAATCACTATGGGATGTTGTATTTGGGTTTTAATGCTTTAAGGTGGCTTTAGAAATATTTCTTTTGTTTTTATTCTCCCAGGTGGCGCGCCGGCATGTTCTATAGGAGGGTCTCTTCCCATCTCCACCCGCGGGTTTGAATATCAATAAAGCAATCTTACAAAATAACTTAGTTGTTTGCAAAATAGCTAAATTTTCTGGATGGACAGGATTGTCAAACACACATTTGTCAATGGTGGAAGCTAGCAAGGCTACGAGTTAATGGCGTTGGAAGATGTTGATCGCATTTCTGGCGTGTAGTGCTAAGAAATCTGGCACTCGCAATGTTTCTTGACTGAATCTGGGCTAAAGCAAATCTCTTCTTACTAGCAATCGGCATTTGAGTAAATTTACCTAAAAGATGTTAACCTAGGGTTATTCGACAATAGAACTTGCGTCCGGAGGATGTTGTGCATGGGGGACTTTTGATTTTGGAGAGTTCATAAGGGTCTTTTCAACAACATAAGTTATTATGACAAAGCAATCTTTATGCTGCTTTTGGACTTTGTTGTGCCTTTGCCATAGGCGATTTGAGCTGCTTACAGAGAATTAATTCAAATTCAAACTAATTCTTGTGAAAATTTGCCTAATTTCTAGCCTCGAATCGAAGCCTTGTGCATAATATAAAAGTTTATTTCTTATAGTGAGTGGGATGGTGAATTAAAATAGTAAAATTTATTCTGTGACGATGTTGAAATTTGAAATAAAATAGAATGAAGAGCTTGGAGAGCAATGAGAAGAGTTGAATAAAAGTTATGTCATTAGTGTTCCAGATGAACAGACAAGCAGAAAGTGACTTACTAGTTAGTTGAAAGACAGTGGCGTAGCTGGGGACCAGCAGCCCCGTCCTCCCGACGACTGCAAAGTGTAGGGCGCAGAAGGTTTGGAGGGTGCAAAGGGTGCGCAATGTTTTAAGCAGCAGGGTGCTGGCCGGGGTGAGGTTGCATAACCACACCTGGCTACGACACTGTTGTAAGAACTTACCAGAAGTTTAAGCAAAGTGGCAGCACATACAGGATCAGTTTTGTGCTGATAGTTGAAGATGGTCTGAAGAAGAGAGAGAAAAAAAAACTTGATCAGCAGACATTCATACATTTGTGTGAAGTTTAGTTCGTACTCCATCGATGGCAGTTTCGACATAGCGAATTCCTTGTCCGTAGTCATCGGTCTTGATCCAAACATGTTTCTGTAAAAAAAAAACGAAATTCATGTTACTAGTTTTGTTTTTCACTTGTCTGGTGACCACTGATAACAGCTTACGTTGTCGAAGGGAGAGGGTTGAGCAGGAGCCGCACGACTTATAATCTCCTTATAAAAGAAACATAGCAAAAGAAGAATAGTACTTCTTTTTATTGTTTAAATTAGAGATTTGACATTAGAATACCGCGAATCTTGAAAAATATTCGAGATTCGAAAACTCGAATCTTTCGAATCCTAGCCTAATAAAACTGTTAAAAACGTTGGTAAAATTAGTTTTAATTCCATTGACGTCCAATAGAAGCGTTCCCTAACAAAAAAAACCGGCGATTGGTGCAATTTCGGTGCTACCCGGATCACCAATATCATCTTGTGGCGACATTGAGTGCCACACTTGTTTATTATTAATTTAATATTTAATATTATTTCATTTATTTGTATCTTCTTAATTAATATAGGATTCATATATGAAAGGTTCGAGATTCGAGGGATTCGTGAATGCAGCTAATGTTTATGAAACATGTTGGTGCGATATTTACCGGTGGTGGTGATGACATAGTGGCAACCTGAACAATTGCCAAAGCAACGATCGAGAGGACGACAAGACAGTTCATTGTTGTAGTTAGTAATTGTACTTTGTAATTTAATTAGCTCTCTGGCTTAGCTTTTATACCAATTTTTTGGCAAATGGTGAGGTGTGCGTGGGATTTCATGTATGCATGTATTACGTCAATGGTAACCTTTTACAAGATGTTACTTTGCATAGGATTCGATAAAGTTATTACCATAAGAACAAATTTCTGATCAACATTGCCAACTTCTATTGAAAGGGCATTTGGTTACAATAGAAATGGGTTTGACACACATAATAGGTGAAGAATTGGATCCGGCCTTTTATGTGCATTACGTTACAGTGTGTGACAGTTTTCACAAGAAAATATACCATCGCAGGCCTACTACTGTATAGCCAGTTGCTATGGCAAAATGGAATTGCGTTTTAAATGAATTTTACATGTTACTTGGGGGAAAAACAGTAGGTGTTTTAAGTGCACATTTGACCGAGTCAAGTTGCCTGCCTATGAGCTGAAGTTATGACATTATGTCATAATTGTTGAAAAGTTTAAAGTCTAGACTGAAATCTAGTTTTCATATTGGACGTGTAATGTGCCATTTTCTGGTAGGCCTACTTATTGTGAAAACGGCCTAATACAAAATTGAAGGGATTGCGATATTTTTTCGTGTTATCCGTTTTGTCTTGAAATAAAATACATACAAAAACCTATACTGAGGAATGGGATCAAAAATATATTTCGTGTTATACGTTTTCGTGGAACCATAACTAGAGCAAGGCGAGTGAGGCACAGTGCGAGGATTAACGCAGAAAGCCTTATAAACCCAGGCTTAGGGCGCCAAATGTTGAAGGGCGCCGATGCACTGATCCTTTAAAAAATTTAATTTTTTAAAAAATTTGATACTTTTAAAAAATTCAAAAACTTAAATTTTGAAGGGTGTCGATGTACTAAGTCTTTTTAAAAGACTTAGTACATCGACACCTTTCAAAATTTAAGTTAAGGGACCAATGTAAAATTGTAGGAAACTTTAAATATGGTATAAATTAGGGCAGGATACATTTTATTGACCTCAGGTCTTCTTTCTATTTTAGGCTTTTATTACATTTTCCCCTTTTTATTTACAGAGTGGCCACAATGTCTTTCCCCCTGCAAAAATACATGCTAGACGTTATTGTCTTCTGTTTCTTCTCAAATTTTTTTTTCATGAGAATGATCAGATTGTGTTTTAGAAACTAGAATAATAAGTAATAAGTTTTTTGAGACTTAAAATAAAAAAAAATGTATTGTATAGCAGTTTGCAGAAGGTGCCAAAAAATAATCATTTTTAAACTGTCTTAAAAAGTTTTAGATATCTTCATTAAAAACAATGTAAAGTTCCCAATACATTTAGTTCATAACTAAATCAATTTTGAATTTTATTGCAATGTTGTTCTTTAAAAACATTGGTAGGATGTTCATGCACTGAAAACAACAATTAAGATATCTTTTGTAGGACCAATTAGTGTTACAAGCACACATGATACAAAACAGGAAAGACACTATGGGCACCCTGTACAGTAGCTTGTCTCCCAAAATATTTCAGTTTATACAGGCACTCTTAAGTTTTATAGGTCCTTTGTAACACTTATTAAGAGCATCATGTGTGATTCAGGGAAAAAACCAAGTGGTGCTGAGTTCAAAAAACATTCAAAAGATAAATGTGTACAACATGAACTTTTAAAAAAAATTCTTAAGCTTCATTTGTTTTTTTAAGTCGACTGAATTTACAAGTACTATTGAACAATCTGAACTAAGGGCTTGTACGAGTACTATTGAACAATCTGAACTAAGGGCTTGTACGAGTACTATTGGACAATCTGAACTAAGTGCTTGCACGAGTACTACTGAACAATCTGACCTAAGTGCTTGCACGAGTACTATTGAAGAATCTGACCTAAGTGCTTGCACGAGTACTATTGAAGAATCTGACCTAAGTGCTTGCACGAGTACTATTGAAGAATCTGACCTAAGTGCTTGCACGAGTACTATTGAAGAATCTGACCTAAGTGCTTGCACGAGTACTATTGAAGAATCTGACCTAAGTGCTTGCACGAGTACTATTGAAGAATCTGACCTAAGTGCTTGCACGAGTACTATTGAAGAATCTGAACTAAGTGCTTGCACGAGTACTATTGAACAATCTGAACTAAGTGCTTGCACGAGTACTATTGAACAATCTGAACTAAGTGCTTGCACGAGTACTATTGAACAATCTGAACTAAGTGCTTGCACGAGTACTATTGAACAATCTGAACTAAGTGCTTGCACGAGTACTATTGAACAATCTGAACTAAGTGCTTGCACGAGTACTATTGAACAATCTGAACTAAGTGCTTGCACGAGTACTATTGAACAATCTGAACTAAGTGCTTGTACGAGTACTATTGAACAATCTGAACTAAGTGCTTGCACGAGTACTATTGAACAATCTGAACTAAGTGCTTGCACGAGTACTATTGAACAATCTGAACTAAGTGCTTGCACGAGTACTATTGAACAATCTGAACTAAGTGCTTGCACGAGTACTATTGAACAATCTGAACTAAGTGCTTGCACGAGTACTATTGAACAATCTGAACTAAGTGCTTGCACGAGTACTATTGAACAATCTGAACTAAGTGCTTGCACGAGTACTATTGAACAATCTGAACTAAGTGCTTGTACGAGTACTATTGAAGAATCTGAACTAAGTGCTTGTACGAGTACTATTGAAGAATCTGAACTAAGTGCTTGTACGAGTACTATTGAAGAATCTGAACTAAGTGCTTGTACGAGTACTATTGAAGAATATGAACTAAGTGCTTGTACGAGTACTATTGAAGAATCTGAACTAAGTGCTTGTACGAGTACTATTGAAGAATCTGAACTAAGTGCTTGTACGAGTACTATTGAAGAATCTGAACTAAGTGCTTGTACGAGTACTATTGAAGAATCTGAACTAAGTGCTTGTACGAGTACTATTGAAGAATCTGAACTAAGTGCTTGTACGAGTACTATTGAAGAATCTGAACTAAGTGCTTGTACGAGTACTATTGAAGAATCTGAACTAAGTGCTTGTACGAGTACTATTGAAGAATCTGAACTAAGTGCTTGTACGAGTACTATTGAAGAATCTGAACTAAGTGCTTGTACGAGTACTATTGAAGAATCTGAACTAAGTGCTTGTACGAGTACTATTGAAGAATCTGAACTAAGTGCTTGTACGAGTACTATTGAAGAATCTGAACTAAGTGCTTGTACGAGTACTATTGAAGAATCTGAACTAAGTGCTTGTACGAGTACTATTGAAGAATCTGAACTAAGTGCTTGTACGAGTACTATTGAAGAATCTGAACTAAGTGCTTGTACGAGTACTATTGAAGAATCTGAACTAAGTGCTTGTACGAGTACTATTGAAGAATCTGAACTAAGTGCTTGTACGAGTACTATTGAAGAATCTGAACTAAGTGCTTGTACGAGTACTATTGAAGAATCTGAACTAAGTGCTTGTACGAGTACTATTGAAGAATCTGAACTAAGTGCTTGTACGAGTACTATTGAAGAATCTGAACTAAGTGCTTGTACGAGTACTATTGAAGAATCTGAACTAAGTGCTTGTACGAGTACTATTGAAGAATCTGAACTAAGTGCTTGTACGAGTACTATTGAAGAATCTGAACTAAGTGCTTGTACGAGTACTATTGAAGAATCTGAACTAAGTGCTTGTACGAGTACTATTGAAGAATCTGAACTAAGTGCTTGTACGAGTACTATTGAACAATCTGAACTAAGTGCTTGTACGAGTACTATTGAAGAATCTGAACTAAGTGCTTGTACGAGTACTATTGAACAATCTGAACTAAGTGCTTGTACGAGTACTATTGAACAATCTGAACTAAGTGCTTGTACGAGTACTATTGAACAATCTGAACTAAGTGCTTGTACGAGTACTATTGAACAATCTGAACTAAGTGCTTGTACGAGTACTATTGAACAATCTGAACTAAGTGCTTGTACGAGTACTATTGAACAATCTGAACTAAGTGCTTCTACAAGTAATTATGACAGTGATCAACATGATGTAACAGATTTGCCAGTTCCTGCATTCAGCCATACAAACACAGAAACAAAAAATACAACTTATGATGGGATTCACTTTTCCAAGAACTCCACAACAGTAAGGGACGATCCTGCAGAGTGGCTAAACGATGATAACCATCGTGATTTTATTGTGAAAAATGGTTTGAAGCAAAATGACAATGTTGATTTTTCAAAATCAATTGTCACTTACAATGACAAACACAGATTTCTCACAAAGGCAATAGTTTTCTCGAAAACTTTTGAATGGTGAAAATGCACAACGTAATTGGTTGGTCTATTCTCCTTCAACTGGAGTAGTGTTTTGTGCCCCATGCAGACTTTTTGGGACAGCCAAATCATCATTTGCCAGTAACAGATTTAAAGATTGGAGAAATGGACACAAAAAAGTTTCTGAACATGAAGGATCTGCTGAACATTGCCAGACTGTATTATCTTTAATGTCAAGAATGAAACTTCTTGAGAGAGTAGACAGAAAGTTGGTTCAGCAAATGAATGAAGAGATTTCTTATTGGAAAAATGTCCTCTCAAAAGTAGTTGAAACTATAAAATTTCTAACTTCAAGAGGTTTACCATTACAAGGACATGAAGAAAAATTTGGTTCTTCTTCTAATGAAAATTTTATGGGTACATTGGAGCTTCTGGTGAAATTCGATCCATTTATGGCAGATCACAATGCTTGATTTGGAAATGCAGGAAAAGGAATGCCATATTATTTATCTTCAACTGTGAATGATGAACTCTTTGTACAAATGAGTTGTCAAATTACAAATGTAATAACATCCCAGCTAAAAGTTGCTAAATATTTTTCCATTAGTGTCGACTCAACACCTGACGTAACTCATACTGACCAGTTAACATTCATTCTTCAATATATTCAGGATGGTACACCAGTTGAAAGATTTATTGCTTTTATTCCTAGCCAAGGTCACAAGGCTGAAGACTTAGCAGAGACAGTTCTTAACATGTTCAAAAATTGAAAGTTGATACAAATGATTGTTGTGGACAAAGCTATGACAATGCAAGCAATATGTCAGGAAAATACTCAGGGCTTCAAGCAAGAATTAAAAATATAAATCCAATGGCAATATATATACCATGTGCTGCTCACTCACTAAATTTAGTTGGAGTTGCTGCTGTTGAATGTTGCAGAAATGCTTTATCATTTTTTGGATATTTGCAACAACTCTTCAATTTTTTTTCAATGTCTACACATCGATGGAATATTTTGCTCTCAAATCAAAAAGATCATTCCTTAATATTGAAGAATCTGTCTGCCATACACGGCATCGAACTTCGGCAAGCCGAGACCTCGAAAGGGGCTTCTGAGGTTTTTCGGCGGCAGCGCCGCGGTACCTAGCGAGGGCAACTCGCCCACGTAAAATAGATGTTCATTTCTCGAGGAATTTAAAACCCTTAAGTAATTGGCTCTTTTGAACCACTTTAAACTAAAGTTTACTGAAGTAAAAACGTAAAGAGAAAATTATTGGTGCACTTACCCCATTTTGAGTAATGTGTACTCTCGTATGGTCACCATTATCATAGGGTTGAACTGTAATTTATTGAAATTAGTTAACACACTTCTGGGAATTGTTTATAATGTAATATGTCGTGCAGAAATTAGCTATAAAAATCGGCTATTTATCCTACTGCTAGTCTCCACGCACAAGACAATAGCGAGATTTGGTGCGAAATGCCAGCCCTTCCAAAAGGTGGGCGATAAGGCGAGAGGGGCTGTACACGGAGGCTAGCATTGGGACAATAAGCTGATTTTTCTCTTGAATAGCTATTTTCTTTTCGACGTATACACCTAGCTATTACCTGCAACGTTATTCCCTCCTTTGAAACCTTTCCTTCTGTTACGTCTCGAGTTGGGGTTTCTTTTTCGATTGTCGAAAAATTAATCTTCGTAGTGGTCGTTTTGATCGTCAACAAAATCATGATGACAATCGAAATCATCCAAATCATCAGGATGATCAAACGATCTTTCCTTTATTTAATTAGAAAAGAAACAAAGCTTACTACATGTAGAACAGAATTTCTATGGGGAATTTCAGTAGGCATTTTGTCTATTGAAAAGATAAGTCCAGGAGCGATCCTGGCTCGTTTACTTTTGTCTGGATCGTTTTTATTTTTGGATTGGTATGGAACTTTGTCAACCTTTTGTACTCGCATACAGAGGATTGACCCAGTTCTATCAGCTGATGACGATGCCGATATCCTGTCTTGGGTCCTTTTCCCTCCCAGTACCACCCCTTAATACAAAGAGATCATCTTGATAAGCCTCAGCATTGGGTCTATGGGGTTAAAACTTTCTATTATAAGTTTCTTTGTAATTCCAATGAGTCACTGGTCTATATTTTGTTGACCACTGGTCAATCATGTTGATTGGCCAGTTTGGTTGTTACTTGTGTTGTTACCCAATCAGGGGCTACTGAGGAAGTGTTCTCAGTATCCTCTTTTTGGGTATAAAAGGCCGTGTCTTTTTATGTAAAAAAAGGAGAGAGTCTCGAAAGCAATTTGGACACAGACATTATGCCCAAATCTGTCTAGAGCTGATGAGAAATGTAAATAAACTGTTATTATACTTAAAGCAGTTGTCAAGTCTTATTTTATCTTTTAAAACAAAACGAAGAACTTCAACATTTTGCCATCTAGCACTGTCAACCCAGGTGTAAACCTGGATCTCCAGCACTCGATGAAACTTCAGAAGATGGCACGATCAACCAGCTTTTTATGGGCGAAAGCCTGGGGAGTAGCAGACAACAAAAGATCCTTAAAACTGTAAAGGTTCTTAAGAGAGAAACTTGTGAGGAAACGTATGGGACTAATTTGTTCTCTTCCTCCCGAACCAGAGTAGAATTAGTGGCCTAGCCAACCACTTTCTGATCGCCCGAAAGAGCGCTACGATACTTTTTGACAATTCTATTCACCCCATGAATTTGGTTCAATACACTATAACATCTATAAATTTGAAGTGTCTCTCTAAAGTCATAACTATAGTCAAAGTATACACAAATTTAATGTACATGTAAAATAGTTTCTGCAATTGTTAATTTATTTGTAATTTCTTGCAAAAATTTTAAGGTGGCTTTATAAATATTTATTTTGATTTTGTCTCTCACGGACGGCGCCAGTGCACTATGCTCCATAGACGTTTTTTTTTTCCTAAAATTTGGACGCAAAAACGTCAAGTGAACTTTTTTTTTAAAAAAACTAGAATGAAAATGACCCGTTTTTTTGGTTTTTTCATTGACATTTCATGAAAAACTATTTTCGCCTTTTTCAAACTGTCATGAAAATTTCATTTTAAAGATATCACGAAAAAACTTTTAGCATTATCACCAACGATTCTAGTTTTCTACGATTCTAGTTTTTTTCCTGAAAACGTGCGGTTGAAAAATATAAATGTTGTGACACCCTGTAGAAACAGAAGGTGAAACACTTAAGTCAAAATTCAGTTTTGACAGTAAGGCACCCCTTGGTGCACAGATGTTCGGACATGGGTGGCCCGAATTCTAGAGAATTCGTGGAACCAAGTCCGACCGTGAGAAAATTGGAAATAAGTTCCAAGAATATTTCTGATTATGATTTAATATCCCCGGCCCAGGGGCAATGATTGGCCCAGTTGGTCAATCATTACGCCCTGAGGTGACAGTTGCCCCTCCCAGGAGACCGGACAAGTGAGCCTGAGACTTGAGTGTGAGGACAGTCAGTCTTCAGAGTTCCAGGAGTGAACTTGTAACAGAGTTTAGAGAAAAGACAAGTAAGCCTTGTTCTAGACAGTAGTTCTAGAAGAGAGTAAAGATCTGACTTAGAGAATAATATTATGTAAAAGTAATAATAATTATGTAATGAAGAGCAAGTAAAGAGTTATATTCAAAATACATAAACCAGTGTCAGTGTATGTGTATTTTGGACCGTATTGAGTTCCTGTACTCCTAAAATAGAGGGGTATCCAGCAGAAGGTACTCAGACACAGCCTGAGTCCCTCTGCCTGGAGCCTCCACCAACTCAACAAAAAGGAATAGAGTTTCTTCGGCATCGTCACGCCTATATCCAAAGATCCCTAGGAAAGACGGTCTTTTTGTGGGCCGTGCCAGGCGAGGCAAGTAAATGTCGCGCCCAGTGAACCCAACCCCCAGAGGTTCAATGGCAATAGAGGCTGGTCCGCAGCAGTCGACAACAGAGTCGACCCCGGCACCACCGATTCTGCAGAGGGAACAACGTCGTCAACGAGGACGAAGTTCCTCACGCATCGTCGATAATGGAGCCAAAGGTACGAGAGGTGGGCCAGTCATGTTACAATGTTCTCGAAACCGCATTTGGGCGAAGAGAGTCCTCCCATAGAACGTAATAGCCACGCAAGAACGCCATCAGGGTAGGAGAGAGGACAAAAATAAATTAAATATCTATTCAGCCACCTTAATGAAACAGAAATTATTAAAACAGCACAGGCCCCCAAATCAACAGCGCCTAGTTTTGAGTTTTTAAATAACAAGCTGTGTGTTGTGCATAAAATACAGTGCACAATGCGCACACCTTGTTCAGTTTCATGCAAAACACTTAGTCATGTCTTTTCAGCTACGCGCCATAAACACCCACGCAGCTACAATATCCTTTTTGTCAGATGTGTGTGTGTTCTCCACCAATAAGATTGCGTTGCTGCTAGATTAAAATTAGGCAGCAGTTGCTATGCAAAACTGAGGTGCCCTCAGCATATATCGCAGTTCAAGATACAAGTTTTAAGGCTGAATTGAATATCCGCCTCGATCTTCGTTTATGAAACGTGTTTGCGCAACTTAGGCAACAAAGCAAGCTTGCAACCAGCAACCGTCTCAAGCAAATGTTGGTCTCCTATTTGGAACTCCAAAAAATGCCTGAAACTCTCCACCCTCTTTAAATGGGAGCGTATTTTTTTTGGCAAAATGTCACATTTCTGTTTTTATAATAGCTGTTTTTCAGACTAACTTTCAGCTTGCATAGCAAGTAAACCTTCAGCTTGCATAGCAAGTAACCGTTCAGCAAGCGTAGCAAGTAACTGGTCAGCAAGCGTAGCCAGTAACCTTTCAGCAAGCGTAGCAAGTACACTTTTAGCAATCATAGCAAGTAAATTTTCAGCTAGCATAGAGAGAACTTTCAGCAAGCGTAGCGAGTAAAAAATGTAAAGAAGTGCATGAAGCCAGCAAAATCGTTTTTCTGCCTCCAAATGTTTTTCTACTTTCTATTTTTTTTCCTTCTCAGTAAAGTGTATAACCTTCTAGAACTCTGCCTATATCCATGTCTTTCAGATGCAAAATGAAGAGAAACTGGAATGTTTTTAGAAACTAGAAGGATAGCTCAATCACTTAAGAGTATTTTAATGTTTGATATTTTTTCAAATAAAGCAATAAAATAAAAAAAATTACGCTCCTAGTAGAAATAATAGCTTGGCCCAAAAAACGTAGTTTTTCGTTGTTTGCTTCAATTTGTGGCCAATTTTTTTTTTAAACGACAACAATTTATCCAATTAACAAGATAGTTTTTATTTGCAAATTGTTTCCCTAATCAAACGATTAAATTTCTTTGAAATTTGACTTGTCATTCAATACATGCAACAAAAAAGTGTGTTCTAATGTACGATGAAAGGGACATGTCCAACTTGCAAAAATCAGTTCCTGTTTAGTGTCTGCAACAAAAAGTTCGCGAGTGGGTTCTGAGCAGGAGTAGTCGATGCAGTTATGGTGATGCATCCGTTTGCTGCACGCAAAATCGGTCTCACCTGAGCATCTGTAAATTTCCAAACAAAATTATGACATTTTTGTCTTAGGTTTCTTACATTACACCAACGTACTGGTCAACGGTCTAAAGATGGCACAACCGTCCAGATTCTAAAATTGAAACATAAATTATATAACAAAAGTATTCATTTTGTGTCAAAACAGATGATTTTTAATGATTTCTGCACTTGTGTCAAAGTTAAAAGAAAAAATATCTACTTCGGAATACTAGTAAAATGAGCATGATATTTAGAAGATTACTAGAATGATGTGCTGTATCAATCACTATGGGATGTTGTATTTGGGTTTTAATGCTTTAAGGTGGCTTTAGAAATATTTCTTTTGTTTTTATTCTCCCAGGTGGCGCGCCGGCATGTTCTATAGGAGGGTCTCTTCCCATCTCCACCCGCGGGTTTGAATATCAATAAAGCAATCTTACAAAATAACTTAGTTGTTTGCAAAATAGCTAAATTTTCTGGATGGACAGGATTGTCAAACACACATTTGTCAATGGTGGAAGCTAGCAAGGCTACGAGTTAATGGCGTTGGAAGATGTTGATCGCATTTCTGGCGTGTAGTGCTAAGAAATCTGGCACTCGCAATGTTTCTTGACTGAATCTGGGCTAAAGCAAATCTCTTCTTACTAGCAATCGGCATTTGAGTAAATTTACCTAAAAGATGTTAACCTAGGGTTATTCGACAATAGAACTTGCGTCCGGAGGATGTTGTGCATGGGGGACTTTTGATTTTGGAGAGTTCATAAGGGTCTTTTCAACAACATAAGTTATTATGACAAAGCAATCTTTATGCTGCTTTTGGACTTTGTTGTGCCTTTGCCATAGGCGATTTGAGCTGCTTACAGAGAATTAATTCAAATTCAAACTAATTCTTGTGAAAATTTGCCTAATTTCTAGCCTCGAATCGAAGCCTTGTGCATAATATAAAAGTTTATTTCTTATAGTGAGTGGGATGGTGAATTAAAATAGTAAAATTTATTCTGTGACGATGTTGAAATTTGAAATAAAATAGAATGAAGAGCTTGGAGAGCAATGAGAAGAGTTGAATAAAAGTTATGTCATTAGTGTTCCAGATGAACAGACAAGCAGAAAGTGACTTACTAGTTAGTTGAAAGACAGTGGCGTAGCTGGGGACCAGCAGCCCCGTCCTCCCGACGACTGCAAAGTGTAGGGCGCAGAAGGTTTGGAGGGTGCAAAGGGTGCGCAATGTTTTAAGCAGCAGGGTGCTGGCCGGGGTGAGGTTGCATAACCACACCTGGCTACGACACTGTTGTAAGAACTTACCAGAAGTTTAAGCAAAGTGGCAGCACATACAGGATCAGTTTTGTGCTGATAGTTGAAGATGGTCTGAAGAAGAGAGAGAAAAAAAAACTTGATCAGCAGACATTCATACATTTGTGTGAAGTTTAGTTCGTACTCCATCGATGGCAGTTTCGACATAGCGAATTCCTTGTCCGTAGTCATCGGTCTTGATCCAAACATGTTTCTGTAAAAAAAAAACGAAATTCATGTTACTAGTTTTGTTTTTCACTTGTCTGGTGACCACTGATAACAGCTTACGTTGTCGAAGGGAGAGGGTTGAGCAGGAGCCGCACGACTTATAATCTCCTTATAAAAGAAACATAGCAAAAGAAGAATAGTACTTCTTTTTATTGTTTAAATTAGAGATTTGACATTAGAATACCGCGAATCTTGAAAAATATTCGAGATTCGAAAACTCGAATCTTTCGAATCCTAGCCTAATAAAACTGTTAAAAACGTTGGTAAAATTAGTTTTAATTCCATTGACGTCCAATAGAAGCGTTCCCTAACAAAAAAAACCGGCGATTGGTGCAATTTCGGTGCTACCCGGATCACCAATATCATCTTGTGGCGACATTGAGTGCCACACTTGTTTATTATTAATTTAATATTTAATATTATTTCATTTATTTGTATCTTCTTAATTAATATAGGATTCATATATGAAAGGTTCGAGATTCGAGGGATTCGTGAATGCAGCTAATGTTTATGAAATATGTTGGTGCGATATTTACCGGTGGTGGTGATGACATAGTGGCAACCTGAACAATTGCCAAAGCAACGATCGAGAGGACGACAAGACAGTTCATTGTTGTAGTTAGTAATTGTACTTTGTAATTTAATTAGCTCTCTGGCTTAGCTTTTATACCAATTTTTTGGCAAATGGTGAGGTGTGCGTGGGATTTCATGTATGCATGTATTACGTCAATGGTAACCTTTTACAAGATGTTACTTTGCATAGGATTCGATAAAGTTATTACCATAAGAACAAATTTCTGATCAACATTGCCAACTTCTATTGAAAGGGCATTTGGTTACAATAGAAATGGGTTTGACACACATAATAGGTGAAGAATTGGATCCGGCCTTTTATGTGCATTACGTTACAGTGTGTGACAGTTTTCACAAGAAAATATACCATCGCAGGCCTACTACTGTATAGCCAGTTGCTATGGCAAAATGGAATTGCGTTTTAAATGAATTTTACATGTTACTTGGGGGAAAAACAGTAGGTGTTTTAAGTGCACATTTGACCGAGTCAAGTTGCCTGCCTATGAGCTGAAGTTATGACATTATGTCATAATTGTTGAAAAGTTTAAAGTCTAGACTGAAATCTAGTTTTCATATTGGACGTGTAATGTGCCATTTTCTGGTAGGCCTACTTATTGTGAAAACGGCCTAATACAAAATTGAAGGGATTGCGATATTTTTTCGTGTTATCCGTTTTGTCTTGAAATAAAATACATACAAAAACCTATACTGAGGAATGGGATCAAAAATATATTTCGTGTTATACGTTTTCGTGGAACCATAACTAGAGCAAGGCGAGTGAGGCACAGTGCGAGGATTAACGCAGAAAGCCTTATAAACCCAGGCTTAGGGCGCCAAATGTTGAAGGGCGCCGATGCACTGATCCTTTAAAAAATTTAATTTTTTAAAAAATTTGATACTTTTAAAAAATTCAAAAACTTAAATTTTGAAGGGTGTCGATGTACTAAGTCTTTTTAAAAGACTTAGTACATCGACACCTTTCAAAATTTAAGTTAAGGGACCAATGTAAAATTGTAGGAAACTTTAAATATGGTATAAATTAGGACAGGATACATTTTATTGACCTCAGGTCTTCTTTCTATTTTAGGCTTTTATTACATTTTCCCCTTTTTATTTACAGAGTGGCCACAATGTCTTTCCCCCTGCAAAAATACATGCTAGACGTTATTGTCTTCTGTTTCTTCTCAAATTTTTTTTTCATGAGAATGATCAGATTGTGTTTTAGAAACTAGAATAATAAGTAATAAGTTTTTTGAGACTTAAAATAAAAAAAAATGTATTGTATAGCAGTTTGCAGAAGGTGCCAAAAAATAATCATTTTTAAACTGTCTTAAAAAGTTTTAGATATCTTCATTAAAAACAATGTAAAGTTCCCAATACATTTAGTTCATAACTAAATCAATTTTGAATTTTATTGCAATGTTGTTCTTTAAAAACATTGGTAGGATGTTCATGCACTGAAAACAACAATTAAGATATCTTTTGTAGGACCAATTAGTGTTACAAGCACACATGATACAAAACAGGAAAGACACTATGGGCACCCTGTACAGTAGCTTGTCTCCCAAAATATTTCAGTTTATACAGGCACTCTTAAGTTTTATAGGTTCTTTGTAACACTTATTAAGAGCATCATGTGTGATTCAGGGAAAAAACCAAGTGGTGCTGAGTTCAAAAAACATTCAAAAGATAAATGTGTACAACATGAACTTTTAAAAAAAATTCTTAAGCTTCATTTGTTTTTTTAAGTCGACTGAATTTACAAGTACTATTGAACAATCTGAACTAAGGGCTTGTACGAGTACTATTGAACAATCTGAACTAAGGGCTTGTACGAGTACTATTGGACAATCTGAACTAAGTGCTTGCACGAGTACTACTGAACAATCTGACCTAAGTGCTTGCACGAGTACTATTGAAGAATCTGACCTAAGTGCTTGCACGAGTACTATTGAAGAATCTGACCTAAGTGCTTGCACGAGTACTATTGAAGAATCTGACCTAAGTGCTTGCACGAGTACTATTGAAGAATCTGACCTAAGTGCTTGCACGAGTACTATTGAAGAATCTGACCTAAGTGCTTGCACGAGTACTATTGAAGAATCTGACCTAAGTGCTTGCACGAGTACTATTGAAGAATCTGAACTAAGTGCTTGCACGAGTACTATTGAACAATCTGAACTAAGTGCTTGCACGAGTACTATTGAACAATCTGAACTAAGTGCTTGCACGAGTACTATTGAACAATCTGAACTAAGTGCTTGCACGAGTACTATTGAACAATCTGAACTAAGTGCTTGCACGAGTACTATTGAACAATCTGAACTAAGTGCTTGCACGAGTACTATTGAACAATCTGAACTAAGTGCTTGCACGAGTACTATTGAACAATCTGAACTAAGTGCTTGTACGAGTACTATTGAACAATCTGAACTAAGTGCTTGTACGAGTACTATTGAACAATCTGAACTAAGTGCTTGTACGAGTACTATTGAACAATCTGAACTAAGTGCTTGTACGAGTACTATTGAACAATCTGAACTAAGTGCTTGTACGAGTACTATTGAAGAATCTGAACTAAGTGCTTGTACGAGTACTATTGAAGAATCTGAACTAAGTGCTTGTACGAGTACTATTGAAGAATCTGAACTAAGTGCTTGTACGAGTACTATTGAAGAATCTGAACTAAGTGCTTGTACGAGTACTATTGAAGAATCTGAACTAAGTGCTTGTACGAGTACTATTGAAGAATCTGAACTAAGTGCTTGTACGAGTACTATTGAAGAATCTGAACTAAGTGCTTGTACGAGTACTATTGAAGAATCTGAACTAAGTGCTTGTACGAGTACTATTGAAGAATCTGAACTAAGTGCTTGTACGAGTACTATTGAAGAATCTGAACTAAGTGCTTGTACGAGTACTATTGAAGAATCTGAACTAAGTGCTTGTACGAGTACTATTGAAGAATCTGAACTAAGTGCTTGTACGAGTACTATTGAAGAATCTGAACTAAGTGCTTGTACGAGTACTATTGAAGAATCTGAACTAAGTGCTTGTACGAGTACTATTGAAGAATCTGAACTAAGTGCTTGTACGAGTACTATTGAAGAATCTGAACTAAGTGCTTGTACGAGTACTATTGAAGAATCTGAACTAAGTGCTTGTACGAGTACTATTGAAGAATCTGAACTAAGTGCTTGTTCGAGTACTATTGAAGAATCTGAACTAAGTGCTTGTACGAGTACTATTGAAGAATCTGAACTAAGTGCTTGTACGAGTACTATTGAAGAATCTGAACTAAGTGCTTGTACGAGTACTATTGAAGAATCTGAACTAAGTGCTTGTACGAGTACTATTGAAGAATCTGAACTAAGTGCTTGTACGAGTACTATTGAAGAATCTGAACTAAGTGCTTGTACGAGTACTATTGAAGAATCTGAACTAAGTGCTTGTACGAGTACTATTGAAGAATCTGAACTAAGTGCTTGTACGAGTACTATTGAAGAATCTGAACTAAGTGCTTGTACGAGTACTATTGAAGAATCTGAACTAAGTGCTTGTACGAGTACTATTGAAGAATCTGAACTAAGTGCTTGTACGAGTACTATTGAAGAATCTGAACTAAGTGCTTGTACGAGTACTATTGAAGAATCTGAACTAAGTGCTTGTACGAGTACTATTGAAGAATCTGAACTAAGTGCTTGTACGAGTACTATTGAAGAATCTGAACTAAGTGCTTGTACGAGTACTATTGAAGAATCTGAACTAAGTGCTTGTACGAGTACTATTGAAGAATCTGAACTAAGTGCTTGTACGAGTACTATTGAAGAATCTGAACTAAGTGCTTGTACGAGTACTATTGAAGAATCTGAACTAAGTGCTTGTACGAGTACTATTGAAGAATCTGAACTAAGTGCTTGTACGAGTACTATTGAAGAATCTGAACTAAGTGCTTGTACGAGTACTATTGAACAATCTGAACTAAGTGCTTGTACGAGTACTATTGAACAATCTGAACTAAGTGCTTGTACGAGTACTATTGAACAATCTGAACTAAGTGCTTGTACGAGTACTATTGAACAATCTGAACTAAGTGCTTCTACAAGTAATTATGACAGTGATCAACATGATGTAACAGATTTGCCAGTTCCTGCATTCAGCCATACAAACACAGAAACAAAAAATACAACTTATGATGGGATTCACTTTTCCAAGAACTCCACAACAGTAAGGGACGATCCTGCAGAGTGGCTAAACGATGATAACCATCGTGATTTTATTGTGAAAAATGGTTTGAAGCAAAATGACAATGTTGATTTTTCAAAATCAATTGTCACTTACAATGACAAACACAGATTTCTCACAAAGGCAATAGTTTTCTCGAAAACTTTTGAATGGTGAAAATGCACAACATAATTGGTTGGTCTATTCTCCTTCAACTGGAGTAGTGTTTTGTGCCCCATGCAGACTTTTTGGGACAGCCAAATCATCATTTGCCAGTAACAGATTTAAAGATTGGAGAAATGGACACAAAAAAGTTTCTGAACATGAAGGATCAGCTGAACATTGCCAGACTGTATTATCTTTAATGTCAAGAATGAAACTTCTTGAGAGAGTAGACAGAAAGTTGGTTCAGCAAATGAATGAAGAGATTTCTTATTGGAAAAATGTCCTCTCAAAAGTAGTTGAAACTATAAAATTTCTAACTTCAAGAGGTTTACCATTACAAGGACATGAAGAAAAATTTGGTTCTTCTTCTAATGAAAATTTTATGGGTACATTGGAGCTTCTGGTGAAATTCGATCCATTTATGGCAGATCACAATGCTTGATTTGGAAATGCAGGAAAAGGAATGCCATATTATTTATCTTCAACTGTGAATGATGAACTCTTTGTACAAATGAGTTGTCAAATTACAAATGTAATAACATCCCAGCTAAAAGTTGCTAAATATTTTTCCATTAGTGTCGACTCAACACCTGACGTAACTCATACTGACCAGTTAACATTCATTCTTCAATATATTCAGGATGGTACACCAGTTGAAAGATTTATTGCTTTTATTCCTAGCCAAGGTCACAAGGCTGAAGACTTAGCAGAGACAGTTCTTAACATGTTCAAAAATTGAAAGTTGATACAAATGATTGTTGTGGACAAAGCTATGACAATGCAAGCAATATGTCAGGAAAATACTCAGGGCTTCAAGCAAGAATTAAAAATATAAATCCAATGGCAATATATATACCATGTGCTGCTCACTCACTAAATTTAGTTGGAGTTGCTGCTGTTGAATGTTGCAGAAATGCTTTATCATTTTTTGGATATTTGCAACAACTCTTCAATTTTTTTTCAATGTCTACACATCGATGGAATATTTTGCTCTCAAATCAAAAAGATCATTCCTTAATATTGAAGAATCTGTCTGCCATACACGGCATCGAACTTCGGCAAGCCGAGACCTCGAAAGGGGCTTCTGAGGTTTTTCGGCGGCAGCGCCGCGGTACCTAGCGAGGGCAACTCGCCCACGTAAAATAGATGTTCATTTCTCGAGGAATTTAAAACCCTTAAGTAATTGGCTCTTTTGAACCACTTTAAACTAAAGTTTACTGAAGTAAAAACGTAAAGAGAAAATTATTGGTGCACTTACCCCATTTTGAGTAATGTGTACTCTCGTATGGTCACCATTATCATAGGGTTGAACTGTAATTTATTGAAATTAGTTAACACACTTCTGGGAATTGTTTATAATGTAATATGTCGTGCAGAAATTAGCTATAAAAATCGGCTATTTATCCTACTGCTAGTCTCCACGCACAAGACAATAGCGAGATTTGGTGCGAAATGCCAGCCCTTCCAAAAGGTGGGCGATAAGGCGAGAGGGGCTGTACACGGAGGCTAGCATTGGGACAATAAGCTGATTTTTCTCTTGAATAGCTATTTTCTTTTCGACGTATACACCTAGCTATTACCTGCAACGTTATTCCCTCCTTTGAAACCTTTCCTTCTGTTACGTCTCGAGTTGGGGTTTCTTTTTCGATTGTCGAAAAATTAATCTTCGTAGTGGTCGTTTTGATCGTCAACAAAATCATGATGACAATCGAAATCATCCAAATCATCAGGATGATCAAACGAGATTTCCTTTATTTAATTAGAAAAGAAACAAAGCTTACTACATGTAGAACAGAATTTCTATGGGGAATTTCAGTAGGCATTTTGTCTATTGAAAAGATAAGTCCAGGAGCGATCCTGGCTCGTTTACTTTTGTCTGGATCGTTTTTATTTTTGGATTGGTATGGAACTTTGTCAACCTTTTGTACTCGCATACAGAGGATTGACCCAGTTCTATCAGCTGATGACGATGCCGATATCCTGTCTTGGGTCCTTTTCCCTCCCAGTACCACCCCTTAATACAAAGAGATCATCTTGATAAGCCTCAGCATTGGGTCTATGGGGTTAAAACTTTCTATTATAAGTTTCTTTGTAATTCCAATGAGTCACTGGTCTATATTTTGTTGACCACTGGTCAATCATGTTGATTGGCCAGTTTGGTTGTTACTTGTGTTGTTACCCAATCAGGGGCTACTGAGGAAGTGTTCTCAGTATCCTCTTTTTGGGTATAAAAGGCCGTGTCTTTTTATGTAAAAAAAGGAGAGAGTCTCGAAAGCAATTTGGACACAGACATTATGCCCAAATCTGTCTAGAGCTGATGAGAAATGTAAATAAACTGTTATTATACTTAAAGCAGTTGTCAAGTCTTATTTTATCTTTTAAAACAAAACGAAGAACTTCAACATTTTGCCATCTAGCACTGTCAACCCAGGTGTAAACCTGGATCTCCAGCACTCGATGAAACTTCAGAAGATGGCACGATCAACCAGCTTTTTATGGGCGAAAGCCTGGGGAGTAGCAGACAACAAAAGATCCTTAAAACTGTAAAGGTTCTTAAGAGAGAAACTTGTGAGGAAACGTATGGGACTAATTTGTTCTCTTCCTCCCGAACCAGAGTAGAATTAGTGGCCTAGCCAACCACTTTCTGATCGCCCGAAAGAGCGCTACGATACTTTTTGACAATTCTATTCACCCCATGAATTTGGTTCAATACACTATAACATCTATAAATTTGAAGTGTCTCTCTAAAGTCATAACTATAGTCAAAGTATACACAAATTTAATGTTCATGTAAAATAGTTTCTGCAATTGTTAATTTATTTGTAATTTCTTGCAAAAATTTTAAGGTGGCTTTATAAATATTTATTTTGATTTTGTCTCTCACGGACGGCGCCAGTGCACTATGCTCCATAGACGTTTTTTTTTCCTAAAATTTGGACGCAAAAACGTCAAGTGAACTTTTTTTTTAAAAAAACTAGAATGAAAATGACCCGTTTTTTTTGTTTTTTCATTGACATTTCATGAAAAACTATTTTCGCCTTTTTCAAACTGTCATGAAAATTTCATTTTAAAGATATCACGAAAAAACTTTTAGCATTATCACCAACGATTCTAGTTTTCTACGATTCTAGTTTTTTTCCTGAAAACGTGCGGTTGAAAAATATAAATGTTGTGACACCCTGTAGAAACAGAAGGTGAAACACTTAAGTCAAAATTCAGTTTTGACAGTAAGGCACCCCTTGGTGCACAGATGTTCGGACATGGGTGGCCCGAATTCTAGAGAATTCGTGGAACCAAGTCCGACCGTGAGAAAATTGGAAATAAGTTCCAAGAATATTTCTGATTATGATTTAATATCCCCGGCCCAGGGGCAATGATTGGCCCAGTTGGTCAATCATTACGCCCTGAGGTGACAGTTGCCCCTCCCAGGAGACCGGACAAGTGAGCCTGAGACTTGAGTGTGAGGACAGTCAGTCTTCAGAGTTCCAGGAGTGAACTTGTAACAGAGTTTAGAGAAAAGACAAGTAAGCCTTGTTCTAGACAGTAGTTCTAGAAGAGAGTAAAGATCTGACTTAGAGAATAATATTATGTAAAAGTAATAATAATTATGTAATGAAGAGCAAGTAAAGAGTTATATTCAAAATACATAAACCAGTGTCAGTGTATGTGTATTTTGGACCGTATTGAGTTCCTGTACTCCTAAAATAGAGGGGTATCCAGCAGAAGGTACTCAGACACAGCCTGAGTCCCTCTGCCTGGAGCCTCCACCAACTCAACAAAAAGGAATAGAGTTTCTTCGGCATCGTCACGCCTATATCCAAAGATCCCTAGGAAAGACGGTCTTTTTGTGGGCCGTGCCAGGCGAGGCAAGTAAATGTCGCGCCCAGTGAACCCAACCCCCAGAGGTTCAATGGCAATAGAGGCTGGTCCGCAGCAGTCGACAACAGAGTCGACCCCGGCACCACCGATTCTGCAGAGGGAACAACGTCGTCAACGAGGACGAAGTTCCTCACGCATCGTCGATAATGGAGCCAAAGGTACGAGAGGTGGGCCAGTCATGTTACAATGTTCTCGAAACCGCATTTGGGCGAAGAGAGTCCTCCCATAGAACGTAATAGCCACGCAAGAACGCCATCAGGGTAGGAGAGAGGACAAAAATAAATTAAATATCTATTCAGCCACCTTAATGAAACAGAAATTATTAAAACAGCACAGGCCCCCAAATCAACAGCGCCTAGTTTTGAGTTTTTAAATAACAAGCTGTGTGTTGTGCATAAAATACAGTGCACAATGCGCACACCTTGTTCAGTTTCATGCAAAACACTTAGTCATGTCTTTTCAGCTACGCGCCATAAACACCCACGCAGCTACAATATCCTTTTTGTGAGATGTGTGTGTGTTCTCCACCAATAAGATTGCGTTGCTGCTAGATTAAAATTAGGCAGCAGTTGCTATGCAAAACTGAGGTGCCCTCAGCATATATCGCAGTTCAAGATACAAGTTTTAAGGCTGAATTGAATATCCGCCTCGATCTTCGTTTATGAAACGTGTTTGCGCAACTTAGGCAACAAAGCAAGCTTGCAACCAGCAACCGTCTCAAGCAAATGTTGGTCTCCTATTTGGAACTCCAAAAAATGCCTGAAACTCTCCACCCTCTTTAAATGGGAGCGTATTTTTTTTGGCAAAATGTCACATTTCTGTTTTTATAATAGCTGTTTTTCAGACTAACTTTCAGCTTGCATAGCAAGTAAACCTTCAGCTTGCATAGCAAGTAACCGTTCAGCAAGCGTAGGAAGTAACTGGTCAGCAAGCGTAGCCAGTAACCTTTCAGCAAGCGTAGCAAGTACACTTTTAGCAATCATAGCAAGTAAATTTTCAGCTAGCATAGAGAGAACTTTCAGCAAGCGTAGCGAGTAAAAAATGTAAAGAAGTGCATGAAGCCAGCAAAATCGTTTTTCTGCCTCCAAATGTTTTTCTACTTTCTATTTTTTTTTCCTTCTCAGTAAAGTGTATAACCTTCTAGAACTCTGCCTATATCCATGTCTTTCAGATGCAAAATGAAGAGAAACTGGAATGTTTTTAGAAACTAGAAGGATAGCTCAATCACTTAAGAGTATTTTAATGTTTGATATTTTTTCAAATAAAGCAATAAAATAAAAGAAATTACGCTCCTAGTAGAAATAATAGCTTGGCCCAAAAAACGTAGTTTTTCGTTGTTTGCTTCAATTTGTGGCCAATTTTTTTTTTAAAC
Organism: Brachycybe producta; assembly: GCA_036925085.1. Classification (NCBI taxonomy): domain Eukaryota; kingdom Metazoa; phylum Arthropoda; class Diplopoda; order Playtdesmida; family Andrognathidae; genus Brachycybe; species Brachycybe producta. The sequence continues at coordinate 510,182 of JAUPFP010000066.1, forward strand.
GACAACAATTTATCCAATTAACAAGATAGTTTTTATTTGCAAATTGTTTCCCTAATCAAACGATTAAATTTCTTTGAAATTTGACTTGTCATTCAATACATGCAACAAAAAAGTGTGTTCTAATGTACGATGAAAGGGACATGTCCAACTTGCAAAAATCAGTTCCTGTTTAGTGTCTGCAACAAAAAGTTCGCGAGTGGGTTCTGAGCAGGAGTAGTCGATGCAGTTATGGTGATGCATCCGTTTGCTGCACGCAAAATCGGTCTCACCTGAGCATCTGTAAATTTCCAAACAAAATTATGACATTTTTGTCTTAGGTTTCTTACATTACACCAACGTACTGGTCAACGGTCTAAAGATGGCACAACCGTCCAGATTCTAAAATTGAAACATAAATTATATAACAAAAGTATTCATTTTGTGTCAAAACAGATGATTTTTAATGATTTCTGCACTTGTGTCAAAGTTAAAAGAAAAAATATCTACTTCGGAATACTAGTAAAATGAGCATGATATTTAGAAGATTACTAGAATGATGTGCTGTATCAATCACTATGGGATGTTGTATTTGGGTTTTAATGCTTTAAGGTGGCTTTAGAAATATTTCTTTTGTTTTTATTCTCCCAGGTGGCGCGCCGGCATGTTCTATAGGAGGGTCTCTTCCCATCTCCACCCGCGGGTTTGAATATCAATAAAGCAATCTTACAAAATAACTTAGTTGTTTGCAAAATAGCTAAATTTTCTGGATGGACAGGATTGTCAAACACACATTTGTCAATGGTGGAAGCTAGCAAGGCTACGAGTTAATGGCGTTGGAAGATGTTGATCGCATTTCTGGCGTGTAGTGCTAAGAAATCTGGCACTCGCAATGTTTCTTGACTGAATCTGGGCTAAAGCAAATCTCTTCTTACTAGCAATCGGCATTTGAGTAAATTTACCTAAAAGATGTTAACCTAGGGTTATTCGACAATAGAACTTGCGTCCGGAGGATGTTGTGCATGGGGGACTTTTGATTTTGGAGAGTTCATAAGGGTCTTTTCAACAACATAAGTTATTATGACAAAGCAATCTTTATGCTGCTTTTGGACTTTGTTGTGCCTTTGCCATAGGCGATTTGAGCTGCTTACAGAGAATTAATTCAAATTCAAACTAATTCTTGTGAAAATTTGCCTAATTTCTAGCCTCGAATCGAAGCCTTGTGCATAATATAAAAGTTTATTTCTTATAGTGAGTGGGATGGTGAATTAAAATAGTAAAATTTATTCTGTGACGATGTTGAAATTTGAAATAAAATAGAATGAAGAGCTTGGAGAGCAATGAGAAGAGTTGAATAAAAGTTATGTCATTAGTGTTCCAGATGAACAGACAAGCAGAAAGTGACTTACTAGTTAGTTGAAAGACAGTGGCGTAGCTGGGGACCAGCAGCCCCGTCCTCCCGACGACTGCAAAGTGTAGGGCGCAGAAGGTTTGGAGGGTGCAAAGGGTGCGCAATGTTTTAAGCAGCAGGGTGCTGGCCGGGGTGAGGTTGCATAACCACACCTGGCTACGACACTGTTGTAAGAACTTACCAGAAGTTTAAGCAAAGTGGCAGCACATACAGGATCAGTTTTGTGCTGATAGTTGAAGATGGTCTGAAGAAGAGAGAGAAAAAAAAACTTGATCAGCAGACATTCATACATTTGTGTGAAGTTTAGTTCGTACTCCATCGATGGCAGTTTCGACATAGCGAATTCCTTGTCCGTAGTCATCGGTCTTGATCCAAACATGTTTCTGTAAAAAAAAAACGAAATTCATGTTACTAGTTTTGTTTTTCACTTGTCTGGTGACCACTGATAACAGCTTACGTTGTCGAAGGGAGAGGGTTGAGCAGGAGCCGCACGACTTATAATCTCCTTATAAAAGAAACATAGCAAAAGAAGAATAGTACTTCTTTTTATTGTTTAAATTAGAGATTTGACATTAGAATACCGCGAATCTTGAAAAATATTCGAGATTCGAAAACTCGAATCTTTCGAATCCTAGCCTAATAAAACTGTTAAAAACGTTGGTAAAATTAGTTTTAATTCCATTGACGTCCAATAGAAGCGTTCCCTAACAAAAAAAACCGGCGATTGGTGCAATTTCGGTGCTACCCGGATCACCAATATCATCTTGTGGCGACATTGAGTGCCACACTTGTTTATTATTAATTTAATATTTAATATTATTTCATTTATTTGTATCTTCTTAATTAATATAGGATTCATATATGAAAGGTTCGAGATTCGAGGGATTCGTGAATGCAGCTAATGTTTATGAAACATGTTGGTGCGATATTTACCGGTGGTGGTGATGACATAGTGGCAACCTGAACAATTGCCAAAGCAACGATCGAGAGGACGACAAGACAGTTCATTGTTGTAGTTAGTAATTGTACTTTGTAATTTAATTAGCTCTCTGGCTTAGCTTTTATACCAATTTTTTGGCAAATGGTGAGGTGTGCGTGGGATTTCATGTATGCATGTATTACGTCAATGGTAACCTTTTACAAGATGTTACTTTGCATAGGATTCAATAAAGTTATTACCATAAGAACAAATTTCTGATCAACATTGCCAACTTCTATTGAAAGGGCATTTGGTTACAATAGAAATGGGTTTGACACACATAATAGGTGAAGAATTGGATCCGGCCTTTTATGTGCATTACGTTACAGTGTGTGACAGTTTTCACAAGAAAATATACCATCGCAGGCCTACTACTGTATAGCCAGTTGCTATGGCAAAATGGAATTGCGTTTTAAATGAATTTTACATGTTACTTGGGGGAAAAACAGTAGGTGTTTTAAGTGCACATTTGACCGAGTCAAGTTGCCTGCCTATGAGCTGAAGTTATGACATTATGTCATAATTGTTGAAAAGTTTAAAGTCTAGACTGAAATCTAGTTTTCATATTGGACGTGTAATGTGCCATTTTCTGGTAGGCCTACTTATTGTGAAAACGGCCTAATACAAAATTGAAGGGATTGCGATATTTTTTCGTGTTATCCGTTTTGTCTTGAAATAAAATACATACAAAAACCTATACTGAGGAATGGGATCAAAAATATATTTCGTGTTATACGTTTTCGTGGAACCATAACTAGAGCAAGGCGAGTGAGGCACAGTGCGAGGATTAACGCAGAAAGCCTTATAAACCCAGGCTTAGGGCGCCAAATGTTGAAGGGCGCCGATGCACTGATCCTTTAAAAAATTTAATTTTTTAAAAAATTTGATACTTTTAAAAAATTCAAAAACTTAAATTTTGAAGGGTGTCGATGTACTAAGTCTTTTTAAAAGACTTAGTACATCGACACCTTTCAAAATTTAAGTTAAGGGACCAATGTAAAATTGTAGGAAACTTTAAATATGGTATAAATTAGGACAGGATACATTTTATTGACCTCAGGTCTTCTTTCTATTTTAGGCTTTTATTACATTTTCCCCTTTTTATTTACAGAGTGGCCACAATGTCTTTCCCCCTGCAAAAATACATGCTAGACGTTATTGTCTTCTGTTTCTTCTCAAATTTTTTTTTCATGAGAATGATCAGATTGTGTTTTAGAAACTAGAATAATAAGTAATAAGTTTTTTGAGACTTAAAATAAAAAAAAATGTATTGTATAGCAGTTTGCAGAAGGTGCCAAAAAATAATCATTTTTAAACTGTCTTAAAAAGTTTTAGATATCTTCATTAAAAACAATGTAAAGTTCCCAATACATTTAGTTCATAACTAAATCAATTTTGAATTTTATTGCAATGTTGTTCTTTAAAAACATTGGTAGGATGTTCATGCACTGAAAACAACAATTAAGATATCTTTTGTAGGACCAATTAGTGTTACAAGCACACATGATACAAAACAGGAAAGACACTATGGGCACCCTGTACAGTAGCTTGTCTCCCAAAATATTTCAGTTTATACAGGCACTCTTAAGTTTTATAGGTCCTTTGTAACACTTATTAAGAGCATCATGTGTGATTCAGGGAAAAAACCAAGTGGTGCTGAGTTCAAAAAACATTCAAAAGATAAATGTGTACAACATGAACTTTTAAAAAAAATTCTTAAGCTTCATTTGTTTTTTTAAGTCGACTGAATTTACAAGTACTATTGAACAATCTGAACTAAGGGCTTGTACGAGTACTATTGAACAATCTGAACTAAGGGCTTGTACGAGTACTATTGGACAATCTGAACTAAGTGCTTGCACGAGTACTACTGAACAATCTGACCTAAGTGCTTGCACGAGTACTATTGAAGAATCTGACCTAAGTGCTTGCACGAGTACTATTGAAGAATCTGACCTAAGTGCTTGCACGAGTACTATTGAAGAATCTGACCTAAGTGCTTGCACGAGTACTATTGAAGAATCTGACCTAAGTGCTTGCACGAGTACTATTGAAGAATCTGACCTAAGTGCTTGCACGAGTACTATTGAAGAATCTGACCTAAGTGCTTGCACGAGTACTATTGAAGAATCTGAACTAAGTGCTTGCACGAGTACTATTGAACAATCTGAACTAAGTGCTTGCACGAGTACTATTGAACAATCTGAACTAAGTGCTTGCACGAGTACTATTGAACAATCTGAACTAAGTGCTTGCACGAGTACTATTGAACAATCTGAACTAAGTGCTTGCACGAGTACTATTGAACAATCTGAACTAAGTGCTTGCACGAGTACTATTGAACAATCTGAACTAAGTGCTTGTACGAGTACTATTGAACAATCTGAACTAAGTGCTTGTACGAGTACTATTGAACAATCTGAACTAAGTGCTTGTACGAGTACTATTGAACAATCTGAACTAAGTGCTTGTACGAGTACTATTGAACAATCTGAACTAAGTGCTTGTACGAGTACTATTGAAGAATCTGAACTAAGTGCTTGTACGAGTACTATTGAAGAATCTGAACTAAGTGCTTGTACGAGTACTATTGAAGAATCTGAACTAAGTGCTTGTACGAGTACTATTGAAGAATCTGAACTAAGTGCTTGTACGAGTACTATTGAAGAATCTGAACTAAGTGCTTGTACGAGTACTATTGAAGAATCTGAACTAAGTGCTTGTACGAGTACTATTGAAGAATCTGAACTAAGTGCTTGTACGAGTACTATTGAAGAATCTGAACTAAGTGCTTGTACGAGTACTATTGAAGAATCTGAACTAAGTGCTTGTACGAGTACTATTGAAGAATCTGAACTAAGTGCTTGTACGAGTACTATTGAAGAATCTGAACTAAGTGCTTGTACGAGTACTATTGAAGAATCTGAACTAAGTGCTTGTACGAGTACTATTGAAGAATCTGAACTAAGTGCTTGTACGAGTACTATTGAAGAATCTGAACTAAGTGCTTGTACGAGTACTATTGAAGAATCTGAACTAAGTGCTTGTACGAGTACTATTGAAGAATCTGAACTAAGTGCTTGTACGAGTACTATTGAAGAATCTGAACTAAGTGCTTGTACGAGTACTATTGAAGAATCTGAACTAAGTGCTTGTACGAGTACTATTGAAGAATCTGAACTAAGTGCTTGTACGAGTACTATTGAAGAATCTGAACTAAGTGCTTGTACGAGTACTATTGAAGAATCTGAACTAAGTGCTTGTACGAGTACTATTGAAGAATCTGAACTAAGTGCTTGTACGAGTACTATTGAAGAATCTGAACTAAGTGCTTGTACGAGTACTATTGAAGAATCTGAACTAAGTGCTTGTACGAGTACTATTGAAGAATCTGAACTAAGTGCTTGTACGAGTACTATTGAAGAATCTGAACTAAGTGCTTGTACGAGTACTATTGAAGAATCTGAACTAAGTGCTTGTACGAGTACTATTGAAGAATCTGAACTAAGTGCTTGTACGAGTACTATTGAAGAATCTGAACTAAGTGCTTGTACGAGTACTATTGAAGAATCTGAACTAAGTGCTTGTACGAGTACTATTGAAGAATCTGAACTAAGTGCTTGTACGAGTACTATTGAAGAATCTGAACTAAGTGCTTGTACGAGTACTATTGAAGAATCTGAACTAAGTGCTTGTACGAGTACTATTGAAGAATCTGAACTAAGTGCTTGTACGAGTACTATTGAAGAATCTGAACTAAGTGCTTGTACGAGTACTATTGAAGAATCTGAACTAAGTGTTTGTACGAGTACTATTGAAGAATCTGAACTAAGTGCTTGTACGAGTACTATTGAAGAATCTGAACTAAGTGCTTGTACGAGTACTATTGAAGAATCTGAACTAAGTGCTTGTACGAGTACTATTGAAGAATCTGAACTAAGTGCTTGTACGAGTACTATTGAAGAATCTGAACTAAGTGCTTGTACGAGTACTATTGAAGAATCTGAACTAAGTGCTTGTACGAGTACTATTGAAGAATCTGAACTAAGTGCTTGTACGAGTACTATTGAACAATCTGAACTAAGTGCTTGTACGAGTACTATTGAACAATCTGAACTAAGTGCTTGTACGAGTACTATTGAACAATCTGAACTAAGTGCTTGTACGAGTACTATTGAACAATCTGAACTAAGTGCTTGTACGAGTACTATTGAACAATCTGAACTAAGTGCTTGTACGAGTACTATTGAAGAATCTGAACTAAGTGCTTGTACGAGTACTATTGAACAATCTGAACTAAGTGCTTGTACGAGTACTATTGAACAATCTGAACTAAGTGCTTGTACGAGTACTATTGAACAATCTGAACTAAGTGCTTGTACGAGTACTATTGAACAATCTGAACTAAGTGCTTGTACGAGTACTATTGAACAATCTGAACTAAGTGCTTCTACAAGTAATTATGACAGTGATCAACATGATGTAACAGATTTGCCAGTTCCTGCATTCAGCCATACAAACACAGAAACAAAAAATACAACTTATGATGGGATTCACTTTTCCAAGAACTCCACAACAGTAAGGGACGATCCTGCAGAGTGGCTAAACGATGATAACCATCGTGATTTTATTGTGAAAAATGGTTTGAAGCAAAATGACAATGTTGATTTTTCAAAATCAATTGTCACTTACAATGACAAACACAGATTTCTCACAAAGGCAATAGTTTTCTCGAAAACTTTTGAATGGTGAAAATGCACAACGTAATTGGTTGGTCTATTCTCCTTCAACTGGAGTAGTGTTTTGTGCCCCATGCAGACTTTTTGGGACAGCCAAATCATCATTTGCCAGTAACAGATTTAAAGATTGGAGAAATGGACACAAAAAAGTTTCTGAACATGAAGGATCAGCTGAACATTGCCAGACTGTATTATCTTTAATGTCAAGAATGAAACTTCTTGAGAGAGTAGACAGAAAGTTGGTTCAGCAAATGAATGAAGAGATTTCTTATTGGAAAAATGTCCTCTCAAAAGTAGTTGAAACTATAAAATTTCTAACTTCAAGAGGTTTACCATTACAAGGACATGAAGAAAAATTTGGTTCTTCTTCTAATGAAAATTTTATGGGTACATTGGAGCTTCTGGTGAAATTCGATCCATTTATGGCAGATCACAATGCTTGATTTGGAAATGCAGGAAAAGGAATGCCATATTATTTATCTTCAACTGTGAATGATGAACTCTTTGTACAAATGAGTTGTCAAATTACAAATGTAATAACATCCCAGCTAAAAGTTGCTAAATATTTTTCCATTAGTGTCGACTCAACACCTGACGTAACTCATACTGACCAGTTAACATTCATTCTTCAATATATTCAGGATGGTACACCAGTTGAAAGATTTATTGCTTTTATTCCTAGCCAAGGTCACAAGGCTGAAGACTTAGCAGAGACAGTTCTTAACATGTTCAAAAATTGAAAGTTGATACAAATGATTGTTGTGGACAAAGCTATGACAATGCAAGCAATATGTCAGGAAAATACTCAGGGCTTCAAGCAAGAATTAAAAATATAAATCCAATGGCAATATATATACCATGTGCTGCTCACTCACTAAATTTAGTTGGAGTTGCTGCTGTTGAATGTTGCAGAAATGCTTTATCATTTTTTGGATATTTGCAACAACTCTTCAATTTTTTTTCAATGTCTACACATCGATGGAATATTTTGCTCTCAAATCAAAAAGATCATTCCTTAATATTGAAGAATCTGTCTGCCATACACGGCATCGAACTTCGGCAAGCCGAGACCTCGAAAGGGGCTTCTGAGGTTTTTCGGCGGCAGCGCCGCGGTACCTAGCGAGGGCAACTCGCCCACGTAAAATAGATGTTCATTTCTCGAGGAATTTAAAACCCTTAAGTAATTGGCTCTTTTGAACCACTTTAAACTAAAGTTTACTGAAGTAAAAACGTAAAGAGAAAATTATTGGTGCACTTACCCCATTTTGAGTAATGTGTACTCTCGTATGGTCACCATTATCATAGGGTTGAACTGTAATTTATTGAAATTAGTTAACACACTTCTGGGAATTGTTTATAATGTAATATGTTGTGCTGAAATTAGCTATAAAAATCGGCTATTTATCCTACTGCTAGTCTCCACGCACAAGACAATAGCGAGATTTGGTGCGAAATGCCAGCCCTTCCAAAAGGTGGGCGATAAGGCGAGAGGGGCTGTACACGGAGGCTAGCATTGGGACAATAAGCTGATTTTTCTCTTGAATAGCTATTTTCTTTTCGACGTATACACCTAGCTATTACCTGCAACGTTATTCCCTCCTTTGAAACCTTTCCTTCTGTTACGTCTCGAGTTGGGGTTTCTTTTTCGATTGTCGAAAAATTAATCTTCGTAGTGGTCGTTTTGATCGTCAACAAAATCATGATGACAATCGAAATCATCCAAATCATCAGGATGATCAAACGATCTTTCCTTTATTTAATTAGAAAAGAAACAAAGCTTACTACATGTAGAACAGAATTTCTATGGGGAATTTCAGTAGGCATTTTGTCTATTGAAAAGATAAGTCCAGGAGCGATCCTGGCTCGTTTACTTTTGTCTGGATCGTTTTTATTTTTGGATTGGTATGGAACTTTGTCAACCTTTTGTACTCGCATACAGAGGATTGACCCAGTTCTATCAGCTGATGACGATGCCGATATCCTGTCTTGGGTCCTTTTCCCTCCCAGTACCACCCCTTAATACAAAGAGATCATCTTGATAAGCCTCAGCATTGGGTCTATGGGGTTAAAACTTTCTATTATAAGTTTCTTTGTAATTCCAATGAGTCACTGGTCTATATTTTGTTGACCACTGGTGAATCATGTTGATTGGCCAGTTTGGTTGTTACTTGTGTTGTTACCCAATCAGGGGCTACTGAGGAAGTGTTCTCAGTATCCTCTTTTTGGGTATAAAAGGCCGTGTCTTTTTATGTAAAAAAAGGAGAGAGTCTCGAAAGCAATTTGGACACAGACATTATGCCCAAATCTGTCTAGAGCTGATGAGAAATGTAAATAAACTGTTATTATACTTAAAGCAGTTGTCAAGTCTTATTTTATCTTTTAAAACAAAACGAAGAACTTCAACATTTTGCCATCTAGCACTGTCAACCCAGGTGTAAACCTGGATCTCCAGCACTCGATGAAACTTCAGAAGATGGCACGATCAACCAGCTTTTTATGGGCGAAAGCCTGGGGAGTAGCAGACAACAAAAGATCCTTAAAACTGTAAAGGTTCTTAAGAGAGAAACTTGTGAGGAAACGTATGGGACTAATTTGTTCTCTTCCTCCCGAACCAGAGTAGAATTAGTGGCCTAGCCAACCACTTTCTGATCGCCCGAAAGAGCGCTACGATACTTTTTGACAATTCTATTCACCCCATGAATTTGGTTCAATACACTATAACATCTATAAATTTGAAGTGTCTCTCTAAAGTCATAACTATAGTCAAAGTATACACAAATTTAATGTACATGTAAAATAGTTTCTGCAATTGTTAATTTATTTGTAATTTCTTGCAAAAATTTTAAGGTGGCTTTATAAATATTTATTTTGATTTTGTCTCTCACGGACGGCGCCAGTGCACTATGCTCCATAGACGTTTTTTTTTCCTAAAATTTGGACGCAAAAACGTCAAGTGAACTTTTTTTTTAAAAAAACTAGAATGAAAATGACCCGTTTTTTTGGTTTTTTCATTGACATTTCATGAAAAACTATTTTCGCCTTTTTCAAACTGTCATGAAAATTTCATTTTAAAGATATCACGAAAAAACTTTTAGCATTATCACCAACGATTCTAGTTTTCTACGATTCTAGTTTTTTTCCTGAAAACGTGCGGTTGAAAAATATAAATGTTGTGACACCCTGTAGAAACAGAAGGTGAAACACTTAAGTCAAAATTCAGTTTTGACAGTAAGGCACCCCTTGGTGCACAGATGTTCGGACATGGGTGGCCCGAATTCTAGAGAATTCGTGGAACCAAGTCCGACCGTGAGAAAATTGGAAATAAGTTCCAAGAATATTTCTGATTATGATTTAATATCCCCGGCCCAGGGGCAATGATTGGCCCAGTTGGTCAATCATTACGCCCTGAGGTGACAGTTGCCCCTCCCAGGAGACCGGACAAGTGAGCCTGAGACTTGAGTGTGAGGACAGTCAGTCTTCAGAGTTCCAGGAGTGAACTTGTAACAGAGTTTAGAGAAAAGACAAGTAAGCCTTGTTCTAGACAGTAGTTCTAGAAGAGAGTAAAGATCTGACTTAGAGAATAATATTATGTAAAAGTAATAATAATTATGTAATGAAGAGCAAGTAAAGAGTTATATTCAAAATACATAAACCAGTGTCAGTGTATGTGTATTTTGGACCGTATTGAGTTCCTGTACTCCTAAAATAGAGGGGTATCCAGCAGAAGGTACTCAGACACAGCCTGAGTCCCTCTGCCTGGAGCCTCCACCAACTCAACAAAAAGGAATAGAGTTTCTTCGGCATCGTCACGCCTATATCCAAAGATCCCTAGGAAAGACGGTCTTTTTGTGGGCCGTGCCAGGCGAGGCAAGTAAATGTCGCGCCCAGTGAACCCAACCCCCAGAGGTTCAATGGCAATAGAGGCTGGTCCGCAGCAGTCGACAACAGAGTCGACCCCGGCACCACCGATTCTGCAGAGGGAACAACGTCGTCAACGAGGACGAAGTTCCTCACGCATCGTCGATAATGGAGCCAAAGGTACGAGAGGTGGGCCAGTCATGTTACAATGTTCTCGAAACCGCATTTGGGCGAAGAGAGTCCTCCCATAGAACGTAATAGCCACGCAAGAACGCCATCAGGGTAGGAGAGAGGACAAAAATAAATTAAATATCTATTCAGCCACCTTAATGAAACAGAAATTATTAAAACAGCACAGGCCCCCAAATCAACAGCGCCTAGTTTTGAGTTTTTAAATAACAAGCTGTGTGTTGTGCATAAAATACAGTGCACAATGCGCACACCTTGTTCAGTTTCATGCAAAACACTTAGTCATGTCTTTTCAGCTACGCGCCATAAACACCCACGCAGCTACAATATCCTTTTTGTCAGATGTGTGTGTGTTCTCCACCAATAAGATTGCGTTGCTGCTAGATTAAAATTAGGCAGCAGTTGCTATGCAAAACTGAGGTGCCCTCAGCATATATCGCAGTTCAAGATACAAGTTTTAAGGCTGAATTGAATATCCGCCTCGATCTTCGTTTATGAAACGTGTTTGCGCAACTTAGGCAACAAAGCAAGCTTGCAACCAGCAACCGTCTCAAGCAAATGTTGGTCTCCTATTTGGAACTCCAAAAAATGCCTGAAACTCTCCACCCTCTTTAAATGGGAGCGTATTTTTTTTGGCAAAATGTCACATTTCTGTTTTTATAATAGCTGTTTTTCAGACTAACTTTCAGCTTGCATAGCAAGTAAACCTTCAGCTTGCATAGCAAGTAACCGTTCAGCAAGCGTAGCAAGTAACTGGTCAGCAAGCGTAGCCAGTAACCTTTCAGCAAGCGTAGCAAGTACACTTTTAGCAATCATAGCAAGTAAATTTTCAGCTAGCATAGAGAGAACGTTCAGCAAGCGTAGCGAGTAAAAAATGTAAAGAAGTGCATGAAGCCAGCAAAATCGTTTTTCTGCCTCCAAATGTTTTTCTACTTTCTATTTTTTTTTCCTTCTCAGTAAAGTGTATAACCTTCTAGAACTCTGCCTATATCCATGTCTTTCAGATGCAAAATGAAGAGAAACTGGAATGTTTTTAGAAACTAGAAGGATAGCTCAATCACTTAAGAGTATTTTAATGTTTGATATTTTTTCAAATAAAGCAATAAAATAAAAAAAATTACGCTCCTAGTAGAAATAATAGCTTGGCCCAAAAAACGTAGTTTTTCGTTGTTTGCTTCAATTTGTGGCCAATTTTTTTTTTAAACGACAACAATTTATCCAATTAACAAGATAGTTTTTATTTGCAAATTGTTTCCCTAATCAAACGATTAAATTTCTTTGAAATTTGACTTGTCATTCAATACATGCAACAAAAAAGTGTGTTCTAATGTACGATGAAAGGGACATGTCCAACTTGCAAAAATCAGTTCCTGTTTAGTGTCTGCAACAAAAAGTTCGCGAGTGGGTTCTGAGCAGGAGTAGTCGATGCAGTTATGGTGATGCATCCGTTTGCTGCACGCAAAATCGGTCTCACCTGAGCATCTGTAAATTTCCGAACAAAATTATGACATTTTTGTCTTAGGTTTCTTATATTACACCAACGTACCGGTCAACGGTCTAAAGATGGCACAACCGTCCAGATTCTAAAATTGAAACATAAATTATATAACAAAAGTATTCATTTTGTGTCAAAACAGATGATTTTTAATGATTTCTGCACTTGTGTCAAAGTTAAAAGAAAAAATATCTACTTCGTAATACTCGTAAAATGAGCATGATATTTAGAAGATTACTAGAATGATGTGTTTTATCAATCACTATGGGATGTCGTATTTGGGTTTTAATGCTTTAAGGTGGCTTTAGAAATATTTCTTTTGTTTTTATTCTCCCAGGTGGCGCGCCGGCATGTTCTATAGGAGGGTCTCTTCCCACCTCCACCCGCGGTTTTGAATATCTATAAAGCAATCTTACAAAATAACTTAGTTGTATGCGAAATAGCTAAAGTTTCTGGATGGACAGGATTGTCAAACACACATTTGTCAATGGTGGAAGCTAGCAAGGCTACGAGTTAATGGGGTTGGAAGATGTTGATCGCATTTCTGGCGTGTAGTGCTAAGAAATCTGGCACTCGCAATGTTTCTTGACTGAATCTGGGCTAAAGCAAATCTCTTCTTACTAGCAATCGGCATTTGAGTAAATTTACCTAGAAGATGTTAACCTAGGGTTATTCGACAATAGTCCCCCAATAGTCCATCAAAAGTCCCCCATGCACAACATCCTCCGGACGCAATCCGGAGGATGTTGTGCATGGGGGACTTTTGATTTTGGAGAGTTCATAAGGGTCTTTTCAACAACATAAGTTATTATGACAAAGCAATCTTTATGCTGCTTTTGGACTTTGTTGTGCCTTTGCCATAGGCGATTTGAGCTGCTTACAGAGAATTAATTCAAATTCAAACTAATTCTTGTGAAAATTTGCCTAATTTCTAGCCTCGAATCGAAGCCTTGTGCATAATATAAAAGTTTATTTCTTATAGTGAGTGGGATGGTGAATTAAAATAGTGAAATTTATTCTGTGACGATGTTGAAATTTGAAATAAAATAGAACGAAGAGCTTGGAGAGCAATGAGAAGAGTTGAATAAAAGTTATGTCATTAGTGTTCCAGATGAACAGACAAGCAGAAAATGACTTACTAGTTAGTTGAAAGACAGCGGCGTAGCTGGGGACCAGCAGCCCCGTCCTCCCGACGACTGCAAAGTGGAGGGCGCAGAAGGTTTGGAGGGTGCAAAGGGTGCGTAATGTTTTAAGCAGCAGGGTGCTGGCCAGGGTGAGGTTGCATAACCACACCTGGCTACGACACTGTTGTAAGAACTTACCAGAAGTTTAAGCAAAGTGGCAGCACATACAGGATCAGTTTTGTGCTGATAGTTGAAGATGGTCTGAAGAAGAGAGAGAGAAAAAAACTTGATCAGCAGACATTCATACATTTGTGTGAAGTTTAGTTCGTACTCCATCGATGGCAGTTTCGACATAGCGAATTCCTTGTCCGTAGTCATCGGTCTTGATCCAAACATGTTTCTGTAAAGAAAACGAAATTCATGTTACTAGTTTTGTTTTTCACTTGTCTGGTGACCACTGATAACAGCTTACGTTGTCGAAGGGAGAGGGTTGAGCAGGAGCCGCACGACTTATAATCTCCTTATAAAAGAAACATAGCAAAACAAGAACAGTACATCATTTTATTGTTTAAATTAGCGATTTGACATTAGAATACCGCGAATCTTGAAAAATATTCGAGATTCGAAAACTCGAATCTTTCTAAAATTCTAGTCCTAAAATCTAATCCTAGCCTAATAAAACTGTTAAAAACTTTGGTAAAATTAGTTTTAATTCCATTGACGTCCAATAGAAGCGTTCCCTAACAAAAAAAAACGGCGATTGGTGCAATTTCGGTGCTACCCGGATCACCAATATCATCTTGTGGCGACATTGAGTGCCACACTTGTTTATTATTAATTTAATATTTAATATTATTTTATTTATTTGTATCTTCTTAATTAATATAGGATTCATATATGAAAGGTTCGAGATTCGACGGATTCGTAAATGCAGCTAATATTTATGAAACATGCTGGTGCGATATTTACCGGTGGCGGTGATGACATAGTGGCAACCTGAACAATTGCCAAAGCAACGATCGAGAGGACGACAAGACAGTTCATTGTTGTAGTTAGTAATTGTACTTTGTAATTTAATTAGCGCGCTAGCTTAGCTTTTATACCATTTTTTTGGCAAATGGTGAGGTGTGCGTGGGATTTCATGTATGCATGTATTACGTCAATGGTAACCTTTTACAAGATGTTACTTTGCGTAGGATTCAAAAAAGTTATTATCATAAGAACAAATTTCTGATCAACATTGCCAACTTCTATTGAAAGGGCATTTGGTTACAATAGAAATGGGTTTGACACACACACATAATAGGTGAAGAATTGGATTCGGTTTTTACATGTGCGTCACGTTACAATGTGTGACGGTTTTCACAAAAAATATAACATGGCAGGCCTACTACTGTATAGCTAGTTGCCATGGCAAAATGGAATTGCGTTTTAAATGAATTCCACACGTTACTGGGGGAAGAAACAGTAGGTCTTTTAAGCGCACATTTGACCGAGTCAAGTTGCCAGCCTATGAGCTGAAGTTATAAGACATTATGTCATAAGTGTTAAAAAGTTTAAAAGTCTAGACTGAAATCTAGTTTTCATATTGGACGTGTAATGTACCATTTTCTGGTAGGCCTACTTATTGTGAAAACGGCCTAATACAAAATTGAAGGGATTGGGATATTTTTTCGTGTTATCCGTTTTGTCTTGAAATAAAATACATACAAAAACCTATACTGAGGAATGGGATCAAAAATATATTTCGTGTTACACGTTTTCGTGGAACCATAACTAGAGGAAAGCGAGTTAGGCACTTGCCACATTCCCAAAGCTTAGGTTGTGGAAATAGGCGCGCGAAATCACTAGAATAGGAATACTAAATGGCGCAAAGCTCGGGCACGTGATAACTAGAGCGATTATTGAGTGCGTGACGAAATATCAACCAATTGGAAATTGAGAAGGGTGGGGCATACGACGTCAGACCACATAACAAACCAATTAGAAGTTGTAAGTCCTTATAAAAGGGGAGGGGCAAACGACTGTATTTTACTGTCTTTACTTGAATGTCTAAAGCATTTTCTGAAGAAAATATATACAAAACAATGTTCTATAAAATAAACACTTGTACCAAAAGCAGTTTTTATTAGATTATACTTTAACTGTTGCAGAAGTGTAGGTCCCTTCTTGGTAAAATAAATAATTTTGGACTCTGTTCAAGTTTAAAGAAGTTTTATAAAAATAAGTACACAGACACACAGTTTTTCAGCTCAAGAGCAAAACATCAGTTCTTTAATTTCAAAAAGTTACAAATATATAGTGAGAAGGGTAATAAGAAAAAAGACAATAAGGAAACAGAATGTGACTATGGAAACAGTAACTGCTTGGCGTCTGAAAGAGAAAAGTCGCATTTTGGTGACAAATATAGAAGGGTCACTGATCTGTGACAGTACGGGGTTTCAATTCAGGGGCTCAGATAATTGCCACAAGAGAGCACGGGAGGTAATCCAATAAGATGGCCGATCGTTGTTTGAATGAACAGAAAAATAGAGAAACTAAATGTAGAATAAATTAAATATTTATTCTACAAACAAACATATAAAAGTTTGTGTCTCTCCAGAGGAAAAGGAACATAGGATGTGTGAGCTTTTGACATCAACCAATATTTATTACCAACCTTTAGATGACATTTTCTGTACCTCGAATCCTCTCTGAACAGTACGGTGCCCGCACGGAGAAGATTCGAGCTGCAGAGAGAGGTGGATAGAGACAGATCGTGGTCACTCCTCTGCATGGGGGTGAAATCGATGCAGGAGAGTGGCGGCCATCTCTCTCTCTTCCGGTTGATGCTGATGTACATCTTCTCCATCGGTATCCTGACAAGAGAAGATGTTGTAGCTGCTGAGAATTGTATAACTCTTGCCCTTTGGAGTCTCCGGCCTCTGAAGAGAAGTTGGTTACATTACAGAAAGACAACGCTGTTTCTTGTTATAACACTTTATTCATCACTTGTAAGAAACACAGAATACAAGGATGAATAGGTAAAATACTAACGGTGCGTCCTCAGGCCCATGATTCGGAATTTATCACGGAATACAGGCAAAGGACAAAAACTGAAGACAAAGAGGAGCGCGGTCCTTTTATACCTTGGACCTGTGTACACCTGCGAGGTGTAACCAGGTCCAAGTGACCATGGTCCTATTTGTATCAATCCGCCGCTTGGGTATGAGTCAGAAAGGTGAGTCAGAGGGGAGGGAGGGACGGTTGAGAGTTGTTTACCCCCCCCGGGCTATGGTTTTGGCGGGATCACAATTTACAGGGTGTTACAGATGGTTGACGATTATAATTACACTTGTCGATATAAAATAAGCGGTCCTTTCGGACAGAAAGCAGACGGCTTATAGAGCATCTGCAATGAGTCATATAAGCGAGATTTGAACATTGCGCCTTTTATACCCTCATGCTTGGCCACGCCCCCATTCTACGGGGACGCTTCCAAGCATGAGGCTCTAGAAGGTTCTAATCTCGCGGAAGTGACGTCATAGATCACTCTCACGTGGACGCAGAAGAAAGAAAAGAAACAGAGAGAGAGATGGATACAGCTATCCATCTCAACGAGTACAAGGTATGTATGGATGATTGGACGATTCCATTAAAAGAAAAGGTAGGTGAAATATCACCCCGTCACAGATCTTAACAGAAAAGGGTGACATGTGGTTTTTTTTAAGTTTCTAATTAAAAGTTGCTTCCGTATTTCTTGTTGATTGTTTGCGTATGTTGCACAGTGGCTGCATATTATGAGTTTGTAATGTTTTTATTGATGAAATTAGCATAATTTGTAAAACGGAAAGAGTCACATGAAATAGAATTTTATTTGTAATAAAAAAAATGATTCAGCTGATTTAATGTTTTGAACCAACCAATTGGAAAGCCAACCAAACTGCTGGTCCAAACTTCAGAAGGAGACCGTCTGTTATGAGAGATCCTCTTTGGATTGATGTATTTCTTAAATAGTAATGGTTCCAATGGTGTTTTTTACACCAGTGGCTGTCTTTGCCAATTATTCCGTTGACGATTTCTTCTTCTTCTTCCTCCCCCCATATTATTGTCCATCATCATTCCACCTGTTCCCGTGTGTAAACCCGGTATACCCATTCCATTTGATGCCATGTTTAAATTAGGCATGGAGATTCCACCTGGTCCCATGCTTAAACCCGGTGTGCTAATTCCACCTGCTCCCATATTTACGGCCGGCACAGTCATTCCCATTGGTACTCCTTGCATGCCATTCATTTGTATTCCATGTTGCCCCATTGGTACTCCTTGAATGCCATTCATATGCATTCCATTTTGTCCCATCTGAAGACCAGACATGCCCATTACATTCCCTTGGTGTCCTCCGAACATGTTTTGTCCAATGTGATTGGGTTGTACTCTAGTCATCGAATAGATTTCGAGGCAGCCATTGCTTCTTGCCTGAATGCTTCTTGCACGTTCAGCTGTTTAAACGGGATATAGTTTTATTAAATTATACTGTAAACATGTTTATTCAGAATTGGTCAGCACTATGAAATCAATAGATTTACCTGTCAAAACGCCATTATTTAGGAGACCCTGTTAATAATTTTAAAAGAAAAAAGGATTTTAGTTTCAATGTTGTTTGGTGCAAGTATGTATTAGATAAGGCTATTGTATATTTTCATTGCATACGTGAAGCGTGCATTTCCAAAAGGTTGTTTGTGCCAAAATTTAAAGTTTTCAGCTAAACCAATTACATTAAAGGCATGAAATATTGTAATACAATTTACAGAAAGCTAAGAAATAATGAGAATATAGTATATTAAAATTATTAATCAGTATTGGAATTTTTTTTTAAAAAAAAAAGGTAAACTTCACTTCAGTTCCAAAACGTTGTAAATGCCAACAAGTAACATACGCCAGCGACAAATTGTCACTATAGTGAAATGTTGGCATTTACAAAGGGGCTATAGTCACTAAGTGAGTGGTCATGTTGTCGTTGCAACATCTCTGCTTCAGTTTTATACCACTAGGAAAAGCATTTTCGTGACAAGCAAATTCCCCTGCAAAAAAGCATGGCGTTTAAAATCCATTTTCGGTGTATTTTAACCTTCTGTGGCATTTACAACGTTATGGAAAAGCACGCTTCACATATGGTATATACAGATATACTGTATACAGTGTATACTATACAGTATACATATTTATAAAATTAGAAATTAGTTTGAAAATGACCCGTGTTTTTAGGTTTTTCCCATTGACATTTCATGACAAACTATTTTCGCCTTTTGTTTTGTTTTCAAACCTCTCCTAAGTTTATTTTTGAAGATATCATCAGCATTATTACCGAACTATTAAGTTTCTAAAGCACTTTTAATTTGTTTCTGATATTTCTCCTGAATTGGAAATTATTATAGTGTGTGTTTTCATTTCGACAATGCCGCTTTTCGACTAAATAGTCTCGTCTGCCACAAGGCCCTCTGGACTGCTTGCAGAGAAAAAGTCTTAAAAGGTTCAAGAATGTTATTTTTCGCAAAAATTATTTTGATTTTTTTTTTATCCTTTGGTAGCTTAAAATAAACTTTTTGAACAGTTTTAAAAATTGCTTATAAAAAGGGCAATACTCGAGTTTAGATTACTTATTACTAAAATGTATTATGTGCCTTTTAGCAAGAGGTTACTTACATTCAGTTTGTTGCCATATTTTGAACATTTTTGTGTGTGTCTCACTGCATAATCAAGGTAGTACTAAACAAATTGTAACAACAGTTTAGTTATACAAATAGATCTTCAGTTGAGGGCAAATTGTTTATGTTCAGTAGATAAAAACAGTTCTTAAGAAAGGCTATCGGCATTAAGAAAATGAGCATTGCAATTATTTGATATAGCCATTTAACATGGTGTGTTCGGTTTTCGTTTAGTCGTTTTTATTTTTTGAAATTAGCCGACATGGCTAATTTCCATAGACGAATAGTTTGTTTTCTAATCGTCTATGGAATTTAGCATGTAAGCTAGTTTGGTGTGCATTGCACTTTAAATTACGTTACAAAAGTAACTGTGCATCAAAAGAGAGAGAATGTAAACGAAAATCAAACACACCATGTTAAACAGCTATATACCAGATATTGCATCATTATAATCTCAGTTTTGTTTTATATTGACTCCTATAGGGGGGGGGGGGGAAATGTATTAATCGAGATGCTGGCGCAATCTAGACAGGCAAGTGTGCTTAGCACAATACAATCGTTTTGCCCGGCCCCTTTTATGAGGACTGGCAACTTCTAATTGGCTTGTTATTTGGTCTGACGCTACGTGCTCCGCCCTGTTCGATTTCTAATTGGTTGATATTTATTCTGATGCTCGTAAAAGGGCGGGGCAAACGATTGTATTTTGCTGAGCACACTTGCCTGTATTTTTACTTGTTTAAGGTGGTTTTAAAGTGCAAACATACAAAATGAAGAAAAACTTGAATGTGTTTTAGAAACTAGAAGGGGTTGCTCAATCAACTTAAGGATATTTTCATGTTGATATTTTTCAAAATGAATTTTGTATGCGAGTTTGTTGTTTAGCTGATAATATTTTTTTAATTGTTTATAATAAAAAAAAGTTTATTTTGAAAGTTATCAACATGAAACTACTATTAATTCTTTCTTTCTAGTTTATAAGACACTTTCTAGTTTCTCTTAATTTTGCTCTTTGGAAAGAAGGGAGTAATCAAGAGTTTTAAAATCAGCTGTTCATGCATAAACCACCTGAACAATTGACTTAAATTTCAAAATTTCGATGCCGTACACGGCATCGAACTTCGGCAAGCCGAGACCTCGAAAGGGGGCTTCTGAGGTTTTTCGGCGGCAGCGCCGCGGTACCTGGCGAGGGCAACTCGCCCACGTAAAAGAGATGTATATTCATCGAGGGATAGAAAACCCGGAAGTATTTGTCTCTTTTGAACCACTTTAAACTGAACTTTACTGAAGTAAAAATGTAAAGAGAAAATTATTGATGCACTTACCCCATTTTGAGTAATATGTACTCTCGTATGGTCACCATTATCATAGGTTTGAACTGTAATTTATTGAAATTAGTTAACACACTTCTGGGAATTGTTTATAATGTAATATGTCGTGCAGAAATTAGCTATAAAAAAATCGGCTATTTATCCTGCTGCTAGTCTCCACGCACAAGACAATAGCGAGATTTGGTGCGAAATGCCAGCCCTTCCAAAAGGTGGGCAATAAGGTGAGAGGGGCTGTACACGGAGGCTAGCATTTGGGTAATAAGCTGATTTTTCTCTTGAATAGCTGTTTTCTTTTCGACGTATACACCTAGCTATTACCTGCAACGTTGTTCCCTCCTTTGAAACCTTTCCTTCTGTTACGTCTCGAGTTGGAGTTTCTTTTTCGATTGTCGAAAAATTGATCTTCGTAGTGGTCGTAGTGATCGTCAACAAAATCATCATGACTATCGAAATCATCCAAATCATCAGGATGATCAAACGCTCTTTCCTTTATTTAATTAGAAAAGAAACAAAGCTTACTACTACATGTAGAACAGAATTTCTATGGGGAATTTCAGTGGTCATTTTCTGGCCAAGGCGCAGTAGGCGCGCGCGGCTATAACATCTCTAAATTTGAAGTGTCTCCCAAAAGTCATAACTATAGTCAAGTATACACAAATTTAATGTACATGTAAAATAGTTTCTGCAATTATTAATTTATTTGTAATTTCTTGCAAAAATTTTAAGATGGCTTTATAAATATTCTGCTTTTGTCTCTCACGGACGGCGCCAGAGCACTATGCTCCATAGACGTTTTTTTTTTTTTCGTAAAATTTGGAAATTTGAAAATGACCCGTTTTTTGGTTTTTTCATTGACATTTCATGAAAAACTATTTTCGCCTTTTTCAAACTGTCATGAAAATTTCATTTTAAAGATATCATCATGAAAAAACTTTTAGCATTGTCACAAACGATTCTAGTTTCTAAAACACTTTGAATTTTTTCGTAATTTTTTTTTCCTGAAAACGTTCGGTTGACAAATATAAATGTTCTAGAAACCGCATTTGGGCGAAGAGACCTCCCATAGAACGTAATAGTCACGCAAGAACGCCATCAGGGTAGGAGAGAGGACAAAAATAAATTAAATATCTATTCAGCCACCTTAATGAAACAGAAATTATTAAAACAGCAGAGGCCCCCAAATCAACAGCACCTAGTTTTGAGTTTTTAAATAACAAGCTGTGTGTTGTGCATAAAATACAGTGCACAATGCGTACAACTTGTTCAGTTTCATGCAAAACAGTTAGTCATGTCTTTTCAGCTACGCGCCATAAACACCCACGCAGCTACAATATCCTTTTTGTCAGATGTGTGTGTGTTCTCCACCAATAAGATTGCGTTGCCGCTAGATTAAAATTATGCAGCAGTTGCTATGCAAAACTGAGGTGCCCTCAGCATATTTCGCAGCTCAAGATACAAGTTTTAAGGCTGAATTGAATATCCGCCTCGATCTTCGTTTATGAAACGTGTTTGCGCAACTTAGGCAACAAAGCAAGCGTGCAACCAGCAACAGTCTCAAGCAAATGTTGGTCTCCTATTTGGAACTCCAAAAAATGCCTGAAACTCCCCACTCTCTTTAAATGGGAGCGTATTTTTTTTTTTTGCAAAATGTCACATTTCTGTTTTTATAATAGCTGTTTTTCAGACCAACTTTCAGCAAGCGTAACAAATAAAAACTACGTTTTTTGGGCCAAGCTTTTATTTCTACTAGGAGCGTCATTTTTTTTATTTTGTTGCTATATTTGAAAAAATATCAAACATTAAAATACTCTTAAGTGATTGAGCTACTCTTCTAGTTTCTAAAAACATTCCAGTTTCTCTTCATTTTGCATCTGAAAGACAGGAATATAGGCAGAGTTCTAGAAGGTTATATACTTTACTGGGAAGGGGGAAAAAAATAGAAAGTAGAAAAACATTTGTGGCAGAAAAACGATTTTGCTGGCTGAAAGCACTTCTTTACATTTTTTACTTGCTACGCTTGCTGAAAGTTCTCTCCATGCTAGCTGAAAATTTACTTGCTATTTCTGCTAAAAGTGTACTTCTACGCTTGCTGAAAGGTTACTTGCTATGCTTGCTGACCGGTTACTTGCTATGCTTGCTGACCGGTTACTTGCTATGCTTGCTGACCGGTTACTTGCTACACTTGCTGAACGGTTACTTGCTATGTTTGCTTAAGGTTTACTTGCTATATGCAAGCTGAAGGTTTCGATATTTACTTGTTAGTTTGAAAATCTAAGGTGACCTACACATCAGAACAGTAGGTCACTCGGTGACCTACATTTAAAAACTTTTTATATCGGTGATTATAGGTGAGGTTACACTAAATTAAGCTTGTTGCAGGGTGTCTGGTGGGCTGCGCCACCCCAGAATGTACAAAAGTGTAGGTCCCTGCAGTGACCCACAGTTCTTCTCCAAATATAGCTATCTGAAAGTGTAGGTTGCCTAGTGACCTTACTATTAGTCTGTCCCTCAACATGAAAAGTTTATTTTTGAAAACTAGAAGCTTTTCGTATACTAGATCTAAAAAAAACAGTAGTTTCCCATTCATTTTCTTGTGGAATTTTTAATTAAAATTAGTTCCCTCAAGCTATAAGTGGCCCATCCGGCGGGGAAATGCAGGATTACTCGTTAGTCCACTCAATCCGGGAAACTTGTCTATTTTACTAAAAAAAATTTAAAATGCAAAATAAGTATCAACCTGAATGTGGTTTGTGTGCCTATGTGGTCCACTGTTGATTCGTGCCATCGTGCAGCCAAACAGGCATAAAAATGGTACAACAAACTTCATTTTTACGGCAGAGATGTGTTTCTTTACTGGTACAAAAAAAAAATATAGATTTTTCGGTTTTTTATCTGTCCGATTCGATGCGTTCGAGGGTTTTATATTAGTTGTACTTGCGTACGTGGCGTATATGCCAAATTTTGTGAAAACCGTATTTTTTTTAGTCAATTTTTCATAATTTAACAATTACTTGTTTTTAAGGAAGTAAGCTGTCAAACGCACAACCCATAAAGGATATAGCACGTCACACTAAACCCTGACGTGGTTGACGTCATTGTCCTGATGATCAATCATGCTTTTTTTTGGGGGGGTGGGACAATTTTTTGGTTCGTCATTTGCTTAGAAAAACATATTCTGGGGAATATGGTAAACCGAGTTATGGCAACTTATTATGTTTCGAGCGGCTTGCACCTCAGCTCTTTTTTTCTCTTGAATGTGGGAGGTTTATGTGAGTACATTTTCCAGGTACAGAAAAGGAAATGCGTATTTTACGCGCAAATGCATACGCAAACTGCAATATAGGGCCAAAGTTCAAGAAACAAACTTAGCACTGATGGTCGTTTTAAGTCAAAACTAGTGCTGAACTGATCAACTTTTAATTTGGATCCTCGGTGTAGGGCCACTGAGGGTCCAAATTAAAAGTTGATGAGTTTAGCCCAAGTTGCAGTCTACTGCACAGTTTGCACAAAAAAAAACCCTTGTCAAATGTAGTTTATGGGTTGGAACCTTTTTTTTCCGGGGTGTTGGACATTTGCCCTAAAGACACTGCGAGGATCTACATTAGGGCTAATTGGGCTTGAGCCCAGGGCTCCCGATTTTTTAGGGCGTCCCCAAGACACAATGCCAAAGTATCCTTAAGTTTTTAAGAGCGATGTTAGCCTGAAAGCATAAAATGTGCATTTATAAATTTCTAGTTTTTAATTTTTATTTAGCTAATTATTTGGTAATCATAGAACAGGCACATCCTTAATGTTTCTAACAATTATCTATTAATAATAATGTATGTTGCTACAAGTATAAATATATTTGTAAAAACGTAAATAAAAATGAGCCCCAGAAAGAGTTGAAGCCCCAGGGGGCCCCCGAAAAGCTAGATCTTCCTATGGCCTTGGACCTGTTATTGCACATTTTGCACATAAAAACTCGTATCAAACGTAGTTTCTGGATTGGAATCTGTTTTTTTGTGAGATCACACGGTATGCTTTGATTATGGGATAAGGTGTTGCTTGTTTGAGGCTAAATCTTGATAACTGAATATCACACAAAGTACTGCGGTTAAGTACTCAACCAAGTTCAGAACTCAAACTGGGAGCACACAGTGTAAACAGGCTGTACACAGGGTGTTGAGCTGACTCGAGCTCCAATTTGAAAGTTTCAATAGGTCCTTGAGTTCTGCAGATACCATTATTCTAAAACCCAAATTTTAGAACTAACCTTGGCCCTTTAAGTTTCAACTTAAACCCTCAGTGCAGGGTTCACTTATGAAAGATACTTAATAAAAAAAATGGTCTGTTTCTGGGTTGAAAACCTTCTTTAGATGATTCATTTTGGCCCGAATTCAAGAAGAAAACTTGGCGCTTAACACTTTTAATATGAATTCTCTGAGCAGGGTTCTGACATACACAAAAAAAACTGAAAAGGCTTTTCTTCGTTGCAACTCTATTCAGAGAGTGATATTTCTTCTTGAATTTGGGCTGTGTGACACTTTTCTGAACGTTTTGGACTTTATTGCTCCTAAGCTATGGTTGTACAAACTGTTACTATGAGCTCATAAAATTGAAAATACGGTTTAATGACGTTTATACGAAAATACATTTTGCGACATGTGTCAGCTGCATTCATTGTAAAGCGAATGTTGGCATTGCCTAATCCCAGGACTTTTAGAGCTTAAAGGAAAATCGACTCGGAAACTGTGCTGCTGTTAATGAGTTTTATATTTTTTTAAAATTCATTTTGCATGGTTTTGGTTGGCTAGCTATATGCTGCTCCGTATGTTCTTTTTTTCCGAACTACATTTCTTGCAAGTTCTTATTACCTAAAATTTCAAATTTAGTAGCTTATTGAAGTGTTATTTAATTATGAGTTTACAGTGGAGACATTTAATTTGGCTGTTGGAACGATTGCAACGCAACTATGGCGGCGCCAAGGGTTGGAGTTGGAGGCTAGCAGTGACGTGTGGAGGCAACGAAAAAAGATAAACAAATGAGCGGTTAAACTGGCCGTTGGTGACCCAAACATTCCAAAGAAAATAAATATAGAAAGACACTTCATCGTTTAAAAAGAGAAACAAATTCGCTGACTCCACGTCACTGCTAGCCTCTACCTCCACGTCCCACTTTTAATCGTCTCACCAGGAATACTTGTGGTAATGGCGCAAAAAGGGAGATACGCAGCCAGCACCAACTTAATGAGAGGGCCAGTGCCCAGGTCCTCCATTTCAACTGTGGCCTCTCACAGTTTTGTTAAAATAATACATGCCAAAATTTTGTAAAACAAAAATGATGAAATTGGATATAAATTTATAAAAAAAAATGGTAATTTTATGAGATTTATTTTAAAAATATGCTGTGAAAGCTAAGTGAAATAGGTTGTATTAGGTTGGTAAGAAAATAATTGCAGTTTTTGTTTACTGCAATTGAAACTCAATTGTTTTCAATCTAAGTGTAAGTACATTGTTTGTGTAAAGATCATGTGAAAGTGCATTTTAGGGTCTGCATTTGAGTAAGAAAACTGGGTTTCAGTTTAGGCTATTGAATTGAAAATGGAAAAGAAATAAATATCTTCAACAAACGTAGCTGCTGCCAAAAATGCATTTCGAGATTTAATGAACTCCAGGACTCCGGGAATTTTACGCTACCAGAATAAATAAACTTAAATTAATTGGCAAAAATGTGTCAATTCTAATGGCACTTATTTCGATTAATATTTCGTTATTAGCTGAGAAAACAAAAACCGCAATTATTTTCCAACAAGTGAATTTGTTAAGAATTTTGTATAATTTATATTGTAAGTTGGGGTTGGGGCCCCAGTTTGAACATGTGCCAGGGGCCACAAAAGTCTTAAAGAGTGCCCTACAAGAGTGAAACTGGCATCCTCTTAGCATTGTCGTTCTACGGTAGTTACTTTGCACCTTTATTTCTGCCCCTCTGAGCTTATTTTGCAACAGAGCAGGAATAAAACTGGCGTTTCTTAGTATTAATATTCTAGTTATTTTGCGCCCATATTTCTACATCCCTGTGCTTTATACATCCGAGGTAAGGTTCCTCACTTGCCTTGCCCTAGGTACGGCGCTGACTCTTGTAAGTGCTGTTCTTAGAACCTAGCTGTCAGTTCCTCCGAAGCTTCTATCATTAAGAAAAAAATCAGAGAGTTTTCATAATGACGGGAACTTGATAAAATAAGAGATTCCAGTAAAAAAAAATAGTTGAGTTTGAACTTAGGTACCTACCTAAGCCATTATTTCCTTTAGCAATAGGATTAAATTATTTTTATGTCAACCCGAATGAAGTTGTTAATATAGGCCTATTGGTAATATAATAGCGGCAATGTCCCTCTAAAGTGGCAGACATAAAACTGTCAGAAGTGGAGCGCTCTCCAATTGCTATATAAAACCCAATCACCGACCTTGAACACAGGCAATTAGAAAACGGGATGAACAGAAGTTGGCTCCGCCCTTTTTATGATGAACGCAGCTTCTAATTGGTTGGTTATGTAGTCTGACGTCACATGCTCCGCCCTTTTCAACTTGGAACCACACAACAAGCCAATTAGAAGTTGCCGTTCGTCATAAAAAGGGCGGAGCCAACTTCTGTTCATCTCGTTTTCTAATTGCCTGTATCTTTAACACGGGGTTCTTTATTATAAAATCTGCTTAACTTTCCATTCTTTTATTTGAAGCCGGATACGTGGATCCTCAAGCACAAGATATATGAATGCTGATGGATTTCATTTTGGAACATTTAGAAATTTCAAACCTCTATAATCGATGCTTCACGTATCATTGGAGAAAGTTTAGGGAAAATGTTTTAACGTAATCCGCCCTCCCACATTAAGAAATCTTGCAGTCTTAGAGTCTGGACTAGTGGCACCCATTTTCTTTTTGTGGTCAGAGTATTTTTTTTTCACTAAAGAAGTCGCGGCACATCTAGAAAAACTCATTGGACACTAGTGTGAGCTTTATGGCGACCTCACGAATAATAACCAATTCATTATGCTGTTTTTCTATAACTCGTTTCTTCTCTTGATCGCGCGGTGACCGCACTGAGAAGATTCGAGCCATAGAAGTAGTCGGATGGTGATAGATTGTGATCGTCCTTCTGTATAGGAATGTACTCTGCACAGAAGGATGGTGACCATCTCTTCTGGCCGCTATTGATGTGCATCTTCCTTCTTGTGGTTGGAAGATGTTTTTGCTCCTAAGGATCTGTATGTCTCCTTGCCCTGTGGTGTCTCCGGCTTCTCTAGAGAAGGATTAGTTTCAGAACGGTAGACAACGCAGTTTCATATTGTAAACACTTTTATTCATTCTTGCATGGAAACATAAACCGTTACAAGAATGAATATTCATTATTAAAGGTGCGTCCACGGTCCCATTATGTGATACGGATATAAAATCAAATGTAGTACAAAGACTTGGTCTTTCTATACTTTGGACCTGTGTACACCTACGAGGTGTAACCAGGTCCAAGTGACCATGGTCCTAAGAGTATCAATCTGCCACTTGAATATTTATTAGAGAAAGAGGGAGGGACACGCAGGAGTTTACCCCCAGGTTATGGTTTTGGCGGGATCATGAGTTACTGGTTGTTACACTAGTGAGCCACAGCACATCCCTTGAGAGCCACTGGCCTTGACACACTAGTATACACATGCTGTATGGTGTCATAAACGCAATTATAAAGAGACCATTACCGCCAGAAGTTTCTTATTAAAATATTGTCAAGAGTTACCCAACGATTGCCAAAATGATTTTTAAAATTTAAGTCATTAATATAATTAAAAATATTAAAAATTCATTTGACTATTCATAAATGGACTTTTATGAGATAGATATCTAGCGCCACTGAACAACAGACATTGGCAAGTTTGGCAATAAAAAAGCCAAAAGTCTACCTGTCTACTCAGCTGCTGATCTTGTCACCTCACATTACGTTTCTATTCAAATACAGTAAAACCTTGGATTGCGAGCATATAATTCGTTCCGGGAACGTGTTTGTAATATAAAGCACTCGTATATCAAAGCGAACCATCGGCTCAGTTGTGATCACGTGACGCTCGGCAGACAAAGCGTATACGTACTACTCCGTACTACTCCGTATTGCAAGACCACACTCAGTGCCGGATTAAGGTGGGTGGGGTGCTATTGATGCTGCAGCATTAGGCCGATTCCTCAAATAGGCCCAGATGAAAACAGACGACGACGTTAAACAGTTTACTTAGTATTGCAATATCTTGGGGATTCTTGCACTGCTGCATCAGGCCCAATTTCGTCTTAATCCGGCCCTGACCGCACTCGTTTATTAAGTTAAAATTTATTTAAAAAAAGTTGCTCGTCGTGCAAAACACTCGCAGACAACGTTACTCGCAATCCAAGGTTTTACTGTACACGTATTCCCAATTCATATCAGGGTAGGGTCTACTATGGCTTCGATATTTGAATTAATCAAACCTGCCAAGTGGCTCTGGAAGGTGAATAGGGAATACATGTATTTGATTAAGGAATTATGGAAATGCGAGTTGACAACATTGGCAACTGAGTAGAAGTGTAGACTTCAAGGTTTTTTTAAAATTTAAAATGGTGATTCATAAAAATAACTTCACTGATTTTAATGGCTTATTTTTAATTTTAAAAATCATTTTGACAATATTGGAACAAATAAATTTGCAATTAATTTTCTCTGTAAGGAAAATGGGTGGTTCGAGTTGAGGCCACGAACATGTCGGATTTCACTTAACATTGTGTGTATATGGCGAACATTGTGTGTATATGGCGTCAAGCAGCACATGCCTAATATGCCTAATATATTGGTACTTATTGATGTGCCATTGTTAATTTTAAGTTTTAATTATACAATTGGTGATAATTTTACTCTTCATAATAAGAATTCATCTCCGATAGTACTATAGGTTGCTCAACCATCGCAAAAATTTTGCCACAAAAATTCGAATCTCTGACATTGTTTTTGAAGCTTTGCATGCAGTTTTGCCGCTAAGCTATTAAGTATAAACCAAGCTTTACAGATTGGTTGATAAAAGTATAAAGTGTACTTAATTGTAATTAACACACTTCATTACATAAATTATGTAAAAGTACAGAGCCGGCACTAGAGTATGCGAGGTCTGATAAAGCAAGCGATGAGAGTGGCCGGGAAAAAAGATTTAGTCAGCAGCGCGGCCGCTCCTGAAAACGCGGCACCTGAGCAGGGCCGAGAAAAAATGTTTAGCAGCATCACGGGGCTCTTTGAAACCGCGGGGCCTGAGCTGTGCTTGAATAAAAATGTTTAGTGGCAGCACGGGGCCCATGGCGGTTGCCTTGCTCGCCTTGCCCTAACGCCGGCCCTGTAAAAATAGGCCTACTCTTCTAGTTTCTAAAACAATTTCAATTTTTTCTCAAATTTTTATCTAAAAAGAACAATGACGCAACTGCAAAATATGAACTTCTTTTTTAGTTAAACAGGTCGAAAGTGTCGAAAATGTTCAATCTTTATAATGGAACAATGACATAATTACAAAATAGCTCTCGGACGGCGCCAGAGTGCAAGTGCGTCAATGTTCCATTTGTTCGTTTTCAACGCCCTGTTCCGATGTTACCATCTGCGTTTTGACTTCCACACACACACGACACCTGTTTTCTTTTTCTACGTAGATGCAATTGCCGTTTTTTTAACGGTTTTCAAAAGTTTCTTTCAACTTCTATCGGAACAATGACGTTTTTCAAATGCGATTTCTGAAGAATTCATAATTTTGCACTTGCGTCATTGTCGTTGCGGAGGTGGAAGGCTACTACATATTTGCTTATTGCAGCTTTAAGCTTTCATAATCTTCATGTGGCTAACGGCAGCTCATGCAATAATATAGAGTAGTAACGTCAGAATGATGCCACAGTGGACTCATTGTGTCACAATGCAATGGTTGTTGCTAAGCTATCCTCTACAACAAGCATGTCAAACTCAAAGGCTAACACGGGCCAAATAAACAAGGTCTAAGTTTATGTGGGCCGCAAAAAAACAAAAACTTCAATTTTTATAGAAACGTAGGTTTATTTCGAAAAGTACAGCACTAGAAAAAAGAACAAGGACAACCGTAAAATTAACGATTTCTTCCTGACCCTTGGCATCTCGCTTCTCTGCTACAATCTTTCCTACTTCGCAGGGGAAATCTTGTTCGCAGTGATTACTTTCAAAACTGACCCAAGTTGAATGTCAGTAATCCTGGATCTGACTGGGGCTGGGCCACAAAGATATTCGTTATGGGCCACGAGTTTGACATGCTTGCTCTACTACATCTTAAATTTCTTAGTTTTTCTGCCAATCAGCAGTTTGCATTGGCTAGAGTCACAAATAATAATTGAGAATTCAGTGGCGGATTTACCATTTTGCCGCCCCTAGGCAGCAACTGAAAACACATGGCCTATACTTTCTTAAAGTAATAAAGTTACTTTTGTATGCTTTTAACAATGGTAATGTCAACTGTTTTGTCAGAAGTGGTCATTCTGGCTCTTGTTACATCAATTACTCTTGCCAACCAAGTTATATTAGGCAGTTTATTGTTTACAATACTTTTTTTTTTGCCGCAAAAATTTGCCGCCCTAGGC
The DNA here is from genome assembly GCA_036925085.1 of Brachycybe producta. Lineage (NCBI taxonomy): Eukaryota > Metazoa > Arthropoda > Diplopoda > Playtdesmida > Andrognathidae > Brachycybe > Brachycybe producta. Next base: position 541,602 of record JAUPFP010000066.1, read on the forward strand.
AGCTGCCTACTATGCCTATTGGTAAATCCGCCCCTGTGAGAATTGCTCAAGTCACATTTACACTTCATGTTGCAGTGAGCAATATTATTCATATTAAAAATATATTATTTGGTTCTCGACTATTTATTTATTAAAGAACCATTCGTAGAAATTATGTTCAACCTATTTTTGTAACAAAATATATATTTCTAAATAAGCTCTGAAGATATGACTATAATTGCAGTCGGAAACATCAGCCATTTGTGTATAATTTTCAAATTATTTTAATAATTGTTTGCATACAAAATGGTGCTTTATTATTTTTAAAATTAAGAATTTAATATGACTATTCAAAAGAATTCATTTTTAATTATTCATATTATTGTATGCCAATAGGGGGCGCTGTGTGCGTTTTTCATTTTCAGCAAAACAGGTACATACATCACTATTGCATGCATTGCATTGGTTGCATGAAGATAACGTGAGCTTTTTAGCAGCAAAATGTAAAATAGGGTTTCCATTACCGGTCACCTTACGGCATTACCGGTTTTTTGGTAATGCAGCATTATCGAAACCGGCAATACCGGTAAATTTCGGTAATAAAAATCTAATTAGCGCTGTAATTGTAATGTTTATACATAATAATTGCTTTATACTATATATCATAAGGGTAACAAATGAAGGTATTGCGTTAATTTAGCACCTAAGTATGTACGGTATATATAATGCAAGGAAAGGGTTTTAACTGTACGAACATTAACATTAGGACATTACTGTGACTTTCGTAAACGATTACAAGTGCGTACAATCGAATACCATTTATTTGACTTCAGTCTTTGAAAAAAACTCTTGATTTCAACGCATAATTATGTGAAATTTTAATTTTAAACTAAGTGGTTTTTAAATATTGGTCAATGATTTTATCCATATAATAATTTGGAAAAAAAGAATTGGCTAATATTTAACATAAATGCTTTTTACCGAAAAACCGGTATTGAAAGGTCAATTTACCGGTAATACCGATGTAACAAAATAGACCGGTAATACCGGTTTACCGGTAACGATAAAACCGGTAATGGAAACCCTAATGTAAAACAATCAAGCCAATACTGCATATTTGCATAAAAATTTAATTTCGAACCTGCTCAAAAAGTGATATGTAACTTATTTTCAATTGTGTTTTGGTTTAGTTTATTGATAAGCATTTTATTTCTTCGTATTGATTTCAATAAATGTTTATTCTGTCCAGTTTTTAGTTGCAGGTGTACGTACTGTGTTGAATTGAATCGAATAAGCCACAGAATGCGAATATACGGTCTAACTCTCGGGTGGCCAACCAATGGGCAAAGGGTCACTGATGGCTCGCCTGAAAATATTTGTGACTCGCCAACATTTACTGAAAAATTTCTGGAAATACTGCATTTTTTTTTTTCTTCATAAGGAGACGAGTTTACATTGACGACTCGGGTGTCATCGTGTCCTGACATTGTTAGTTTCTTCTGTTCATAAAATATATTTTTAGTCTCGCAATTATATGTGCGAGAGTCAATTTCTAATTTTTAACTAAAGTGGCCCGTTTGAACTTTCGTGTGCCATATTTATGGCCCCCAAAAAATAAGGTTGGCCATCCGGGGTCTAACCAATAATTGTGTAATTCCGAATTTGAAGCAAATGCTATAAAGGACATAAACCCTCGGTTTATTGCCAGTTTAGCAAATTCGCTTTAGATGGTTGTATGAATGGAGATTTTGTGATAACCTGGTCCATGATGTATATGAATTGGCCCTCGTTTTTCCGAATATATTTTCCCATCGATTGAGACAGTTCCCTGAAATTTATATTTGACTGATTAGCATGTTTTAACTTTTTTTTAGTATGGCGAATAAAGAGCGCTAGCGTCGTTTTTCTATTTAGCCCATAGACAACATGTTAAAGAGAAAATGTTGATTTCTAAAATACACAGTCGCGGCAATATGTTTATTTTTCATATTTAAAGTTGTCCAATTTTGATGGTTCAAAGTGCAATGTGCACCTTAAATATATGCTGATCTAGTGATAGAATGACTTAAAATTGGTAAGTGCGGTTATATTTTTAAAAAAATATTTTAAAATCGCGAATTTCTAACTCGTATGTTAAACTCCATTGAGTTTAAAAAAAAGCATCCATATAAATGCTCGTAAAAATACCTAAAAATAATTTTAGAAAACCAGAAAAAAATCAGCACGTGCGCCAATGTGTTTGCTTCACTTGTGGTTTTTTTAAAATTATTTTTAGGTATTTTTACGAGCATATTTTAATGGATATTTTTTTTACTTGTTCGTACTCAATAGAGTTTAACACAAGAGTTAGAAACTCGCGATTTTGAAATAGTTTTTAAAAATATAACCGCACTTACTAATTTTAAGTCATTCTATCACTAGATCAGCATATATTTAAGGTGCACACTGCACTTTGAGCTATCAAAATTGGACAACTTTAAATATGAAAAATAAACATATTGCCGCGACTGTATCTTAAAAATTAACGGTTTCTTTTTTAACAATAGGGTCTATGGGCTCAATATAAAAAAATCGATGCTAGCGCTCTTTGTGGAGATTCTTCAAAGTAATTTTGCGATGTATAGCCTCTTAAGTAAACGTACATAGTTTTTTCCGTTAACAGAATCAATGTGGTAATCACGTCCAACTGCTAATCCAAATCTTAGATTTCGCATTGCATTCAGTCCCTTGTTTTTCGATGATGAATTCCATATTCCTTTAGGTCCAACGTACGAAATCATTTCGAGGCAGTGTCTCATTGATTTTCTTTGAACCTGATCCGCTATTTGAACAATGAAAATATTTTTTGTTTTACTTATTCAGGAATCGTAACTAACAAGTTTTGTGAAATTTGTAAATTACCCGTCAAAAAGTCCAGATTCATGTGGCCCTTTAAAAAATAGGTGTATGGAGGAAAGAAGAAGAAAAGGTTAACTTAATTATCTTCACATATAACTTTTATTATTAACTAGAATTATTTACGAAAAGTTGGCGAAGGTGCGCTTGACATTGATGTTCGAGACTGTACCTATATTGGTAAATATCCTAAAGTAAAAGACAACCATAGTTAATTATGCTGTTCCTAAAAAGTTTGCATTTTTTTAAATTAAAATATACTTACTCCGTGTCCAACTGTTTTCACATGCCGGAAACCATCGCTATGGTCCAAAAAACTGTTAATAATAAGGCCATTCTAGTAAAGAAAGAAATACAGTAAAGCGTCGATTTTTGGAACCGTCGGTTATCGGAACCGATTTTTTTTTCTTCTTATTTTTATGGAAATAAAACAAATTTCTTTGCAATTGTTTTTTTTTTTTTTCTAGGGATATGGGACATTCGAATTCCGCGAATCTTTAAAAATATTCGAGATTCGAAAAATCAAATCCTCGCGCTTTTTTCGCCTTTTGAATCTTTCGTATCTTAACCTAAAAAAAACTGTTAAAAACTTTGGTAAAATTAGTTTTAACTCCAATTGACGTCCAATAAAAGCGGTCACTAACAAAAAAGGCGATTGTTGCAATTTCGGCGGTACGTACCGGATCACCAATATCATCACTTTGTGGCGACTCTGAGTGCCACACTTGTTTTTTATTATTAATAATAATTTAATATTTAATATTATTTCATTTATTGGTATCTTCTTAATGAATAATATAGAATTCTTATATGAAGGATTCGAGGGATTCGAGAACTGTCTCTCACCTCCCATCTCTAGTCATGTCTGACATTAGTTCTGATCATCGACGTTCTAATGAAATATAATGAGAAAGTATAGTAGTTTACAAATGTAACTACAGTAATTTATTTGTTTTTCTTATACGACTAGTGGGGTAACCCGTCATAAATGACGGGAGCAAAATTCACAGGCAATTGTGCGCATGCGCGTCGTTTTTTCCTTTTTTTACTCCTTTCATTTCAATTTCAGTCACCCCCTCCCACTTTTCTCTCTCTCTCTCCCCCTTCTACACTTTCCAAAGGAAGAGTTCAACATATAGTTGACCTTGAGAAAAAAAAAACGGTTCATTTATTCAAATTTATATAAATTCCTACGTGCTTCAATGGTTTTTGTTACTCTACACACAAACACACAGACCTGGGATATTATATGTATAATAATAATAATTACGTTGCAATAGGGTTGGAATCGGAAATGATTTCGCCCATCTGCAATGCCGGATGATAAATTAGGTTAAAAAAGACCATTATTATCTCTAGAAATTTCTTGTTAAAATATTGTCAAGACTTGCAATGAACGATTGCCAAAATGATTTTTAAAAATTTAAAATAAGTCATTAATATAATTAAAAAAAATTAAAAATGAGTTGACTATTCATAATTGGACTTTTATCAGATAGATGCGCCACCAAACAGTAGAAATTGGCTATAAAAAAAGCTAAAAGTCTACTTATGTACTCAGATGCTGACGTTGTCACCTCACATTTTTTTAATTCCCTATTCGTATGAGCATAGTTAAAGTATAGCATAGTAAAGTAGTTTCTGAACCCATATTAATAGCCATAGTCGGAATATGACACTAATTAATACTAGCATTAGACGGCTTGTAGTCGTCTTCATACATTTCACAGCGCCATCTATTGTGTAAACTAACAACCAAACCTAAAACCTATCAGCATAAAGATTACTCGAAGTCGAGCGCTCCAAGTCTCCTGATGCTACTCTAATTAATTCCTTGAAATGCAATCTATACCTCTAGAAATTTCTTTTCAAAATATTGTCAAGAATAATTCAATGATTGCCAAAACAATTTTTAAAAATTAAAAATGATTGCCAAAACAATTTTAAAATTTTAAAATATGTCAATAAAACCATACAAAACTTAAAAATGAAGTGACTTTTCCTGAGTCACCCAAACGACATTTTAAATTTCCAAAAACGAATGTCTCCCCCCTTTTTCTGGCAAATGTTGCCATTTTACATTTCCAGAATTCCTTAATCAAATACATGTATTCCCTATTCCTATTCAACTCAATACAACCTTCCATGTGGACTAATTCAAATATAAAATCCATAGTACTTTGAAATGAAAGCAATGTGAGGTGACAACAACACACCAAAGTATATTTTGTTTTGTTTTTTGTTGCCAATGTCTGTTGTTTGGTGGCGCATCTATCTGATAAAGTCCATTTATATAAAGTCAACTGATTTTTAATTTTTTAAATTGTATTAATGACTTATTTTAAATTTTAAAAATCGTTTTGGTAATTGTTGAATAATTCTTGAAAACATTCTAAAACCTTTAATAACAGTGTCCCCCACTTACCAACAACACATTGGGCAAAGTGTAACTCACATAATAATTACACAATTAAACGTTGGCTTGAAAAAAAAACAAAGGTCTGTATGAATTGGGATGTTGTCACTGTATTTCTATGGAAAGACGGTGTGGCCATCTAGTGCTACACGGACAAATTAATTGTTTAAAGAGCCATCTTAACGTAATTAACCTTTTTAGAAAAAATAATACTAATAGGGAACCTTGCCACGGGCGAAAAATTAGTTATGGCTCTGAACGGAATGTGTACCTTACCATTATGTAATTCTTGGGTGCGTTTTGGTGTTGATGGTGGTTGTAATCATCGTAATCATCATCAGCAAAGTCATCATGGTTGTCGTGGGGATCACTATCACCATCATCACTGTAATGATCCTCATCTTCGTCCTCCTCCTCCTCCTCCTCTTCCTCATTATCAGCATCAGTATGCGAAGGAGGATAATTACCAGTCTGAGAATGGTTTATTCTCTATAAAGATAATTAATGTTCAGTAAATTTGCTAACATTTGATATTTTAAGATGTTTTACAAAATTACAATCAGAGGTGGTTTTTAAAGTGTAAACGAATCTCGGAACTCTTGACTATTCTGGCTTTCGGACACATTCAAGTTTCTCTTTAACTTGAATGTGTTTTTTAAATATTCAATAGAAATATATATATATTGTATATACTGTATATTAAATTAGTGGTCACAAACTGGAGGCTGTGGACCACTTGTGGCCCGCAGCGACCTCCTGAGTGGCCCACAGACACTCAGAAAAAAATTAAAAGAATTTAAAAAAGAACACAAAGAAACACAAATTTGAAGACTACAACAACGACTACAGTGAATTATACCAGTTTGTCATCGGTGACAAATATCCAAAATATTTGTGATCTGTGGCTGCTTGGGGGTTCTGTCAATATTCGGGAACGACATACACATGTGGACAGTTTTTCTCCAGGATTGAACCTTGTGAAAACCGTGGAGAGCAACAGACTCAAAGATTCTCATTTAGGTTCATTTGTTAAAAGCAGCGACTGCTCAAAGTTCCCCCTCCCACCCTCCACCCCCCCCCCCGGAAACATTGACCACTAGGTTGATGAAAAGAGAGCCCAGTTGTCAGGTCAAAAGATGTATTTAAATAATTTTTTTATTTTGATTGCCACTGCATTTAAAATAAATTACATTAAATTTAAAATAATTCACAGTATTCTAGACTTTTTTTATTCACGGATCTCTTCCCCTTGCAACTCAACCTGACACATGATTTCTAGCTCTAGAATTTGGCACGCTTTGAAAATCAGGTCTGGCCCGCGAGCCAAACTAAAAAGGCCTGAGTGGCCCACAGTTACAAATGAGGTCGAGTTCCATGCTCTTGATATTTCTTTTCTATTTATTAATTAAATAGAAAAGAAATATCGGAGCATAAATTACCAATAAGCCAATAAGCCCTGTAATAAAGGTGTGCCACGAATTTTTATGTGCGCCCGTGAAATTATGGATGTTGTATATTTAATGGATGGGGTGTTACTTTGATGAATGGCGGAACAGTCGGAATGGGTGGACACTAATAGTCGGAACAACAGTAGGAATGTTAGGTTTAATTAATCCATTGTTCCGACTATTTTCTAATTTGATGAACGTGAAGAACGGTCGGAATATAACCAAACCTTCCGACTGTTCCTACTGTTGTTACGACTATTAGTGTCCACCCGTTCCAACCGTGCTGCCGTTCATAAAAATAGTATGTAAAAAATAATGTGTTAATATAGTTCAATGTTTTCAAATAAATTTTAACGAAATTAACTTTCCTATTACACGTGTACGCACTTCAAAAAAAAGTGGTTTTCAAAGGGTGCTGCTGCTGTGTGGCACACTAGTGACTGGCGTGCCATGAGCAAAAAAAGTGTGTGAACCTCCTGATCAATTGAATGGAAATGTGCTTTCCCCCCCCCTCCATGCAGAGATGAGAGCTGATGTAAGGGTCTAGTGTGTCAGCACTTTTGCCCTGGAAAACAAATCTTCCAACTCCAACCAATATGAGGCGCCGTTTGGGTCATAATTAATATACTTTTTATATATATAAAAAGTGTAATTATATGTATGTTTTTCAATTAAACCCCAAACATATCGATTTATCCCGGGTAAAATGTATATCCCAAAAAATATTTTATATATCCTAAAAATATTGTTAGGTTAGGTTAGGTTTTTGGGATATATAAAATATTTTTGGGATATATAAAATATTTTTAGGATATATAAAATATTTTTAGGATATATAAAATATTTTTAGGATATATAAAATATTTTTTTGGGATATACATTTTACCTGGGATAAATCGGTATGTTTGGGAAACATATATGTAATAACACTTTTTATATATATATTATATATAAAAAAGTATTAATTATGACCCAAACGGCGCCTCATAAACCAACATCGTTTGAGATGCTATGCACCAAGATATTTTTAATGAACAAAATGTTACCAACTAATTACTTTAGAAAGAACTTAACTTGCAAAATCTGATTACCTCTGAAGGTTCGTTGTTGTTGGGTTGTTTGTTTATCGTGAGTGCAATATAGCCACCAATAAGGCATATTAGTACAAGAAGAATCTTCATGTTGCCACGTAACTGTGATAACGTTAGTAATAGTAACTTAACACCTTTTGGATGTGTGCTAAGTTTTATACTTTGCCACTGAATCATATGAACTAAATGTCTTCGTGGCAAACTACGTCAATGAAACGTAGTAGTTCGGAGAGAATTGCAAACCAGCAGCTGCTCGCATTTTTATTTTTTTTACTTTTTTTTACCCCACTTTTGTGTGGTACGTATTACACATATTTTTTGTAATCGTGGCAGGGACGACTTTCGAATAAAACAACCCCTAAAAATACCCCATAATGGGTACGAGACATTTGCTCTAAAGGGACATTTACCATAAAACCATTTGCCCTAAAAGGACATTTGCCATAAAACCATTTGCCCTAAAACCACTTGCCAAAATCAGTAGTGTAAATTTAGGTCATGTGGCGTTTTCTGCGCACCTGCAGCACGCAAAACCTATTTAACATACTCCACCGAAAGACGCTAACCTGTATGAAAAGAGAACAAAAAAGTGGTTTCAGGGCAAATGTCCCTTTAGGGCAAATGGTTTCAGGGCAAATGTCCCTTTAGGGCAAATGGTTTCAGGGCAAATGTACCTTTAGGGCAAATGGTTTCAGGGCAAATGTACCTTTAGGGCAAATGGTTTCAGGGCAAATGTCCCTTTCGGCAAATGGTTTCAGGGCAAATGTCCCTTTTGGGCAAATGGTTTCAGGGCAAATGTCCCTTTTGGGCAAATGGTTTCAGGGCAAATGTCCCTTTAGGGCAAATGGTTTCAGGGCAAGTGCCCCTTGAGGGCAAATGGTTTCAGGGCAAATGGTTTCAGGGCGAATGTCCCATTAGGGCAAATGTCCCTTTAGGGCAAATGTCCCTTTAGGGCAAATGTCTCTAGGGCAAATGTCTCTAGGGCAAATGGTTTCAGGGCAAATGGTTTCAGGGCAAATGTCCCTTTAGGGCAAATGTCCCTTTAGGGCAAATGTCCCTTTAGGGCAAATGTCTCTAGGGCAAATGTCTCTAGGGCAAATGGTTTTAGGGCAGTGTCATGTAAGACAACTCTATAGCAGAGTTGGGCATTATTCGAATAAAACTGTATTCGTGAATACGAATATGGTATTCAATTGTTCACGAATGAATACACATTTCATTCATGCGTAACTTTTAATCGAATATTCAGCATTCATGAATAACCTGTATTCATGGACACTCGGTATTCGTGAATAATTTGTAGTCGTTCGCCGCTAATTTAGGAACGCAACCGCGTTCTGCTCCACAATAATGTACTGAGAGAAGGGTGATTAGAACGTTTACACCTCGTCGTTGCCTATACACTTCTGAACATTATCTATCCTCATCATTATTACTGTTTTGTGTAGTTTGCAGAGTGGGGCAAACTGTATTTGTATAGATGAATAACGAATACACATTGTATTCGTTATTCTCACGCTACTTTGAACGAACAGTATTCGTATTTTATTTTTGTTATTTATGTATTCGAAATACAGTTTGCCCAACTCTGCTTATTTGTGAGTCTATGAAGTGTTTTGAAGTTTAGCTTTGTGAAAGTTTTGCTTTGCATTAAGTAACGTTTTCGAATATTGATATTTAATATACGATTTTCTTGAGATGTTTTTTACGGTTTTGTCATGAAAAGTTTTTTAAATGTCATATGTGCTCGTATTAATGCAGTTCACTGCATGGATTCGTGCCACATAAAGGGGTGCCCAGAGGGGGTAGTCTGGTGAGCAACTCGCTATTTGCCTTTTTTTTGGGGGGGGTGGTGATTGAAATTATGTATTAAAATATTTTTAGAATAATCAGAATGAGCGAAAATCCAAATTTATTATTTAATTTATATTTTAAAAGAAAGTAGTTTTTCAGCCACTGTTATACGTCATATTACAAGTGCAGTTTTCTTACTGCTCGCTACGCTCGCCGGAATTGATAGCAAGTGTATACTATAAAATAATGGCTCGCTCGCTACGCTCGCAAAATAGGGAAAATATTCATGTTATTCAAAGTTTAAAGACTTTGTTTCAAACACATCTTATGGCCAATTGAAATTAATTTGCAAAGTTATAAAAAATGGGGGGGGGGTGAATTTTCCACTGGCTTTGGGGGGGGGGGGGTGAATTCTCCACTGGCTTTGGGGGGGGGGGTGAATTCTCCACTGGCTTTGGGAGGGGTGAATTCTCCACTGGCTTTGGGGGGGTTGGGCACCCCTGGCCACATGTAACTCAGGACTTCAAAAACAAAACCTAATGTTTTAACAATAGAAAATATCAAAAAAGTAAAATATATTAAATTATTAAAATTATTAATAAAAAATTATTAAATTAATATTTATTTGAAAAAAGAAAAAAAAGAAAGTAAGAAAATATTTAAGAAAAATAATTGCACCGACTTCATTTACTTTTAATTTAAAAATATTTTTGAAAACTTAGTTTTAATGCGAAAGAAAGCGGGAACTGTAGAGAGAACTTGTTTCTCATTTTTTATTCTTTCTGTTTTCAGCTATATGTTCACGTATGTGGGATCCAGGCTTAAATTGTAACTTCATTGTTAGTTTCTGTGGATTTTAATAGTTTTTTTCTTTCTGCTGTAGCATTTGATAATGACAATGTTTGTTCTGCTTTATTTTCCGTTGAATTCCATATTCCTTTTGGTCCAACGTATGAAATCATTCTGAGACATTCTTTACTTTGTGACTCTCCTTGTTGAATTTGGTTGGCTTTTTTGCATAAAAAGTAATACATAAATAAGAAAACAATGAGTAATTAAAGAGACCCCATTACCTCCAGAAATTTCTTGTCAACATATTGCCAAGAATTATTCAACGATTACCAAAACGATTTTTAAAATTTAAAATAAGTCATTAATATAATTTAAAAAAAATAAAAATCAGTTGACTTCATGTAAATGAACTTTATCAGATAGATGCGCCACCAAACAACAGACACTGGCAACAAAAAACCCCAAAGTCTACTCCTCTACTCGAATTCTGATGTGTTGTCACCTCCTCACATTACTTTCATTTCCAAAGTACTATGGATTTAATATTTGAATTATTCCATACGGAAGGTTGCATTGAGTTGAATAGGAATAGGGAATAGGGAATTTGGAATTTGGAAATTTAAAATGGCGTCGTTTGGTGACTCAGGAAAAGTAACTTCATTTTGAAGTTTTTTTAATGGTTTTAATGACTTATTTTAAAATTTAAAAATTGTCTTGACAATCGTTGGGTAAGTCTTGACAATATTTTGAAAAGAAATTTCTGGAGGTAATTGGTAAGTTTCAAATCAACCCTGACAAAACAGAAACTCAGTGTTTGCGAAACAAATTGGCGACAATTCTAAAACATTTCTGCGACTTTTGTGTGTTGTTTTGTCTGTCCAATTTCACGAACTATCCCATGTTTCCCGGCTCAAGCTGGTAACCATCAAAAGGTTTTTGTTTTGTCTCAGTATTTCAGCTGTGTCAGTGCAGTGTGGACAGTTAGTATTTAAAACAAAAAGAGAACAGTGAAATAAAACAATTCAAAACAACGCTAAAGACTAGTGTGCACGGATAGCACGTCTATGTGGCCAGCTGTAGAAACAAAAACAAAACCCAATTGGTTTGCGTTGTGCCACATATTTGTTGTCGTTTTGTCTTGAGTACTGCGTGACAGTTGTTTGAGTTTTTGTTTTGTTTTCATAATCTTGCTTTTTCTGGCATTTTTCTTGTGTTTTTATCTCGATCTCATGAGGCACTTTTGTCAGCTTTGATGTGAACTCGCGGTCTTAAGGATGAACCACATCAAGCTGTCAAAACAAAAAGCAAAACAGAAACTCAGTGTTTGTGAGACAAATTGGCGACATTTCTAAAACATTTTTGCGACTTTTGTGTGTTATGTCTGTCCAATTTCACGAACTCTATCCTATGTTCCCCGGCTCAAGTCGGTAAACATGAAAAGGTTTGTGTTTTGTCTCGGTACCGTGCAACATTTTGTTAACTCTTGTATGTGCAGCGTGTGGACAGTTAGAATTAAAACACTAGTAGGGTAACCCGTCATAAATAACGGGAGCAAAATTCTGGTTTAATTTTGTTACTAAAAGTATTTAACTACGACCATGAGAAAAACCGCTTTATTTAAGTTTAAATAAATTCTGACCGTTGCTTACACGTTTTTGTTCTTGTTTGTACAGCGTTATATACAGACAGACATAGCTTAATATATAAAAACAATCAACGAAACAGTTGCGTAATTTACGTAGGAAGCTATAGAAAAAAAAAGAAATTTGCCGTTGTTTTGTGTAACAAGTTTGTTGTGGTTTTTGTCTTGAGTATTGCTGATAGTTAGTTGTTTCAGGTTTTTTATTTTAATTTTCAAAATCTTGCTTTTTCTAGCATTTTTGTTGTGTTTTTGTCTCGAACTCTCATGTTGCACTTTTGTCAGCTTGATGTGGTTCGGGCATAGCACGTCATATTTGTAGTGTTTTTACCTGTCAAAAGGTCTAGATTTATATCTCTCTTTGTGGTCCATAAATATGAAAAAAAAAAAAACGTTTACGTCATTTTGACATTATTTCCATTCAATATTCAACATTGTACATTTTAGAATGCTTACAAAAAGTTGTTGAAGTTTTTCTTGACATTGATTTTTATTTCCGTACTCATATTCATAGATTTCCTGTGAAAAGAAATTATTAAACCCAACGAGATTCACATTATTTTTTTTTAAATTTTGCAATTACATTTTTAGTTTCACATTTACATTCTTAACAGTCACATGCTGTCATGAGAGCACCTATCGCGAGAACTATCATCGTGAAGACCACATGATAGTCACTATCACACACTGTCACTATAGCACTATCACACTATCTCGTTTGACTAGATAGTGGATAGTACTATTGCGATAGTAATAGGATTCTAGGATAATATCCGCTTGTAGGGAAATATCCACTTAGTAGGGAAATTTGACTTCAGGAGAGTTAGAGGCAACACTGTTGTTGACTCAAACATATCTGTGAAGTAGACGTTGCACTGTCACAACATGTGACAGACCTATGACGTTACTTCAAGACATGTAGACAGTTGCTATCGTGAGAGTGAACTATCGCAACTTTCATGACAGATACTCTCACGAAAGAACTATCGACGTGAAAACGAGGCTTTAGACCAAAACATTTATGCAAATAAAATTCAATAATTTGCAAATTGTTTTTTGAAATTATGCATTTTATGCAAACTGTAAAATAAACCCAAAATAGGCAACCTTTGCTAAATGCCAAAAAAATGTATTATGGTTTTTGACCCATTTTTTCGAATTTTAAACATTCTTGAATCCTTGTGCTTTTCCAAGCTTTTTTGAGACTTCTAGGGCCAGTTCAGTACTCCTGAGACATTTTTAGAGCTTGTGAAGCATTTAAATATTTTTCGACATTTGGCCATTTTTTAAAAGAAAAATAAACGGGAAAAACTTCTTACGCCATTTCCAGTAGTTTTTACTTGTTGAAATCCATTGGTGTCTGAGTAACTCTTGGTGACAACACCGTACTTGTAAAATAAAGATTAAAAATACTGATTTAGTGATTTTACTTCTCTGGGGACCTGGGGTGCACATTGCCTATTGGACACATCGTCGAACTTTATTTTCCCCAAATAGTTCAAAATGCCATGTTGTTGCACAATTTTCAGATTATAAACACGTGGTGATGCGATTTGCTCGTTTCCAAAAACTAGTGGGTAGTTCCCGGAGATTTCCCGTGGGACAGAAAGACATTTAGGTTTCATTTCTATTTTAATTTTTTTTTTTTTAATTTCTAAAAATTTCGGGAAATAGTCCAATATGTTTCCCAAATGCCTGAATTACAAATATAGCCGAAAAAGTAACCCTCTATACCAAAAACGAACATTCTTTATTTTCAGAGGGGAAGTTCTAGATGTCAGGGAGTCAGTGAGCTTGGCTGTGAGATTTTCACTAATTTCTAAACTAAAATTTAGCTTTTTTTTCAGTAATGAAACGTGTCTGCTTCATATTGTTTATGGTGGGAACCATATGGTGTCATATTGTCACAAAATGAAAGGTTTAGAACGCTCAAGAGCTCTTGTGCTCTACCCTAGCTATAGTGTCCCCATAAACTTTGTGACACCCTGTTGTATTTCGCCTTTTCGTAAAAAACACAAGCCTTGGAATCCCGTGCCCCAATTCCTCCCATTTACACCTATTCCTTTAGGTCAAGTGGACCTAAAGGACAAAGCTTACATCCTGGTTGTTTTGTAAATCGGCTAATGGATACCAATTTCGAGACAGTTTCTTGTGCGTAAGTACCACGTGCAGGTGTACAAAGGCCCAAGGTATAAATCATCTCAATCAACTCGTGAACTGAAACTACTCGCGTTAAGTAATCACTTTGGCAATGCACGAGTAGGGATGGGACATTCGAATCCTCGAATCCTGCGAATCTTGAAAAAGATTCGAGATTCGAAAACTCCTATCTTCGCGCTTTTTTTCGTCTTTCGAATCCTAACCTAAAAAAAAAGTTCAGTTAAAAACTTTGGTAAAATTTGTTTTAACTCCAATTAACGTCCGATTATTGCAATTTCGGTGGTATCCGGACCACCAATATCATCACCTTGTGGCGACCCTGCGTGAAGCCACACTTGTTCTTTATTATTAATAATTTAATATTTAATATTATTTCATTTATTTGAATCTTCTTAATGAATAATACATTATAGGATTCTTATATGAAGGATTTCGAGATTCAAGGAATTCGATAACCTTTTAGGATTCGGATTCAGATTCGAGAAAATTTAGGATTCGTCCCACCTCTAATTACGAGTCAACGTAATCTGAGAGAACGATCCCCAGTACCCAGTCAGATCAGGTCTAGTATGTAATCAACTGTCCGAATCTAAAGCGGTTCCCGCCCAAAATAAGAGTTCTAATCTGAGTTCTGTAACAGGGATGTTCTACACTGTTACACCATGTCTAGTCTCTAACTAATCATGTCTAGTCTCTAACTAACCATAGCATAATTCCTATGGTTTTGTGGAATATGTAACACGTTCTGGTCGTCTTCCTCGTCCTCATCTTCGTCGTCAGATTGTTTCTTGCTGGGAAAAATGATATTTTTTCTCTGTTCAAAATACACATTAAAAAAAAAAGATTATCTCTGACCCGTCCAAAAAAGTGGCGACTAAATTGGCGCCAAACAAAACAAGTGCTAAATTGAACAAACGCCATCAAGCGTAGATTTTTTTTGCCAAACCTCATCTTAAGGTGAGACAAGTATTACGGTGTAGCATTAGGCCCTACTTGGGCCTACTATAACATTAACGTGTAACATGCTTGGTACATGGTAATAACATCGAAGACAATACACATGCATGCATGGTATGGTATGGCGCGCTTTTACACAGGTTAAATAAACAGTGATCCGAGTGTGTATACTGTGTTTGTCACTGAAAATTTACTGGAACGTTCAATGATACATGTGCTTATGTCCCGCCACGCCAGGCCACTTTGTAAAAGAAATTTGCAGCAGCAGTTTGTAAAGAAAAATTAGTTGGTGATGGACGATCGTCTTTGGCCAAAAAAAAAAGGATTAATAGAAAAATGTACTGAAACAATTTCAAATATCGCACGCTGGGCCACGGATTTAATCCTATTTTTCTTCGTTTTTTTTACAACCACTCAAAAGTGGTTCGTGTGCCCACAATACCCTTAATAGGGAGTTCGGCGGTTATTTCGTTTGACGTTTGTAGCAATTGGTGTTGATTTAGTTTGGTGCTTTAATCCATTTGGCGTTAATTCAATTTGGCACTCTTTAGCGTTAGATTAGCACCTGTGTTTGGAACACAATTTTGTATTAGTTTTTTTTTTTAAACATTACCTCGGTTGGTTCCATCATACCATTAGATATTTCATAGTCCGTCTGCGCAAAAGTGCTAACAATGAGCGCGAACAGTAAAAAATAGACTTGCATATTGTTATGAATTAAGTCGAATCTTTCAAGGGTGACTGACGAGACTTCAATTATTACAACTTTTATACACATTTTTAAATGAAGGTCGTTAAAAGAATTGCAACCATTTGTGTTTGCGTGCACAGGATGCATGTTTTTGTTTAAAAAGATTTCATAAAAATAGTAAAACGACACGTTTCAAGGCAACAGCCATCATATACAGATTTTAATTTTTTAAAAAAATAATTTAGTTTGAAAATTACAATTAATAAATATTATCAGAGTTGGTTCAAGGTGTAGGTGACGTAGGCGGTTACCTACGGTGGCACTCTCTTATGAGCGGGCCAACTGTCATCATCATCATGCGATATGGAATCGGACAAGTCGGGTGCCAGTGCTCCTGTGTAATAAAATTATATCTATTGCAATAAGTGTCGAGACATAAGACATTTAATTGCAGTCATTGCTTTAATACAGTTTGGAAAGTGGTTTTCTGAAGGGCTACTGCAAGCTCGTACCAAAAAATAGCCCTTGAGTTTTCGGTTGTTGTGAACGTTTGGAACTTTGGAAACAAACATTCCATTTACGAAACTGGCAATAGAGAGATTATGCTGGATTGTTTCAAAATATAAACATTTTTGGGAAAAAAAAATGTATTAAAACAAGAAAAATAATTTTTAAGAAATCACAAATTCATTTCTTCTGCTCCTAAGAGATCTATACATTTTTTTGGATCTATGTTGCTCTGAAGGAGCACATAGATCCTATTGGATACTGCAAAGAGAGACAGAGAGAAAATGGAATGTGTGTGGTTTTAGTTTTGTTTGTTGGAATCCTCTCAAGATGCTCTCTTTACAGAATATGCATGGGTAGTGGTTGTTTTTCCGCTGAAAAAGTAGGAAACAATAAAGATCATCTGGTGTAGACTTGCTCCGTGTTGGTTGATGTAATAGCATCAGTTCAGAACAGTTGCTTTTTTTTTGCTTTTATGAAATTAAAAATTTAGTTAGACTTTTGGTGTGTCTTTTGAAACCCAGCTTTCATTAATGTAAAAAAAATTTGAAGCAGCAGTTAGTAAAAAAAAAATGTTGAAGCAGCAGTTTGATGCAAATTTTTTTACATTAATGAAAAGCAACATTTTTTCAATATAGCACCGTGCATGTAAACACGTATGAAATCGAAGTAATTTTTAAATTTTGGTAAATGCAAAATTTACATTTCACAGTTATGAAAGTCAGAAAGAGGCTCTCGAGGTCCATCCAATTTTGAGAAGTTCCCGAGGGCTTCGCAATTTCTATATGCTTAGGGAGCGTCTTAGCTTTGAGAAGCTTCCAATGGCCTTCCAGTTTTGAGGTGGTTTTGGATGCGCCTCACAGTTTCAAGAACATCCCCGACGCCTTCACAATTTTCTTAGGCTCCTGTAGGGTTGTTTTTCCTAAAACTTTTTTAAATTTCAAGTAATACAGTATAGTTAAAATTGTATATTTTAATGTGCTGTTAACCATTAGCTTAAAATTACAAAAATGTAGGTGTTACAGTTTTTGAAATACTTATCTAAACACATATTACATGCACCAACGGACTGGCGCAGGTGGCATTTGCCGCCATGCCACCTAGGGCAGTACGTTCCTGGTTTGGAAACGAACGTTCCATTTACGAAACTGGCAATAGGAAGATTATGCTAGATGATTTCAAAATATAAACATTTTTGAAAAAAAATATATATTAAAACAAGAAAAATAATTTTTAAGAAATCAAATTCATTTCTTCCCCTCCTTAGATACATTCTTTAAACTAGATATTGTATTTTACATTAAACTATATCAACACACAGACTTTTAACTGATCGCTGGTAGCCTAGCATGTGCTTGTCATTGGCTCAGGTACCTTGTTTTAGCAGGGGAATGCGTCCCATTGGCTGCTGTTTTTCGTGCTAGGCTGCCAGCGGTCTCTAAAGGTTACCCCCCCACACTAGACCGGCCCCGAATCGGCTCGGAGCCGGACGCATGCCGGTCGCTGTCTTCGAGCCGAGTCGATTCTGTCTGGGCATGGTGTGGGTTTATACCTATTCGATTCTTTGGTTTTTATTCCATACGGTCTAGCGTGGGGCTTGGGCGCATTTCTTCCATGGCACCATGCAGATAACACTCAGCGCAATTCAGTAATCAAAAATACACTTTCGGTGTAAAAAAACAACATTGTTATATAAGTACGCAAATACTATATTTAGAATGTTGGGAGGCGAACGGTACATTTGTAAATTGAGAAAAACTAGTGGGTTTTTCGAAGAAATTTGATAAAAATGTCAGTAATTTTGTTTACAAGTTAACTTTGTTTCGGCTAACTTACGTTAGCTGCAGTAACGCTTGTAGTACGACAACAAAAACAACCAAAATGATGTGCACAAGCTACACGATAGTGAAAACGTGGTGAGAAACCAGGATGGTGTCTGTTGAAGTGGCACCATGGCACACACATGTTTCAGTGTGAAGCTATGACTCTTTATGGTGCCACCAAGGTTGCCAGGGTTGTAAGGTTTTATGTCAAGTGCCATAATCGAAAACTAAAAGAAATGCTAACATCTGGAAAGAAAACAGAAAAACGCGGTCCGAAAACAACACGTGGGCGGGCCTTTCGTAGAGATAAAATGTTCGAGAGCTATGCTGGTTCCATCTACTCTTCTGCAGAAAGTCTTCATGTAATACACATTACATGTACACATACTTGCTTTACGATTACGCGGGAAGAGGAGAATACAAGGAATGGGTATCGGATGACGTCATATTTGCACCGTGGCCTCCTCCATATGAGGCCTTCTATATAACATTATATGCGAGGAAATAATGGCAAAATGATGTACATCCCGAATGTCTTTTCCGTTACAGAATTATTTTCGGGTGGAACCCTCACCTTTCTGTATTCTTTACAGTACACTGAAAATATCTTTAGTTTCCAATTATGGCCATTGTATGGGTATAATTCTAGTATACGGGGAGGGGGGCTCGGGAGGGGCCCCTCGCACAATTTAAATAAACTGTGACTTGTTGGAAAGTTGTGTTCTTGCGCTCAGTATGAATATGCAATCCGTTTTGTCGCAATTAGCAAACAAGCGTGCAAACGTTAGAATTTACATGAAGGTCTATGGCATTTTAAATGTAACCTAGATAAGGTTGTGTTAGAGAGTAGGGTGGGTTTGGTTAGATTAAAATAGGCTTGTTGCATGGGTTTAACCGGTTGGTTAGACCACATACATGTTAACATAGCAACAACAACAAAAACGTTTTAAAACGCCACAGACCTCCATGT
This sequence comes from Brachycybe producta, assembly GCA_036925085.1. Taxonomy (NCBI): domain Eukaryota; kingdom Metazoa; phylum Arthropoda; class Diplopoda; order Playtdesmida; family Andrognathidae; genus Brachycybe; species Brachycybe producta. The sequence goes on from JAUPFP010000066.1 coordinate 560,764, forward strand.
AAATTCTAACATTTCCACGTGTTTGTGTTTGTACCATAAAAGATTTGCATATTCGTACTTCAACTGAACACGATTTTTCCAACAAGCTGTAGTTCATTAAAATTGGCGAGCAGCCATCGAGGCCACTGATATTTTTGCGACCAAATTTAGAATCTTTCTATTTAAAAAAAATTCTGAAAATCGCCTACATGTTAATTTGCATAGACAATTAGAAATGAACAAATTGTCTATGGGAATTAGCATGTAAGCTATTTTCAAATGATTTTTTTTTTCAAATAAAAGGAATTGTAGCCAGGTGTTGCAACAGTATCAGTGGATTCACAGCATGTTTCAGTGCTTATTGCATGCACTTTAAATATAACAGACACCATCTTAAACGGCTATACCAGGTATTGCATCATACTGATTTTAGTAATGCAAATAGCATCTTTGGACCTTGACAAAAAGTCGAAAGCAGCTGTACTTTCGTCGCATGACAATGCATTGCTTATGGACAACAGTGTCCCTCTGCCATAGGCCCTTTGGGCTACTAGCATAGTAATGACTCAAGTTAAAATTCAAAATGTATTTTCTATGAAAGGACGGCAACCTTTGGCACGCAGGCGACTTTTAACTGTGTGACAAGTTTGGCGTCTTTCTATAGAAAATACATTGCGACGACAGTTCCGTCACCTTTTCAGCTTAATTTTGTCGTGTCTTTCCAAAATCGCCTGTGTGCCAAGAGCCTTAAAGCTATAAAGATGACATAAATGCCGTATATATTGTATGTGTATAAAATTGATATTTTCCAAAAAATATTGGTATAAACAACTAATCTTCGACCAATGCATCATATGACTGTTAATTTTAAAGGTCTAAAGAGCTTAGAAAACATCAGTGGCGATTCTTCGGGCCTGGGCGCCCAAAAAAGTCAAAATATTATATTATTTAACACCAGGAGCCCCGAAATCGCATAGCGCCTAGGAGCCTCAACATACTGTATATAGTACCGTAAACTGTAACGCAATTGTTGCTGTTTACATTGAAAGTGATTTTTTTTTTCGGTAACTGGATAGCACTGGGTGTTATTATATATAATGCTGCTTATATACTATAAAACAGTAAATAGTTAAGAACCTATAGACAACTCAGTTTGCACGTGCTGCACGACTCCATAGACGCAATGTTAAGCGAAATTTGATGTTTCCAAAAACATGGTTTCGATTCTTAGCCACCTTAGAGCCTTTAACTCGATATTTTTAAGGATAATTAACGTTGTAATTTCTTCTTGGAATCTCTTCTTCAAAGGCGTTTTTATTTTATACAATTTTGAATTATGCTAATTTGCTTGGCCCATGTTAAAAGACCATTGACTTCAAAAAGGTCTTTCGGTTTTTTAAAATCATCTTTAAGAAAAATTGGGTTCATGACGTTTCAAATTGCCGTTTAGTTGCTACAGCCATTTGAGCAACTTTTGAACCACAAAATTGACCGTGTCTCGTGGCACGTGTGAAACTCTGGCGTGTCTCTAAGGCTCTTAATAGGTTTCATGAATTATTATTATTAGTATATCAAATTATGAGAACACTATAAAACTATGAAAATATCACAACTTTGGATTCAATCGTAAATAGTTACGAATGAGCAGAACGCATCATGCGATTCACTTTTTTCTAGTCTCGACAAATAGCAAATATATTTACATAAACGCTCATAAAAATTAACAATTTTTTTTAAAAAAATATATTTTTTTGAATTTTAAACAGTCAAATGATGTTTAATTAATACTGATTAAGGTGGCTGCAGATTTAAATCGTGCCGCAGTTACTCTTCACGCAAATATTTTTTTCAGGAGGTAACATTACAAAGAAAAAAAAAATTCAAAAGTATTTTTAAAAACTAGGATAGTAAATGAATCATTTAAATTAGAGATGGGACATTCGAATCCCGCGAATCTTGAAAAATATTCGAGATTCGGAACCTCGAATCGCTGCGCCTTTTTCGTCTTTCGAATCCTAACCTTAAACAAAAGTGTTAAACTCCATTGACGTTCAATAGGTGCGTTCACTAACAAAAACGGCAATTGTTGCAAGTTCGGTGGTACATGGGTGGATCACCAATATCACCTTGTGGCGACCCTGACTTGCCACACTGTTTTTTTTACTATTAATAATTTAATATTTAATATTATTTCATTTTATTTGTATCTTTTTTAATGAATAATATAGGATTTTTATATGAAGGATTCGAGAGATTTGTGAACCTTTTACGATTCGGATTCGTCTCACCTCTAATTTAAATGGATTTTCATCTTGATATTTTTAGGGTGCGTTCAAATTATTTGTGCTCCTACTCTGGTTTGCAACTTTCAGGCTGTCATAAAAATTTATTTTTAAAGATATCAATGTAAAAAATGAGTCACCTTAAGTGACTCAGTTACTATTCTAGTATTTAGAACACTTCAAAGTTTTTCTTAAAGTTGTTGCGTTGATTTAGTCTTCAGTTTATAGAAACTAGAATTGTAGTGTGGTGCTAAGTTTTTTTTTTAAAAAAAACTTTTTACCACAGCTTCAAAATGGCGGAAAAATACTTTTTTTTTATGAAATGTTGCTGCAAAAAACAACTGAAAATCGGATCATTTTCAACCTGCCATAAAATTTTATTTTTTAAGATAAAAATTCGTCGCGGAAAAGCTTCTCGATTACAATTCTAGTTTTTAAATAACTTTTTTCTTAATGTTCTTCCTAAAAAAAAAAAGTTGCGTGATATTTATGAACTCGAAAAAAACAAATAAGTCAGCCATATTAAAATATAGAAATATTAAAAACTTGATTCTATAAAAGTCTCTTCTGACTTTTAATCCTCAAGTTACGTCACTTAACGGAAAAGTTTCTCAGTGACGGAAAATATCGACAGTTGTCGGCAGACATTTACGAAGATTGAAATCACAGAATCCGATAGCAAAATTTTCGGTTTTCTTAAAATAATCCAGGCCACGTCCGATCTTGACGATACAACCGTTGTCGAACCTGTCAAAAAAAAAAAAGATTAGTATTCAGAGTTTTCTTTGAGAAACATTTCGAATTAGGCCAAGATTCCACATGCCGAAAAAAAAAAATGCGACAAAAAGATAGTTTGTGAAAAGCTGATTTTGCAACTCTCGATTATTCTGTCTTTTAGGAGCAAAGTTAAGAGAAACTAGAAAGTGTTTTAGAAACTAGAAGGGTAGCTCAATCACTTCAGGGTATTTTCATGTTGATATCTTTCAAAATCAACTTTCTATTAGGGATGGGACATTCGAATCCTCGAATCCCTCGAATCTTGAAAAATATTCGAGATTCGAAAACTGGAATCTTCGCGCTTTTTTCGTTTATCGAATCTTTCGAATCCTAACCTTAAAAAACCTGTTGAAAACTTTGGTAAAATTAGTTTTAACGCCATTGACGTCCAATAGAAGTGTTGACTAACAAAAAAAAACCGGCGATTGTTGCAATTTCGGTGGTATCCGGATCACCAATATCATCACCTTGTGGCGACCCTGAGTGCCACACTTTTTTTTAATATTAATAATTTAATATTTAATGTTATTTCATTTATTTGTATCTTCTTAATGAATAATATACGATTCTTATATGAAGGATTCGAGAGAATTGGAGATTCGAGAACCTTTTAGGATTTGTCCCACCTCTTATTTTCTATAGTTCGGCATACCTACTCTCTATGCACGTGGATAGGAGCACGGAGTAACCTCTTTCAACTGTTGCCAAGACTTAATGCTACTAATCTGCCTTCCCAACACCTGCTATCTTTAGCAGTGGCCACCTTTATTGTTTTCTGTACGTGTGGGTCCTTGGCCTTAGCGAAATTAATTGTGGATCGTAGTTTACGTTATTTCTCGATCATGAAGCGTATTCGAGAATTCAACAGTCAAAACGATTCCGTTCTGCTGTAGACTATTCCTTAAATCCATTAAGTTCTTCGTCTGTTGTTTCTGCTTGTCGACGTTCGGTTCGCTGGTTGTCGTCAGGTAGATTTCTTTAAGATTCTTGCAGGATTTGACGAGCAATTCGCAAAAACGAAGAAAATTGTAAATCTGTCACAGAATTAAGAAGAAAAAAACAATTAAGAATATGGGTGGTGGTAGTGATAGTGGTTATTTTTCCACTGAATAAATAGGAAACATTAAAGATCATCTGGTGTACACTTGATCCATGTTGGCTTTTATGAAATTAGGAATTTAGTTAGACTTTTGGTGGTTTTTTTTTTAAACCCAGCTTTCATTAATGTAAATAAAAATTGCAGCAGCAGTTTGTAAAAAAAAAATGTGCAGCAGTAGTTTGATGTAATTTTTTTTAGTAACTACTTTAGTAACTAATTTTACTAAAGTTTTTAACAGTTTTTTTAGGTTAGGATTCGAAAGATTTGAAAGACGAAAAAAAGCGCAAAGATTCGAGTTTTCGAATCTCGAATATTTTTCCAAGATTCGCGGAATTCGAGGATTCGAATGTCCCATCCCTACTTTTTGATCGTTCCTCAATTTAACTGTGTGGAACTTTCCCAAGCCGGGCCTTTCAGTGGCGTAGCTAGGATTGGTTGCGCCCTCCTCTGCGCCCTTTTGCACCCCCAAAATGCGCCATCCAAACCTACTGGGGGCTGATGAACCTTAGCTAGTCTCCTGACCCCTTTAATATGCATTGTTTTTGTGTTTTTTTTTCTATGTCATGTTCGCATTTCTCTTTCCTTTTGTGGTTTCATATTACTTTATTGTTTATATTTTTTGAAGAGCTCAGTGCTTGCTTCTTCAATGTAATTCATAAATTCGATATTGCTGATCATCATCATAATTATGAGGGCTTATACCTTGTAACACATGAATTCAAATTAAATGTGTATAGTTGAATTATTGACTTTGTTATTAATATTTTAAATTGAAATACTAAATAAATATTTTGTCCATAATTTACATGTTATTTTTTAATTATTAACTCTAATATTTTCAGATTATTAACTGAATAAATTGAATTCGACATAATGTTTGTTTGTCCTTCACAGGGCTCTGTAGAACACGTTTATTATTTAAATGCATGTGTACTAGGTATTACAAGCCAAAAGGAATAAGTGATGTAAGCAGTGTTCTCAGTAAATTCAGTTCAAAGTATGAGACCTCCATAGATATCCATGTTTATAAAGGCGCATTCACACTAGGCTGGTTTACAATCTGCTGGTTGTTGCTGGCTATTAGTAGCAACAGCAAGCAGCAGCTGCTTTGGGTTCACACTTGTCCAGTCACTGCTGGTATTAGCAGTGCAAGTCATCCAATCAACGTCTTGCAAAAACACAAACTCTAACAACAACCAACCCAAGCAGTGGAGTTTCAACTACCACTAGTGCCACTACTAGCAACAAAAAGTTCACACTAGATGGCAGCAGCAGGAAGGGAGTCACATGACCAGCTGGTAGCTGCTAAAGTTGGACATGTTCAACTTCACCAGCCGCTGTTAAAATCACTAGCGTACTGGAGAAAGCAGCTGCTGGTAGCAGTTCACACTATGCTGCTAGCTGGCTACAACCAGCAGCTGATAAACCAGCCTAGTGTGAGTGCGCCATAAAGGCGCAGTCACACTAGGCTGGTTTACAAGCCACTGGTTGCTGCTGGCTATTAGCAGCAACAGCAAGCAGCAGATTCTGCTTTGGATTCACACTTGTCCACTCACTGCTGGTATTAGCAGTGCAAGTCATCCAATCACTGTCTTGCAAAAACACAAACTCTAACAACCAACCCAAGCAGTGGAGTTTCAACTACCACTAGTGTCACTACTAGCAACAAAAAGTTCACACTAGGTGGCAGCAGCAGGAAGGGAGTCACATGACCAGCTGATAGCTGCTAAAGTTGGACATGTCCAACTTCACCAGCCGCTGTTAAAATCACTAGCCCGCTGGAAAAAGCAGCTGCTAGTAGCAGTTCAGACTATGCTGCTAGAGCGCTACAACCAGCCAGCAGCAACCAGCGGCTGGGAAACCAGCCTAGTGTAACTGTGGTATAACTGTTATTTTTGATGCTATAAAAGCAGCAATGAGCAAATTTTTCAATTATTTCTCTTCTTGACCACCAAATTCTTTATCATTTAATTGACAAAATGTAGTAATCATCTCCATTTTTATTATTAAAATGTCACTTATCCTCCCTTTCTTCTAAGCTCTTCAAATGTTCACTGTGTCAGTTGTGCACATTTGTCAATCACTTGGATTGACGAATGTGCACAACTGACACAGCATTAACGAGCATGACAAGCACGCGCATAATTGGCACATAACTGAATCAAGCTAATTTGCAACGGTGCACAAATGGCCTTGTTAACGCGGATGACAAACAAGCACACACCAAATTAGCACACGTGGGTGTACAACTGTCTCAAGTGGTGTACAACTGTCAATAATTCACTTAAAAGCTCACCTGATGAGAAATCCTTATGTAAGGATCGTCGACAATAACGAGAGTGATTCTGGAGTCGAGAATACCTCCGAAGATCTTCTCGTAACCGAAACCGATCGCATCATTCGTAATTCGAATCTGCTCGTGCCGCACTTGTGATCCTCGAGCACTAAACACGGGACTCGAAGCCACTTGATGTCTTGCTACGGTCGAGCTCTTTGGTGCTGCATAATTTGCATTCACAAACTCCCACTAAAACAAAATGATAATTAATTGACAATCGACACATTTCAAGGGCGTGTGTGACACTTGTTTGAATATACACAGTGACATTTAAATCGCACCTTTTCTAATGTGTTTCGATTCGTTGTTGACGTACTATAATAATTACTATTGGGGATTATGTGGTTTGTAGGTGCCCGTGGTGTCGGTGTCTGTGGCGGTGGTGCCTGTTGTGGTGTTGCTGGTTGCGCGCGTCCACTTCCAGTGGTCACATATCCATAGCCGTTGCTAGTGGCCCAGTCGTAACTGTTGCTAGTGGCCACGGCACTCGGTATGATTCCGTTTTGTCGTTGAATCGGTCGCTGTCTCTGTTGTTTGTTTGCATTGTTGCCCATTTTTTGTATGTTATTTACTAACCTAACTCTCTGTCTTTATCGTTAAAAAATATATATATTTCCCCCGAATGATAAGAGAGAAGCACGTGACAGTGTCACGGTGACGTACAAGGTTACCCTTGAAGTCAAAAGTACAAAATAGGGGAGAAACCTTTTACTCCCTATTCTGTGGTTTGTGAGAAGTTCCAACTTTTCAAGGCCTTCGAAAATCAGATAAATGCAAGTGGCCAAGTGCAGTAGAAATAAAATAGACTCGCTCATGTTGTCCTCTTCAAATAAACGGGAAAAAAAACCATACTTGCCAATTAAGTACGCTCTCTGGCGGGTATATTCATTTAATGACAGATTTTGTTTTAATTGTAAAACATGCACGTTTTAATTCGCAAGAACAACAAAAAAAGACGACTTCCCGGATTTTCCCGAGTACCATTTCTCGGGAAAATCTCTTCATTTAGAATTTTCCAAATGAGCCTGAATCTCATCCGGGAATGAGTTCATTTTTTTTTCTTCCGGAATATTGAAAGGGAATGAAAAAAAAATATTGAGTTTATAGTTTTCAACGAGACACTGTGTGTCGCCACTTTGTGTCACCACGCAGTGGTAGACGCCGCTTGCTTCACACGGTCCACGGTTGAAATCAATGGAATGGTGGCAATGCAGTCCACTATTATGATTCTTTGATTAATTACCATTGCGAAACAGAAGGTGTTCGCCACTTGTGGCTTAACAAGAAAACTCATCGACGCTGTGAAGCAAAAAAATAAAGTTGGCCGTGTCTCGTCTGAACACCTCAACAAGAATGAAATGGTCTGCTAAAAACGAACCATATTTGTGGCGACACATACACAGTATCCCGTGTGAAGCGGTACTTAGTGCCGCTTCACACGGGATACTGTGTCGCCACTTTGTGTGACTGTGCTCTAACATGAAGTGAACGGAGTGCGCTCCATTATTCGCACCAAGGCTACTTGCGCCAGTGTATGTGCAGTAGGAATTTTTAAAGAAGGTGGCCCGCAGGTGCATCGACAACTTATCTAGTGGTCCGCCATTGGGAAAAGTTTGAGAAACACTGCTCTAAATATTCCGACCAGAAATTAAATTATTAAAGGTGGTTGATATATTTAGGTGATTTAAAAACAGGCAAGTATGCCCAGCAGTAAAAAAAAATTGGCACCGCCCTTTTATGAGCGTCATCAATTTCTAATTGGTGTGTTACTTGGTCTTATGTCACATGCTCCGCCCTTTTCAATTTCTAATTGGTTGATATTTGGTCTGACGGTCATAAAAGGGCTGGGCCAACAAAATTTTACTGCTGGGCACACTTGCCTGTGATTTAAACTGTTTATTATCAAAATACCATTAATAGTTTATTTTATTATCTGATTAAAAATTTAGAGTCACATAAAACACAAATTCTGAAACATTGTTTGACAAAAAAAAATTGTTGATAAAATGCTTTTATCTCTCTCTGAATACTTATTATCACTTTCGATAATGGTAAACTGGTTTAAATACAATAATATATATTGTATTGATTCGATATTTTTTTAAAGATTGGTTAACCAAAGGTGGCTGAATAGATATTTAGTACCTGAACGAAATTTAGTTCAGGTTCTAAATATCTATTCAGGTACCTTAATGTGGGTCCAGACTATAGAACAGAACATTGTTCGCGAACAGTGTAGACGGTTTTCCGAATATTTCTTTGTTACAAATTTTGTTCGTGGTTCTGTTCGGCCCCCGATCCACCCGTTGTAGGTTTTTGCCCGTCACATCAAAGAATGTTGGTGTTCGGACCAGAAGTATTTTGGACGTCTCGGCTAACATTTTCTCGAACATCGATGTTCGAGACTGGAGCCAGTCATTGGTGGTTCTGACAGCAGCCGAGGTTACCAACCGGGAAGACGTTGCGAACATCGTTCTGTTCAAGTTTGGACACTCTGGCCACGGCGACCAGAACATCGAACATGTTCTTTGGAAAAGTTCGCGGACATATCTTCTGTTCGGTGTTCTGTTCTAGTCTGGACCCACCCTAAAACTGGAACAAGTTTTGCAAGAATTAGTGCAATTACGTGGAAGTAGTTGTCGCAAAAAGGAAGTGTCTATAAAAATTTTCTTATGCATGATGCACAGCCGATTGATGAACGTTCTGTCCCTAGACGAATGTTCATAAATCGGTTGTGGGAATCTGTATTGGGGAATTTACATCGGCAGTTCTTTTTGTGACGATTACTGATGCGTATTCGCAGTTAATTACAATCATCACGCACATACACATGATATAAAGATAACACAGAAATGACAAGTCATTTTAGAAGGACAAATTTGAAAACGTGTTGCAGGAGTACGACCATTGGCACAAAGCAAACCGAAGCAACGGCCGTCCTCCTGTAGACTGTAGGATTTTACAAACTTAGATTTTTTTTTTCTGTTCTCTCGTAAATCACACTTAATTGACTTTTGTACATTTTTTTTTTGGCAAAGCTAAAATTTGTTTATTAAATTTTAGCATGTCTGTTGTAGAAAATATCGATGGTGGTTTCGAGACATGGTCTAAAATGTTGATCGTAAACTCCGATCGCAAACTTGGAGTCGTTTTTCTTAAAGTAGTCCAATCCACGGCCGATTTTGACGACCCATCCATTGTCTATTCTGAAAGATAATTTAATTTGAAACGCAAGCATGTCAAAAATTAATTATATATTCTTTAAATTATAAGATACAAAAAAGACAAAGTCTTCTTTGGAATTCTTACACTATTTCTCGATCGTGAAGAGTATTCGACAATCGAATTTCCATTTTAACTTTATGATTCTGTAGGCTACGTTGCACTTCTGCCAAATTACTTTTTTGCCCTTTCAACTTCTCTGAATTGTCCTTTTAAAGTTTTAAAATTGTTGAAATTTATACATTAATTCAATTTATTCAAAATTAAGAGCCTAGACACACCAGCTTGCACGTGCTGCATCACTCCATAGACGCAAAGTTACGCGAAATTTGATGTTTCCAAAAACATGGTTTCAATTCTTAGTCACCGAAGTGTAGTGCCTTTAAGGGTAATTAACGTTGTAATCTCTTCTTGAATGTTGTGGCCAGGTATTAACGACGTTTTTTTTTTTTTGGCAATATTTATTAAAGTCGTTTTTATTTTATACAATTTTGAATTGTGCTAATTTGTAGGGATTGGCTATTTGAGTCTTCGAATCCTCTGATCTCGCGAATTTTGAAAATTATTCGAGATTCAAAAACTACAATCTTCACACTTTTTTCAGCTTTCGAATCTTTTGAATTCTAACCTAAAAAAAAGTTTTAAAAACTTTGGTAAAATTAGTTTTAACTCCAATTGACGTCCAATAGAAGCAGCGTTCACTAACAAAAAACCGGCGATTGTTGCAATTTCGGTGGTATTCAGATCAAAAATATCATCACCTTGTGACGACCCTGAGTGCCACATTGTTTTGTTATTATTAATAATTTAATATTTAATATTATTTCATTTATTTGTATTTTCTTTATTGATAATATAGGATTCTTATATGAAGGACTAGTGGGGTAACCCGTCATAAATGACGGGAGCAAAATTCACCAGCAATTGTGCCCAGCATTAGAATTTCTTTTCCTCCGCCCTTTTATGACGTCACACACCAAGTAACAAACCAATTAGAAATTGATGACGTTCATAAAACGGCTGAGCAAAAGAAATTCTAATGCTGGGCACAATTGCCTATGATAAACTGTAGTTTAATTTTGCTACTATTATCCCCTCCCCTTTTTATGTTTGAAAGAGAAAATGAGTTTCATTTTCTCTGGTGTGCGCATGCGCGTCGTTTTTTTTTTTTTTTTTTTTTTTACTCCTTTCATTTCAATTTCAGTCACCCCCTTCCACTTTTTCTCTCTCTCCCCCTCTACACTTTATAAACCTTTTCCCCTTTCCAATTTAATATCATCTGGTTCTTGGATGGGAAGGGTGCAACATATAGTTGACCTTGAGAAAAAAAAAGCAGTTCATTTATTCAAATTTATATAAATTCCTACGTTACACACACACAGACCTGGGATATTATATATATAATTCTTGAGATTCGAGAACTTTTTAGAATTCGGATTCGAGAAAATTTAGGATTCGTCCCACCTCTTCTAATTTGTTTGACCCATGTTAAACACCATTGACTTCAAAAAACGTTCATTTTGCTAGCCACTTTTAGATTTTTAAAATCAAGCTTTCAGCTTTAAGTAAAATTGCGTGTATGTTTGTGTGACACCCTGTAGAAACAGAAGGTGAAACACTTAAGTCAAAAATTCAGTTTTGACAGTAAGGCACCCCTTGGTGCACAGATGTTCGGACATGGGTGGCCCGAATTCTAGAGAATTCGTGGAACCAAGTCCGACCGTGAGAAAATTGGAAATAAGTTCCAAGAATATTTCTGATTATGATTTAATATCCCCGGCCCAGGGCAATGATTGGCCCAGTTGGTCAATCATTACGCCCTGAGGTGACAGTTGCCCCTCCCAGGAGACCGGACAAGTGAGCCTGAGACTTGTGTGTGAGGACAGTCAGTCTTCAGAGTTCCAAGGGTGAACTTGTAACAGAGTTTTAGAGAAAAGACAAGTAAGTCTTGTTCTAGACAGTAGTTCTAGAAGAGAGTAAAGATCTGACTTAGAAAAGATTATTATGTAAAAGCAATAATAATTATGTAATCAAGAGCAAGTAAAGAGTTTTGTCCAGAATACATCAACCAGTGTCATATTGTGTATTTTGGATTGTCTTTGGGTTTCTGTACTCCTAAAATAGAGGAGTATCCAGCAGAAGGTACTCAGACACAGCCTGAGTCCCTCTGCCTGGAGCCTCCAGCAACCCAACGGAAAAAGGACTAGAGTTTCTTCGGCATCGTCACGCCTATACCAAAGATCCCTAGGAAAGACGGTCTTTTTGTGGGCCGTGCCAGGCGAGGCATAGTAAATGTCGCGCCCGGTGAACCCAACCCCCAGAGGTTCAACAGCAATAGAGGCTGGTCCGCAACAGTCGACAACAGAGTCGACCCCGGCACCACCGACTCAGCAGAGGGAACAACGTCGTCAACGAGGACGAAGTTCCTCCCGCGTCGTCGGCACTGGAGCCAAAGGTACGAGAGGCGGGCCAGTCGTGTCACAAAATGGTGGAGGTGCGGGGTATAGTGCCAATAACGACACCGAAGACGAAGATGAAGCTACTGGAGGAGCTTCAGCCACACCGAGATCTGCAAAGAGGACGCCAAGAGTAACGTCCGAAGAGGTCCTGAAGTTAACTGCCCAGATGAAGAAGCAAGTCGCCACAGAGTACCTGGCCAGCCTACGGACCAAGAAACAGAAGGAGTCCATGCTCAACGTGTTTGGATTCACCAGTAAAGCGGACACAACCCAAATGAGTGAGTTTGCATCCATTTATGATATTCAAAGCGAATTTCAAGAGGCGCGCCCAAGAGCAAGGGACACGCCAAACCCAGAGTCAAGCATGAACATTCAAGCCATCACGTTAGATGACAACGCTGATGCGCCATCATGCCAAGAGTTAGTTAAGAGATACCATGGTCGCCATCCGCTCGAAACGCTTCAACGTTTCGATGGCATCATGTCAGTGCACGAGTTTCTGCAACGTTTCGAGGACATTGCAGATATACAAGAGTGGAACGACGTACATAGGCTGTACTTCGCCAAGACCGCGTTCATAGGCTATGCCCAGGAGTGGTTAGCTGGTTTCTCGAGAGAGCACAAGAAACCAACGTGGACAGAGCTGCGCCGAGCGTTAGTAGACGCGTTCGGAAAAGCAGATGACGCAGTTCGAATTCAAGGAGAATTCGAAAGGATGAGACAACGAAAGGGTGAGAATTCAGCAGTTTATATGCGAAATTACTTGCGCATGTCATACCTGTTATGCCCTAACATCCCAGAGCCAGTTAGAGTGTCGAATTTGCGCAAAACCTTGCACCCAATTATTCGACAGCATACCAAGACGTGTCCAATCGCGGACACAAAAGAGTTCGTCCAGTTTATAAATCGAGTCGAGTCAATTCTAATTATGGATGAAGAGTGGGAGATCGTGGAGCAGAGCGCGCTTCAACCCTTCCAACCCAAAAAGCAGTCTGGTCAGCAGAACCAGAGTAATAAGAGTAGAAAGAACCAAGCGAAAGGAGCTTATGACGACAGAGTATACGCCATCGTTGCGCAGAGCAACGCTCCGAATTCTGGCCAACAGCAGTTGCAATCTCAGCAGAAGAAGCAGCAGGGCCAGAGATCTCAGAGAAATAGACAGAGATCACCGAGAAATAGAGGGCAGAAGCCTAAAGTACCTTTAGAGGAGGTCATTTGCTATAACTGTTGCCAAAAAGGTCATTTTGGTAGAAATTGCCCACAGCCCGATAGACGACAGGCATCTACAGTCGGCAATATAACAAGTCAAGAGTCAGCTGTTTCCACATGGCCTGATGGAAAACAGTACGTAGCCGTGTTAGTCAACGGACAGACGACCTATTTCCCCGTCGAAGCCCAACAACAACATTTAAACTAATGAGGGCGGCGGTGAAAAGGGGCCCACCGCCCTTCACGAAGAGAATACCTTCGAAGAAGAGTAAGGTCGATTCCCCGGTCGAAGAAGATGTTCAGAAGACAGCATCTAAGAGTAACGAAAAAGATGTTCAGAAGACAGCATCTAAGAGCAACCAGAGCGATGTTCAGAAGTCAGCATCGAAGAGCTACAGCGGAGATGCCCAGAAAGAGGCATCCACCCAAATCAAGCGGGATGTTCAGCAAGCAGCATCCATGAGTAACAAGAGAGATGTCCATCACGAAGTATCCACAAGCGTGAAGAAGAAACCGAAGACATCCAAGAGGGTTAGTGAGTATCACAAATACTTACCTGAACTTTCAACAGCAGAGAACGACGACTTAGCGGTCAATAGAGGTGTTGAAGACGATGATGACATCATAGGCTACATAAGTGAACAAGAGATGGATGAAGTTTTAGAGGGTGTAGACAACGCCATAGAGAAGCCTATCAAACCAACTTATGAGCAAAATTCTAACATGAGTCATCGAGGTATCAATTCGCAAAGAAAACACAAACGCAGAATTGAAACAAGAGAAATGTTTTTATTAAACAAGAGGTTTACAAAGCCCACCCACAAGGCAATAAAAACAACAATGTATACAGAAGTTATACACGACGAGGCCAGAGGTCAAGCCGACTCTGATTCCCGAGAAAGAGTAGCCGTCACAACTTGCAGCAAAGGCAGACAAAAGCCCCAAGAAGGGACGGGCAGAAGAATCAGACGTCAATTGACACCTTCTGACAATCGGAACCAAAATTTAGGACGAAGTTCCATTAGACAGGTCGGAGTTCAGATGACTGCCACCTTAGTAAAGATGGAGGAGGAACAATCCTTCGTCTCTGTTAAAGTAAATAAACAGAAAAATGGAAACAGGACCCCCGAAAATGGTCATCTGACCACAACAGGGAGAGAGACACATTTTCCCAATGAGAGGAGAAATTCAATAAATATCGTCACCTTGGTTCTCATTCTTTTAATCGTACTCACCATTATCGGAGTGAAAGTCTTGAAAGAATTAGGTCGAATTGTCAAGAGCGGTTTAAGCAGCCTCGCGGAGAACATAACCGAGAAGAGTGGTAGTCTATCAGTCCATAGGCTACCACCAGAAGAGCAAGCGATGGAACGAAGGGCCGTTCCATCCCAGAGAGAGCCTTCTTGTCCACCAGGAACTAGAGAAAGGGGACAAGAAGAGGAAGAGGAGGAAGGAGGACAAAGAACGATGTTGGTGTCCTCGGCCAAGGAGCAGCAACCACAAGAGGGGGGTAGACACCATCCAAGTGACCCCGAATCCTGGCCACTACCTCCTCAGTCCCGAACGAGCCGCCCCAAACGACCGCCAGTCCCGGCCGACCGGAGCAGGACATCGGAGAGGGCTACCATCATCGTCCCCAACATTCGGAGGGACGACAGAGGGCAAAGAGAGCCGGGAGCCTCCCGAGACCAAGAGAGAGACATCGAGGCATCCAGCCAGTGGCGGGTGAGATTTAACCCGGTGGTGCAAGAAAGCGGATCTCCACCCCCGCTACCGGAGACTCTTCGGGCGGAAGCTGGAGCTCGACCAAAAAGTAGGGACGAAAGGGGTAACCCACAGAAGGTGTGCGCCACCAGTGCCACACAGCGGGGAGCGGAGGAGGCCGTGGCCACTAGCAGCAGAGACGAAGAGATCGGCAGACAGCGGGATCGAGTGATCGCCCGTCCGATACTTCCTCCGAAGCCAATAGTAGGCCCCGCATCCCCAGTTCGACCGCAAGAGGAAGCACCAAAAAGAGACATAGACCGCGAAATCAAAATGGGGCCCATTCTGTTGAACAACCTAATTGTGCGTTGGTACAGACACCAAGCACCTAGGTCGGTGCAATACCTAGGTTGTTTTAATCCCCATAAGCGGATATCGCGGGTAGCCATGTCGAAAACGTGTCGCGAGTACCTGCTCACATTAAGGGCCAAAGGAGACGTCGCCATCGTTCGGATATGCCGGACGACGCTACAGTGCACCGTCTACTATTTCCCAGAGGGTTGGGACGTGTCAAAAGAGATAGAGAACGTGCAGCTGTTCCTCGGCGATCTATTGCAGCCGGGACCAACGCACGAAGTGGCCATAGAGTACATGGATCTGAGGTTTACAGGAGGAGGTATCGCCGGCCGCATCATACTTCTGTACGATGCCGTGACCCACGCCATTATGGGGGATATGCCCCTAAGAGAAATCATCGGGAGAGACTGTCTAATCTCGACTACACCCCGAATGATCATGAGGGCAGCAGAGGCGCCCCACCGTGGATGGGCTGATGTGCGTGATCCCTATCCATAGTCAATAATGTGCTTCGCATTCAAGAGTTTTAACGGGTTTACATCGCGTCTACCCGTAATACTCGTAATAGTTGACGAATAGAGAAAAGAGAAAAAGAGCGAAGGGCACTAGACCAGCCAACTTGGCACGTCTAGTCCCGAAGTGCCAGAGTGTGTGAAGTGTTTTTCGCGTTCAGAAGCCCCTTCGGAACTACTTCGCGTTTTTCCGAAGGTGAGACTCTTCTTTAATGGATTGTGAGATACACCGATCACCAGCGAGCACCAGTGAGTTAAAAGAGAACATTCTCATCGAGAGAACATTTTAATTTTAAGTTCTTCTTAATTTTAAGTTCCTTTTAGAGCATGCGTAATTAAAGAGAATCCTTCCGTGGATCCGCATGAAAAGAGGTAGAGTTCGTTACCTCTTAAGAGATCTTAAAGAGATTAAAAATTTAGTATTTTTATCCAGTGCCAAAAATTTTATGTAGAATCGAAATTTTTGTTAAAGAGTGTTTTAATATTTTAGTAATATTTTTTTTTAAGAGTTAAAGAGTTCTTCTTTCGAGAAGTTTAGTTTTGTATTTTTATACATGTAATAATATTTTTGTAATATTTTTATAAGTCGATATTTTAATAATACTCATAAAGAGTTTTTGTATTATTTTTATATTTTAGTTTACAGCTTAAGCCAAAGAGGTGGCATAGTCCAAGCTTGTCCTAGCTTTCGCCACATAGTAGGGACCAGTAGAGTCCATAGAAGCATGCAAAATTAAGTATTTTGTTGTTATTTTATTTCTTTTATATAAAGATTTCATTTAAGGCTTAACCCAAAGAAGCGGTGTTCAGTGAGCTCTGCGTAGCTCCGCCGCATAGTCAGAATCAGTCGTATTCTAGTTAACGATCAAAATTAAGTATTTTGTTTTAATTTCGTTTTAAGAGTTTTGTTTCTATCATTTGTTGTAATGATTGGAAACACACACAAGTCTCACGTGTACGTTCCGAGGTCCTGTAGGCAGAGGAAGGCTAAGGGAAAGGGGGTTTAAAAGAGTCAAAATTTAGAGGCCCAGGGACGTGCCTCCTTCAAAGAAGGGGGGTGTGTGACACCCTGTAGAAACAGAAGGTGAAACACTTAAGTCAAAAATTCAGTTTTGACAGTAAGGCACCCCTTGGTGCACAGATGTTCGGACATGGGTGGCCCGAATTCTAGAGAATTCGTGGAACCAAGTCCGACCGTGAGAAAATTGGAAATAAGTTCCAAGAATATTTCTGATTATGATTTAATATCCCCGGCCCAGGGCAATGATTGGTCCAGTTGGTCAATCATTACGCCCTGAGGTGACAGTTGCCCCTCCCAGGAGACCGGACAAGTGAGCCTGAGACTTGTGTGTGAGGACAGTCAGTCTTCAGAGTTCCAAGGGTGAACTTGTAACAGAGTTTTAGAGAAAAGACAAGTAAGTCTTGTTCTAGACAGTAGTTCTAGAAGAGAGTAAAGATCTGACTTAGAAAAGATTATTATGTAAAAGCAAGTAAAGAGTTTTGTCCAGAATACATCAACCAGTGTCATATTGTGTATTTTGGATTATCTTTGGGTTTCTGTACTCCTAAAATAGAGGAGTATCCAGCAGAAGGTACTCAGACACAGCCTGAGTCCCTCTGCCTGGAGCCTCCAGCAACCCAACGGAAAAAGGACTAGAGTTTCTTCGGCATCGTCACGCCTATACCAAAGATCCCTAGGAAAGACGGTCTTTTTGTGGGCCGTGCCAGGCGAGGCATAGTAAATGTCGCGCCCGGTGAACCCAACCCCCAGAGGTTCAACAGCAATAGAGGCTGGTCCGCAACAGTCGACAACAGAGTCGACCCCGGCACCACCGACTCAGCAGAGGGAACAACGTCGTCAACGAGGACGAAGTTCCTCCCGCGTCGTCGGCACTGGAGCCAAAGGTACGAGAGGCGGGCCAGTCGTGTCACATTTGCGTAGTAAGTTCTACAGGTATTAAGGTAAATTTTCATTAAAATACGAATTGCCGTTTGGTTGCTGCAGCCATTTAGGCAACTTCTGAACCACAAAATTGACCGTGTCTCAATTGGCACGTGAAACTCCTGGAGTGTCTATAGGCTCTTAATTGATGGTGAGGAGCGGGAGTAGAAACTCAACTGTTTCTGCAGTTGTTCTCAAACAGATGAATCTTAGATTTTTACAACATTTTACGAGTAATTCGCAAAAGCATAAAAAATTAACAACCTGTTAAAACAATAAAAAATGAATGAGCTGTTATTTTTTATTCTTGTTTCTTTACTATTTTTTGTTGCAATTTGTGATTTTGTTTCTCTTGTTTTAATTCATTGTTATTATTGTTCTTGATATTGTTTTGCATGTTCTTTTTTGTTTATCAAATTATCATGTTATTGTTTATCTTGTTATCGTTGTTTTTTTTAGTATTGTTTCTGACATTATTATTGCAAGTTGCGCTATTATCTGTATCAGTATTGACAATACGTAAAAACCGACCATTTCCTCAGAATTTCTTTTATTAGGTGTTGTTTAGTATTGGAGTAGTTGTCTGTAATACTTTGTGTTACAATACAAACTATGAACATAGGGAATTACCATCATACCGCGTGCTTGCTAGGCTAATTTGTATAGAGGCCTCCGAGAGCCTCCCGAAACTGAGGAGCCCACTTGAGACACTCAAATATAAGAGAAGAGGGTCCATTGGAATCTTTAAAAAAGAGAGAGAGCTCTGTAGGAAGTATTCTAAGACAGAGAGAGGGTCCCTGTGAGCCCCTCGAAACTGAGGCACCTATGGGAGGCTTTTCCGGAAGATTTATGAGGCCTGGCTTAAACCTTTAGGGGGAGACTCGACTTTGAGGGTCGTAGGCCTATTCTTAATGATTGCTATTGCCGAGTTCAAAGTTAGCACCGAGCAATCGTGATCATTAAGAATACCACCCTGAAATCTGATGGGATTCAAGAATAGAGATCCCAATCATCCCGGTTTTTACAGACTTCCAAGAATGTACTTGGTGCTCCTGATATCGCTACCTCCTAATCATTGGATTTTCCGAGTTGCCAGTCCCAAAGTGTTATGGTCTAAGCTCTTATGTTATATTGTTATGGTGTACAGTATTCTTTGTTAGCATTTCTTATTATTGTAAATTACCTGATGTTTGCTCCTTACATAAGGATCATCCACTCGAACAGTAGTTACTTTGTCATCCAAAATTCCTCCAAAAACTTTTGCGTAACTGTAACCCGTTGAATTATCCTTGATTCTTATTTGCGTGTGCGGCTCCAGCTTAATGACCGGCTTGCTTTGAGGGTTAGGTCTTGATTTCGGTACGAGTTGTGGCCTACAATGTGTTGCTGATTTTGCCACATTTGATGTTTTGGGTAGACTTCAATTAGAGAAAGAAAAAAACCATTCGACTTAAGACGTTTTTTCTTTCTAAGTGGCCATTAACAAATATACAAATCAAAGAAAACAATTCAATGAAATAATCATGTGTTTTAGAAACTGGAAGAGTAGTTGACTCTCTTAACGAATAATCAGAGCTCAACAAAATAGCTTCTAAAATACAAGCAAAAAAAAATTGAAATTTAGAAGACAAAAAAGACCTATATATAGTTGCCACACCATAAGAGGAAGCTTGTGACATCAAAGGGGTTTATGAAAAAAATTCAGATTGTGTGTCATTTAGTTTTGATGCAAAAAAGATAATAGCTACAGTAGGAAACGTTGTCAACAAAAGAGCTGTATTCTTTTGTTATTACCTCTTTTTAATCAGACAATATGACACAAGCCTAAATTTTATGTCAAAACCCACCTGACGTCACAAGCTTCATCTCACAGTAAACCAACTATAAAAGCCACTCGACCTTTCAAGGAATTTCTTGTTGCTATTTTTAAAAATTAAACTTTCCATGATAATATTTCAATCGTTTTTTGCACTGGAAGTTGGGCTAAAATTTAAAATTTTTAAATATAGCAATGAAAAAGAAAATCCGCTCTCAAAGTTCAGCCCAGCCTATAAAACTGTGGTGTTTCCCTGTTCACCATGAGGAGTGTCAGTTCCAATAAACTCACCAGACCCACACACAGGGGCGGACTAGCCCATCGGGCATTATCTCTGATGAGCCGCTCACTTTGAGGGCCGGTTTATTTTTTCTATTGAGGGCCGGTTTATTTTTTCTATTGAGGGCCGGTTTATTTTTTCTATTGAGGGCCGGTTTATTTTTTCTATTGAGGGACGATTTTATGAAGAAACTTGATTACAGTTTAAAAATCCAACGAAAGTAAAATGACCAATTTTTGTGAACAAATGAAAATTGGGTAAAATATTTTTAAAAATGATTTTCCTAATTTCAAGCAAAAGAAGGATAGAAAAGAAATGGACACGTTTATTATAGGCAAAAATGATAATAGAACAAAGGGAAATTTTGTGTGGAATTCTTAGGGGGTTTTTTTAAGTTCTCTTACTCCTTAGGGCCTGTGAATAATTAATTTTTCCTGAGCTGTTTTGTTTCCCTCTATCCGCCCCTGCTCTTGCACGCGGGCCAAGCCCACGAAGAAGAGACTTGCAACATTACCACACCAGGCCCACTATTGGCTTTATTCAGTCTCTATTCCAGAGATCTAGTTGTCTTTGGAAAGAAAATAACAGTTACTGCTTGACATTCCTCACCTCTGTAGACTTAATCCTCGTTGTTGAGGTCCATTTGTTTTTAAGCTGAGGTTTCTGAAGGCTGCTGAAGTGGATCGATGTGGGACACTAATATGGTTTACCACGATTTTTTTAGAAACGAGTTGTTTACTCGCAGGAAATACTATCAAGTTTGGCCTGCTGTTTGCCATTGTTTAGCTCTTTTATGTTCTGTGCTGTTTTCACTCTAAATTTCAATTTTGTTGTTGTTGTTTTTTTTTCTTCTTCTTCCGATCATCTGGATGACTCATTTGGCTTGTAATAAAATAACATTTTAAAGATTTGAGGGTTGTTTTGAGAGTAGAGAATTGATAGCTGATATTCTCGATAAGGGGAAAATGGATAAAAGTGAGCCTTCAGCATCTTCCCCCATTATTAGGGACTAAACTTTTATTATGTTTGGTGTTAAATAACTACAGTGGAAATGGTTTAAGATGAGTTTATTTTGTGTTTCAGGAGCAAAATTAGAAAAAAAAAAACTAGAAAGTGTTTTAGTAACTAGAAGGTTAGTTCAATTACTTAAGGGGGGTATTATCATGTTGATATGTATTAAAATAAACTTTTTATAGACACGACAGACATTAAAAATTGACTTCTTAAAATAAAGTTGAGTAATTTTTAAAACACATACAAAAAGCTTATTTTGAAAGATAACGGGGGGGGGGGGGGGGGGGGGGGGGGTATTAGGTAAAAAACAAGACATGTATGCATATTTTGACGGTTGTGGACTGCGTCGACTTTGAAGTGTAGGTGAGGGTCAGCAGTTAGCAAAGAATAAGATTTGTCATAGAGACCATTGAGTGAGGGTTGTTCCATTTCCAAACACTAGGAGTGCACGTTTTTTTTTTTGTTTTTTTTTTTTTCATAAAAAGGAGGAGCGCACGAATTGCCAGTGCGGCAATTCGTTACGGAAGCCCTGGAGGCTCATCTGTAAAATAATTTTCAACATACTATTTCTGAAAGACAAGAATAATCAAAGATGGAGAAGCTTTTATATACTATATATATATACTCTTATAATAACTGGCAAAATAAAATTGAACACTTATTTTTTTTAAAAAAAATAACTGAAAATGCACACAATAATAGTTAATTGTAACAAGTATTTTTTTTTTTTGAAGTGGAGAGTTAAATTATGGAGATCCTTCGAAAGTTCAACTTGTACATTTTCTGTTGTCAACGGCCATACCATGTTGAACACACTGGTTCTCGTCCGATCACCAAAGTTAAGCAACATTGGGCCCAGTCAGTACTTGGATGGGTGACCGCCTGGGAATACTGGGTGTTGTTGGCATATTTTTTTTTCATTTTTAAATAACGGACATCATCTATCAATAACTGGCAAAATAAAATTGAACACTTATTTTTTAAAAAAAAATAACTGAAAATGCACACAATAATAGTTAATTGTAACAAGTATTTTTTTTTTGAAGTGGAGAGTTAAATTATGGAGATCCTTCGAAAGTTCAACTTGTACATTTTCTGTTGTCAACGGCCATACCATGTTGAACACACTGGTTCTCGTCCGATCACCAAAGTTAAGCAACATTGGGCCCAGTCAGTACTTGGATGGGTGACCGCCTGGGAATACTGGGTGTTGTTGGCATATTTTTTTTTCATTTTTAAATAACGGACATCATCTATCAATAACTGGCAAAATAAAATTGAACACTTATTTTTTAAAAAAAAATAACTGAAAATGCACACAATAATAGTTAATTGTAACAAGTATTTTTTTTTTGAAGTGGAGAGTTAAATTATGGAGACCCTTCGAAAGTTCAACTTGTACATTTTCTGTTGTCAACGGCCATACCATGTTGAACACACTGGTTCTCGTCCGATCACCAAAGTTAAGCAACATTGGGCCCAGTCAGTACTTGGATGGGTGACCGCCTGGGAATACTGGGTGTTGTTGGCATATTTTTTTTTCATTTTTAAATAACGGACATCATCTATCAATAACTGGCAAAATAAAATTGAACACTTATTTTTTAAAAAAAAATAACTGAAAATGCACACAATAATAGTTAATTGTAACAAGTATTTTTTTTTTGAAGTGGAGAGTTAAATTATGGAGACCCTTCGAAAGTTCAACTTGTACATTTTCTGTTGTCAACGGCCATACCATGTTGAACACACTGGTTCTCGTCCGATCACCAAAGTTAAGCAACATTGGGCCCAGTCAGTACTTGGATGGGTGACCGCCTTGGAATACTGGGTGTTGTTGGCATATTTTTTTTTCATTTTTAAATAACGGACATCATCTATCAATAACTGGCAAAATAAAATTGAACACTTATTTTTTAAAAAAAAATAACTGAAAATGCACACAATAATAGTTAATTGTAACAAGTATTTTTTTTTTTTGAAGTGGAGAGTTAAATTATGGAGATCCTTCGAAAGTTCAACTTGTACATTTTCTGTTGTCAACGGCCATACCATGTTGAACACACTGGTTCTCGTCCGATCACCAAAGTTAAGCAACATTGGGCCCAGTCAGTACTTGGATGGGTGACCGCCTGGGAATACTGGGTGTTGTTGGCATATTTTTTTTTCATTTTTAAATAACGGACATCATCTATCAATAACTGGCAAAATAAAATTGAACACTTATTTTTTAAAAAAAAATAACTGAAAATGCACACAATAATAGTTAATTGTAACAAGTATTTTTTTTTTTTGAAGTGGAGAGTTAAATTATGGAGATCCTTCGAAAGTTCAAATTGTACATTTTCTGTTGTCAACGGCCATACCATGTTGAACACACTGGTTCTCGTCCGATCACCAAAGTTAAGCAACATTGGGCCCCGTCAGTACTGATGGGTGGGAATACTGGGTAGTGTTTGCACATTTTTTTCATTTGTATTTCTTTTAACTTGGAAGCTAACAGTGTGCTCAACATGGATGTATTATGATCAGTTAGTTGTTTTTATTTGATTATTGTCTAGCCTTATCAATGCTTAAGATTGCCAAAATCTAACAAAAAAAGATGCTAATTTGCAATACAATATTCTTTTCAACATTCTAACGTTAATTACGGCTGCTGGATTAATTAGTTTGCAGTCAACATTATTGATAGCTGTGGAAATCTACATAGAATGCAAAGTTATGCAAAGTTCAAATGCGTTTTTCTCAGCAAGTGCAATACAGACTGCACGTGCTACTCAGTACTCATCTATTCTTGGCCATGATGAGGAAAAGCTTTGAATGAGGTTTTAGAATTTAGGAAGATAAAGTTTACCACAATTGTAATAGTCAATTCTGGCTTTTTCATCCTTTGGTTTTAAGATTTTAAATGGGCAGTGCCCGTTTTTTTTTCTTTTTAACTCTAATTGGTCATGTTTCCATCATTGCAGATTAGTACAATTTCAAAAATATGTACGTGCCCAAGATCTACATTGACAAGCCAGAATTGACTGCCTATACTCAGCTTTAAGCTTCCAACGAAATCATGTCAAGATGGTTTATGAACAGCTTATTTTCGAACTCTTGTTATTCCGTTTTTCAGGAGCAAAGTAAGCCAAAATTAAAAGAAAAACTAGAAAGTGTTTTAGAAACTAGAAGGGGTAGCTCAACTACTCAAGGCTACTTTCATGTTGATAACTTTAAAAATTAAAACATCTATAAATACTATATAAATTGAGAAAATAGTCTTGTTAATGGTCTTCTGTTTAAAGTTGAGTCCTATTTAAACTTGCATAAAAAGCTTATTTCGAAAGCTGTATCAACATGAAAATACCCTCAAGTGATTGCGCTACCCTTCAAGTTTCTAAAACACATTCAAGTTTCTCTTCATTTTGCACATTTAAAGACAGAATAATCATAAGACGAGATTTTAAATCAACTTTAATGCTTTTTATCTGAAGATTTAAAAAAAAAAACTTTTATTTACAAAACGTACAAAAACACTTTTAAATTTTTAAATTACAATTTTTACAAAACATAAAAAAACATAATACTGAAATTGAAATTTAAGCAAACACATGGAAATAATTTTCGATTCGTTTCCTGCAGATGGGACAATTTGCTCCTTGTCTCATAACTGTATTACAACACTGTTGGCATAAACATAAATGGCAACAGGGCAACAGTGTAATACATTTCGCTTTATCGAGACAAACGACGCAGAGACGAGATTCTCTTTCTTCGGCAAGTTGACGTTTAAGCCTCAACATCTCATCTTCGTGTTGAATTGCTGCAGTTCCCGGGCCTGGTTCATTTAAATCCTCATAGTCTGATTCATCTAAGTTTTCGTCTCCGTCTTCGTTTATCGGTTGTTCTCGAATGTTTCGACTAGAAATCCAATTACCAACTCGCCAGGTCTCCAAATGTAGAACATGCCTTGCGTTTCGTATAGCTAGCAATGTACGAATTGACAATCTGCGAAAAAGTTGCGATTTAGTCAGATATTTTATCGCAAAATAGAACCCACAAGACAACGCTAAACCCCAGTAGGCATCTTTCGGTATAGCTATAACTGTATTTCTTGCAAACTCGACAGTTTCGTAAACTACATAGTAACTTGTAACGAAACAGTTCTGAACACGAGTGACACCAGACTCAATAGTTAATTTAACGAATTCGTAAGTTCCGACGATGCTTTTTGGCACGAGGCAAAGCGTAAAAATCGTTCCGTTTACGATTAACGCTGCGGCACGTCCTAAAAGCGTAACGAACGATACACCGATCATAAAAACAGTTTCAAACACTCTTTTAATGGAACACACAGTTTCTAGCATGAAATTTAACACAACGAATGTTTCTGCTACAACGTTGTCAACGCAATGTGCAATTTGAACGAGACTTTCGTTGAGATTCGTAACTAAAACTGTCAAAATATTAAGAATGTCTGTGAGAAATGATGTGAAATCGTGAAAACTGTAACATAGCGCATAACATAATTGCGTGAAGTAATTTAAAAACGAATTCGAAATCGTTAAGAAGATTTTCAGAACACTTTCAACGGCCAAAAAGTTCAAAGTTAACAAACGTCTGAACGTTAATACAGACGTTTGCAAAAGTTGCGAAAGTTCGTCAGATAACTGACTAAAAAGACTACAAACCACTTTAAATGGGAACATCTTTGTTTAGATTTAAAAAATTTAACATTAGAAACTGCCACAGAAACCAACAAACAATAAAAAAAAAGGAACGAAAACCGAAAATGAATTAAAAACGACGATATCGTGCACGTTTTGAAATGATTGGTGAAAATCCCTATAATGGTGACAGCATTGACACCAAATCTTTATATTCACAGTGTTTTTAAGACTATCCTAAAATGCGCTATCGTTTATTCATGGTTGGTAGAGAGAATAGAAGCATAGTTTATTTTGCAAATGGTTGTACTAATATGTTTTCCTAATAAATTATATATCAGAACCGTGACCAGAACAGCACCAATACGACTCATCCCATATAATATTTTATGCCACTTTTTGCCCTGCTAAATTTCATTACGGCATTGTTGACGTTTTTTGTATTGTCGCGGTTGTGAAATGATTTGGCGGCGACCGGCGTCTGAATTATAAGCCGCGTGGACATTACTAGTTCTTTTGAAGTGTCGAAATTTACTACTTATATTAGATTTATTCTGTTGAAAATATATTTATTTAGATTAGAAGATATATCATAAGCTATTTAATTATTCGAAGGCTCGGAACACCAGAATCACGCACAGAATTATTCGCATATTAACTCAGAAATGTTTGTTGTTGGCTTAGCGGCTGCTAGGCATTTAAACGTTTGGTTCACAGACTCACAGTTCTTTTCGTGACTAACTTTGAATCGCGCATGCGTAATATTTATGTTTTGCATCATCAGCTGATTTTGTTAAACGCGCGTAAAAAAGCCGGTTTTCATTTGTTGTTTGTTGAACGAAAAATCAATTTGAACAGTTCCAGAACGTAACCATTGATTTGTAGTGATTTTTAACTGATGTAGACGTTGAAACATACGTATTTTAGTGAACGTATCTAATGTCGGTCTTGTCTTTATATAAACGATGATAAATCGCGTGTTTTGGGAGTGATTTTCGTCGTGTTTCGGTCTTATTTTGTGCTTGTTTTATCGTTTTATGAGATTATGTTTGTGTTTTAAGTATTTATATTAGTATTTAGTTGAGCTTGGAGTTATTTTTGTGTTTTGCATCGATTAATTGACAAAAAAAAGGATCGAAAGTCTTATAAAATCGGGTATTTCTCATTCGCAGCATGAACATGTGGTGAGTTTTTTCTTCATTCATTCTCCATTAGGTGGCGCTAAGGTTTCCATTGAATAGATTTCTGTCAGATAGCGATACTGTTGTCGCGAATAGCGTCATTTATTGCGTACAGCCAATAGTGACGTCACGATCATAGAACTACAGTTATCGCGTCACTCCGCTGATTAACTAGATGGTTAATAGAATGTGAGGTTATTTAGCTTGGTTGAGTAGCATCAGGAAGCTTGGAGTGCTCGACTTCGAGTCGTCTTTATTTTGATACTTTTTAGGTTAGGTTATTAGGTTACACATTAGATGGCGCTGCAAAATGTATGAGCCGACTCGAAGCCGCCAAAGGCTAAGCTTGGTTGGTCTACTCTATGGAGAAAGCATTGGAGACTGAGAATACGCTCGCAGCCTTGGAGATTTATACTTATTTTATTGTCATTGTTGGGTACCTGAAGCACAGAATAAGGAAGAATATACAGAAGGGAATCTGGGCCATTAACGTTTGACAGATTTTTTTTCTATAGATATTTCTATGATAAAAATTTCTTTTCTAATCCTTTTCAAAATGGCGGCTTCCTAGAAGCGGCTTTAGTAACCGGGTCCAAGGTCATGGATTTTTCTGTCACGGCAACATCAAAGGTGCCACACAAGAGTTTCCCTTCTGTTCTTCGTCTTATTCTGTTGCCTGTGGTTTGTGAAGGCACTTGATTATTGCTGACTGTTGCGTTACTACCGACTCCGTAAGAGCGTTACCAAATTTCATACAAAGCAATGTTACGAAATTTATTCTTTAAATTTTAATGAACACGTAGCCATTGCAAAATATACAAATGAATTATAACAGTGGGGACTAAAAAACACTTAGTTATTCTATATTTCATAAGCAACAGGGACAACTGAATGAGCTTTAGAAACTAGAAGGGTAGCTGAATTTCTTATCTTTTAAAGTAATTTTTTTTTTAATGACAGATAAACTTTTTAGACACAAATTAAAAAGTTTATTTTGAAAGATTGAACTCGTCCTTGTGCACTAAACAGAAGGCATGGGTTGAGACAGAGCGGCGGCGAATGCTTGTTGTGCAGGTGCCCCCCCCCCCCCGGTGGTGGCACAAAGCCCCGGGGCATCGTTGCCTTTGGGGGCACATTTGCCTCCGGGGTCCCCATGCCACCCCATGGGCAAAAAACCTATAAAGGTGCCCCAGGCCAGCCCAAGCGAAAAGCTATAGGAAGAAAATTCCGTAGCTTTTAATTTACATGTAGTTTTAAGCTAATTAAAAAAACCTTTCTTCGCTTTTAATCGATGCATAATTTACTTAAATAGATGAATTAGTAATTAAGAATAATTCCGTAGTGTTCCAAGTAGTTTACAATAGTATTCTATAGGCGACGGAATTCCGCAGTTTTGTCTGTATTAGGCTTCTGTAGGGTACGGAATTTCCATCGACGGATATTCCGTCTTGTATACCGACCCGAAAGGGTCAGACTAAAACACGGAAACTGACGGAAACCCGCGGAAAAATAAATATTAGGCTACTATAAGCTTTACTAGGCACGGAAAATACGTGTAGACACATGGGAAAGAGCGGAAAACACTTACAACCCCACGGAAAAGCGCGGAAAACACAAACACGGAAAAGTGCGGAAATCACTTACAAACACACGGAAAAATGTGAAAATCACTTACAAACCCACGGAAAAGCGCGAAAAACACTTATGAACACACGGAAAAATGTGGAAAAATATTATAAGCGTTTTCCGAACTTTTCTGAGTGTTTGTAAGTGTTTTCCGTGCGTTTGTTTGTGTTTTCCGCACTTTTCCGTGCGTTTGTAAGTGTTTTCCGCGCGTTTCCATACGTTTCCGTGTTTTAGTCTCACCCAAGTTGGGATCAGTTTATGTGTCAATTATAAAATATCAAAGTGTCTGAGAATCTGAGAAACTTCTAAACCTTTTTAACGTTTTCAAATAATTACGCGACTACTACACTCTTTTGTTATTCAGTAATTCGTCTAGACTTCTAGATTCGTCAAGTTTTTATCTTTATTATTCTGCAAAATGCAGAATAATCAGGATTTCTAATGACGTTTTCTTGATGACGTTCCATTTTGATTAGTGCATTATGGGTAAACTGAATGGGCCGAACAAAGCCGAATTCACATGAAATTAGAAATCGGGACAAACAAAAGTTGGCTCCGCCCTTTTTATGACGAACTTCTAATTGGTTTGTGGGGTTCGACGTTG
The DNA here is from genome assembly GCA_036925085.1 of Brachycybe producta. Lineage (NCBI taxonomy): Eukaryota > Metazoa > Arthropoda > Diplopoda > Playtdesmida > Andrognathidae > Brachycybe > Brachycybe producta. The sequence continues at coordinate 589,817 of JAUPFP010000066.1, forward strand.
AAAAGGGCGGAGCATGTGACGGCAGACTACATAACCAGCCAATTAGAAGTTGCCGTTCGTCATAAAAAAGGGCGGAGCCAACTTCTGTTTGTCCAGATTTCTAATTGCCTGTTTTTTGAACAGACGCGAGGGTTCTCGCCGCTGCCGATTGCATTTTTCCGTAGGATCTCTCACCTCTAATTTAGAAGTGGGCTCTTAAAAAATAAAAAAAAAACCTTCTTGTTTTTAAACGAGGCGGAGCGACCTTGGAAATTGCTGCTAGACAGTCGGACACATGGGGCCAACAGGTGCGCGACCTTGTAAATAGAAGCATAGATTCTGGTGGTGTCACATATTAAAAAGAGGTGGAGGAGGGGGGGGGGAGTGAAAGAGAGATCAATTGCAATGAAAGATAAAATTTCGCCCAATCTGACACCCCCCTCCCCCTTCTTCTCTCCCGGTCAAATTACCGAAGATGGCTCAAGGTTTTTTTATTATCATTAATTATGTGTAGGATTACGTAAGTTGCGTTTACGTTTGCAGCTACGTGAGAACTTGTTGCATTTTGTTTGGAATTTAAATCCAGAATGGTTTTGTTTTGCGTTTACGGATGGATTCTTGCGACTGCGTTATAGACGTTCTCGGTCACGATTTATGAATGTCTCGTGTTTGACACGTTTTATACAAGTTTCGCGTTCGTCCACGTGCTTTGTGAATAATTTATGACGTCACGTCCGTCCAAATATATGTTAAATTTTATATATATTATATTTTATATTATAATTAATTATAATATAATGTATTTTACATGTCCAATGTTATTACCTTGTTATATTTTATTGTACATACTTTATTATCATAGATTTAACCAGCGATGTGACGTAAACTTGCTTTCAGATGCAAAATGAAGAGACACTTAAATGTGTTTTAGAAACTAGAAGGGTAGCTCAGCCTATTCATATCGCATGTCTTGTCTTCATTCTACTCTTGAAAGATGGAATTATCAAAGAGTTCGGAACTCAGCTGTTGATTAAGAAGCTACATTACAAAATCACTTCGAAAAGTCTCCGCTAAGAACGCTAGCATCGTTTTTCTATTGAACCCATAGACCCTATGTTAAAGAAGAAATGTTAATTTTTTAAAATACGCAGTCGCGGCAATATATTTATTTTTCATATTTGAAGTTGTCCAATACTGTATTAAGTTTTCAAAGTGCAATGTGCACCTTAAATATATGCTGATCGAGTGATAGAATGACACGGTTGGGGGTCACTACAGCTACCAAAAAATAGGGGGACAAAATATAGACCTTTTTTTTATCACTTTCTCGTCACTACAGCTAAAAAAATAACCCTTTCCCCATAACCTAACCGAACCTTACCTAATGAAACCTTACCGAACCTTACCTAATGAAACCTTACCGAACCTTACCTAACTGAACCTTAACGATCCTAACCAAAAAGTACCCATACTAACCAAACCTAACCGATCCTAACCAAACCGAACCTTACCGAACCTTACCGATCCTAACCGAACCTTACCGAACCTTACCGATCCTAACCGAACCTTACCGAACCTTACCGATCCTAACCGAACCTTACCGAACATAATGAAACCTAATCGAACATAATGAAGCCTAACTGAACCGAATGTAATCTAAACTAAACGTATTGATAAATAAAAAGGCCTATATTTGTTGGTAGCTGTAGTGACCCTGGTAGTTGTAGTGACCCAGTTAGCTGTAGTGAGCCAGTCCCGAATGACACAAGTGGGGAGTGCGGTGAGTACGAGCTCGTAAGCAAAAAAACATCCATTAAAATGCTCATAAAAGTACGTGAAAAATAATTTTAAAATACCACAATGAAAACACAATGACGCCAACGAGCTAATTTTTTTTCTTCTGGTTTTTAAAATTATTTTTACGTATTTTTACCAACATTTTAATGGATGTTTTTTATTATTTGGGCGTACTCAATGGAGTTTAACTTAAGAGTAGAAATTAACCATTTTGAAATATTTTTTTAAATAGAAAAACACCAATTGTTTGTCATTCTATCACTGGATCCGCATAAATTTAAGGTGCACATTGCACTTTGAAACCTTAATATTGGACTACTTTAAATATGAAAAATAAACATATTGCCGCCGCGACTGTGTATTTTAAAAATTAACATTTTTTCTTTAACATTGGGTCTATGGGCTCAATAGAAAAACGATGCTAGCGCCCTTTACGGAGATTTTTTGAAGTAATGTTGTGATGTAACCTCTTCAGTGAATGAACGGCTTTTCTAGTTTACAAAACATATTCATGTTTCTCTTCATTCTGCTCTTGAAAGACGGACTAATTAAGAGTTCGAAAATCAGCTGTTGATTAACTGAGTCTGTTATAATGTTATTTCAATGCACGTGGATGTCACGGTGGGAAGGGGGGGGGGACGTCTCTTGATTACTATAAGCAGTTTAGTTGACCGTTGTGTTTAAAAATGGTCTATTTTACCGAAAAGAGATCACTTGTATAGTGGAAAAAGCGAAATGGAAAAGAACGCCACCTAGTGTAAATACACATAAGAGATTTTCCAAATGTTACCTCAACTTTGAAGTTAACAAAAAAAAAATCCGCGCACAAATCTGTTGTCATAGTAAAGTGTTGCTTATCGATCGGTCGTTTCCCCTTCCCCCCTCATCCAACATACAAACGTTACCATGGCAACCGAAAAGAAGGGGTGGGGGTGGGGAATAAAAAGGGAGTTCGTTATCTATTATCCCTCTTGATGTGTCACCCACGCCTTCCTCTCCCATTTTTATTAGGGGATTCCCGCCGCATAAGGGAAACCCCTTTCTGCTCAAATGTGTCGCGTGCATCACAATTATTATGAAGACAAAAGTTTCTTGGAATTGGTTCTATCATCTATGTAGTCACTTTGTTGAGTCGGTTTTTTCGGAATTGTTTGTAGATGCTGACCAGTGGTCAGTTTACAAACAGGTTAGCCCACAAAATGACCTCTCTTGTTGTATTAATATATACTAAATTGATAATAGTGGGAGGTTAACAAAGTTTTAGTCGAGATAAAACAAAACATTTATGCCCTGAAACAAAAGATGAGATGAGAGCAACATTTTTGTCCTAATTGGAGATGAACTTGTCCAGAAAAAAAAAATGTGAATATGGCAAAGGTTGAAAGCCAAATTTGCAGAGCAATGCTCTCAACTGATGAAGTTTTTACTCTTTAGAGTAACACCCCTCTCCTCCTCCCCCCTCCTCATTCTGGTTCTTCTCCCCCCTCTTCTCTGTTAGTTCAGTTCATCGCCACCTGATGGAGCTACAAACGAAACAAAAATCTCAGCAAAAAGTAGCACATGACATGACATCATTTTTTTTTAAATGTACTAATATGGGCTTATGATTAATAATATCGCGCTTGTACCGCTCCTGGTGGTCAACTTTAGAAACAACAGTTTTGTGTCTGAATTGAACATTGACGCCTTGGAATTGTTTAGTTCACCCATTGCTCAGATTATACATACATTCATTTAATCTAATGGCTAGCAATTCATTCCTTTTAAGTTTGAGTTGTGGGTGTGATCGAGCGCCCCCTATTGAATGTTAGGAAGCAATACCTTTTCACTGGTTAGGGGACAATTAGTTGTTGCATTAATTAACTGGTGAGTTTAAAAATGTGTTGCAAGGCTAAGAAATTATCATTGAAAACGAATTATGTGACAGTGAGGTAGCTACTTTTTGTACGGAGTTCAGTTAAGGACATAAGCAAGATAAAATTGACGTAATTTTACTTAATATCTCAACAGATTGAAATACTAAATCAATATTTTATTACAGAAACCCTTTATATTGAAATACAAATTTAATATATTTAAATATTAACTCAATATATAGATATTAAATGAATAAATTGAATTGGACGTATTGTTTTATTGTCCTTAACAGAGCTCTGTAGAACATGTTTAATATTTAAATGCATCCCGTGATCCCAAGGAAGAGGAGGATAATAGTCTAAAGGGTTAAAAAGAGCCTTTGCAGTGGCACCTTTTCCAAGGGTCCTTCTCGAAGAAGTTGGTGACAAAAAAAATTCAATTTATTTTGCATATTGATCAAGGATCAGCAAATGTCAATTGATATGACACTGTAATAGGCATATTGGCCTAATCCTTTTGATGTGGTGTTTTGGCGCCCCACCCCCAATCCTCACGCCCAGGACATTTGTCCCTCTTCCTGCCCAACCTTGGTTAACCTGCTATGGCGCGATCAGTACGTTTTATAAGGCAAGGTGCCCTGTATGCATAGACAGTGTCGCGATCCGGTGAGAAAACAAAGAATCATTTTTTTTTTCTTCAAAAAAAATATGAAGAAAAATTTAAAAATTTGTGAAGAAAAACAATTTTTCGATTGAAAAACCTTGAAATAAAAAAAATGGAAACAACAAAAGAACAAAAAAAAATAAGTAAATAAAAAAATCATCTGTAGTCAACATCCGGGGTTGTTTTTATGCAATTTTATTTCTTGGCGCCATTTTTTTTTACATTCAAAAGTGGAAAAATCAGTCGAAGTATAGATTCACTGGTCAATGTGCGCGGAACCACCTAATAACTAACATCAACAAGGCATTCATTCTCTCATAGTCTTTGCATATTTACCTAAAAGTGCCTATTAGTTGGTAATTCTACAGATTGTCTAGTAATTATGTGTAGTGACTACTTTTCCATTTTGGCTTTATCATATACACGTTTGTATATGTGAAAGAATTATTTTTTTTGCTCATCATCATCACCATCATCACCTTTTTGTGGTGTCACCAACCCTTTTAACTGGTGGCGATTCAATGACCTCGAAAGATAGAACGAATAAAAAAAGGCACAGATTTATGCCCTCCCTCCTCCTCCCCCTTTAACCCCACCCCCTCACCTAATCGTATAGAATCAGAAACATTTCTCTTCCTTGTCTAGTTTTTTTATGTTGAAATTTACAAACTCATCATTATTTTGAGCATTTTTTTCTTCTATTCTTCTTTTGGGGGTGTTTTGTTTTGGAGAATATGGGGGTTGGACTGAGGGGGTAATTTCCTAGTAAGGGGGGGTTATATTATATTGTATAGTTGGTCAGCTCACAGAGAGAGAGAGAGAGAAGTTTTACATTTGTTTGAATAGACCCTATCAGCAGGGCTTCTATGGACTTAACCAATGGTCAGTTTAACTATTTAAAAGAAGAAAGGAAAACTAAACTCGCAATGGGTCACTTAAACATTAGCAGCTCTTTGTTACTAATTGACAAGTTTTAATGATACTTGTATAATGAAAATTAGATCTAAATTAGAGACTATAATATACAATAATATGTGGTGTTTTCACATAACACCTTTATGAACTCACTCAAGCCCTCAAGAGAATTAAGATTCTAGAGATACCTGTATATACCTCTAAAGGGATAACTAACCAAAAACAAGTGATTCAAGGAACCATATGTGCTTTCATATATCAAACAACCAATTTTCTTTCATTGTTTCATGTGTATGCACATGTACACGCGTGCACGCATAGTGTACGCACATGTAAACGCGTGCGCGCAATGTGTACGCACATGTAAACGCGTGCGCGCAATGTGTACGCACATGTAAACGCGTGCGCGCAATGTGTACGCACATGTAAACGCGTGCGCGCATGTGTACGCACATGTAAACGCGTGCGCGCATGTGTACGCACATGTAAACGCGTGCGCGCATGTGTACGCACATGTAAACACGTGCGCGCATGTGTACGCGTGCGCGCACGTGTATGCACTTGTAAACACGTGCGCGCACGTGTACGCACATTCACGTACATGACATAGTTACATGTGATGCGCATTGCACATGCATTATTCATTTGTAATAATATGGTTTAAAATGAGAATAAGTATTTTTAAAAAAAAATTGAAATTTCATATATCAGATCACTTTAAAATTACAATTTTTTCCCCAGTTTCATCGTCAGAATGTGTAAATAATTTTAGGTCTGATGACATTTTGTTGTAAGTGGCCCCATTTTAGAGTTGTTCGACCCACAAAAAATTATGATTCATGACCAAAAGCTCAAAATTTGTTTCTAAAAATTCATTAAAAAAATAATCCCTGGGTAAAATTTTTTGATTTTACATCAGGAGCATCATATTGACACACTGAATCAAATAAAATATACTGCATGTTTTTATCTTATTTCGTTCTTGAGTTGTTCGACCCACAAACTCGGGCATCCAGACATACAGACATCCTTTTTTGACCTCTATTGCTCTAAAGAGCAATGGAGGTCAAAAATGTGGAGGGAGCACTTTGAAATTAGCCCTAATTATCTTTTCTCAACTCATAAGAAGTAATTGAAAAATAAGCTCAAAAGTATACCGGGTATTTGAAACTAGATGAATAAAGAAATAATAGTGCTGTCCGAATGGCCCGCTCTGATAATAAAATCAGAGAAAAGGAGCCTGTGTATTGGATGAGAGCAGCTCTGGATCTGTGTCCATTTGGTAGAGAGCAAAATTGCTCTTGAGATATATTTTGGAGCCGCTCTTTTTGTTCTTTTTATAAGCAAGAGCAAGGAGATCTGAATACAGGTAAGTGTGGCCAGCACTAGCTTTTTGTTTGCCCCGCCCTTTTATGAGCGTCAGACCAAATATCAACCAACTAGAAATTGATAAGGGCGGGGCATGTGACATTGAGAAAAAAATAACAAACCAATAAAACTCATAAAAGGGCGGAACAAACGAAAAGCTAGTGCTGGCTATACTTGCCTGTGAGCTGAGCCTGCTCTCAAAAATGGCGGCACCACCCTTAACGTTATAAAAATCACTTATAAGGGGTCACAACAGTGGCATCCGCCATGTTTGTATAGATTTCATATTTACTGCCCAAAGTGTCCATTTAATATTTTCGTCATAAATATCAACACCTGTCCAAATGGTGGTATGTTCTTTTCTTGATGCTTCCTCCCCCTTGAGTGACGTCACATCACAGAGCAGAACAGATATAGATCAGATTCATAACAGCTCACTTGGACAGCACTAATGTAAAAGAGATTTCATTTCTTTCAACAACTTAGAAATTTTTAAGGTGTTTTTTTTATAGTGTATACTTTGCCTCATCGTAAGATGTTTGTGACGTCAGAGGGGTTGACGTGGAATTTAGAATTGTCATTTAGTCTGATAGAAATTGGATGCTTTCAACAGTTTTTACCAGGTTTTACAAAATGATTTTTCAAAGTAGAGAGGAGCGAATAACACTTTTCTCGAATATCGAATTCGAATATTAACCAGATCACGAATATTCCGAATACCTTTAACATTGGAATACCCCGAATAGTTTTTGAACTACTTACTTAACATTTTGATTCATTAATAAATAAATGATATCACTACATAGGCGTCAATTAGGGGGCGTGCGGGATGGCGGCCGCTACCCAAAAAAAAACTGACTTAATTTTCTTTTCTCACATTTGTCACCAATTTATCTGTTGTTGTACATGCTGGCCAGATTGAAGCATTCTAATTGCCCTAACAGTTCAATCCTTCCCAAAATGCAATGCAATACTACAATGCTACTACTGCAATGCTACACGTAGCAAGTCAAGCAACAATACTAGTTGTAGCAACAGTAGTTTTCTATTTGTTGCAAGCAACACCTATGATACATGTTGCAACGTTCATGAAACTTACATGAAAGCAACAAACCAATGAAAAAAAGAGGTTGTGAGCGAAAGACTGTAGACATTTTGCTTCGTCTTTCTCTTCTTCGTCAGTTGAAAATTCGAAATAGTCATGTGATTATTCAAGCCGTTTTTATTGGCTGTTGGCTGAAATGGTTGCTCGAAAATAGAACTAAGCTCTATTTGAAAATTCTGTTGCTTTCAATCTGTGAGCAACAATTCGGGTTTGTTGCTGTTATGACAGATGTTTCAACTTTCATGAAACAATAGAGCAACACAGCTATGTTGCTCTAAAGTTGCTGAATTGTTGCTACGTGTAGCATCGGCTTAAGTCTTTTTTGTTCTTGGTCTTCCAACTCTTGCCGTCCCACTTGTCAATCCCTATTTACGCCTATGTATCACGAATACACGTTTGCATTTTGTGTTTAACCGTAAACTAGTGTAAACGATTATTTCGTTCACACTAAACTGAAACTCCGCAAAAATATTCGAATTTCTGTTATTGACCTTATATTCGAGATCTCGAATAGCCAAATACTTCTAGTATTCGAGTATTCGCGAACAAAATGACACAATTCTAAATATTTCGTCAACCCCTCTGATGTCACAAGCTTCTTCTTAAAATGAATGCCTCTCGAACACTGTTTATATTCTGTCTTTCAGGAGCAAAATGAAGAAAATGATTGTGTTTTAGAAACTACAAAGGTAACTCAATCATTTGAGTGTTTCCAAATAAGCAAACGATATTTTTTTTTAAAAATCTAGTTTGAAATAACGTATATCAAGATGAAATTACCTGTAAGTGGTTGAGCTACCCTTCTAGTTTCTAAAACAATGTCTAGTTTCTCTTAATTTTGTTCCTGATAAAGTAAAAAGTTAGCTAATAAATCTAGAAAGTCGTTTTCAATTAGTACCGGTAATTTGTTTTGAACGAATGCTTTCTTTACTATTCTAGTTTCCAACAAACATTTTTTTTAAAAATTACTATGTTCTGATAAGCACATAGGCCTAGTTCTAGAAGATTTAGTTTAATTCAGTTTAAACTTGTTTATTTGTATTTATTTATATTTTATAGGATGCTGTAGTGGTCAGTGCTTTATATTTAGAAAGAGAGCTATTTTGAGCTGGGTCAACTACTGAGCGCAGCAGTTTTGACCCACAGGTGAAGGGGGGTCATTGTTCGTTCAACGTCAAAACTGGATGGGGACAAAAAGAGTTCAGAACTTCAGAAAGAGAACTTTTTTCCTAGCTGGCCCCCTCACCACCCTATAGGACGTGGATGACATTGAGAAAAGGATCCACGAGGGTAGGGTAGAGTACTATAGGGAGGAAGGGGGACTAGGGGTAAGAGGAGGGAGTAAGAGAGGCTGCCCGGAAGAGAACTCGTTTTGGGGTAAAAAAAAATGTGGAGGTGGAGAGGGTGGGAAAATTGCATGAAACCAACCCCTCTAAGATGGGTTGGGGGTGTTTGAAGTGATGGATGGGCTTTTGAGGGGAAAGGAGGAGGCAGAAGAAGGGGACTAGTTTTTCCCTACTGAAGGGGGAATATGTAGAAGGGAGACGAGGAGGAGCTGCAGGTGCACACTAAAAAAAAGCGAATGAGGCTGGAGAAGTTTTCCCGCTAAACTTATCTATGCTCAGAGCCTCATTAATTCTTTGTTTGAAAAGAACCAAAAAAGGGCATGTTAGCTATTGCCAATAGAAATGATTTGAAGCACTGAACGAAGTCCTTGTTCATAGATACTACAGAATATCAAATGACGACAAACGTGAACTAATATGGTGGCTTGTTGTTTGCAATCCAATAGAAAAGACAGCCATATTAGTACAAGCTGTGCGTCCTACGTGTTACTTCAAAAACATGACGTCAAGTTATTGTGGGGTAGTTCGTTGTCTATCAAGTGACGTCATAAAGAGAAACATACGTGGGGGGTGTGGATGATCATTATATTGTGTAGTCTGCTGTCAATTCTGTGTGCTTGGAGTGGAAGTTGCATTAGGGGGTCGAGAGGCTTAGTTGCGACTGGCGTTACCAATGTATGCTTAGGCTGCAGGGTTACGTTCTGAAACGGGACGAGGTCATTCTTCTCGCAATTTGCCTATTGGCGTTTTGTAGTGGGACATCGCGAATGTGTACCCCTTTTCGCTTTTCTTTTCATTAGTCTAACTGCGAAAGTTTCACCAGTTTTGTCATAAATGATAAATAAAAACCCTAAAAACACACGATAGGTTATTAGTAGATTAGCGACGGTAAACGTTTGATGTACGGGGCGTGGGGTATGGAGACTTGCTATGACTCAGAAATTAGCTAAGATCCAAGTTAGGGATCCAATATGGCGGCGTTTTGATAAAGTGGAGTGCGCCATGTTAGTACTCTTACAAGGTTACTATAGGTGTTGCAAAAAAAGAAAATGTGACGTATTTAGAGGCTATGTTTCATTTATTTACTGCAATACTCTGCTTTTCTTCTAATGGCTCAGAAGAAAGTATTAGAAAAAAGAATCCATTGGTGAATT